>NQVE01000192.1:3026666-4247500 GCA_003260385.1 Cuscuta australis
GCACCAAGTTTCTTTGCAAGCTTCTCTATCATTTTAAAATTCTCGGCACTTTTCAGAGCCCGTCCACCTGTAACCACAATACGTGCATTTCCCAAATCTGGGCGCTCCTCATTTTGAGAGCAAAGCTGTATATATCTTGATTTACCAACTGCACCATCTGCATATGAAAAGCTAATCCTTACTTTTTACAGTTGCTAAAAGTGATGTCCAGCCAACCTCACACTCTGCTTGTTTCTGACTTATCATGACAGAAATATGTAGAACACTAGTACCCTCTTTCCCAATAAGTCCTGTTTCAAATGATTTTTTAGAGTCCTGTTTTATTAAAAGAAATACTGGTAGCTAATTTTTCATGTAATTTTTCCAAAAATAAAGTAACCAACAAGATCAATATGTTAACTTCAGTTCAACTAAAAAATAAAGGTAAAAATAGGATTCCTTGCCAAAATTTAGAATCCTACCTTAATCAAACATGATTCTTTTCTTGAGAGTGAGGGAGTGGTAAAGATATAAACATTTTCATGCCAAAGTATATTAACCTACCTTCATTCAAGGTAGAAATATCAACCTGGTCAATTGGTGCAGCCACAGGTTTTGAACTAGCTGCCACTGAACCAGCCGGAAAAGATGGAGCCCTTATGGTCAACATACAAGGAGTGTGGCCATTATAGCGGACAGTAGAAAGAGCATTTCCTGCATATGTTGGCCTGCCCGTACAGAAACAAATCTGATTCAAATGAACTGCATGATGGGCTGAACCTGAACACACAATTTTCAAACATGTAACAGCCTACAGGGACAAAGGTTTCGAGTTGGAGATTGGAAATGTAGCATGAAGAAAAAGGCATCCCAAATCCACAACTAGATCTGCTTTTCTCTGAGTTCAACCTTTGCTCCCTATAACCAAGGGTATGTTTGGATCCGGGAAAGTATTGGGAAAAGGGAGAAAATGTTTTGGAAAGTCATTTTATTATGTTTGGTTTCACCTTCAAAATTACTAAGGAAAATGAATTGTGATTCATTCTGTTTTTAAGTTCTATGCAAATTTAGATCCACACGCCAAATGGACCCAAAATAAAAAGCTCTTCTACCGTTCTACGTCCCAAATCTGGCATCCTTGCAATGGATTAGTCTCTTCCAAATCACAGTTTGGAGAGAAGCCCAATCCCTTTATGTCCACATGGATAATCATACTTGCACCAAGAGGCTTAACAATGTCTGAAAATCGGTGGAACTAAGCAAGCTATATTTCAAGACAAACATGAAAGATATTGTTCTCCATCATTCAATGAATACTTCTGCCAAAGTGTTTGGTGCCCCCATGTGCCACCTCATTAATGTGACTGCTAACCCACAAGGTCCCAGCTCATACTTCACTAACTCCCTCTTGAGGTTAACTATACATCCAGGATCACAGTTCACAAAGCACTGTCATAGAGTAGATGTTGTATACGTTGAAACTTACTTAAAAAATGAGGTTCTTCTCAAATTATGAGAACAGTAAACTGCTTTTGTAGTACAGTAGTACCAGTTGAAAAAAAATAGTGAACTGTTGTGAAAAAATTACACTGGCAGGAAGTAGGAACATGATCGCAAAACCTACCTGACAAAGAGATTAGACCCCGAAATTTCAGTGACATCAGTAATTGGAGAAACATCCAAAAGGGCAGCTGCACGGGGTAGTATGTTTTTCCCAAATGAACTTGATGCTGAGATTATATGTGAGTAGCTACCTTTCTGATGAACCAACTGGACTAGCTTAGCCCATGGTTCTGCTAGAGGATTCGTAAATTTTTCAGAATCAGCAATAAGAACCTGACAAAATGAAAATCCGGAGTATCATGAGTCTGCAGAAGATGAATTTATTAATTATATACCGCTCAACATTTCATCCATCTACTTTTCTCACGACTTTTTTTTAGATTCATTTTATTTAACCTTTTACATAAATCATAAAAACGTCACTCCAGAAAATATTTGAAAACTGTTCAAACATTCATGAAACTGAAGTTTCATTATATACTTTTACTAGTGCATCAGTGCATGTGTTAATGCATTTTTTATTAGAATGAGATACCCGTCCAAAAATAAAGTCATGATAGCATCCAAGTTTTTGCTTTGTTTTTAAAGTTGAAACATGGTTGACTGACCATAAATTTACACTGAGACCTCTCGATCTACTTAAGGGGATGTGATCTAGTATAACAGTTTTTATCACTATTCACCAATAACCTGAGAAACAGAAGCATGACATGATGCAGCACGTGAAACAGTTTCCTTAATTGAAGGACCTGAACCAGCAAGTAATAAAGATATAAAATTATCATCGCCCAAATATTTAGCTGCCTCTATCGCACTTAATGTTGAACTCTTGATATATCCTCCTTCATGTTCAGCCACAACCAATGTCTTGAGCTGTACGTTCAAAAAAACATTAGTGACAATGTTTTAGCTTCTGGTAAATAATGGACTAAATCAAAATGGCCACATACAACTCTTACTTTGCTTCTTACACTCTATGAAGTTTTGGTTTAGGGTTTGCATAATGAATGCTCATAAACCTTTCTAGATCAACCTGCACCACTTTGACCACTGACCCCAATGAAGCTGGGCTTATACTGAGTTTTGTTATAGCGATTGAAAGTAAAAACTGATACACAAAGTGGTTGGTGCAGGTTAAGACCTAGAAAGGTTTATCTTTTTTCATCACACAAAAAGAAAATCCTAAGGGTTCGTTTGGTACACGGAATTGACAGAATTGGAATTGAATTGGAAATTTAAATTCTATGGAATTGATTTTGATGGAATTGAATTCTCCAATTCCAATTCATTTTTGGCACTACCAATTCTAAATCCACATATTTTTGTGTTACCAAATAGAAAAATTGGAATTATTGTCCTCAATTCCAATTCCATAGTTTGAATTCCGTGTACCAAACGGAGCCTAAGTTTAATTTACTAACGATATGCAAGTAATGGATACAAATGGTACAATACAATCAACAATTACTATAACAGTATCGGAGCACTCGTTTTGATTGTTCCTATATTTTACTCTGTAATCAATTAAGGTACCGTTTGGCATTCAGCGTTAGAGATTAGAATTAGCGTTTTGAAAAGGTTATCTGACGATAGCCTTTAGTGTTTGCTTTTTTCGAATTAATCTACACCGTTAATATTTTATCCAAAACGCTAACGTTAATTGAAAACACTCTTCCCAAACAAGGCCTAACTTGCAGATAAATTTTAATGGGAAATGCTTGGTTCACAAACACATTGGTCACAAACTTCACAAACTTACTATTTGTGAACTTCCATGCATAAAATTAAATGGTCTAAAATGATTTTAAAATAAAATTTTAAATCATAAATAGTAAGTTTGTGAAGTTTGTGAGTATTTTGTTTGTGAACATAGCATTGCTCAATTTTAATCCGTATTAAATCATATGAGTGTGTGCAATTCAGGCAAAATAGTTCGCATTCATAGCAATTTCATTTCCAACTCAAACTTCAAGCAGCAAAGCGCTATTCAAAACCTCAACCGTAAACAATTAACCTCATACCAAAATGATTTACTCGCTAAAAATGCGAAATCAGAGAAAGATTAATTTAAACAACAAAAAACGATGTCGCCATTACAAGAGCTTATATCTGCATAACGACTTAGATTTGAGGATTCAATCGAGGAAGATATGTAATCTTACTGAACGATGATGAGGAATTATGCGCGAAGTGAAAGAGCGATTTTTGACAACGGAGAGCAGCGAACGAGTGGCCATGCTTGTGCTGTGTTGCTTGAAACCCAGCTGAGCTGAAACTCCCAAATCAGTTACACGGAGGAGTGATGTTTTAATAGAAATTTATAAGTGGAATAACTGGGGAATGAAAAGTTAGAAAATGTTTGGAAAAAATGAAAAATGTTGAAATATATAAATATTACTTCAATTCGTACATTTTTTAAATTTCATATGCTAAGTATATAGTACACTGTAGTATTTTTTACTCATTATTATTTTTGCTTACACTTTTGACATCAATATCAATAATGTAATTTTTGTCTCTTAATTTGCATGCCACCAACCTATGTTCCTAAAATAATGGACAAAGATAGCAGTTGCTTTATATTTATCTTAATGATGCAATATATACCGTACATCCATGGTGAGTACTCATTTATGAACAACTGAATACTCATTTTTGAGTAATTGAATATTTAATTTTGAGCAATTGAATACTCATTTCAAGTAGCTGAATATTCATTTTTCTAAAATTTAGTTATACTCGTAAATAAGTATTCAGTTACTCAAATATATATGAGTATTCAATTACTCAAAAATGTGTATTCAAGCGGATGGACGGAAAACATCATACATCTGGATAAAAATTGACAAAAAACAGTGAACCAGTCTTTTAGTTTAGAGGTTTGTAAATTGATGTGCATGGTTGTGGAAAAAATTGACAAAGATAATACGACGTTATCCTGATCAATATAAATATTCTTACACCACACTTTATACACTAAAAATTACTCACTACAAGTTATGTTGCACCACACAAAATGACCAGAGAAAATATTGATATTTTTATTTTCAAAATAGAAATTACACAACTACATTATGGAAGAAAAAATCAAACAAATAAATATGTAAGAAAACCGAATTTGAATCATTTTATTTTTTTCTTTGCTTGTATTTGACCTTCGTCTTGGAATATTTGTCGATTTTTGACTTTTTACAGTCAACCGTTTCCAAACTTTGACTTGTAAATAAATAAAATATATATTGTATATTAATTAAATAAAATAAATTTTTGAACATATTTTATACAATAAATTTAATAAAACTATTTTGTATCAATATTTAATATCATTTTTATTTAATTTGAAGTCAAAATTTGCCAATTTTGACTGAAAAAAGTCAAAAGTGAACAAATACTTCGAGATGGAGGGAGTATATGTTTGGATGTACAATTTTATTGTATATGTGCCATAAACCTTCACAAGTTACACAATGCTATTCAGATTCATTTTTTCTACACATACACTTAGAGCATGCACGTCATAAAAGTATTAGCAATATTAATTTCATTACTAAAAACGTTTTATTTTGTTGCCAAACGTGCAGGTGAAGAAAAACGTATTGTACGTTGTATTTTTTTTAATGAAGTTTAGTTGTAAAGAGATTATTTTTCTAAAATAAATTAACTGAGAAACTAAAATTTAATAAAAATCATTATCAATTTAGTGGAAAATATTTATAAATTATTGAAAAATATAAGAAATTAATCAAGTTAACATTTCAATATTTTATGTTTTCTCTATAGTGGTATATAATTAAAATCGTTTTGAGAATAACCAAATACTACGTAATTTTCTATATAAATGCGAATATTACTTCAAAAGTTTCGTTATGTGATTGACATTGATAATAATAATTATTATATTAAGAATATTGTGAAAACTAAACATAAATAATACGGAGTATAGTGTATTTTTTAAGTCATGAAGAAACTAGGAGTTAAAAAAACTGGAAAAGGTTTTAAAATTTTGAAATGAGTTGAAAAATGTTGGGAATTAATTTTTGCAAAAAGACTCTAAAATTATTTTTAATTCTACTTATTTGAATAATGACACAAAAGTTTAAAATAAAATTTTTAAATTTAAATGTTATATCAAATGCTCTATATAAGATTAGATGTCATATGGTAGTGATATTTCAACAAATAACCTCTGAAAAAAACAAAAAAATGACATGTTATAAATAGTCTTTGTAATTTAACTATGAAAGGGAAGAAGAATTATACAAAACAAACAATGTTAGATGTAGAAGTATAGACATGCATGATCTCTACTTGTATAGTTTAAGTAGTTTCAAAGCATTTCAATCTCGTTAACTTTAGTGTAATGTTTGATTTAAAACATCAAAAAATGTAATATGAAACAATTTCAATTGGCAAACATGTTTTTCATTTATAAATTTATTGTGTTTAGTACTTTAGTCCCATTTATAAGAAATACTCTATCCTATAATTTGATTGAGAATTGTGATAAATATGGTTGGATATGACAAAAACTAAAACAATTGGAGTGTGCATTTTTTTATGTTTATTTCTAACTCCTTATAATTTGTATAGTATATATATTTTAGTATATATTTTCAGACTATATTCATGACTAATTTACTTAAATAGAACTAAAATATAATGACTTTTTCAATATAAGACCATATGTTTTTATTTTCCAATGTAGGACCTTTGGTCAGTATTAATTAGTCATTATTCAACTAAATATCCAGCATCATTTGCACATTATTCTTCTTAATAGTCATTAACTCATTATTAAGTCTTATTTAGGGAATAAAAAAATTTAAATTCTACATTGGAAAATGACTTATGTTTTAGTCCTATTCAGTGCAAAATTCACTATATTCAATTGTTCTCCATTCACATAGTTTTTCAAAGCCCAGCACTATTTATTCAACTCAAAAAACTTTTTAAAATGTTAGTCAATTTTAGTATTTTCACCATTTTACAAAAAATAAATTATTCCAAAAATCAATTATTGGAATATAATTATTTAATTGAAAATATAATTTTAAAAACCTGTTTATATATATTTTGAATATGTAAATTATTTTTTTCAAAACAAAATCAATTCTTTAAACATAGTGTAATTATAAATCTGAGAAATAAATATCACTTTGAGTGGTATATTTACACATAGTTTAATATAGTTTGAAAATCATATTTTTGAACATAATAAAATTATACACCTAATTTTGAAATGCCTATGGATTTATTACTAAAATAAAAATTATTTTCAAAGTAAATATATATGTATTCAAAAAAACTGAAAAATAAATTATTAAAACAAGTTTATAATTTTATTAGATTGTGAAAATCACACTATCCTACTCAAATAAAATTATATAGCATTTCCAAAGAAATAAATAGTTAACGAGACTTAAAATGGTATATAATTTTATTTATGAAAAAATTTGGTTTTCATACTGTAATGAAATACTAAATTTACTTCGAGAGTATATTTCTTAGATTTTCAAAATGCACATTGTTTATTTTTTGAATATTTTTTATTTTGTAAATAATTAATTATGTACAATCAAGAAAGGGCATATACTCCTCATGTTTTAAAAAATTTCAGGCTTAATAAAATTATATGTAAATACATCATTCAAAAAATTCCAAAGTATTAATTTTTTATATATAATAGTTTTTTTAAAATTATTTTTAATTTTGAAAAAATTTATATAATTCGAAACATATAAATAAGTTATTTTCAAAATATATTTTGAAAATATGATTTTTTTTAATAATACTAACATTTTTTTGAAAATATTAGAAATACTAGGCTCAAGATGAAATTTTAATGATTTCATCAGAAATAATAATTAAATTGAGAATGCATGTTAATTTTTTTTAAATAGTTTCAAAGATGGAATTAGTGATTTGTTTTTAAAAATGCCCAAAAAGTGATTATTATTCTTTTTTTAAGGGCGTAAAATGCAAACTATTCCAGGAAAGGAAAAAGAAAAAAAAACTCGTGCTAAAGAAGAGAGAGACACTTCTATAGTTCCGTAGTTTCTCAGCGTTTCCTCTCTGACCTTCGTCCAACCACGCTGAACGAGTGAACTCGCTCCACTTGCGTTACGACACTCGGAAATCGGAATTCCCTCCTGCAGATCGGCGCCGGAAACTCAGCCGGGCTCGGCAATTTGTTTCCTCTTTAATCTATTCCTTCCGCCGCAATGCCGATTTCATCCAGCAAACTCAAATCCGTTGATTTTTACAGGTTACACTTCTCATTTGGTTGTGTTCTGATGGTTCTCTGCTATTAATTCTGAGCTTCCGCTTTTCATATATAGTTCTCCGTTTTACATTGGCGGTTTCTGAGTAGCTGCTTTCCAGCTCCTGATTGTGGAATTTCTGTTTGATATGATTATATTTCTCTGAAATGCTAAATATATATGTATCTATGTGTTTAGGTTTTCTGATGTGTTCCCATTTCCACATTTGAAGGAATATGACCAAAAGTAGAGTTATTTGCCAAAAAAAATGCATGGAAATACGCTGTCCGCACCTTGAGTGCCTTACTCCTGATATGACTACGCTTAATTCATGAAATAGAAAAGTTCAGGCCAAAGCCGGGAGCTGTCTAAGTTGTTTAGTTTTTCTTTTTGTATAGGAAAATTCCGAGAGATCTGACAGAGGCGTCGTTATCAGGTGCTGGGCTATCCCTTCTTGCAGCCTTTTGCATGATCCTCTTATTTGGGATGGTAGGGGATTGATGTTTCTTTTTATTCCCACAGTTAAATAATGACCAATGGGTAGAATTGGAACTCATTTACTGTTTCATTTTCAGGAACTGCATCATTACTTGTCTGTGAGCACCACAACATCAGTAGTTGTTGACAGAAGTGCTGACGGGGACTTTTTACGAATTGATTTTAACATCAGGTACGATTTTTTTATAGCTGGCCTGGCTTGCCGCTCACTCCTTGTGCCAAATTTTGCCTGTTCAATGTAATTCATGGTTCTTAGTGTTTATGCTAGCATTTACTTGCTGGAGTTGCCTTTATTTTCATATCCAAGTATTAAATACGTTTCATCTTCACTAGATGCTCCTTTGCTCTAATGAAAATCAAAGATGAACAACCCATTTGCACATGACAAAGTGCATTAATATCTTGACAACAATTTATAAAATTTCAGTTTTCCTGCACTGTCTTGTGAATTTGCATCTGTGGATGTGAGTGATGTCCTTGGAACGGTAAGTCTTTTGAAACTCCCTGTCAATTTCAAGTATTGTCATGTTTGTTCATAAATGAGAATTCTATTATAGGCATGCTAGTAAACTAGCCACTTAACATAACAGCGCTGTTGTTTTATGATCAAGACCAATTTAAAATTTTCATCTTTGGCAGTTGACACAAAATTAGAGTACGCAATAACTAATCATTTCCTTGGTGGGCTATATGCACCACAAATTAGTTCTTTTTGGTTCTTCCTAATAATAGATGGATAGTCAATCTTTTTCTTGTTAAAATATTGAATTTTAACGATCTAAGATTGTATTATGAGCTCGATAGACTCATGTCTTTCCTTAATACCAGAATAGGTTGAATATCACAAAAACAGTGCGCAAATATGCAATAGATTCACACTTAAGGCCTACTGGATCTGAATTTCGATCTGGAGCAATTGAAAATACTATTAAGCATGACGATGAAGTAGATGAGGAGCATGCTGAAGGTTCTGTAACATTAACTGGACGTAACTTTGATAGAGTATCACACCAGTGAGTGGATCTTATCCGATTCATGTCTTTCTCCTGTGAAAGATTCTGCTAATTCTCATCTACTTATTAATTCTTTTCTTTTTAACAGGTATCCAATTTTGGCTGTGAACTTCTATGCTCCTTGGTGCTATTGGAGTAATCGATTGGTAATCTCATCCTACTCATCACTCAGGTTTAATGTTTTGTGCTTTATCTGCTTGCTACAGCCCCTCAACATCTCCATCTTTATGCAGCTGACCACCCCTTACATATACTAATGTGGGCTAGTCTATCACATATAACATATTCACTAATTTCTTTATTTCTTGTAGTACATAATGAATATTTAAGTGTTCTTGATATCGTGGAGGCTTTCCAGTGAGAATTTTCAATTTGAATGCTACTGAGAGCTAACTAACAACTGTTTCTCATTGATGTCTTAAATATCAGAAACCTTCCTGGGAGAAAGCAGCCAATATACTAAAGGAAAGGTCTATTTGCTTCTTCTGTACTTTTTGCAAAGGGTGTCCAATACAATAGGAGTATTTTCTTTAATGAAATCTGAACTTCATTTCTCATCTGAACTTGAGTTCTAGAATTTTCTTGACATTTTCCATTCAAACCTTAGATGCACATTTTTTTCCTTTTAGATATGACCCAGAAATGGATGGGCGGATTCTTTTGGGAAAAGTTGATTGTACTAAAGAAATTGACTTGTGTAGAAGGTAATTCTGAACTGAGCAATTAGTTTGGTTATTTGGAACTTTTTGGTTTTGCTTAACCATACAATTTTTGTTCAGAAACCACATACAAGGTTATCCATCTATTCGGATCTTCAGGAAGGGAAGTGATGTTAGGTAATTATTTACTGTTATTTATATAGACCACAGTTCTTATGACACCACTCTCCGTGTCATAATATGAGACCGGAGCCATTTGAGGACCCTACGATGTTCCATGCGACCCTGAAGTGGTTACCACCCCCTAACCTCCCACACCCCCCTCCCAGATCCAATATCGGCAAAAGAAGTGGGCTAAGGGGCATGGGACGGGCTGGGGGTTTGTGGAGGGGGAGGGGGGAGCCGCTTCGGTATCAAATGGAGCACCGGAGGGTCCTCAAATGGCTGCTGTCATATTATGACACCAGCCCTTGGTGTCAAAAGAGCCTTGCTCATTTATATATTCAGTACTCCATATCTTTTTAAAAATCTATGTTTTTTACCATGTGGATTCAGAAAGCAACCAGCTCAATTATATTTCAAGACAGTTGTTGGTAGCATCAATACGTAATGTGGATAACTACTTTAGTAGAAAATTATTGATGAGTTGAAGTTTATTTGTATTTTCAACCTCAATACAGGCTTGTAAAATAGAGCTATTTTGTTTTTGTAAGAAATGCACAGTAGCATGTTGTACCTCATCAAATATTGTGATCTGATGGCAAAAACGATTCTTTTTGGGTTTGCATTGCGTGTATTTCTGAATATTTTTCTACATGCTTTATTGCTTTTAATGCAGAGATGATCATGGACACCACGATCATGAGTCTTACTATGGTGACCGAGATACAAACAGCCTCGTGACGGTATGTACTACTCCCTCTGTTCCTTATTGCACTTTTTTTTGTGACATTCCAAATTACTTGGCACAATCCATTTATGGAAATTCTTTCCTTCACAGTTCACATCATCTTTTCCACCAATTTAACCAATTCTTCTCTCCTCATTAAATATCTCTATACAAATTCATATCCCCTGATTAATATTCATTGTAATCCAGTCCTAGTCCCAAGTCAAAATGCGCAAACCATTAAGGAACTGAGGGAGTATTCTAGAAAAAGTTACGGAGTACTGTTACTATTCATAATGTCAAATCATATTGTCTTTCGTTGCATATTTTCATTGATCATTTGATAAAATAAAATAATCACGCCACTTCTTGTTTCGTAGAAATTCTGATGCATATTTTCAATATACAATTTTTTTAATACACGTCCATTGCCAATGGAGCTAATATAGTTGTAATATGCAATTTTTCGCTTCGGGTAAATAATGTACTGAATCAAATGGCACATTTCCTATGCTTCTTACTTTCAATTAAGTTTTGGGTAATAAATGCAGCAATGCATCAAGGGTCTAACGGAAATGGTCTCTATGTATTTTACTGACGTCTGCGTACATCTTTGACCCCAAGACCCCAATGAAGTTTAGATTACACTAGGTTGTTGTTGTTGAGTTATTTTATAATTTTACACTCATATGTAAACAAAATGAATTGAATATTACTTCAGTCAAACACCATAAACTGAAATAGGACGATTTGTGCGGGACGGAGAGAGCATATTTTAGCAAAGATGAAATGTGATAGGAAGAAACCAAGACAAATAAATGGATGCCCTTTGATGATGCATGTTATGCTGCCCATATCAATACATAGCATAGTAGCATATTGCACATCTATGAAGTATTTATACATGTGATGGATTATGGATAGTGTGCATGTCTCACATGACCTTTAGGGGGCATTTGGTTTGAGTAATCTTACATTACTTTGGTAATGTGAGGTTATCTTGTTTGGTTCATTTTACTTGTAATCATACATTCACTTATCCTCTCATTTTCCAAGAGGTAATTCTATTTCTGAATGTAATTTTAAATTCCATGAACTAAACACCCCCTAATGTTTATGGGTCCATTACTTAGCACTCACACGATTTACCTTCTTGCCTGCAGACAATGGAAGAACTGGTTGCTCCTATTTCGTTGGAATCTAAGGTTACTTCCGAGAGTAAGTCCGACAATGTGACAGAAGGTAAAAAACGACCTGCACCAGCAACAGGTGGATGCAGGCTTGAAGGGTTTGTGCGTGTTAAGAAGGTATAAATTTTAATTAGGACAAACAAATTTGATGATAATGAGAACATGGATTGCATTGTGCATTTGGAGAAGGGAAATGGAGTTATCTGGTAGCCATATCCTAAGAAGCCGTTTGAATTTGGAAAATGCTATGTAAAGAAAATAGAGAGAGGAAAGTATAAAGGAGATTTGGAATGAAAGTTTTGAGGGCATAAAGTCCCACATTGAACAGCCAGTCAAAAAATGACTAATATATATGATATTCTTCTCCCGGGATCTCACAATTCTACATGGTATCAGAGTCAAGACTTAGGAAGCAAGTGAACTTGAGTGAAAAAGATCCAAGTTGCAATTGAGGGGATGTTGAGGATATAAAGTCCCACATTAAACATCTACGTTTAAAATGATTAATATATAAGAATATGAATTTCTCCTCTCATTGTCCATTGGTTTTGGGATCAAATCTAACTGGTCTACATAAATAAAATGTGAAAGAATGTAAAAACAATTTTTCAAACTTATACTCCTTCCATCTGAGTGCATTTGTTCAAATTCTTTTTTGCACTTGAACCATGGAGAAGAATATACAATTTGGAATGGGCTACAATATTGCCCTTTTTAATGAGAGAAATTAAAGTAGAATTTAATGAGAGGGGTAAAAGAGTCTACAAAGCACTTCTAAATTACTCTAAAGGGAATGTTGAGACAGTCCAAAAAGGAATACTGGACAATGGACACATACGTTGGGATGCAGAGTGATTTTTTTGTTGATATTTTTTTCCCTAGCATTTTATTGGATCCATGCATACCCTAAACGGGCATAGGCTATTGTATTTGTACAAAGGCTATTGTAATTATACAAAGTAGTCAGTTTAGAAGACCCCCAAACATTAAAGTAATGTGTTTTTCTGCTTTCAAGTAGGGATCAGGTCTGCTTACACTCACCCCGATACC
Source organism: Cuscuta australis (assembly GCA_003260385.1). Classification (NCBI taxonomy): domain Eukaryota; kingdom Viridiplantae; phylum Streptophyta; class Magnoliopsida; order Solanales; family Convolvulaceae; genus Cuscuta; species Cuscuta australis. The sequence continues at coordinate 3,039,768 of NQVE01000192.1, forward strand.
CTACTTTTTGTGGGATTCTACTAGATTTGTTGTTGTATCACATGGTTGAGTCTAACATGCAGGTTCCTGGAAATCTTGTCATATCAGCTCGTTCAGCAGCTCATTCGTTTGATGCTTCTCAGATGAACATGTCACATGTAATTTCCCGTTTTTCGTTTGGCAAGATGTTAACTCCGCGGGTGGCAAGTGATATGAAGAGGTTAATACCATACATAGGTCAAAGCTATGACAAGTTGAGTGGCAACACATACATTACTTTCCCAGAGAAGCCCAGCGAAAATGTCACTGTAAGTCACTGTTCATTTTTTTCCTCATGATTTCAAATATCCTTTCTCCTGTATCATTCATCATGCCTTAATATGCTGTTGGTGCTTTTTTCTTTTCTTCCTAATTACTTCCTCAGTCCGGATTTAGTTGTTCACTTTCTTGTTTCCGTTTGTTCGGAATTAATCTTCTCCTTTTAATGTTCAATAAAAGAAATCATGATGAATTGTCTAAAATTCCTAAAGATAGGATATTAGCATTGTTGACATGAATGACCAACAAACGCATTTGAAGGACTTATTTAGTTATTTGACATTTTAAACTCATTTCTTAAAAAACACGTTGAACTCCTTTCAAATTCATTTCCTCTTGATCTTGTTTTGGTATAAGTTCCATGTTTTACTCTTATTTAGGTAGATGTCTTTAATTTATTTGCAGATTGAGCATTACATTCAAGTAGTGAAAACCGAGGTGATGACAAGATCCTATAAATTAGTGGAGGAGTATGAGTACACTGCTCATAGTAGTTTGGTACACAGCCTTTCTATACCGGTGGCAAAGTTTCATTTTGAGCCATCAGCGTTGCAGGTTCGCTATTACCCTAACCCTTCTCGTGTCTCAGTACAAAAATCTTCTCGTTCTAATTTTTTAAAATAACTGATTAGAGAATTTTTATTATGCTAAGTGCATTATAAAACACTCGTTCTGATTTTCTTTCTAACGTAAGCAAATTACAAAAAAAAAACAAAAACCAAGTACAATCTCACAATAAGTAGGGTTTTGGCCTTGGGGAGGGTGTGTATGCACGGACTTTATCCTACTTGGTAGTAGAGAGACTATTTCCAAGAGACCTTGACTCAAACACAGAAGCATAGAAGTAAACATCTTAACACGAACAAATAATACAAAGAAATGCACCCATACTTATACTAGCAATTCAGACCTAAAACACAAACATGCATGAGTTTTAAAACTACAATTTTCAAACTAAAGCCCAAGGTCTACCCAACTACTTCAATCCTAGACCTGTATGAGTTCCTATTTAAGGCCATATCATCTATAAGATTCTGAAGTCAAATAAAAATAACTGCATGTTGTCGTAATTAATGTCCATTTTCTATGATCAGGTCCTCATAACAGAAAACGTAAATTCGTTTTCGCACTTCCTCACAAATGTCTGTGCCATCATCGGAGGTGTTTTTACGGTCAGTCTCTCTCTCTCTTCATCATCAATTTACTCTTCTTCTTCTCCTTTATAGACTTGTATCATATCTTTCATTTTTCACATTTTGCAGGTAGCTGGCATTTTGGATTCCATTTTGCACAATACTATGAGACTGGTGAAAAAAGTTGACCTCGGAAAGAATTTTTGATAAACAGTTCATTAATATCTATAGAACTTTTTTTTATAATTAATTTATTTAAGATAATATAAACTGTCTTTAGACCAAGCATAGCATAGCATAGGAATCTTGACTTCTTTTTATGGAACGTCTGTTTTGATTTTGGTCTCGGGGAAACCTTGATCATTTCTTCATTCACTCTTTAATTAAATGGCTAAATCTACTACTACCATCTAAACTTGTTAAATTCATTTTCTGTGACAAATATCAAACACCCTTGGTTTGTAATATTTTTTTTCCCCATATAACCATGGTTGGAAAATATAAATATGTACCTCAATCATACGATAATTTGAAAGGGGGGAAAAATTAGAAAGTTAGTTCATCATCAATGGTCAATTGAACCGGTCTGACAATAGCAATAAAGCCAAGAAAACAAACAAAACCGGGATCATGAACCCGGTCCGAGTTCCATGCGCCGCACTCGATCGCTTTGGAATGTGTGTGGGGAGTGCACATTCTTCACCATTGAAGATCACCTTGCTGGGAAACCCATCTCCTTTTGCAATGTTCACATTGGGGATACCCTTCTTCAAGAAGGAGATCACCGATTGTTGTTTTCCCGGCACTCTCGGGTCGGTTTCCGGGTGGGTTCCGTTCACTTCTCCGACCAGATAGTTCAGCCCCGGCAACCCCTGCATGAAGATGGTGTTGTTTAGCCGCGGGTACCTCGTCCCGTTGAACGAGTACACGTTCTCGTATCCCCGGCCGGTTTTCTTCAGCTGAACCACCGTGAACCAGTCGGCGAACGGGTCGTCCCTCCAGTTGAATAGCGTCATCCGGGCAGTCCAACCGGTTCGGTAGTCCGAGTCGACGTGCCAGTTTATGCTCACCCCGCAATTGTCCGGGCACGGGAGTTTCCTGGGGACCTTGTGGTGTTTGATGTCGGCCCACGCCAGGGCTTTGGCGGTCCGGTTCGCGAACGGCACGAGGAGCGCCTCCGCCGGGAGGGGGAGAGGCGGCGCGTCGGGATTGCAGCGCCTCTCCTCGTCGTTGCCGCAGCCGCACGCGCACGTGTTGCAGGGGACCACCGAGTCCGTGTAGTACGCCGAGAAGGAGACGCAGCATTTGGCGTGCTTCGGCTTCGGCCGGGTGATGTTGCACGTCACCTGCCACGACGCGACGGCGGTCGTGGTCATGGCGGTCCCCATCGGGTCGGGAAACTCGCTCGGGTCCACCTGGATCGGTGGACCGCACTTGTAGGTCGGGTTGAGCTGGCCCACTATGTTCCAATTCTGCGGCGGGTTGAGGCTGGTCCGGTTCAGATCGGGTGGCATCTTAAACACCTCCAACTGGAACATTGACTTTGACTTGGTTTCGTTCATGGTATTGGGCAACAGTGTCCCATTCCTGCAACCATGGTTGAAAATATTATAAGATGTGATTACTTTTTTCATTGCTAAGGATTCATTTTGTACTCACATATTTTGGTGCTACCAAACTGTATAATTGAAATTGAAATCTCAAATTTCAATTTTATGTTACAAATTTCATGTACCAAATAGGACATAATTGTATTTTGAAATGAAATCTCACAATTCTACGATTTTTTGTACATACCTGCAACAATGTGGGATCTTCCCTATCTTTTCGTCTTCGGAGAATTGGGGTGGGAGGTCGGAGATGACGGGCTTGGGCTGGCAGTTGAGGATGGTAGAGAAGTCCATATCTAAGTAATACTGGCCTTGTGGGCCATAGATACACTCGGAGGGGTCCTTCACGTGAGGGAAGGCCCCTCTCATGGAATTGATGAACTCGTTCCTCATCCACTCCCAAGTCAAATTCCACTGGTCCAAACGGCCCAACGGGTTGTTGTTCTCGATGGTAACTTGGGCCAGGTATTTGTTCTCGTATGCCGACATCACGTCGTATGTGAAACTCAGGTCGCCGTGTTGTCGGGGGAGGAACTTGGTCTTCAACTTCTTGTCTTTGAACTTGGGATCCCTCTTGCAGCACATGCTCATATGGTTCGCTGCTTTCAAAACATACAATTTGTGATTCAATACAACAAAAAAAGGGAAAGAGTTCAAATACTTGTGATAATATTAACTACACAAAAAAATTAGGGGGTATTTTGAAAGAGCACATATATATGCATATATGAAAGGTGAGAAAACTTTTTTTCTATTGAATAAAATAACTTATTCTATTCGTTTCAAAATTTTCTTTTTATTTCACCTTTTTATCAAAGTTTATATACTTTGAACACAATATATTAAAGATGGGTACGTACAAAAATGTTTTGGAGAAGGGCACTTATATCCTTCATTCAAGAGCTTGATGGTCTTAGGCAAAGGGGTCGCCTTCTCCCTCAACCCAAACTGAGTCCCCTTTATATTCACCTCCGACCGTATCTGCGCGAAATCTCCGGCGGTCTCGATCGCCGTCTTCAAGTCGGACTTCGGGTACCCGGAGAACACCGTGCCGTTCTTCGCCACCTGGATGGGGAAGCCGCTGTCTCCATCCGCCACCACCGCCTCCACGACCGCCCCGTCAACCGACACCAACAGCTCGTTGTACTGGAACCCCACCAGGACCTTCCACGACTTCAGCTCGCGGGCCCCGGCATTCAAGACGCTCAACGTCGCCTTGAACGCCCAGGCCTGAGCTGACGTGTTGGTCACCAGGGGATATATCTTCTCGCGGCCCAGGAAATTGTACGCGACGTAGATGCTGTCGCACCGTTGCTGCTCAGGCGGCGGTGACGCCGGCTTCTCGTCCTCGTAGTCCTGGGCCGTGCAAACGTTGGAGAAAATGAGAGCCAGGGAGGCTAAGAAAGAGAGGAAGGCTATTCTCCATGGCATTCTCATGGGAACTTTTATTTATTTATTATGCGTTCTGAAACGTGAAACGAATTAATACGAAATATATATAAATATATAAATGCGTGGCGGCAGGAGGAGGAGGGAACACGACGGTGCCGTGGCGGCCACAACCATGCGCCACCAAGGTGAGGCCGCGGGCGGGAGAGGGGGGGGATTATAATGGGTAAAAACTTAAAGGGGAAAAAAAGAAGGGGAGGAGATAAAAGAGGGGGGGGAAGAAATGAGAAGGGAAAAAAAAGAAGACCGTTAAATTTGGCTTATAATGGGACACAAAAGGAGTTGACCATTTCAACGACATTCTCGTCCTCTGTTTTCGCTATTCATTTGGAACATTCTCAACATTATATATATTTAGTGTAAAAAAAATATGCAATCCATGATTTCTTATCTGTTTCCTCCTAGCGTCATGCCTCTTCAAGATAAAAATAAATATTTTTTTTCACTTTTTTGAATTAAATTGTACAAATTTTAGTTCATCTTAAAATGTTACGAGAGTAATCTATGTGATACTAACTTAATTTTACGAGAGTAACTATGTGAGACTAAAATTATTTTCAAATCGTTTTATATAAAAAATGACGCACAATTTTAAAAAAATATATTTAAAAGTTATATCAAAAGATCAAAAAAACTAGTACTACCTCCACCCCGGAGTATTTGTCCAGTTTTGACTTTTTTCGGTCAACCGTTTTCAACCTTTGACTTATAAAAAATAAAATTTATATTATATATTTTTATATTAATTACGGAATAGATAAAATAAAATTTAAACAATATTATACATAATAAATCTAATGAAACTATTGTTGTATCAATATCTAATATCAGTTTTATTTAATTTGGAGTTAAAAGTTAACCAGATTGGATTGCAAAAAGTCAAAAATAGAAAAATAGTCCGAGACGCAAGAGTAGTAAGATGACTATATTATGTTGTATTACTTGTATGATTGAGTGTTGATAAATTAAACTCACACATTGGCAAATGGTAGGAGTGGGTGAGACGAAAATGTTTAGATGGATATGCGTGCAGACAAAAATTGGGCCCGGGAAAAACAAAACAAATCAGGTTGTAATGTTGTATTATATGAACAATATACAGAAGTCTAATTCATCCGATCTAAGATACAAGTCGGATAAATTATTCATAACAGAACTAGTCAACTAAATATATATAAGATATATATATAGACAGAAGAATATATTTAAAATGATATTCCGTAGATCAGAAAACACCATCACATGAAGCACTAACTACACCAAAATCTTTATGCATGCACCACCCTTTTATGAAGCTCCACTAACCGCTTCAAGCTTCTATACTCATCCATATGTTAACTCTTCTCTTATTGGTAAAAGTTTCCACCCTCAGTATGACACCGCCAAAAAAGGCTCGTGATTTTCATTTAAAAATATTTTCTCTGCTCTATTTTGTTATTTATTCATTGGATTTTGTTGTTCGATGCGGTGTTGACCCAATATCGAGTTTGTAGGGTCAACACTAAAGAAAAAGCAATTTCCATTTGTAGTAATCATCACCCGTAAATCACTTGAATGATTGAAATAAGCTTAATTGGTCTGAACCAATTCAGTTCGAAATATTTCAATCCAATTCAGTCTAAAATAGAACATATTTAGGGTCAATCTTCGACCCGATCCAGTTAAGTTTAGTATAACCATCCATATTTTCAACAACTATGAAAGTTTTGCACTATGTTTGGTTCAAGAATTTTGGAAGGAAAAGAAAAGAAAATGATTTTCTCACACTTTCCTCACTAAAATGAAAGGAATTTGGTTTTCCCTTCTTTTAATACATTTTGCCTTCTTAATTTCTTTTCCTTCCACTTTTTCTTTCTTTTCCTCTTCAACCAAACATGAAAATCAATTTTCCGCTTTATTTTCTTTTCTTTTCCCTTTCAAATTCCTTGAACCAAACATAAGGTTAGGATAATGTAGCCTACCAGTGGCAAATAGAAGTAACTTATGTAATAGGATACCTTACTAAAAGTTTGTACTTTGTGTCTGTGGTGTTATTTGTTCACCATTTCTCTTTTCCTTAACAAATATAATCAGTGTGTATAAAGAAATGAGCAAGATTTTTGACCTAAAACATGTGTCTTATAGATTGATAGACATGGGAAGGTTTCAAGTGTTTTTGGCCAGCAAGGTTTTATTTGGCTTTCATCATTTAAGTAAAAAAAACAGTTTGGATAGAAAAAAGTATAAACCTGGTCGATCAATACGGAGATTTTGTAATCACAGAGAGTCAAACAACAGCTATCTCCCCAACACTAACCGTGTTGACCTCAACCAACTGGGATTTATGCTCCAAGTCAATGAACTCGTTAGATTTGCTGGCAAGGTGTGATATGCTCACCCTACCCACACGCTTGATATAGTCTGCAACAGCTTTCATTTCTTCCTGAGAGATGTATATGTACTTTCCTCTATCATCCATCACCCCCGAAAGCCTCCCTGGTGAGAACTCGGTTATTTATTTTTTTTTATTAAAAAAACAAAAACAAGTACTAACAAGTTTGCACCTCCAAGTACTAAATTTAGAAAGGACAAAATAATTCACTAGTTCAAAGAATGCAAAACTATGGGAGTATGTTTGGATCATGGGAAATGCTACTGAAAGCAAAAAATAGCTAGATTTATTTTCTTATGTTTGGTTTTACCTTGGAATATGCAAATGAAAATGAAATATGATTACATTTTAATTGAATTTACATATATTTAGAATGGATTGAACTTCTCCCCTGGCTTGAGTGGTAGCAAGCCCACTCCCCAGGATTCATGGGGAAGTTCACCCAGGTTCGAGCCCCAGCGAAGGCAGCAGCATTGGCTCTTTGTGCGTCATTAGCTTGAGAATAGTATGAACAGATACTACATTGTAATAGAGTCAATAACATTCAAAAAAAAAGAATGGATTGCTCGGATCTTTAGAAACCAACTAATTGATTTGACTTGATCCTTTAGGATCAAGTAACTCAAGTGCTTATATCAAGACATAAAAATGAGAATCAATACATGCACAGAGTTTCAGCCAATATATTATCTTCCCCTAGAATTTCTTTCATTACCATTTACCCTTATGTTTTCTTCCTATTGCATTTCCCAAATACAGAGTATTTCCAAAACAGCCCATACAGGTGGTCATTGGAAAACATTATGGAGGCAATCCCTTAAAACATCACAATCATTCCTTGCAGCTGATATAAGACATAGTTCAAGACTCTTGATGACCAAACCAATGACTCCAAAAACTTTAACTTCATATCTGTGTTAAATGCATCAAAAGTAAGATGCCTAAAGCTGTGTTGGGAGCAAGTACAACTAAGATAGACAATGCAATACAATAATATTATTTCAATTTACATTTAGAAGAGGAAAAATGACCTACCCATCTCTTCCAGTGAATTGATCCGGTTAATACACTCCTGCAAAACATAGAGTTTATATACTTTAAGAGCATGTCGTAAAATGTAGCACCACAACAATGCATGGATTAATATAACTATGTAATGTACACCGTAGCTTTGCATGCTTGAATAAGGTTAACCTGGGTTTTCAACTCACATAAAAGAAAACAGTTCTTAACTCTTGGAAACAGCCTCTCTACTCCTGAGAAGGGGTAAGGTCTGTGTACACGCACCCTCCCCAAACCCTACTTTTTGTGGGATTTTTCTGGGTTTGTTATTGTTGTTGTACAAATCAACATGAGTGTTTACCTGGGTTCTCAACTTGAATTCTGCAGCAAGATCCTCCAGTGGGACACATTTATGCTTCTGCCACACAAGGAAAAAGTCTAAAGACCAATACTGTATGTTAATTTTTTTGGCCCCTCTGTCACTAACTGAATTTGCGGTTTCACTTGGTAAGTTAGAATTATTTTTCATACAAGTAAAAAAATCCCTTAATCTATTTGACTAATTTGAGCTGATAAACATGAATTCGGTAAAGGCTAATCCGTCCCCTCAACATCGCTATTATTCTTTTTTGCAAGTGCATGCATAGTTCTAAAACTTCTACTCTGTCCCAAAAGGGTGATGATTGTGATGCTTATTCCAGAATTATACAAAGAATTCTTTTATTATTGGTGATTGTGGTAGTAATGGTTACAATAAAAAATCATAGATATACACTGCTCAATGCTCACAAATCTTTTTTTAGTTAATGTTTTCACTTTTCATGTACTAAAAGCTGGAAAACTGACATGGTAAACTGTGTATATAAATCGAATGGAATGATCCAAAAGTTAGGATAGAGAGAACATAATAATGAGCCCTCGTCCTTAAAGCAGAATAGCAGATGGATCATATAAAAAAATCACCTTGATGTACTCCACAAAATCAGAAAGTAAACCATGGCTTTCATCTTGAACTTCACCTTCAGTTGTACCTTCAGCATCAACTGAAAATGCACTCTTCCATTTTTCGAACTCAAAGGCTGCAGCTTCTTCCTCTTTTGCCTGACGAGCTTTGGCTTCTTCTTCCTAAATATATATAATGCAAGGACCCTAAGAAAGTAACACAACAAAGACACAATATAACTGTAACCAATACAAGACATGTCGACTCACTAAGGCACGTTCTTTAGCTTCACGCTCCTCATCTTTTCTCCTCCTAATTTCATCATAGCGGCTTGATTTTGACTGCCTTGATTCACGAGCAGATTGTTCAGCCTACACGATCAATCAGGGCACATGATACACAAGATTCGGTTTCTAAACAAAGTTGTGTAGGCCATAGAGAGATCAAGCACAACATCTTTTCCTTAGATCACATAGAAAATATAGAAAGCAGTGTTGTTGTGAAATACTCTTATGGCACTACAATTTTTATAGCTTTGTTTAGTGTAGGTTATACCCCTCCACGTCCTTTGGAACCTTGGGTTACCTTTTGGGTGGGGTGGGGATGGAATTATTTCACCATATAGCATAAAATAGTTCCTCAGAGGATGCAGAAAGATCAATATATTCAAGATTATTTATTTGATTTCAATACAATTTTAAAAAAACAAAAAAAAAAGCAAATTGACATAAATAAAGAAGTTGCACCTGTCTTTGAGCTTCCCTCTCTTGACGCTTCTTTTCCTTCTTCTTTGAAGCTTTGGCAGCATAATAACCATCTCCAGAAGCTTCATCATCACTTTCTTCAACACCCTCTATCCCATTGTTTTAATTTTAAAAAAAAATCATTAATGCTGCAGGCAAGGCCAATGAACAAAAGCAACAAACAGTTTCTTTCGAGTTCACGGGTGATTTCAGTGAAGGAGAAGGCACCTTCTAGCGCAGCAGATGCTGAAGATGTGCTGGAAGCTGAAGAAGCCGGTCTTCTCCGCATGCGACGGGCGCCAGTTGCCCTAACTACAGCTTCCCTCCGCCTAACCTACTTCCAATTTGGGCCAATACAAATTCAAACTCATGCAAAACATAAACATTCAAGCTCCCCAGCTGAAAATTGGGGGGAAAATAGCAATTTTGTCAAAAAACCTAGCTATTTCAATTTGTATTTTCTATAATCGTGAAAAATCACCTGAGCTTCTTCTTCATTCTCTGCGTGAACCTGAGAACTCTTCCGAGTTTTCCAGATGTACAAAGGTATTAAGACCAGAACAAGGAACATCGAAAGTATGGGGACGAGTAAATCCTCCATTCTTCTATCAATGCAGCGAAAGCTCTGAAAACCTTCGGATTATATGAAATTATCAGCTGAATATATGAACCATCAATTCCAATTCCTCTATGATTTCGCGCATAAAAATGAAGAAGAAATCGGGACGGGAAATGGATTGCGATTTACGAGTCAAGCGCAAAGCCGAAAAGAATCAGTTCCTTGACTTCCTTCAATCAAAGCCCAAAACATAGTAACTGAAGAATGATTTTTTTTTTAATTTTGCGCTTTATTGGTTGGGCTTTATTTCTGGGCCTAATTTGTTACGGAGTACTAAATTACACGAGCGTCCGAAATTCCTGTAAAGGCTGTAATTAGCCAATCCAATTGTTATAGGATTATTTTGCTACTCCCCCCGTTCTCAAAAATACTTTCTTTTTCATTTTTTCTACTTTCAACAAAACACTTCCCTTTTCTATTAAAAAACTACTTTTACCCTTACTTTTTCATACTCTACATATCACATCATATTTTTTCTCTAATAATCTATCCATCACATCTTACTTTTACTCATCACATCAGGGACAAAATTGGAAATCAACTATAATTTAACACTTCCTTATTTTTGCCTCAAATCAAAATGGGAAGAGTTTTTTCCAAACGGAGGGAGTATTAGATACCCTCAATTTTATAGAAATAACTTTGATGTTCCTCTTATTTTTAAAACTATACTCTAGGTACCCTAAAATATCTAAAAACTTGCTCTGGATAAATTTTTTCTTTTTTTTCCTTTATTATTATTGTTGTTGTTGTTATTGAAGTATTATTATTAGTAGTAGTATTATTCTTAGATTATTATTATTATTACAGAGTATTATTTTGTGATTATTACTATTATTATTATATTACGGAGTATTACTGTGATTATTATTATTATTATTATGGAGTATTATTATTATTATTGGAGCACAGTTTATAGCTCCTTATTACGGAGTATAATTTTACTTATATTATTGGAGTCCATATTATTTGTTGACTCCATAGTCGTCAAAATAAATTCTACACCCTTCAAACGTATTCAAGCATGGATTATATATTATTGGAGCTCAGTTTATGGCGTAAGTAAACGGAGTAACAATAATCTTTTAACTACAATTAATTAATTAATTAAAGATTTGTGTAACTGGTCCGAAATGATAATGACTAGTCATTGTTAACCAGACAGACCTTCAGTATAATCCACGCCGCTCTTAGCCACCCACCGGTCGTCCTCCGTCTCCAGAAGCTTCTTCACCGTGAAATCGGCGGCGACGGAGCTTTTCTCAACCTTATGATACCCTTTCCACTCCACTCTGTCCCCGGTCTTAGATCCCGGCCCGCGATTGTCGTACTCCCCGAACCACAGCGTGTCCAGGTAATCGTCGCCGGACCACGGGTGCCAGCCGGCGGGATCTATGTGGCCGGCGATGTACGACTCCATCACCATCGTCCGCGAGTATTTCTTCCACGGCCGCCCGAGAAACGTCTGGATCTCGTCGGACACGGGTTTCAGATCTTGACCCGGCACGATCCCGCAGGACTGGAGCGAGATCCCGGTGTTCTGGTTCTGGTCGACCCGGCCCTGCGCCGTGACCATGTTCTGCTGCGACGACATGGGCTTTCTGGCGACGATGTTGCAGTTCTGGAAGACGGCGGCGGCGTTGCCGAAGATGAAGTCGACGGTCCCTTTGATGGTGCTGTCTCGGTAGAACTGTCGCTGGGAATGGGCGTAGAGAGTGTCTTGGTACCCCACGATCTGGCAGCGGTTTATGATGGATTTGTCGCCGCCAACACGGAGAGCCACCGCCTGGTGCTTCTTCGCCCCCGCCGTGTTCCAGACAGAGAGGTCTTGCAGGATGAAGTTGGCGCCTTTGGACGCTGCATCAATTTAAAATTAAGTGGCCATAAAAAGATTAAAAAGAATAAAAATATATTTTCAAACTCCCATACATTATTCTCAAAATAATATTATATTCGTGTAATATATTTATTGAATTTGACTTTTTCAAGATAAATTAGACAAAATTGCACTTCAATTGCATTACATATAAGGAAAATGAAATAAAATTTTATAAATTTTCAATAAGATAAATTTAAAAAAAGCATTTTATATCAAGTATTTCGTACTATTTTGGTTTGAGTAAAGTTCAAAATTACTTTTATTCGACTCAAAAAAATCAAAATGACGATTGTTCACATATCACAATACACTAGTGCGGAAACAATACTTTTTAAGTCTATAATCTCAAAATACACATTATTTCTCTTTTATTGAATTGAGAAATTGTTTTAGAATTATTTTAGATGCTTTAAATAAAACACAAGTGTTTTTAAACAACTGGGTCAAAAATGAAGGTTGAACTATTTAAACTTCAAAAAGGAGAGGGAGTAAATTTCATTTTAGAAAACAATGCTTTTAAAAAATCTTTAATTACGTACCGAGGGTGAAAGAGTTGAAAGTGGTGTAATTGTCGACGTAGTTATGACTTCCGGTGAAGATGGTCGCATTCGCGCCGTCGCCGACGATCATCACATTCTTCTTGCCGGGACCCACTTCCACGTACTCGTTATAAACTCCCTCCTTCACGTAGATCACCACCCTCTTCTCCCGCCCCTCCTCCACCGCATCCACCGCCTTCTTCAGCGTCGAGAAGTCTGCGTCGTCGTCTTTCGACACCACGAAGTCGGCCTTGATCTCCTTCCCCTTCCGCCGGAGAAGATCCCGGTCTCTCGACCTCACCCATTTCGGACACTTCCTCCCAACCTTAGGTTGCCGCCGCCGCCGCAGCCGGTGAGTACTCCGTGACCCTGATCAATTACCATCATCAATAGTGTAATTAATACGCACTCCTCCCATCTACCTAATTTATAGCCTAATTTTACGAAAATGTTTAAAAAAATGTTAAAACATAAATAGTGTGTGACAATTTTAAAAGATTAATCGAAAGACTAGAATCTATCATTGGTCTTTCAAATTTTAAAAATTTATAAATAATACATCCAGTATTCATAAACTTCTAAATGTAATCTTTTAAGTTTCAAAAGTTCGGTCTGAAACCATATGTGCATATAGACTTAGGTTAGAAACCATAATTTAGCCCTAAATGTTAACTGATTGTTAGAAACCATAATTTAGCCCTAAATGTTAATTGAGGAAATTATGGAATTGAGTTATATAAATAGAATCATAACTTAGCCCTAAATGTTGATTGAGGGGATTAATAAATTAAAAGTGAAGAAACCAAATACGCAATACTTTTAAACAGCTTCCATTCCGCGTCGTCGTTTTGGTCTCTAAAATCAGCAAGAATTGCTAAAGCTACTCTGGCTTTGGAGATCAGATCCTCAAGAACTCGTTTCGCCGGAGATTTCTCCGGCGATGTCAAGCCGTCAGTGCACGTGACGTGATTGGTAAGGACGGCGCTCAGGGAAGTATGCGCGTCGGCGGCTCTTACCCGCCGCCGCCGACTGCTCTTCGTACCAGCTGCCGCTAGAGCTTTGATCGCGTCTTTGACTTGGTCAATTGACAGATTGATCAGCTCGGAGCAGTCAGCAAAAGCCATTCTCTCCCTCGGGTGGCCGGAATAACTGCCGGCGACCTTACTGAATCTCGACGTTGCGGCGGTCATGTGATCAGCGTAAGCCGTCAAGAATTGCCGTAGCAAAACAGGGGAAGAGACGTTTGTCGTCGTAGTACTAGTCATCCCGGCGGCCTCCAGATGGTTGGCGATGATGGCCTCGCATGCATTGGGGTCGGTGGCGCGGCGGCAAAATCTTGTCGGAGATACATCGGCGGCCGCCGTCGCTAGCGTTGTGACGAGAAGGAACAAGGTTGTCCACGTGGCAAAAGAAGTGTTATTGCCAGTAGCCATTATATTGTTTCTCAGGTTAATTAGTAAAACCAAATCCTTGCTCAATATTGTTACTCGTCCTATATATTGGCCATTTGGCCCGCTATCTAAAGTAAGGGTTTTCATTATTGATTTCTTAGAACATTTCTATTTAATTTTTTTGTTTTTGACAAAACATTTCTATTTTATACTCTCTACCTCTCCAATTAGATTATAATTTTTTTCTCATCTCTCGATAATTTTTATTTATTTATGCGATTTTGTTAAGTATTTGATTAAATAAAATATTCTTGTCATCTTTTTTTATAGAACTTTTGACGTAATTTTTTAATATGTAATTTTTATTTCTTATCGATATACTGATTTGTAAATAAAATGATTTCAAAAATTGAGATATTTCTCCCCGTAAACCTCAATTTGTAATTGGGAATAGAGGGAGTATTAAAATATTATTTCTATCTCTACTTTTTGTCACTTTGCCTATCAAATCATATTTTTCAATCTATCTATTACATCAATTTTTACCTATCATATCAATGACAAAATTGGAAACGTAATCACAAATATACACTCTTTATTTCTTCCAAAAGTCAAAATATGAATCGGTTTATAAACGGAAGAAGTATTTTTTAAGTGTTTTAAGTAATGTTCACATATCAAATTATATTTTATTTTTAGATATTTTTACTCAATACTTCCTCAGTTTCGAATAAATTGTCTCATTTTGGTTTCAAAGAATTTTAGAAAGTGTTGTAAAGTAAAAAATGAATGGTCAAAATTTTGATTAAATTGAAGAAAAGAAAATTGTAGGTCACCTATTCTTACTTTATTAGGAAAATAAAAAATGATATAATTACTTAGAGACAAACTTATAAGAAAAATGAGATAATTAATTCAGAATAGAAAGATTATTTTATAATATAAAATAGTTAAGACATTTCTTATTTGTAGTCTTTAATTTTTTTTATTTGTATTTTCAAATACACCCCATATCAAAAGACTTGGATTAGCTATTCAAAAAGGGTTAACGTCACAGCTTGTTTGCACATTTGTCGGGTCTTTTATTTCAATGTACTCCGTATTAGACAATCACAAAATCATCTATGAACTACTTTGACTATTAAAAACTCTATTTACATATAAGTATAAAATATAAAAATATAATATATATTTTTGAATATATTTCAAATAAACGTATTGATGTTAAATTTATATCGTAACACAATACTCCATGTTTTTTATATCGTGCGATCAAAGTTTAAAATTGGTAACAATGAAAAGTTAAACATAAAGAACAATACGGGAGGCGGAAGTACTAATTTTTTTTCATTTCTAAAAAACACACATGTATAATTGAATTGATTTGAGAATAAAGTCAATTTAAATTAAATATAATTAATCATCGTAAATCAAAATGTGAACTGATTTGAAGACACGTGGAGTACAGTTTTATTTTTAAAATACACATCAATTATCAAATAATATGCTAAGTGAAATCACAAACTTTATTTTGGACGGGAGATAACCATTGTTATGTCGATTGATAAAATAAATTATTTTTGTCATTTATTATTTTATAAATAATATTTTTATATCTATACAAATCTTTAAATAAAATAAATTTAAAAATTTAAAATTTTATTTCAAAGTACCTAATATGATGCTTTGTTAAGATGAAGGGAGTATAGTACTTTTGACACACTCCTGAACATCTGGTTTGTTTGTTTGGTTTGTTTTAAAGTGAAAGTATTACGTGTGTGAAGATTTGTCATGAAAGATGCATGCATGGTGGAGTTATGACAACAAAAGAGTAATATCCCTCCTAATTTAAAAATTCATGTTTGGTTAGTTACAATGATTTTTTTTAAAATAAGATAATTAAAAAATTATGTAGACAAGAGAGAAAATATGAATCACAAAAATTGTTTCTAAAGTGAACACATGATTACTTTTTAGAGAGATGTGTTGATGTGGCCGTAAAGTCCCCATATAAAATGTGAATCTTCTCATAATTCTCCATAAGCTCATATATACATGAATCTTCTTATTATTTTTAAAAAGTCCATTGCATAAAAGTATTTTATGTGTGAAAGTCAATAACATGAAGGGTGGTTTCTATTATCAATGTCCGCTACGGTGTCCCGTTCGTAAAATTGACGAGTTCTACCCCGACCTCCTAATCTCTAGGCAAACCTTCCCACCCACCCCCCCTTGACCCTAACCTACCCCTACTCCCTCCAATAATTGCACCCTCCAAGTTTATTTGATTTTGGCATAAAAAATTGAATCTTAAGTTAAATAAATTTGGAGGGTGAGGGTGCAGTTGAAGGATGGAGGTGGGTTCGGGTTGGGACGCGGTGGAGGATTTGGGGGCCTTGTGCAAATGAACCAGCAGACCATGGGTTTGGGCGGGCTTACTCGCATTGCCTTTAATTTAGGTGGATGGACATTTTTGGATAGTGAAAGTCATATTTAGATATCCCTTAAAAATGAGATATAGTCAAATCGGAAAGAGCAATTTATGACAGAGAGTAATTAGTAATATATAAATTAAAATAAATAAATTTTACCCGGTTATAAACACAGAAAAATACCCATTAAATCCATGAAACTAGCTAGCTAGCCATAGCATGAAAAATGTGAATAAGTGATGCATTAACATGACCGCCAAAATGAACTACAGCCCCGCTTTAGGGGGTGCCAAAGAGAGCCCCCTAATTGTGCAGGACACGCATTTTTCATGTTTTCATGGTTAAGATAATAAGATTATGGAAGATACTAGGAAGGCTCCCATTTGGTATTTGGAATTCAAACAATAGAATTAGAATTTGGGACAAGAATTTCAATTTTGCTGTTTGATAACATAAAAATATGTGAATTGAGAACTAGTAGTGCCAAAAATAAATTTGAAATTGGAGATTTCAATTTCAATTCCGTTAATTTCGTGTAACAAACAGACCTTAAGTATAATCTTTCTATGCACTCCGGATATACCCCGGAGTATATATTAACCAAAGCATATCAACAATTAAACTTGATACTAATTTTGAGACATAAAAAGTAGTGCTATCTTAGTTGTAATCAAGGAGGATTTAGTTCATAATTTTGTGCATGATCGGATTCATTACACAAACAGTTTTTTTTGAAAGCCATTTACTTTCATTAGTCTATTTACTTCTGAAGAGTACAATGATAAAACGAAGGCCAAGGCTCATTTCATACTCCCTCGTTCTCAATTTAAATGACGTGTTATAATGTTTGACTAAAATTATTTTATATGAAAAAACGATGTGCAATTTAAAAAATAAAATTACATATTTCATATTTTAAATCTACATCAAAAGATTTACAAAATACAATATCACCATTGGTATCAAGTTTATAAGTGGCGGGCTTTGACACATAGGATGAAATATGAAATTTCTTTGGAGGGCATAATCGGCCATAGCACGAGATAACTATCCCATCACTAACACCAAAGCCAGAGTGGATATTATGTTTTCTTCAGCTCCATTAAAGTGTTATGCATTCATAGTATGAATAAATAAAAGGGCATTGACACAAAAAGGAATCAAAAGCTTGAAATTGCAAACTGCAGAAGCCTCTAGGGGAGGCACAATGACTGTAAACGAAACACCAGAACACAGATTTATTATTCATGGCAATCACAAAAGTCAAACAACTACATTTCAACACAAGAAAACATCAAAACCTCGCCATCATAATGGCAGGCAAAACACTTACAAAGTTCACAACAACATGTAAAAACAACACAAACAAACATAAACAACAAACAGTTCAATGACAACACAACACAACATTTTGCCATGGCCAATCAAACAGATGGATTCAGAAACCACCACGAAGACGGAGGACAAGGTGAAGGGTGGACTCCTTTTGGATATTGTAGTCAGCCAAGGTCCTTCCGTCCTCCAATTGCTTCCCTGCAAAGATCAACCGTTGCTGGTCTGGTGGGATCCCCTCCTTGTCTTGGATCTTCGCCTTGACATTGTCAATCGTATCAGAGCTCTCAACCTCCAGGGTGATGGTTTTACCCGTCAAAGTCTTCACAAAAATCTGCATTCCACCACGAAGCCGGAGAACCAAGTGCAGTGTAGATTCCTTCTGGATGTTGTAATCCGCAAGGGTACGTCCGTCCTCAAGCTGCTTTCCAGCAAAGATCAATCGCTGCTGGTCTGGGGGAATCCCTTCCTTGTCCTGGATCTTAGCTTTCACGTTGTCAATGGTGTCTGAGCTCTCAACCTCGAGGGTAATCGTCTTGCCAGTCAGTGTCTTCACAAATATCTGCATACCTCCTCTCAAACGGAGGACCAAATGGAGGGTGGATTCCTTCTGGATGTTGTAGTCAGCAAGGGTCCGGCCATCTTCAAGCTGCTTCCCTGCAAAGATCAATCGCTGCTGGTCTGGGGGAATGCCTTCCTTGTCCTGTATCTTCGCCTTCACATTATCAATGGTGTCCGAGCTTTCAACCTCAAGGGTGATGGTCTTTCCAGTCAGGGTCTTGACAAAGATCTGCATCCCTCCCCTCAATCGGAGAACCAGATGGAGGGTGGATTCCTTCTGAATGTTGTAATCAGCAAGGGTGCGGCCATCTTCAAGCTGCTTTCCAGCAAAGATCAGACGCTGCTGGTCTGGGGGGATGCCTTCCTTGTCCTGGATCTTAGCCTTCACGTTGTCAATGGTGTCTGAGCTCTCAACCTCGAGGGTAATCGTCTTGCCAGTCAGTGTCTTCACAAATATCTGCATACCTCCTCTCAAACGGAGGACCAAATGGAGGGTGGATTCCTTCTGGATGTTGTAGTCAGCAAGGGTCCGGCCATCTTCAAGCTGCTTCCCTGCAAAGATCAATCTCTGCTGGTCAGGGGGGATGCCTTCCTTGTCCTGGATCTTAGCCTTAACATTGTCAATGGTGTCTGAGCTCTCAACCTCAAGGGTGATGGTTTTGCCAGTCAGGGTCTTGACAAAGATCTGCATCCCACCCCTCAAACGGAGGACCAAATGGAGGGTGGATTCCTTCTGGATGTTGTAGTCGGCAAGGGTGCGGCCATCCTCAAGCTGCTTCCCTGCAAAGATCAGCCTCTGCTGGTCTGGGGGGATGCCCTCCTTGTCCTGGATCTTTGCCTTTACGTTGTCAATTGTGTCAGAGCTCTCCACCTCAAGGGTGATAGTCTTGCCGGTTAGGGTTTTGACAAAGATCTGCATCCCACCCCTCAAACGGAGCACCAGGTGGAGGGTTGACTCCTTCTGGATGTTGTAGTCAGCGAGGGTGCGGCCATCCTCAAGCTGTTTGCCGGCAAAGATCAGCCTCTGCTGATCTGGGGGGATCCCCTCCTTGTCCTGGATCTTAGCTTTGACATTATCGATGGTATCTGAACTCTCAACCTCGAGGGTGATGGTCTTTCCGGTTAAGGTTTTGACGAAGATTTGCATCTGTTCAGATCCAAAATACTAATTAGAAACACAATTAAACGAATCACATATGCAGTGAAGAACAACATAATCAATCAAAACTTCATGAATCAGGCAAAAAAGATCAAACTTCATCAACCAAGCAAAAATATCAGAAATTTATAAATCAGGAGACAAATTCAAAGCTTTATGAATCAGGCAACAAATCCAAAACTAAATAGATCGGGCAAGAATTCAAAACTAAATTCGGGCAACATATTCAAAACTTCATAAATCGGGCAACAAATTCAAAATTCATAAATCAGGCAAGAAATCCAAAACTTACGTCTATTTATCGCCAGATCTCATTGTTTCTTCCAGAAAGATATAATTATAATCTTAACAATCAGTATAATAGATGAAATCAAGAAAACCGACGATCTATGATTTATAAACATGAGAAACAAAAGAAAGATTAAACAAGAAATTGATACCTTGATTGAGCAGATGAATCTGATTCTTGGGAGGAGCGAAGGATTTCAGAGGAAGAAAATCGAAAGTAGATCTGAATCGTAACGCGATGATGTTGAAAGCGGTGGAGAATGGCTGGCTTTTATAGTCCACGAATCCGAGTTAGGAGGCAATTGCTACCCCAGCTCCACCAATGGGCAAACGACACGTGTAAACAAGGAACCCTCGCGGCTACCTCTTTGTTTGGTGGGAGAATAATTGGTCACGCGGCCCATTGACTGAAAAATGATAGATCTAGAAGCACGAAAAAATCAAAAAAATTAATACCCACCGTTTTAATTAATCAACCCATTATTTCCCCAATTGTATTTCGTATATTTTATAATAAAAAAAGTGGTTTTAATTTTTTTTTTAAGATTTAAATTTTTAATTACTCTTGGAATGTTTGGTTAGGAGGGAGGGGAGGAGAAGGAAAGGATGGAAGAAGATTCCTATCACCTTTGTTTATTAGTTATTTTTTAGTTTATTTTTATTATTATTAATTTATAATTAACATTATTTTGTGTATTTTTATTTGTATATATTTGTATTCATTTATTTTATTTATTTAATAATTTATTTTAATTTTTATATATTTTTGTAACATTATTGTTTTTTCGCAATATTATTTTTTTGTGACAATGATAAGAAATGCTTGATGAAAAAAGAAGAAGAGAGGGACGGAGAATCCCTTTGATTTGGATGGATTAGTTTGGAGGAGAAGAGAGGGAATTGATGTTAAAATTTTGAAAGTGTTTGCCTATGTATTTTTTAACTAAACAAGGGAAGTGACACATCAATATACATAACACAGAACTCGGCCCAATATTTAGTCAAACTTGTTCGAGTCACCTAATTTGACGAGAGACTTTTCTTCTGATGAGTTAGTAATATCCTTCACGTCAATCCTGACGGAGGATTTTTTATTTGATGATCCGACCTCAGAATTGCTAAATTATTGATCTTATTTTCACCCAATTGATCTTTAATGTTGTTGTTGTTATTGTTATTATTATTATTATTATTCAACGGCATTATAGCTGTTTGGAGGTGGGCCCCTAGCATTTTCTGTCAGTCAAACCTTTGACGCCTTGCTAATGCCTCGGGGTGGTGTTTAACGCCCTAACAGCGTTAAACGTGTGAAAACACTCCCCCGTCGTCATCCAATTTCTAGTGCTAGAAACCAATAGTCATATTTAGAAGTTGTTTGTTGGTTGTCTATTTCAATTGTTTTGAATGGCCGATGGTTTTAGATTCTTTGACTAGTTGGATATATTAATTGCTCGTGAGAAATATTTGATAAAAATTCAATGTTTATACGGAGTATATGACTATAATATTTCAAGTCATGACAACGTGATTGGAAATCTTGCACACTTAAGATAAGGAATGTTAAATATATTAATGGGCCTCTTTTTTATTTTACACGGAAAGTATCAAAATAATGTGAGAAAAGTATCAAAGTATTGGATTGATATATTCCAAATTAGAAATATATCAAAACTATCGTAGAGACTATTTAATTGACTTTGGATTGGTCAGGTCGATAATGAGCAAACGGGCTCTTAATGGATTTCGGATATTCCCCAAACGGGCTCTTATTTGAGTTTGGATTGGTCAAGTCTAAAACTAGCAAACGTCCAAATTCGACTCGATCCGGTTCATATTTTAATTGATTTCTAGTCGGATTCGAGTAATGTAAGATTGGGATCAGTGGGCAAAAGTTCGGGTTGGGTTTTGGGTTTTGTTAAATCTGTGTTTCCAATGAGAGGGAAGAAGAGAAGGGAAAGTGCAGAGTGATCGGAGGTGGGAATGGCGAAAACGCCGATAGGTTGTGAACCGGTGGTGGGGTCGCTTACACCGTCGAAGAAGAAAGAGTACAGGGTTACCAACAGGCTCCAAGAAGGCAAACGCCCCCTGTACGCCGTCGTTTTCAACTTCATCGACTCTCGTTACTTCAACGTCTTCGCTACCGTCGGCGGCAACCGAGTAACTCCTCCTCCCTTCCCTTTGCACCTCCCTCTTCTCACGCTTTCAGAAATTTCGATTCTTTATTTCAAACACAAAAGCCGTTCTGTTTAACCTGAAACTAGGATGGAAATGCAACCATACACAAAACCATGAGGTAAAATTGGTAGATTTTATATGTTGGTATTCATCTTCTATATGAATTAATTAAAAATGTTGGTGAAATTTCACTACACAAGGAGCATTGGGAATTCAACAACAACAACAACCCAGGTGAATCCCAGGGTCAATTGGGAATTCGAGGTCTCTTTTTTAGTGTTTTTTTTAAATTAAATTTTTCAATTTTTTAATACAGGATTTTTGTACAGAAGTGTTTTCATGAAAAGTATGCATAGAGTATATTGTTCTTGTTGTTGCATTGTTTTAAGGGCAAGTTCCAATGGAGCAAAAAGTGTCATTTTTTGAAGTTTTGGGAAGTATATGCAACACTTTTGAAAAGATTTATTGCGCGCGCGCGTGTGTGTCATAAGTAATAGAGGAATTGATAGAGTAAGCTATATGAACAGAAACAAAAACACAACAAAGAAGAGCCTAATAGAGAGGACATTATTGTAAGCTCCATCATCTCCGATGGAGCCAAAATTTCACCATTTCTTGGCTTTGGGGTGTGATGGAATAAATCAAAATGGATCTCTAAACTGTCTGCGCTTCTTTAATTAATGAAGTAGCAGTTAGTCAAGCAATGCAACTTTCGACGTTGAGCCGAGGTCTCTTTGGAAACAGTCTCTCTACTTTCGAGTAGGGGTAAGGTCTGTGTACACACACCCTCCCCAGACCCTACTCTTGTGGGATTTAACTGGGTTGTTGTTGTTGTTGTATCTGTCATTCCTCCTGAACCACACCATCTTCTTCATTTTCCTTCGCTCTCTTAATCCAAGGATGCTCTGTAAAACAAGTAAACAACAGTTCAAATTGAATACACCCACATGTTCTATAAAACAAGTAAAACACACACACACACAGTTACTTAAGATGCCAACTGCTGTGAGGTGGAGATCACGCCTTGTTTGGATCATCTGCTTCATCAAATCAATGGCTTCATCCGATACATCGGGCCACGGGGACCTATTGTAATCTGGAGCTCCCTTGCCGATCTTTACTTTAATATCCCGTGCCTTTGCTGCATCGAAAGGAAGCGTGCCGTAAAGAAGTTCATACAATATAACCTCTGCGCTCCACACATCAGTTTTTGGTTCATAATTCTCTCTCAAGACCTCAGGTGCTGTATACACCAAGCTCCCTATGGGATAATGAAAATATTCGCCTGAAATTTGATAAAATTTAGTATTTTAAATGACCCACACATAAACATTATAGAACAAATATATTTGGTCATTTTTGTTTACCAGGCTCATACGTGACTGCAAATTCAAAGTCTATTATCTTCACACTTGCACAATCATTATCAATTTATCACTTGCAAACATAATGTTAGCGGGCTTAATGTCCTGATGGAATAGACCGTTTTCGTGGCAGATTTGGCACAAGAAATAAACATGCCATCATATTATGTTCCATAATCTCATTTATGTTCCATAATCTCATGTAATGACAAAAAACACAATATAATTCTTCATTAAGCCCGGGTTGAATAATTATATTGTGTTTTTCGTCATTACATAAGATTATGGAACATCATCTGATGACATGTTTATTTCTTGTGCCAGATTTGCCACGAAAATGACATGATCCATCGGGACATTAAGCCTGCTAACATTATGTTTGCAAGTGATAATGATTGCGGAGGTGTGAAGATAATAGACTTTGGATTTGAGGTCACGTTTGAGCCTGGTAAACAAAAATGACCAAATATATTTTCTTCTATAATGTTTATGTGTGGGTCATTTAAAATACTAAATTTTATCAAATTTCAGGCGAATATTTTCATTATCCCATAGGGAGCTTGGTGTATACAGCACCTGGGGTGTTGAGAGAGAATTATGGACCGGAAACTGATGTGTGGAGCGCAGGGGTTATATTGTATGAACTTCTTTACGGCACGCTTCCTTTCGATGCAACAAAGGCACGAGATATTAAAGTAAAGATCGGAAAGGGAGTTCCAGATTACAACAGGCCCCCATGGCCCGATGTATCGGATGAAGCCATTGATTTGATGAAGCAGATGATCCAAACAAGGCGTGATCTCCGCCTCACAACAGTTGGCATCTTAAGTAACTGTGTGTGTGTGTGTTTACTTGTTTTATAGAACATGTGGGTGTATTCAATTTGAACTGTTGTTTACTTGTTTTACAGAGCATCCTTAGATTAAGAGAGCGAAGGAAAATGAAGAAGATGGTGTGGTTCAGGAGGAATGACAGATATAGCTTACAATAATGTCCTCTCTATTAGGCTCTTCTTTCTAGAGCTAGAGTGTTCTTCCTTGCTGCAGTTGACCTTCCTTATCGCATAATTAAAAAAAATTGTAAAAGACAATCATGGATGGATCGTAGCTTACTTGTATATATGAAAGTAACTCATGGTTGCATTTTCAGGTGACTGTGTACCAATGCTTGGAAGGGGGAGTCATTGCTGTGCTACAATCTTACATTGATGAAGATGTATGCAACTTGAGCCTTCTAAGTCTTATCTATTAATATGGATTGTATTTAACATTTTCCTTTTGCATGTTCTCTGTCCAGAAAGATGAATCATTTTATACTGTCAGTTGGGCATGCAATATTGATGGGACCCCCTTCTTGGTTTCCGGGGGATCGAATGGAATTATCCGTGTTATTGATTCTGGCAATGAGAAGATACACAAGGTGTTCTATGGAACTCTTAGCTCTATGCTGTCATAGTTTAGAAAGGTTAATGCTGTTCTTGTTTACTTAAGTACAAAACATTCATCTGGGCATATGTAAGTGCCAGTGCTGTTATGTAGGATCTAGGATCCACATGTTAGTTAATAACATTGAATGCATTAAGATGTTCCAAAAATCATGCCATGAGCCTGTTAATCTGGTCCATTTATTCAGGCAGCATTTGGAACTCTGAGAATAGTGGGGAAAAGAAAAAAACGCTTTTTAAAAATGTTTAATTTATTGTTTGGTTTTAGCTTAGAAAATGTGTAAGAAAGCCAAATTTGATTAAAACTTCAAAAAATTAACAAATACTCAGCAAGCAGCTGAGTACTTAAAATCGATTTATTTAAATCTAAGCAAAAAAAAGTTCCACCACATCTCCTTTTTATTTTTTTCCCTCAGCAATCAGCATTATCCAAATTCCAAAATATACATCTGGTGATATGTTTCTTTTGTAACTATGCAGAGCTTTGTTGGACACGGAGACTCAATTAATGAAATTAGGACGCAACCACTAAAACCATCACTTGTTGTCTCTGCAAGCAAAGTATGATTTCTTTGTCTTTGCTCCTCTTGAATGTAATGTGAAGTAAATTTGTTACTCTTTTGTCTATATGGAGAAAGTGAATGTCCTCAATATGTTTTTCATGTTTTGATTACATGCGCACATGTATGCATGGTCTTCTATTTGAAAAATATGTGTGAGCCAGGATGAGTCTGTTCGGCTGTGGAATGTTCACACTGGAATATGCATATTGATATTTGCTGGTGCTGGTGGCCATCGCAATGAAGTCCTCAGTGTGGTAAATTACTATTCCAGCACCCAATATGCATTTTTAACTTCCTATATTATGTCACAAGAACTTTAATCATGTGATGCATGTAGGACTTTCATCCTTCTGATATATATCGCATTGCTAGTTGTGGGATGGATAATTCTGTTAAGATCTGGTCTATGAAAGGTGATATATTCAATGGTTGTGTCAGGAAATAATTCACTTGTTTTAATAGTCCAAGTGCTGAAAATGATGAATGACCCTTGCAGAATTCTGGCCTTATGTGGAGAAATCATTTACTTGGACTGATCTTCCATCAAAGTTCCCCACAAAATATGTGCAGTTTCCTGTAAGAAGTTACCATTATATGTTCTTTCCTTCTTTTCTTAGCGCTTATTCCTAAACACGATTATACGGAGACACTGGGTATATAATTTTGCTGTT
Source organism: Cuscuta australis (assembly GCA_003260385.1). Lineage (NCBI taxonomy): Eukaryota > Viridiplantae > Streptophyta > Magnoliopsida > Solanales > Convolvulaceae > Cuscuta > Cuscuta australis. Next base: position 3,065,733 of record NQVE01000192.1, read on the forward strand.
GCTGAGCTTACCTTTTATTGATTCAGATGCTCATAGCTTCCATCCATACAAACTATGTTGATTGCACCAGGTGGCTTGGAGATTTTATCCTGTCAAAGGTAAATTAACTGGCTTGTTTTTCTCATTCTACAAATCAGCATAACAAGAAATAGATGTTATTCGTTACCAAATGTTCTCCTTTCATAATATTCATCAAATTTGGCTGTTTTTGTCAATTTACTGAGCGGGTGCTTGAACTCAGATTTTGTTTAGAATTACAACTGGACTGAACCTATTCTTTTTGGGTTTATGAATTTGCAAGCTGCAGCCGTGTTTATCTGAGAGAATCATGCAATATCATTGTTAAACTACTATTATCATGATTTTAATCAATTTCCTTTAATTTAACATGCTAGGTGTGTGTGCTTGTGTGTGTATACTGAAATTATTAAGTTTTACTTTTATCATCTGTTTTGTGCATATATCCATCAACACTGTGGCATTTGTTTCCAGAGTGTTGACAACGAGATTGTATTATGGGAACCAAAAATGAAAGATTCCCCAGGCGAGGTTAGTGTTTTTTTTTAAATTTTGTTTTCTTTTTCTGTTTGAGTGTTTGGGAGATTCTTTCTGGAAATCCTTTCTGTGGAATGATCGTCTTGTAGGGTACAGTTGACATCCTTCAGAAGTATCCTGTCCCAGAGTGTGACATATGGTTCATCAAGTTCTCGTGTGATTTCAAATATAAATCGGCTGCTATAGGTATGTATTATGGAAGTATCATTTACCATTTCGGTGTTCATCGGAGACAGTACCGTGGTGATCCCACAGTTTATCAGCAATATGAGGTTGCCCTACGGCTGACCTCTTCGTTCTGTATAGCACTATAGCCCATTGATGATCCTCAGGGACGGTCTTTGGGCTTGAGTCGAACTTTAAAGAAAAAAGTCTCTTACTTTTTTCTCTAAAGCAAACTTCTACGAGGGACAAAACCCTCTTTAGTGATCATTGCTGTCCTGAAAGATGCTTGGCTAGGCATCTGTTGCAGGTAGGATTAAGATTTGCATGCACACATCCTCCCGAAACCCTACTTTTTTTGTGGGTTCTTACCGGATTATTTTTGTGAATACTTGTCTTGGATACTTCAGTACTTGTGTTTCTGCACAAGTTTTCATTTGATTTTTTCAATCTATAAAAGGGAATAGAGAAGGAAAGATCTACCTTTGGGATCTGCAAACAAGCCCTCCAACTCTCATTGCCAGGTTTGCCCCCCCCCCCCCCCCAAATCAATACCCTTCATGTTTTACATATAAGGTGAGATTTGTTTTCTCCTTCTTCAGGCTATGTCACGGTCAATCAAAATCTACAATCAGACAGACTGCGGTGTCTTATGACGGGAGGTAACAGACTCTAATTGTCCTTTTTTAGCATTTAAGAAGCGGCGTAATGGGATGAAGGGGAAATGTGATTATGTTTTTGTTTCTATGTTCAGCACCATTTTGAGCTGCTGTGAGGACGGAACTATATGGCGCTGGGACGTAGTGGCAAGCTCTTGAGATGCCTGTCTGTCTTTAGTTGTCTGAACACTTTTGCTGCTTTGGTTCATTATTGTTATGACTGTATCTTTGAATGGGAAATTAGAGTGAAGTTTATATGAATTAAGTCTCTTATCATCTGCCTTCGTTTTTGTGATCACTATCTAATATCCGCCAGTTTGTCAATAATAAACATATGCTATATCGTGGAATCCACGCGAGTTTACCCACAAGTCCATATTGGTTTTATACAGCCCGCGGACCTATATATTTTTGCGTGGATTCCACCAGACACCAACACATGTGTTTTTTTTGTAGAACTCGGCCCCGTTTGGCGATTGGAGACATGTTTGGCGGGTCCACCTGTTTTGGCATGCTCCGAAACGGAGCAGCAGTAGCCTAGCTTCCATCAAACAATTGTGTAAAGAAGTGAATGAGTGAGTTGTACACAAATAGAAAATGACTTGTCCCTAAAATGAATTTCCCAACAACCTGTAGATGCAAAAAGAAGAGAACCAGTCCTTTTCCACTCTGAACATTGCTCTTTCAAAGCATGGAAACCACATTTTTTTAAATAAAAAAAAAGGTGTTAAAACAGGATTAAATCAATTCAATAACCAGCCAAGGTCAGGTTCAAACAAAATTCTTTTTAATTCCAAGTATTTAGGTTAGATTGTGTTCCCTAATTCAAATTAACCTGCATGCTAAGCAAGGTTGGTTATTAGGTGAGTGACAGTAACTCCATAGCTAGAGGAGACAAACACCATATATCTACAATCTACCTATCCCTGAGAGAATTGAAGAAGAAAACCAAAGAGAGATCAAAATAACAACCAGAATGCAGCTTCACATGATCTCGCCGAGCTGCCTGAAGCAGGCACGGCTTCTTCCTCCGGCTTCTAGAGGGGTGAAGGAGTTCATGGGAGCGAAGGTCGTTGGGGCTGCGGGGCCCACCCGAGTGTCGTACCGTGTCCTCGCCACGCTCTGCCTCCTCGCCGCTTTCGTGCTCTTCAGGTCTGCGTTTCTGCTCAGCGCTGCCATTCACGAGGAGGAAGCTGAGAGCAATTATAGTAATAATAATAATAACAATAGGAATAATGGTGTAGTAGGTTCTGCTGCAGGTTGCCTGGGGAGGAAAATAGGGAGGATACTACACCACCCTATTCATGATGAATCAAACCCAAAGGTATTCTGCCCCATTTCATAAGGATATTTTGGTAAACTTTCACCTTTTTTTCTTTAAATGGTTCAATTTCATGGGAGCAGGTCCCACAAGTGATATACCAAGTATTGGAAGAGCCAATGGATCAAATACTTGGGACACAAGACTTCATTGCTGAATACAAAGGTGATGATGATGCCAAGACCTTTGCACTCAAGCTCAAAGCCATGGTGACTCGGCTCGAGGAGACGACTCGAGCCGCGAAAATCCAGGAGTACCTGTACCGCCACGTGGCGTCAAACAGCATACCCAAGGAGCTGAACTGCATTCTCCTGACCCTGGCAAACGAGCACTCGACGAACTCCAAGGCCCGCCGCCAGCTCCCGTCGCCGGAGCTCGTCCCCGCCCTCGTCGACCCCACCTCCCCCTTCCTCCACTTCGTGGTAGCATCCGACAACGTGGTCGCCGCTGCTGTGGTGGCGTCGTCGCTGGTGAGGAACTCGCTCCGCCCTCACAGGATTGTGCTCCACGTCATCACGGACCGGAAGACGTACTCCGCCATGCATGCATGGTTCTCCTTGCACCCCCTCCACCCTGCCATCATTGAGGTTTGGTTGATAACACGCAGACACTCATTTCTCTGTTTACTTTGGTTAAAAACGTTTACAATTTGATAACAATAAAAGTTCTATCATAACCATAGTAGAATAACAATTATGGTAGCACTAGAATAAAGAAAACAGATGATAATAATATCTTGTTTCTTACTAAGTTCGAAGTCATGATGAGTTCAAATCTCCTCACCGTCGCCGAGTTTTAACATATTAATAATGTCGATCTGCGTGGAACAGAAACAAATTTTTTATATGGCTTGTTAGAACTTAAAATATGAGCATCTTATGGTACAATTACGAGTTTGAATTTTTTATTACGTCTTCGATTAATTCTTTTAAAAAAAATCATTGAACGAACAATTTGACATACAAATAGCTAACGCTAAAGATAACAATCAAGCTCGACCTAACACTAAACTCTAACGTTTGGTAGGTGAAAGGGCTACACCACTTCGATTGGTTGACGAAGGGGAAAGTGCCCATATTAGAAGCAATGGAGAAAGACGAGAGAGCAAGATCGGGTTTCAGGGGCGGTTCTTCCGCTATCATGGCTAACAACAACAACAACAACAACAACAATAAGAACAAGGCGGAGCGGCCTAAGGTGGTCGCCGCCAAACTGCAAGCCCTCAGTCCCAAGTACAACTCCCCCATGAATCACATTCGAATCTATTTGCCACAGGTTGGTTGGGACTAGGGAGTATATAAACAAAGAGTCAGATGTATCAGGGCATAGATCTTTTGACAGGGTCCTCGATGTCGTACGAAAGTCCTGCGATGCTTCGTTGGGTCTAAGAGAGGGTCCTATCCCCTAACTCATCCTACGAACCCACCCCCTCGCGTCTCCTCGTTGTCCTCCTGGCTCGTTATACCCCTAGCATTTTGCCAAAACGCGCGCTATAGTACAATAGAATTTCGGCAAAATGTTAAGGGCTGTGTAGGGGTAGAATGGTGTCGAATGGTGATTTTGTTGGGAGGATAGGATCTGATCTTGAATTCAAAGGAAAGTCGTAGCCTCGTAAAACCTGATTTCATATTAATTATCACGCCCGAAATTAGTGCAAAAAAAACATGAGTGTTAAAAGAGTTGTGAGGTATTCACTACGTACTCCCTTAAGTCCCTTCGTTCCTATGTATTTGTCGAGTTTGACTTTTTTGAGTCAAATTAGATGAACTTTGAGCTTCAATTAAATGAAAATTGTAATGTATATTTGTATAAAAATTAAAAGTATTTAAGCTCAAAGTTTGTCCAATTTTACTCGAAAAAATCAAACTAGACAAATACACTGGGACGAAGACAGTGTATTCTAAAACACGTGGTCATATATGACATGCAGTTGTTCCCGAGTCTAAACAAAGTCGTGTTCTTGGACGATGACATTGTCGTTCAAACCGACATGTCGCCTCTGTGGGAGATTGACATGGCCGGGAAGGTGAATGGAGCAGTGGAAACTTGCAGAGGGGATGACAAGTTTGTGATGTCCAAACGCTTCAAGAACTACTTGAATTTTTCTCATCCACTCATAGAAAATAGCTTTGATCCTGATGAATGTGCATGGGCTTATGGCATGAACATCTTTGATCTTGAGGCTTGGAGAAGAACAAATATAACCCAAACTTATCACTACTGGTTGGAAGAGGTAGGTATATATGCAATATATTTTTCCCCTTATAAAACTATATTTTCCCCGTAATAATTTATTTTTATCACGTATTGAATGCAGAACTTGAAATCGGAGTTGAGTTTATGGCAACTAGGTACACTACCCCCGGGTCTAATCGCATTCCGGGGACACGTGCACGCCATCGACCCCTTCTGGCACATGCTCGGGCTCGGCTACCAGCAAAACACAAGCATTGCACAAGCTGAAAGGGCCGGCGTCATCCACTTCAATGGCAGAGCCAAACCATGGCTAGACATTGCATTCCCAGAGCTCAGACCATTGTGGACAAAGTACCTTGACTTCTCTGATACCTTCATCCAAAGATGTCATTTTAGAAGAACTCCATGAAAGGCCATTCTTATTATGACCTGAAACCTTTTTCTCTCTCTTTTTGCAGCACATTTCTCTATTGGGTATATATAGAATTATCATCTTAGAATGTCTCCTATTTCCCTCCAGAATACAGAATCTTGTTTAAACATTATCTTAGCTTCTTGGTTGAGTTTTGCAAAAAAATCATATTATAAAATAAACTGAAGAACAGCATGAGCATGAACAATCATAATGTCAAAGCAATGAAGTCCTAAAAATGATTGGAAAATCTTTCTGGGTTGGCCTCTAAGGTGGGGGTGGGGATTCTTTGATACAAAAGCTAGTATCTGCTTGCACTATACAAAATACAGGGGAAGCTGTTAGGAGGGTGGGGGAAAGATTTTCTCGCATAGAATGGCACATTACGCATCTAAGAAACACACAAGGGGGAATGGAAGTTGGAGAGTACAAAAGAATCTCAGCCAAAGCTCAGGCGAGAATCCAAAAGTCGCAAGCTGGTTTGGCGCCGTGGAACCCCAATCTCACAAGCATTTACACGTGCCGCGAACCGGAGAGAGCATAGCGATTCACCAGCTGAGGCTGGATCGGGCGAGACATTCACAAACATCATGGTTTTCGAATCCCCACCCAGACATGGCTGGTCATCATCATCATATAAACAGCATGCAGCAACATAAAGAATGAGTAAGCATACGAAAAGCATTGGGAAATATATAAAGGAAAAAGTGACATGTATTATACTAGTAATTGCTAAGGTCTAAAATTGATGACACACTAATAACTGATGGACTAAGTGATATCCAGTATGCCAACAGAATTGAGGGATCAAAAATGTCATTTTCCCTAAAATATTTTTAAAAAGCTATATAGTACCTGGAGAAGATATGTGAGTTTAGAATTCCTGAAAGGAACATGCTCCTCTTTCTTTGCCAACGCAAAAATGACATCACTTAGGGATGATAAACTTTTATTGATTGCCTGCAAACAAACAAGGTATGTTTAAATTAGAAGAGATCACCAGCAATGCTATATTTTCCAATATGTTGCATTTATTGTTCACATGAGTATATAAATACCTGAGTTTCTTTGAGTCTGTCCCCCGTAGCCCCACTTCTAGATAGGCGTTCACTACCCGCAAGGTCGATAAGATTCAGAACACCTTGTACTTGTTGCTCCGTGCTCTACAACAAGAGGCCACAAGAAGGGTTCGTCACCAAAGAAAACAGTCTCTTTACTCCTTAGGTTGAAAGTAAGATATGTGTACGCATGCCCCTCAAACTAAGAGCAGTGGGATATATTTATTGGTTTACTCCTCAGTTTGGTTTGAAGTCATCAACAACAACATAATTTTTAAATGCTCAATAACAGCTATACACTGAGTATACAGAAACATTCCTACTTACTTCATTTACACCAGATATTCGAAGAGTGAACACAAAATGGCTTCTCGAAGATTGCTCATTCATTTGAGTCCTCCCAACAGACCTACAAATTTCAAAAATAATAATTACAGAAAACAATTGATTATTTTAGACCCACATTATAGCAAAAGTGTATTCTTCTAATAATACCTGCTTTGTGCTGCTCGCTCTAAAAGGTATGAAACCTCCTTGCTGCTCCGAACATCCACAATGGTCAAGTCAGACACATGTGTATTACCATGTACATCGTGTTTTATGCCATATTGTTTTCCTCCATTGTCAAAGCTTGATCGGGTTGGAGACAAAAGGTCTCGTATTGTCTCGTTGTAAATTTCAAGCATTGATACCTACACAACAAAAAAGTACAATCAATAAATAGTGAAGTGAGACCTTTTTAATTGAAAATCAACTAACTGAATAAAGTATTTAGTATCCACTGTCTGACCTGCATGTCATATTTCCATCCTTGGTCTTGATAGTTTTGCCTAGTCTGAAATACTTGTTCCAACGTGCGCGGAATCAAACCTTGCTGATCCAGGGGCCGTGGATTTCCCATCATTGTGTAAGTCTTACCAGAACCAGTTTGGCCATAAGCAAATATACAGACCTGGAGAAACCCAGAACTTAAAACCATTTTCAGCAAGCAAACAATTATCACGCTTCCATGAAATTGTGACACCATAGCAGCATTAAAAATTGAGCGAAATGACAAGCTAGTTTGTTGGCTTAATGCATAATTGTGTTAAGTGATTAATAGTATACAGAGTATACTACTGCACAAATTCAGTCATAGACAAATTTAATCACGTTGGTTGATTTGCATGTTCATGTTTATGGAACACGACTACAGGTCTACAACTACCTTAACCAAGAATTTTCTATGCATGTGGAAAAAATCAATTGAAAACACAAAAAAAAAAATTATTGTCATCTCATTTTCCTTTAAAAGACGATTGTGACAGGCCTTTTTAAGAAAATTGTGACAGGGAGGGCATCGAGCGTAAAATTTTGCCTCTGTTTTTCTTGCATTGATTTATAGTTTAACTAAACCAAAAGACAATGCATTTTATACCACCAACCTCAATTAGTTTGAATAAAGGAGATGATGATATACTAGTCAAGACAAATGAATCAACCCTCACAAAATCAGTGCTTGACAAAAAAACAACGCATGGCACATGTCATATATTTACATGTCCAATTTCAACTCTAGAAGGAAATAGAATAAATAACTACGGTTAGATTCTGTTCTGCTGATTTTATACATGTAAGTGGGTAACAAGTAACATGCAAAAATTGCAGTCCATTGCCAGTGGGTTCAAAATACATGCTGAAGAGAAAATATCACCTTGTAACCATCAAGAGCACTCTGTACAAGCTGTGATATCTCGTCAAAAACATCCTTCTGTGAGGCTTCAGGCACGAAGACTTTATCAAATGTGAAAGAGTGCTTTTGCCCTTAAATAGAACAGGGGAAAACAAGAGTCAAAAAGAGGATGTTACAAGCACAAAATATTCTTCTTCTGGTGTAACTGAATACCAACCATTATGTGTCAAATCAATTCCCCGTCCAAGGGCTTCCGTAGATGTTGGAAAAGATACGACCTTTTCTGCACTAACAACATCATCAGATAATGTAGGTCGCACTCTGCAGAACACTCTTATATTGCCTTTAAGTTCCTACATCATCAGAGAAATCTTTTTGAATTATTATTCATGTCCAAAAAGAAAATTTTGCAGCACATTCATCTATATTTTTACCAGAATCGTATTGTGCAGTTTTTTACGAAGCATTTCACCATCCGCAATTTTGATTTCTGCATCTGAAAGGCGCTGACTTAACTCACTATTAAATTTCTTTAGCTTTTCGAATTCTGATTTTGCTTCCATGGAAGACATGTCAGACACCTAAAAAAGGAACATAGCCAGTAAAAAGACACATTGAAGAGTTTTAGTGGAGATAAATATATGTATTAATCCCATCCGTGTGTACCTGCAACTTTGTTTCAGACAAAGCAAGCTGTTCCTGCAATCTCCTTATTTGCTCACATTGAGAGGAACATCTCGCCTGGAAAAAATAATACAATATGTAGTTGTTGTTGACACAATGTTTTTAATCTAAAGCATGCCAAAGAAACTACCACTATGACTCCAAATTCCAAAAGGCATACCTCCAGTGCGTCAGATTTCATTGTAAGGTTGCCCAACTCCGCAACTGATTTTCCAGTGCATTCCTTGTATTTTGCCACCTCATCTTTTAAACTTTTGACTATTGATAGCTGATTGTCACGGTCAACCGTGACGTTTTGCAGATCCTTACGAAGGCATCCCACCTCAGAAGCTAAAGCTTCTTTCTGTCTTGCAGCCTCATCTTGAGCAGCCTAAAATGGAAGTAAAAAGCCCCAAAATTTAGTGAAATGAAATTAAAGAGAAGTCTATGAAAGCTGAAAAATGGCTTAGCCTAATAATAAAGTCCTCTGTTCTAACCTTAGAAGATGAAAGCTGTTCCGTCAAAGAAGTATAGCGACCCCTCAAAGTGCTGAGATTTTCCACCAGAGCAGCCTTCTCATCCTCCACACGATTGAGTTTCTCATTGGTAGTAGCATTCTCTGACTGAAGTCTGCTGCTGAATTGCTGTAAACTCGTGTTATACTCTTGTAGAACTTGAATCTGAGTACCAAAACAATTTCATTATAAGTTATACCACCCAGATTAAGTGATAAGAATACCATAAAATCCAGAGGTTGTATCAAAATTACCTTTTGATTAGCAGTTTCATTGTCTTGCTGAGCTCTTCTAAGCTCCTCTGAGAGAGATGCTTGCTGTTTCTCAGCTGCCACTCTTAAATCTTTTTCCCTGCTAAGCGAACTCAGTGCTTCCTGGCCACCATTAAGCAATTTAATAGCAGATTAATATTACTGTTTGCTCCAATAATAAAATAAATCCATAAAGAAGAACCAAGTTTGCTAATGAACTATGCTTGCATGACTTTACCATTTTTTCTGATTCCTCCTTCTTCAAATTTTCCTGTAACACTCCAATTTGTTTCCTCAAATCAATACTGATTGCATTCAATTCTTCTTCTTTTGATTTTAATAGCATATCTAAGAGGAACACACAACCAAAAGTGAAATAAGTGAACACCTCTAATGGTCTCCTCAAGACTAACTTAGCTCATAACAGAAAGGTCATACCCAGCTCATTGCACTTAAGCTCTGCTGATTGTAGGAGACTCTTGAGTGACTCCTGCTCAGCAACAAATGCTCCTTCTAGCTGTTGGAACCACTTAATACACTGTCTAAGCCTTTTACAGTTTTCAACCGTTTGGTCCCATCTTACCTAAAATATAGCACAATGTCAGCAAAATATTATACCTATACCAATTGCTCATAAGCACGGGAGAGGAATCAGATTTATTTTTGACAGCCAAAATATATCCCCATCAATTATACGAAATACAGTAAGATAGAAAGATATTAGATCTGCTATACCTTTGTATTAAATTTGTTCTTCTGTTCTGGCCTTTGAGCAAGAATTGCTTCAACATCTTCTTTGCTGAACTCTACAACTACACAGTCAGATCCTGCACTACTAGGCGGCCCACTGGTTGAAGGCGGGTCTGCATTCCCATTCACCACAGAAAAAGCACGTCGACCCCGTCCAACCCCAGTTGTTGAAGTAGGCATCTTTGAAATCCCAATCTTCCTCTTCTTGTCTATGGACACCTCGTCAGTGTTATTCTTTCCCTGCAAAACAACACATGAATCCCACCACAAATCAACACCTCAAAATTCAAAATTTCACCAAAAACTCCACAATCAAGAGGATGAAACTGAATTAGCTCGATCATGATGTGAACAAAGTCCCTGAACACAATCAAACCTCTATCCTAACCATCTAAACATTCACCACACACCAAAATCAATGGGTTGGGGGGAGGGCATATTTAGATGCTGAATACTACCAATTCCTTGAAATCAATCGTTTTATTTCTAATGAGTGACAGAAACTGAGAGAAAGTAAATCAAATTGCAGGCTTTTGTCATTGAAAAAGAAAGAAGGGAATAAAAGAAGCCTTACGCTGGAAGGGCTAGAAGGAGTGCGATGTACAGGCGGCTTGTTCTGGTTCTTAGGAGCCATTCTTTTTGAAATATAGAGAGTGAGAGATAGCAGTAATGGAATGAGATTTAGAGAGAGAAACGGCACAACGGGCTGGTGATGAAATCAAAGGGGGGATGAATTTCGAAAGCTTTTCACCAGACGGATCTAGGGTTCAGATTGCGTTTGAAGCTACCAGATCTTATCACAGCCGTTGCTTTGAATTGCAGTAAACTGGTCGACACTCTGATTTCAATTCTCCCTCTCCCCCACTATTCTTAGACAATAAACCCTAAAAGAGAAATTCAAATGGCGGATTATTAAGAAACTGGTGAATCACTTTCTCTCTCTCTCTCTACCAGATTTGAGTGCGTCCACTTCTTGCCCCGATCGGTCATTTTACAGCGGAGACGCCGATGGGGGGTTGGGGGTACGGTGTCGCCGTGCGGGGGTGGGGAGGAGTCGGGTCGGGCGCTAAAGGCGGAGCGTATGTAACTTTTTTGAATGATTTTGAAAAAGGGAAGTCTGGCGGCATGAGCCCTATAGATTCGTTGAATTGGGTGTTTGACAATTTTGCCCCCCAACGGTTACCTTTATCTCTATTACTCCCTTTGTCCCAAAACGTTTTTCCCACCCCTTTTTTCTCCGTCCTAAAACTATCTTCCCATTAGAAAAAAAGATGACAAATGACATTAATACCCTCATGTATTTACACCAATTATTTTCTAACTCTATAATTTGAATGATTGAAAAAAAAAATTCAAAAAATCTTTTATAAGGAGAGTAAAATTTGAAGTCAAAGCCAAAAATTAAAAATGGAGAAAAGTCAAACTGAGAAGAACGTTTTAGGACGGATGAAGTATTTTAGATCGATTGATTTTTAGGTCAATTTCCATTCCTAAAATTCAAAACATGTCTAAAACATTAACCATTTTGTTACTTAACTTTATTACTTATTTGATAAATAATATATTTATGCCACTCCTTTACATGTACAATTTTTATATAGCTTTTAACTAAATAATTTTTTATTTTTAAATTTAATATCAAAGTTCTGTTAAATTAAATTAAAAATAAATCAGTCAAATATCTTAAACAATAATAGATTACTTGAATTGGGACAAAGTTAACAATAACTTTGAAATCCAATCATAACAAACCCCTAAAAATCATCTTAGCCTCTTTTGGTAAATTTTAGAAATATGATATGTGTTTTAAAATTTGAGAAAATGATATAAGTTCTAAAATCTAAAATAATATTATTTAGATATACTGAAAATAATTATTTAATTGGAGATAAGCGGGTGTAACCGACAACAGTGGTGATTAGTGGTAACAATGACTACTAGTGGCGAAGAATAGTCAACAATTGTGGAAGATAAATCAAAATTTCATATTGATATCTTTCGAAATCGAGACCTATTGAAACCTTTCATTTTGAGTATTTGTGATATTTGAAGATATTAAATTTTATATCTCTTTAGGTTTCACCAACTATAAAAAAAGATTTCTTACATCTAAAAATATCAAAGCTCATATCTCTTTGATTTCTGAAGAAACTAATTTTATATTCATATTATGCACTTGCACATATGCTCCTTCTGATTATTTTCTATTTAATTTTCTGGCGAAGATGAGAGCATTGGTACTCATTTTCCAAATTAGATGGTGCACCACAGCCCATTAGCCCATTATCATTCATTGTTTTCTCTTTTTTGTTTCTCATTTTTCTTTGTTTTGTTCCACTTTTTCATAAACTTTTTTCAATGTTTTTTAATTTGATTTTTATAATGTTTTAAAAATTTAAAATTGTCCAGATCCGATTTTCGCATGACTCGATTGGGTTGTTGTTGTCGTGTTTAAAAATTCAAGATTGCTTTGAAACAAAGAAATAAATGAAGGAAAATGCTAGGGGTACACCAAAAGTGTACCCCAAACATCCCCACCCCCTCCATCACCACAAAAAAAAAGCAAAAAAATTCAAAAAAAAAAATAAAAAATAAAAATAAAATAAAATGAATGGTAGAAAGGGGAGTGGTGTACATTTGGGGTACACATTTGGTGTATCCCTAGCATATCCCATAAATGAAATAAAAAAAATGTAACATACACTTCATCTGTCTCAAACTAAACATTTTTTTCTTTTACAAAACAAAAATGCTTTTCTTTAGGCGTTCAAAAAAAATGAGGAATAGAAAATAAAATAAAAAAATCGAAAAAGAGAATGAAGGGAAAAAATATACTACTCTTACTAAGGATACCGGATACGTAGTCTTGGATTGATTGTGCTGATCATGTTAATTTTGTGGACATTGTAAAATTCAAAATTTTTTTGTTAAGGGGAGGATATCGATTTTCATTTATGCCCTCAGACTGGCGGATCGGGAAGAAGAAGAAGAAGACACTTGCAGGAGCTTGGACGTGGCTTTAATGAATTCGAAGCGTCCCCGGGAAGTTTCAAAGTACCAGCGCGACCCTCCCCGGACCAATGCGTGGTTTATCATCGGAGACACCACCACCAGACCAAAAATATATCCGACCATTCTAAACCATCGCCTCCTTGGGGTTACATCTACGACACTGTTGAGCACACAGGTCGCTTTCTATATCTTCCAGAACATTATACAGATTTTGGCCCTAAAATATGTGTCCCTCAAGATGGTCACGGGGTCCGAGTTCCGATGTTTATGCCGTAAGAGGGTGATCTGAAATGGTTTAACCATGCGACAACGGGAAGGAAGAAATTGGAGATTGAGTGCCTGGCGTCTTTATCAGAAGATCTTCTGGGTAAGCCGTATGCAGTTTCAAGCGATACATTATATATTTATGACAACTTTGGCTCTGAACCAGTGCTGCACGCCTACAACATAAGCAGTTGGAGTTATCTTGCCATCATTTACCTCCACCAATTCGCTCACTTGGTTGCCGATCAACTTTGGGCTCTTATAGTTCCCGTAGCCGATTTTGAGCTTTGCCTCTTGTGGCACGGGGGAGACCGTGCTTGCCCTGACACCGAGGATTTGAGGCCCCTGTATAATGCCATGGTTTCAATCTGCCTTTATCCTATGGCACCCACAGCCACTCTGTTGAAGGAAGCCATATTGGGAATCAATGCAGTTGAGGTTATCAACTGCCTGCCATATGATTCGGTTTCAGATGACAACGATCATTCGCCCGTGATGGAAGCAGACGTATATGGTGCCTCTAGCAGCAGCAAAAGGAATGCGCGGGTGAAAGAACATGCAGCTCTGTTTCAGAATGTGGACAGTTCGGCAATGGTGCTGGATTCTTTGTTGCAGATCAGAAATACCTTTACCCAGATCCCCTCCAATGCCAAACTGCCTCCAAAGAAGATGAAGGAATCTAATATTTGATTACTCACAGTCTCTCAAGTTTCCTCCCTTGAGCTTTAGAATGAATGAAGGGCAAATAACTTCGGATAACTTATGACAGAAACACTTGCCACTGAACACTATGCTTTAAATACTAATGCTTTGTAAAACACTTCTCAATAATTTCACTTCTAAACACAGCTCAGTAATTTCACTTCTAGTCTAAATCCAATTCTTCAAGGTTCAATCTTGTTAAAAAATCAGGGAAGATCAAATGGCTGGTGTTCTTGCAAGATAATCAATTCTGGAGATTTGTTTCAAAGAGTTGAAAGACATTGTAATGATTTGATTCAAACTCTGAAAATAACAGAAGCTAAATCACCAACTTTATGAAGAGAAGAGATAAGAGCGTCCAATTGATTCTTTAGATTATACACACAATCTAAGAGAGAAGCAGAGACAACAATGAAAAAGTAACAAATACGGAGTCGTTAAACGGGAGACCTAATCTCTCTATCTACTGAAGCAACAAGAACAGGTACTATTCTGAGTGAGACAAGCAAGAAGACCTTCAATTCCAAATTCCATATTCCCTCCTCCTCATCTAATCTTCATCGGCTGCCTTGGATCCACCGGCCTTCTTTGGGAGGAGAAGGGTGTGGATGTTGGGCATGACACCTCCATTGGCAATGGTCACATCCCCAAGCAGCTTGCTCAGCTCCTCGTCATTCCTCACAGCCAATTGGATGTGCCTCGGCACAATTCTTGTCTTCTTGTTGTCCCTGGCCGCATTTCCGGCCAATTCCAGAACCTAATCGTCAAAATCGCGATTCAGAAGGAGGGGAATTTGTTAGAACCCTAGCAAACCCTAGAAACGAAAATTGGGGGAAATAATAGAGAAAAAAGAGATTGAAATTGAAATTGAAATCGAGGAATACCTCAGCAGCGAGGTACTCGAGGACGGCGGCGAGGTATACCGGGGCTCCGGCACCGACGCGCTCCGCGTACTTCCCGGCCTTAAGGAACCGAGCGATACGGCCGACTGGGAACTGGAGACCGGCCTTACTGCTTCGTGAGACCGCCTTCTTCGAGGCAGAGGAACCACCGAGAGTCTTTCCACGTCCGGCCATCGCTGCAACCGCCGCCGATGTGAAGAGAAACTTGCTTTTCTGGGTAGGGTAAAGGATTCGGAGATAGAGAGAAGATGGCGGTGATTCGGATGGGATATGAGGGCAGTATTTATATAGGCATGGCAATTTAAACGCTGGCCAATAGGGTGAGAGTACGCGGATCGTAAATCTCAGCCGCTGATTAGAAATAAATCGACGGTGTGGAAGAGACGATAGACCCGCTTCTCAGTTTTACTTTCTGTGTGTGCTTTCCCAAGATTCAAAAAGCGGATTGCGAATTTGGGATGGCGGGTAAACTCCAAATGCATCAAAAAGTAAATACGATCCACTTTTAGAGATAAAATTCAAATTTAATGTTTGATTTCATTTTTAAATTATTCAATTATCATTTTAATAAGTCTGATGTTATACTCATATTGCTTGAGAGATTAACTGATCTAAAATTCCAGAACTTTAATATAAAACTAAATTTAAACTTTTAACATTTTTAATTTGCATACCTTCCATATCATTGAAACAAAAGATTATACTTGAACATACAAAAGCACAAAGTCTACTTTTATTTTTGTTTATCTTGCAAATGTAGAATTTTATTTTTTCTTTTGTGAAAACACCCATATCAAAATTTGTCTAAATAATGTTACAGCTAATGAAATTTTCTCTCTCGAATAGTTGATAAACAAATTGTAGTTGGTCGACATTTATATATTTAAAACTTATAAAAACTTTACCGAGCAAGTATTATGGATTGGAACTGAGCTTGATACCACAATTTTTCCCTCAGTTTGATTTTGTGTCCAATGGGAGTGAATTTTCTCTCATACAAAGAATTTCATGCCGCAGCTTGTGGACACATAGAGTGCTCATTGGATCCTCTCTTGGCGGAGGCGCGGAGGCACTGGCTTGTAGATAGAGGATTTTGTAATTGCATACCTATGGGGTTTGAGAGGTGATACTTTTTTTACTTTGCCTTTGTCCGGTTCAAACTTTTCAACGAGTGTTTCATTTTCTTGCTTGTCATACTTCCGTGCAGTTATTGAGAATTGTTTACCCCTTACGATTACATTTGGTTTCAACACTCTCTTCTAAACATATTGAAAACACACATTTCTTAATTTTCAACGTTTCTTAAATTCGACGAAGTCTATAAAAAGTTTTCTTTAACGCACATTTCTTTTTTTCACTCCTTTTCGTCCATAAAAAGTGTTGTATTTCACAAATATACAATTTTTTTTAGATATCAATGAGGTGAAACTGGAAATAGTAATATATGATCATACTCTAAAATTTATTAGTTAGAGTAACATAAGAGTAATTATTTCCCAAAACCATCATTTATAATACCCCGGAGTATGAGAAATTCCGCATATAGTCTACTTTTTTAAAAAAAAAAATATTGTTTAAAATATTATATTCATGAGCCTATATATTTGAGTATTCGATAAGAGAATCAGAGATGGAACATTTTCCCGAAGTAGATGGAAACATCATGTTATATTTCATATGTTCCATGAAAAAAGACCTTTTTGTCAACACATTTCTGTCTCATACAATGATACAAACATCAACTACAAGCACTTCAAAGCAAGAAACTCAACATTGTTTTGTGACACCACTCCTGGAATATGCTGCAGCCGCCACTGGATCGAAGTGAAGGAAGCTCAAGAAGACCCCACACAGTGTTCTACGAAGAAGAAGAAGAAGAAGAAAAAGCGGGGGCAGCTTCTTCTTCTTCTTCTTTTTCTTCTTTTGATTTCTCCTTCTCTTTCTGTAGTCTCTTCCAGTTATCTGCACTGTCTATGATCTCACCAGTTTTCACAAGGTAGCGAACCCGTTTTCCATTGTCTAGCGTTTTATGCCCTACCCTGCTTGCTAATTGCTTCTCCACGGAGTAGAGCATCACATTTGAGCTGTGAATGGGCGCTTCCACCTGCAAATTATTACTTGTTTTAGAGAGCTTTTTTTATTTTGCTCTCTGATAACTACTGCTTTGGAATTCCAAGAGAGCATTAATTAATCTTTACCCACGACTTCAATTCTCAAATCATACTATACTATTGTTATCTTGATATTAGAAAAATATATTGCTTTGATATTATATGTGTGAAGGGAATGTTCACGAGAAAGATTGATTATACTGCAGTACTGTACCTAGAAATTTAAAAAAATACACTTATTTTGCAAATCTATAAAACTCCCGAAATGTAATTATCGGAACTGGATGGAGTACTGAATTTTTTTGAAGGGCCATGTTTGCTAAAGTAACAACTTTTTAATTTTGGTTATTACAACTCTAAAATGTAAGACTCTGCATAACTACATTTGGTTGTTTGTTACTTTGTTTAGCTTAACTATCACATTTAACTCATTCGTATATTGGGGAATCACATTTTAAAAGATCAGTTATATTGATTGAATGAGACTTCTTTTTTGGGGAGGTAAAACCTTTTTGAAATATCACCCTTTTTGTGGGAAGGAGGGAGAAGTAAACTAACCTTAACTATCTGTCCGGATTCACCTTCTTGCTTGCTCTTAACATGCTTGGTCTTCAAGTTAATGTCCTTCACTATGACTTTGCTGTTATGCCTGATAACCTCAGTAACATCTCCAATTTTACCTTTATCATGCCCAGTTATTACTTTCACCGTATCTCCAACTTTAACATGCAGTTTGTGTAGCAGAGGAAGGCTGTTTGGCTTGCACTCTTTGCGCTCCCATCTCTTAAGCTGCTCGTGTAGCAATAGGAACAATACTCAATTCATCAAATATTTCCATCATGTGTTTTAATGCATTAATCCAGAAATACTTCATGCAGTGTTTCTTCTGAACATTCACAGAGAATGTATATAATGAGAAATTGTGGGGAAATGTTAAACAATCAAAGGGCATGTTTGGTAGCCATATCAGCTTATTAGAGTTGCTTTTGATTTACTTCTTTGGA
This sequence comes from Cuscuta australis, assembly GCA_003260385.1. NCBI lineage: Eukaryota > Viridiplantae > Streptophyta > Magnoliopsida > Solanales > Convolvulaceae > Cuscuta > Cuscuta australis. Next base: position 3,083,942 of record NQVE01000192.1, read on the forward strand.
TGCAATGTGTGTTACCAAACACAATTCCTTTCAAAACAAAAAAAAATCAAATTCAACCTTATCAGCTAAGATTTGGCCATTTCAGCCAAATGACCCTTAATAAAGGGGCCCTGACACTCATTTTGCTGAAAACCATACTCCGTATTTAATGGCATCCAACAATTTCACATCGATTTTTTATGTTCAACCTGCCTTGTCAAAATCCAATACATGAAATAATACAATAGAGTGAAATTTAATGGATGAAGGGGAGCCTTGACACAACGCGTGAAGTGTTTCTGTGTGACCTTGAGGTCACGGGTTCAAGTCCCCATTACATCCTTATCTTAAGACCCTTCTTCATATCATCACTCAGAGGGAACGCTTTACACACTAGGCTGCACTTGAAAATTTAAGAAGTCTCTGCCTCTCAAAACAAGTATCAAAAAAATCAAGTAAACGTATATTTCCTCCACATCCAACTATCTAAGAAGTCATTTCACTGTTTCATTTCTTTTTCTGTTTCAACTTTGAACACAAACAAAAACTCGGTGAACATGCATCGACACAGAGAGGAAAACCATGACCACTGCATTATCTCTAGGTCTCCATAAGAATGCAAAAGCTAAAACAACAGAGACAGTAGAGAATGCAAACACATACCTTTGCTGCAATAGGAAAAGGTTTCTCAATTGATTTAACCTGCAAATTACCACCGAAAGGCAGTTATTACTTATTACTCAGTGTAGATTTGTAATGAAAAAGTTTGGATTAAAAAATTGCATTAGTGCATATGACTAAGGAGAGCACTTAAATAACCTTTTTTTACTTTTTTGCAAATTGATGAAAGGATAGAATTTGTTATTGCAACGAAACATGTGAGTGTGTGGGCTAATTATTCACTCTAACAACCAGGGAAAGCCACTGGTTGGGAAAACCAGAGAAGACAATGTAGCATTTGACTAAGTATAAATACTAAGCAAGCACTCGGAAACCTAACATCTAGTACTTCAGCAGCCTATACTTCAGAATCAACTAATCTGTGGAACACAAGCAATTTCACATATGATAGCATGTTTTGGGTCTTTGGTTGTTCTTCTCCACGGCCTAAGACTAATCTTGAAAAACGTGGAAACATTTTTGTGCACTAAAACTGATTGTTTAACTTTAATTTCCAGTGCACTTTCAAAATGGTAAAAAACACTATGTGGCTCTTAGAGAAGAGCCTAAGCGGCTCTTCTCATAGGACTATTTCTCATAGGACTAATTCACGAATTAACTCGAGAACTCCAATTAGAATTTCCATATATTCAGTTGCAACTAGGGCAAATGATCGAAGGAAAATGTTTGGAGTAGGTAATGTTTATATAGATGTTTACTACTCATTCAACTATTCAAGAACTCCTTCATGGCTTCATCTACTTGTTTAACTGTTCACTAAAGACTGCACCTTTTTCAAGACAATACATTGATCAAACAGAAATAACTATTCATAAAGCGAGAAACCCTAAATGCATAGCCTCTATTGTCAACGAATCAGCTATATTTCTATCTTCCAAACTCAATTGTTGCAAGATAGGTTACCAGAAGTCTTAAATGCAAGGGCGATTAGAGCCTCCATATCCAGGTGAATGGAAGTAATTTCAAGGAAAATAAAAGGAGCGTACATACAGGAGGCGAGCACGCGGAGGAGGAGAGACGTTGGCCTATGAAGGAGCTGGGCGAGAAATAAAGAGAAGTAAACGAGCTCTGCAGAGCTACCATTCCGGCCATTGTTATGCCGCCGGTAGAAGGTTTAGCAGCTGAGAATAATAGATAGATAAATGGATAGATTAGCGCACAAGGGTGAAGGAGATGATGACCAGATTTGAATGGTTCGCATATGGTCTCATTCCATTCTAATAAAAAAATACTTGGTTAATAAATAGTTCTCCGTCTTTAAATATTTGCTACACTTGTATTCCCGAGGTAAAATATCAAGTTTTTTCAATTTATTTTATTTACATATTGGTATAGAAATAAAGAATAAAATTTACATATCAAAAAACTACATAAAAAGTTCTTCGAAATAAGAGGTGTCAAGAATATTCTATTTTATCAAATAACCAATGAAAACGTAGAAATAAATAAAAGTTCCCGTAACTGTTGAAAAAACAAATGTTGTAAATATTTTAGGACGGAGTGAGTAATAAGAATAAATTGAAGATAGTGTGATCCAAGTTGTCCTCACTTCTTTAGGTGGTACTTCTACATGTGCACCAAAATAAGGTTGATTTGATATGATATTAATGGATCTAATATAATTTTATATTTTTGGAATGTAATTTAACGTTGTTATTCAATTCATATGATTATGATAAACATGAGTAGTAGGCATACAAAATTTGTTTGAGGGAAATGGGGTCTTAGAACTTGTTCTTTTTGTTTAATTATATCTGATTTGATTTTACTAAAGTTTGACTTAATTTGGTTATAGTTATTGATGAAATTTATCTCAACAACAATGGCGTATGAAGAACAAAGTAAACAATATTGAAAATATTCGGCGGTTCAATGTTTCTCTTGTGTTATGCCCTTTTTGCTTGGTTTACAATGTAGGACGAGCCTCCTATTTATAGCTCAAGTTTACCCTATACATAGCAAGTATCGTCGTGCGCTACATCATCGGTCATTTCGCTAATCGTGCGATGATCATGGGGGGGAGTCGGTTATTGATGCCCATCAATCCCACAATTCATGGAATTACATTTATTTTGATATTGGATGTTTTCCCGGCCCACTTCACGGACTTCACTTCCGAGTTTGCAACCGGAATCTAATTGGGTCATTCCTATTTGGGCCACTGACTTAGATATCTATCATCAATGTTAAAAAATTATTCTTGATCTTATGTGATTTTAATAAGAATAAATAATAACATTACGTTGGATAGTGATTCTAATCTTAATGATAAATGTTATGTTTTACTCATTATTGGGGTGATTTCTTATTACTTTTTAGATTTTTATCAATCCCAAACTAATTCTCGTATTAAAAAAATTAAACTTTTGATTTACTTTTTTTTGGTATATAGATTTTACTTTCTTATAAATAAACTACAATCACATGCATTTAATATTTATTAATTTATACACTGAAAGTCATTTAAAAGGATTAAATTCTCTAAATAACACTTTATAACTTAGGGTTTTCATATTAAGCTTATATTTATCAAATATTATGTTTGTGATCCTTATTCAATGTTTATTATTCTACGTTTAGTCCTTTTCCAATAACACTAAAATAAAAAAGTAGATGGGGGACTAAGGTGCCGTTCTCTTTAACTTATTTCTACTACTTATTGCTTATTCTTATTAGATTCAGATCAGTTCAGATCGGATTATGTTCATTTAGATCAGATTCATTCAGATTAGTTCTGATCAGATCGCATTCATTCAAATCAGATTCATTCAGATCAATGCAGATCAAATCCATTCAGATATGAAAATTATTTAAAAAAATAAACAATATTAAAATAATATTCAAAAATTAAAATAATAACAATTATTATTTTTATTTTTATCATTAATAATAATAATGTTAATAGTTATTAATAGTAATTAATAAAATAAAAATAAAAATAATTAATAATAATTAAATCCAAAACAATAATAATGATAATAATTATTTTTAACGATTAATAATTAATAATAATGATAATTACAATTCATAATAATATTTATTTTTAAATATAATAATAATTTATAATTTTCATAGATAATCATAATTATTATTATTATTATTATTATCTATTATTTATCTATTATTTATAATAATAATAAATGTAATAATTAAAATAATATGGAGTAATAACTAATATTTACAATAATAATTACTAATAATAAAAATTATATTTTTAATATTGATTAAAAAATAATTAATATTATTAATGATAATTACTAAAATAATTTTCACTATTGTTATTATTACAATAATAAATTATATTTAAAAATGATAATCATCATGAGTAATCATAACGGTTAATAATAAAAATAATGATGATGATGATGATAGTAATAAATAGGATTATGAAAATAATCATGATAGTAGTAATAATAATAATTAATAATTAACATTATTATTATTATTAAAAATTATTACCATAATAATATTAATAGTAATGATTTAAAAAAATGAATAATAAATTATTATTTTTATCATACATTGAGATTTATAATGATAATCATCATCAATTATCATAATACTAAATATTAGTAAAAATAATAATTCATTATAATAATGATAATAAATATAATTATTACACTTATAATGATAATACTAATAATAATTAAAATAATAAAAATTATTATTTGTTTATATTAATAATAATTATTAATAGTATTTAATAATAATAATAATTAATAATAAATTGTTATTAATATAATAATAATAATTTGAATTTGAAGTAATTCCATTTAGATCAGATCAAGTCAGATCCGTCCAAATCAGATCAGGGCAGATCGATTTAGATTAGATTAGATCCATTGAAATCAGATTAGATCAACCTTAAAAGGTTCGGTTCAGATCATATCTGATGAAGAGAACACAACCTAAACGTAAAATGGTATCCAATTAATAAGAACTGTTAACATAATATTTAATAAATATAGACAACAACAACAACAACAACCTATAGAATCCCACAAAAATAGGGTTTTGGGGTTGATAAATATAGAGTAAATACTCCGTATGAAAAACATTGAATAATAAATTAAATGACTATAATTGAGGGACGAGTTAGGACTAAAGGTTTTATAATTGAAAAAAGCTAAAGAAATCCCAAATTACATCCCACTTTTGATCTTAACTAGACTCGTACCCGTGCGATGCACGGACTGTTAATTTACATATATTTAGTCAATGTTTGGAATAATGGAAAATGTTACAAAACTGGAAAGATTACATAATTTAATATTATTCCCCAAAAGGGAATTCTATATAGTAATGAGCAAAGTCGATAAGAAGTGTTAAAAGTTTTGGAACACTTCTTTATAAACTACAATTGTAGAGAACGATACATTGCTAATATTTATCCTTCTAAATTTAGAATTTAATAACAAAAATCTAACATTCGTTATAATCATTATATGCATACAAATGTGATGTTTTACTTAAAAAATTAACAATAAAAAGAAATATGTTGTCCATTTCTTGTAAGCGTAGTGAATGACACATTGCTAATATTTATCGTTTTAAATTTGGAATTTCATAAAAAAAAACCAACATTTGTCATAATCAAAATAGACATATAAATAATTAACATTACAAAAATCCATCAAAACAACATGTATAAAAATATATTAAAAATAATATATTATTTTTAATAGAATTTTATTAAAATACATTTTTAAACATGTTAAATAAAAAAACAAAAAATGGCCCTATTTGACTGCAACCAACCCGATTAAATCGTTAATTGAATCTGAATTGAAAAATTAAATATGTGAAATTGACTCATCAAAATTAAGCCCAAACCCGAGCCAAATTGGGTCAGAATTGAATATACTCAAACCTTTTTAAGCCCCTTCCAAAAAACTTTTTTTAACTAATCCACCAGTCCAATTTTATAAACCCAACCCACCACAACCCTTCAACCCAGCCCACTAATAAAACCTAAATATATTTTCTACCCGAATCTCTCTCTCGGTCGCTCCCTTTCCGCCGTCGCCTGTCTCGCTCCCTCCCTCTTCGTCTCTATGCCGCCGTTCAATGGATCTTCGTTTATGGATGTAAGATTCTTGTTTCGAACTTCATTTCTATGGATCTTTCTCTCTTTATCTTTTTTTCGAATTCTTTCTTTCTCATAATTTATCAAATCTATCAAAATATTTGTTTATCTTTTTTTAAACAAAAATATTTGTTTATCTAATTAATGCACGATTATTTTTTTATAATAATTAAAATTTAATACTCCCTCCGTCCACAAATAAATTTCACTTTTACTATTCATAGAGTCAAATTTTATTTACTTTATTGCCCTATTTTCGTCACTCATTTAATAAAATAATATAGTTATGTCAACTCTAGTTTTGTTATTTTTGTAAATCTTTTGATATAGTCTTTTAATATGTAATTTTTATTTTTTAAATTTTAAACCAGTTTTCATATAAAGCGATTTAAAAATAACTTCAGTCAAACATTATAACGCATAACAGAAAGTTTATTTATGGACAGAGAGAGTATATAATATATAAAATATTTAGTAACCATGTTTCGTCCAGCCCAATTATTTCCTTGGCCCAATAGCATTTTGATATATATGCCTTATTTCTAACCCTAATACTCCATTCTTCCGTCCCTCTCTTCCGCCGCTCTCTCCCACCATCTTTCTACCTCTCATCTCCGTTCATCTCTGTCTTATCTCCGTGTCGCCACTCTTCTACCATTTTCGGATCCGTCTCTCACATATCTCCCACCAACCGATTGGTTTTGGCGATGCATACATGTATGGTTTCATTTCCAACTTTGCTTTGCTCAACATTGAATTTTTGCACGATTTGGGCACAATTTTGATTTAATCTTATTTTCACTTAAACAAATCCAGGTTTGCTTCGTGTGATTTATTGTTTTTTGTTCATCGAATAAATATATCTTCCGATTAGTATTTACAGGATCTATATATTCTTTAGATCTTTAGATATGTATTTATTAGATCTATATATATCAATTATATAATTCAATTTTTAAACTTTTAAACTTTTAATTATATAATTCAATTTTTAAATCTCCTTTCGGTTCTCGAATAATTTTTTTTTTCATCATTTTTTATCCAAGAAGAATAGATGTTTATGGAATTATTTCTTTGTGAACTATTTTCTACAACTTTTGTTATTTTTTTGGGAACTATTTTCTACAACTTCTGTGATTTTTAGGCTTTTAATATTTGAGGCATCAAACAAAATGAACGTATCATGGCGAGGCATAATGGAATAAACCCCCGTTGTTGCAGCCATGTCGGTTTCATTTCTTATATTGCTTAATCTTAAAACCCGTTTAAAATAAACCCGTTTATAAGTTGTCCATTTCTTGGAAGAAATTTGTTGTTCAAACAATTTCTCTCCATTCTTATTGTGTTATTTGGAGCATTGAACAATTTCTCTCCTATACACACACACACACACACTCTTTTAATTATTCACCTTTGGCTACTTTACTGGATATATATGCTCCTTTAATTTTATATATATATATATATATATATATATATATATATATATATATATATATATATATATATATATATGGCTGTGATGATATGCAAGGACTGAAATCCGTTATGGTGAATTTTTAGGATTTTAATGTTTGAGGCATCAAAGAAAATGAATGTATCTTGGCGTGGCGGAACGAAATTAACCTCCGTTGTTGCAGCCATGGCGATTTCGTTTCTTATATTGCCTCAAACTTAAACCTGTATTAAAAATCTGAGCCTATATATATATATATATATATATATATATATATATATATATATATATATATATATATAGACATACACACACACACACGTGGTCTACGTGCTATATACAAGGAAACACCATTGTCTTTAACTTGCCATTGATGTGGAGGGCTGGATGCTCAATGAGAAATAGAAATATTGAATGAGAAATAGAAAAGTGAGAATGTGAAGAGTTGTGGTGTTGTTGAATCAGAGAATGACCTATTATTTATATTATCAGGATTTGTGAGATTGGTATGAGATATAATGGATGGATTTGACACAAAGTTACTTTTTCATTTACTTTATTGGGCCACTCAATTTTTTTCCCGGTGCAACTTTGTGGAACCACTAAAAGTAACATTTTATCAAATCTACTTTATGGAGCCACTAAATTTTTTTTTCCCAATGCAAATTTATGGAAGAAATAATTTGATTAGACAAAAAGTAATCATTTTCATATTTCAAGAAAATCATTCCAACTCTTCCTAAGAAATCTACTCACATTACCCAAGAAATTTGCCAAATAAAAATGACCAATTTTTGGCCCACGGACAGCAGCCTATTACCATGGATCTGGCCCAACACTTTTGGCAGGAACACTGTAGAAAAGTGTCTCACACCATTGTATAGATAAAGATACCTTCACAAGTTCACATACATTACAAACATCAAACAACATCCGACAATTGTGATATATGTGAAAGCATTGGAGTAAAAAGTGTATGATAACCGGGAGTCTCAGTGTCATTAAAGAAGGACTAAACATGAAATAAATGACGAACTAACGACACTAACAGGCCGTTTGGATGGAGAGAAATTGAAAGAAAAGAAAATAGATAGAGAGAAAACACAATTTACTATGCATTTTCTCTTATTTGGTTGCAATAGAAAATTGAAGGATGAAAGAAAAAGAGTAAGGGGGGAAGATGAAAAATTTTCTTCCCTCCTAGGCGAGAAAACTCCACCCTTGAAGAGAAAATTGACTAAATTACACATTTGTCCTCTTAGCCATAATGCATCAGTGCTGCCTCCTCCATTTTTCATTTTATTGTATTTTCTTTCCTCTAATTGACTACTCATCCAAACAACAAATATTCTCTTTCACTTTTCTCTTCATTTTCTTTTCTCTTTATTTTCTTTCCTTTCATTTTCTCTCCTTTCATTTTCTCTTCTCATCCAAACAAAGGCTAAAGCTATGGGGTGTGCCCAATGTCTTCCCTTTTTCTTTCTTCTAATTTAGCGTCACGTCAGCTTTTACTTTTTTTTCCATTTCCCTTTCTCTTCCGGGAAAGTGCCTTCCCCTTTTCCCCTTCACTTTTTACTTTTATTTTATAACACTTATTTTAATTTATAAAATTAAACTAAAAATACAAAAACCATAAAAGTTTACTTCAAACATTTAAACTTATACATTTAAATTAAAATAAAAGTAATAATAAAATTGACACATTAAAGTAATTGAGACACAATAAAAATATTGGCATCCAATTCATATTTAGAATAAAAACCTTAAAATAATTCAATTTTTTAAAAATAACTTCAAAACCTAATAATCTATCAGATACAATTGATGGATCGAAACTCTACAAATGCTCTACGAAATCGGCTCGTAGGTGGAGGTGCGTATTCTGGTTGGGTAATGCAAACGATTTCAAGAAGAGGCATGCAAAAACATGCCCCGTAAAATAATAATCTTTTCTCATGATTCTTATCTTGTTGATGAATTTTCCAAAAAATAAGGGAACAAAAAACACTACTGTAGAACGGATGAAGCAATCATTAAGAACCACAATAATGTCTCTCTGGTCAACTGTCGCTTCTTTTGCCCAAGACCATTCTCCTTATTCAGGGGTCAAAAGTTCTTCTCGGTACTCCATATTTAATCACTTGCTCCTTTTTTTTTCAAAAGAGTTGCTATTTGCCAATCTCAAACAAGGGGTTGATATAGTCTTTATTCTTTACCATTAATTAATTAAAAATCAATTTATCTCATCTCCTTTTGGTGAATGTTCTGTCGAGTTTGAGAGGGTATTCGGAGATTATGCTCGTCATTTTCAAAGAGTTGCTATTATAGTATTTTATCACATATCTTAATGAACCCATAATTTAATGTCGTTTTTATAATGCTCACTAGAGATAATCATTTTATGCATCAAAATCTATATAATCACGAAAGAATTCACGTATTTCAAAGTAAGAGGTTTACAAAAAACCAAACTGATGTGGTGGTATAGCATATCGTAATGGTATGAAATCATTTATCGCGTTTTAAATGAGATTTGTTCTTCATCTTGAACCCGAACAAATTTTAAATGAGAGAGATGTGATACAACAATATAAAATCGGTTATCACGAATCAAACCGTTTGAGGTAAATGGGGAGAATCTCAAATATTTTCGCCATGTTTGTCTACTTCATCTTATCCTATATAGAGTACTATGTATTGTGTTTTCCTAATTTTAATATTTTTTTACTATTTTAGTTCTTATTGTATTTATCTCCGATTAGTATTTTAATGATTATTTTTTGTATTATTGTATACTTATTCATAGTCCAAATTATAATGTTTGAAAAAAGTTATTATTTTTAAAATGTAGGCTCATTTATCTTTTGTTGCAACTATGGTCCTTTAAATTTGACAATTTGTACCCATTTTTTTAAAAGAAAAGTTGTCCTTTATTTTTACATACCAACGAAATGGTGGGTCAAGGTGCCCTACTGGCCAGGCGCATTTTTCTGAACCCTAACATTTAAAATTTTATATATATATATATATATATATATATATATATATATATATATATATATATATATATATATATATATATATATATATAGTTGTAACATTTGTTGTATAACTCATAATTTTCTAGACTCGTAAAACGCTATGTCCCAATACCGATTTGAAATCATAATCATTACCCGTACTCATCAATGTAATATATGTTCAAATTAATCTAAACTTCTTAAGGGCACCCTTCGGTAGAGTAAAGGGAGGACTACTCTCACCTCTCTCTCTTCCACATCAGCTTTTGTAGGCCCAATACACAATTTCTCAATTTATTCTGCCTCATCTCATACACCCAAAGTACTACTAAAATATTATTCATTGTGTGACGTAAATGATTTTTTATTATTAAATATTTATGCTATCTACAATTATTTTAATTTAAAGTGTAATTTTTAAATCTAAAAAAATATTAAAAATTAAAGAAATAGGAAAATAAAAAAGTAATTTAAAATTATATTCCAAAATAAATTCAACCTATCTTTATAAAAAATAACAACCCCAACACTCTTATATTATAGCAAAAAAAACCATCACTAAAATATCTAAAAATAAAAAAATAATTTTTTTTTACAAATGAATTTTTAAATTTTTAATAATGGTAAAAATAATTCTAAAATTTTTTAAATTCATTTCTAAAAGTTTAATTATGGTAAATATATTGGAAAAAAGAAAAAAAGAGTACATGTTAAAAAAGGAAGAAAAGTGTGGATGTCCACATGTCATGATAGGGTTGGCCCAACACTTTCAATTTTTGTTCTTCTCAGCGATCACTTCCTGTTAGCCAGTGCCTTGAAATCTGATCACTTCATGTTAGCCAGTGCCTTGAAATCTGCGCCGGAGAAGAACTTCTCCATCTGCTACTCCGTTCAATCCACGATGTCATTTGCCTAAGTCATCCGTCCAATGCGGGTGGTCTAAGTGCATGGATGAGACTCCAACACTTCGATGTGGAGAAACTTAGAGTGCCATTACGACAGCACTTGGATATGTGGAGAAAATTGGAGTGGCTTCCTTACCTCTATCTCAGCCAATGATTTTTTTTCAAGTTTTTGGTTTTAAAACATTTTTAACCATGAATCTTTTTTATCTATATACAAATATAATTAAGTTGCCCCAAAATTTATAAAAATTAAAACCCTTTAAACTATCCCTAATTTAAAGTTAACACTTAAATTACATAAAATAATGGAATTAGTTTTATGTTATCAAGTGTTTGGTTTTATTTTGCAATCTCAAAAAATAGTTTTTACTTTTTTGGTTTTAATTTGCAAATATAACCATTTTGCATAAAATAAATTAAAATAATATAATATAGTTTTATTTGTTTATGTTTTTGGTTTTTTACAAAATAATTTCGACTTACTTTCACTTTTGCAAAAAATATTTATTATTAATTACGAGTAGGTGGAGCTGTTTTTTGGATACATATTATTATACATTGAGTGTATTTTTCATGGTTGAAAATAACCCCCCCCCCCCCCCCCCCCCAAAAATCCCAATTTCCACAATCAGAATAAAAATCCATAGTATAAACCTATAAATCATCCTACGATCTTTAGGGCTTAATATTCGTCTGCAGACAATACAAGATTACAGGTACTACTTTACCTTTCTGTTATATGACTTTTCTTTTTCTTAATTTACCAATCAAAGATTGAAATTTATTAAAAATAAAACAATAAAGTGAAGAAAAATCCAAAGTTTTTGTTGCTGTCATTATCTTTTCCCAATATAACGAAGATTCAGGAAATTAGGTTAGACTTCGCTTGCTATAAAGCTCTGGTAGAGGAGTCGTAGAGCTCTGATGGGATGAATTTTGATTAATCATTCTTTCTTTCTTTCTTGCTTAGCTTGAAGAAGAATAAATTAAAGAAAAAAAAAACCTCCTGGATTTTCATTTAATTTTGGAATTTTTTACTTCTTGCCCCAGAGCTGAGCTTCCATCTGCATAGGTAACCAAATGAATTCCTTTCATTTTCCTGTTGTATTGGGACTGCATTTACTGAATCTTTATCTTAGACTTTGGGTTTTAAAGTTTTAATTTTTGTTTCACTTAGCTTGTTCTTTAGCTTTACTCTCAGTAGAGAGAGAAATTGTGATTCTAAAACCTACAAATGCAAACCAAGTTTGTGTCTTTATTGCTGCCTGGTTGTTCTCATTCGATGAAATCGAAATCTTTATCGATTCTTTGTTGGATTCTTGTTTTGTTCGTGCTATCGTGTTCTGAGCTAGGTTTCTTGGAAATTGTCTCTCTAATTCAAATCTTGTCTCCCAGAGCCTACATTTTTTGTGGGATTTTATTGGGTTTGTTGGTGTTGTTGTTGCATTCTTGTCACACTTTTGTCTTATAGATGGGGATTTGATATGCTAGCAACAATATAATGTAGTAATTGCTAAGATATGCTGTTGGAACTGAAATGGAAACTTATGTTTGAGAATGTCTTGTGCAGAACTTCAGAAGGAATGGACTCAAATCAGTATTTCGGATACGGTGCAACTGGATTGGGATTCGGGCACTCTTTATACCCATATATGGAGTCCTTAAGTTTCGACTCGGGAAATTCTCCGAATTCACCCTTTGTGGCTCACTTTGATCCTCAAACCCCAACCTCATTATGTGACAGCCAAGAACCACAAAGCTCTACCGATACTACCATTTCTTTACCGGATTGCTGCTTCCAACCGTGTAGTTCCCCGTTCGGTTGCCCTCCACAGACTCTACTAATCCCTTCTGTTGAAACCCCTTTTCATAATCTTAATCAGACCAACAAACGGTCGTTATGTGACGAAGCATCGGATCCTTCTTTGAGCATTCAGGCTGTCAAGCGCTGCAGAACCGTGCACGGTTTCCCCCTGCTGGGCTGTGATATAAAACAGATTCTTATTGCCTGTGCCAGAGCACTTGTCATTGGGAACAAGGACTTGTTTGGCAAGCTGGTTGAAGAGGCACGCGTCTTGGTTTCCATTAACGGAGACCCTAATCAGCGACTCGGAGCTTACGTGATCGAAGGGTTGGTGGCGAGGAAACAAGCGTCCGGGGCCAACATTTGTAGGGCTTTGCGGGGTAAAGAAGCGTCGTTTATTGGGCTTTACCAAACGTGTCCTTACCTGAAATTCGGTTACATGGCGGCAAACGGAGCCATAGCCGACGCGTGTAGAGACGAAGACCGCATTCACATCATTGACTTTCGCATCGCCCAAGGGACCCAATGGTTGACTCTTCTACAAGCACTAGCCGCGAGACCGGGTGGGCCCCCGAGCATCCGAATCACGGGGATCGATGACCCGGTCTCGAAACACGGCTTATCGGCCGTCGGTGCACGTCTCGAGGCAATCTCTGAGAAATTCAACATTCCCGTCGAGTTCCACGCAGTGGTTCCCGCACTCGCATCGGGAGCCATCACGAGGGACATGTTAGACATTCGGCCCGGGGAGGCGGTGGCGGTGAACTTCCCCTTCCGGCTCCGCCGGACACCGGACGAGAGCGTGGACGTGAGGAACCCGAGGGACGGGGTCCTTAGGCTCGTCAAGTCGATCTCGCCGAAGGTGGTCACTCTAGTGGAGCAAGAGTCGAACACGAACACGGCCCCATTCTTCCCGAGGTTTCTAGAAACACTGGACTACTACGGGGCCGTGTTCGAGTCGATGGACGCCAGCCTAGCGAGAGACAAGGAGCGGGTGGGGGTGGAGCAGCACTGCGTGGCGGGGGACATAGTGAACGTGATCGCGTGCGAAGGGGAGGAGAGGGTGGAGCGGCCCGAGCCGCTCGGGAAGTGGAAAAGCCGGTTCACGATGGCCGGGTTTCGGGAGTATCCCCTCAACGGTTACGTGAACTCGGTGATCGCGGCGCTGCTGAAGCGTTACTCGGAGCATTACACGGTGTCGGAGAGGGACGGGGCGATGCTCTTAGGGTGGAAACAGAGGAATCTGATTTCTGTATCGGCTTGGCACTGATTAAATTAAGCAGCAGCCCAAAGATATATATATATTATTTGACTCTAAAGTCAATTAAATCAGAGGGGGTGCAAGTGACGGAGTGTGTGGGTTCTACCCGAGATGGGTGGAGAGATTTACCAGAAGAGTTAGGTGGGTAAGAATGTTCATTTTTTTTAAGGAAACACTGTAATGATTTCGGATCATCCAATGGATTGACATTAATTTTCAATGTACCGAGAACCATGAGAAATACTAACAATAACTTTTAATAAACTCATAAATGCTCCCCATTAAGAAAATGTGTGGAATTGATTGTGAAAGTGATCTTTAATTTTTTTGGTTAGAAAGAGTTTCGAAATAAGGAATCTTATTTTCAAATGGTACAGTGTCTATAAATTTCATATTTAATCCTTTGTAGCAGGAGGTTTTTCATGTTTGGTTCTTTATTATTAAATATTACTCCTGTAATCCTTCTTTAATATATACATTTTTACAAAATAGTCATTTTTTGATCTTCTGGCATATTGGTGTAAATTTAAAGGTTAAAAGTATAATCTGACATCAACCTTAAGTCTGTGACGTATTCTGATATTGGTTAGTCGGATAACAGAAAAATAACGAATATGATTTTGGGCTAGAATTTTGACGAAAGACAACATCTGTAGACTACAGTTGTAGTAAAAAGTGATTGTAAATCACCAACGACGCATTAGGAGCGACCATTGGAATTGTGCATGACAAGAAATATATGTTATCATTGTAAAATTATATTTTTAGCCGTCAAATTAACAAAACATTATAGAAGATCAAAACAATTCTTGTGTCTTCTTTATTACGGAGTACTTTTATTCTACTCTTTGTGGGTCAGTGTTAGAGAAAGTGCCGCAGCATCTTGATTGCCTTCTGTGAATGCTCTGCAGCAATTTCTACATACTCCCTCTGTATCTTAAAACCAAAAGCTCTTTCATTTTTTTTTTGTTTTCTATAAAACACTTCCGTTTTCTATTAAAGAACTAGTTTTATCCATACTTTTTTCTGCACTACCTATCACATCACACTTTTTCACTAATAAGTAAACTATCACATCTTACTTTTACCCATTACATCAGGGACAAAATTGAAAAGTAAAAAAATTATACTTTCATTATTTTGTCCCAAAGTCAAAACAAAAACTGTTTTAAAAAGCAGAGTGAGTATAATTATTTGAATGCATTTTGTGTTTGATGGTCGTTGTTGAGCGGTTCAGAACTTACACTATATGAATCAGTCAAATGGGGGCATATATCATATGTGCTCAAGGCTTTTCATGTCATGTTCGGTTTCAATTGTGACATATGTGGGACGGATTCATATAATTGACTAATCCTACCCTTCTAATCACACACCCCGCGAATTGCAATTCTAAATTTAGTTAAATTTTTTTTTTTATAAAAAATATAGCCCCAAAATCATTAAAATTGGCAAAACCGTCAAATCTCAACACAATTTTCACGAGGAATTAAGCTAGGGGTACACCAACATGGGGTACCCCAAGTGTACACCAAAACCACCACAGACACAAAATGTCTGTGTTGCACAGACATTTTATGTCTGTGTGTGTCTGTGTTGGCTTAGTGTACACTTGGGTACTCCATGTTGGTGTACCCCTAACATTGCCCATTAAAGAGGAGTAGCGGCCTTATCCCTGCCAACAAGCTGCTGCAGGAGTAGTCAATACACCTGCTCTGGATTGGATTGGATTGGAATATCCTACGTGCAAAACAAGACAATTCATCATCGATTCCTCACCTGTCTCAAACTCTCTTTTAAATTTTGTTTTTTTCCCTAAAAAATCAAATTTACATAAGAATCTTTTTTTCACGTGACCTTGATTTTTACTCTTTTTAAAAAGAGTACTTCTATTATCAATATCTGGATTTGTATATGAATATAAATTTAAAGAAGAATATAATGTTTCCAAAACCACATTTCAAAATTAATATGTTGATATTGCGCGAGTTTAACAAGAAAAATTAAAAGAAAAAAATTTCACAATTCAATGTATTTTTCCATAACATTTTGTCAGTGTTGTAAATAGTTGACCACAAAAATAAAAATTAAAAGAAAAATGTATGATATAGGGAGAAATAAATTGTTTGTTCACTGCATTTCTGTCTAACAAGAATTTTTAAAAAGGGAGCGTCTAAAATGACACCAGTTACTTATACATCAGTTGTTTACACCAATTTGTTTGGGTACCTACGATGTTCTGTTTGTAAAAACGACGGTTCCTACCCCCATAAACCCCCCACCTCAGCCCCACCCTTGCCCCCCACTCCAGCCCCCCCCTCCCTACCCTTACTTTAGTGGGTCGGTCGGGTCGGAATCGAGTTCGGTCGGGTTTGACCCATTTTTAGCGGGTCATTTCGGGTTCGGTCATCCAAACCTTTGTTCAAAACCCATTGTTTTTAGGTCAGGTTTCGGGTCAAAAAAGTCATTTTTTGCGGGTCTAGTTATATTTACACTCCCTCCGTCCATGTATAATCTTCCCATTACGCGTTACGAGGCTTGACCGACTTTATTTTCATTTCAATTTAATTGATTATATGAGTAAAATTTTAAAATAAAATTTATATAGTATTAAACTACATAAAAAGTTTTATAAAACTAGAGGTGACAATACTACATTATTTTATGAAATGACTAGTAAAATTAAGTAAACAAAGTGAATAGTGTCTGGGGAGATCTATGTGTATAGAGTTAGGGGAGTACTTATATAAACCTCCCCTAACAGGGCACACCTACAAAAAGAGAACAATGGCTTCCACGGGAGCGAGCGAGGGCGGCCTCCGGGCACCGCTCCTCCGCGAAGAGAAAAGAGCCGAGAAGATGACGGTGGACGGCGCGCTGCAGAAGTACTGCGGCGAGTTCGGGTGGTGGCAGCTGAGACACTTCGTGCTGGCCAGCTTGCCGTGGGCTCTCGAGGGAATCCACACCATGGTCATGATCTTCGCCGACCGCGACCCCGGCCGCCGGAGCTCGTCTCCCGCCGCCTGCGGACTGGGTCCGCGGCCGTGGGAATGGGATGGTGGGCCGGGGAGCTCGACGGTGGCGGAGTTTGGGCTCGTTTGTGGGCTGAAATATCGGGTCGGGCTCGTCCAGTCGCTGTTTTTCGCTGGCTGTATGATTGGTACGTCCTCCAAATCTTTTTTTCTTTCTTTCTTTTCAAAAGTTGTTTACTTTCAAAGTAAAGGCCGCGTTTGTCAGATTTGAGAAAAGAAAATCGAATAAAAATCTTATTTTAACGAAAATTTTATTTCATGAAATATTAGCGACATTGTTAGATGCTTAAATTTAATTTTGAATTTCATATCAATATTTAAGAATAAAATCAGTCAATTTTTATTTTTATTATAGGAGAGAAGTACATTTTTGAACTGCCTAACTGGACGAATCGCCACACGACTCTATGATTGCCAGCCTAAATTTATTTTTAAATATTTAATATTCTATACATTCATTCACATTTAACTAGTCATTATAATTTTAATAGGTTCGATTCGAATGAGACGATGACAACGGAGTTTAGAACTACGTAACACTAAGTGCCACTATACATTTGGTTATTTAATTTAGAGCATCTACAATACTTCGTTCACTAAATTGATGGTTTATAACCTTAAAACCCTACTCTGATGTCTGCCCCACATCAGCCCATCACTCCTTTCATTCCACGCTGATTTGTTACAGCAAATCGGCATGGAAGGGAGGAGGTCAGGGGATTGGGTTGGGAGGTTCGGGAAGGATTTGGGGCAAGAGTTACACTTTTCGTCCTTCATTGATCTTTCTTATTATGTCTTATGCGGCTTCATCGATTTTATTTTTAAATCAATTTATTTAATTGTAATTTTAAAATTTAAAAATAAAATTTATTTAGTAAAAAGCTACAAGAAAAATTCTATAAAACAAAAATGACAAGACTATATAACTTTATAAAATGAGTAGTACAAATGAACAAACATAATTGGCATAAAGTTAAGCATGTGAATAAAGTCTGAAAGATCTATGTAGAACGGTAAGGATCAATTTTATAAACAAAACATTGTCAGTACTTTGAATGGATCCTGTAATAAAAATAAGAATTATATATACTTGGTGGTATGTGGCTACGTTTATTAAAGTTTTGGTCTTTTTATAATTGGTCAAGGGGTAAGGTGCATGTATTGAATTGATCATTCCAGAAAGGTATATAATTAATGGCACCCTAATTATTATTATTGTATTTTCCATAAATGAAATAGAACGCCGGCCAATTAAAGATAAATAAATATATGGAAGGGCCGCAAAATTTAATAATGTGTCATATGCCTCTGCCAGTTTTGTTCATGATCGACTTCATGTGACAATGAATGACTTTTTTTTAGTACAAATTAGACCTCGGAGAAAGCAATACCTAAACATATTGAAAATGTTATTCTCTACCTCCTAATTTAAATCAGCTGTCTCGGGTTATGATTTTTAACTGAAATTATTCTCAATGTAATTTATTAGAAAGTTGATATGAATATATTATTTTATCAAATGCGTAAAGAAAATGATTAAATTTTGTAGTTAATATTATATTGATTTTTTAAAACGTTAAAATAAAATAGCATGTGGAGTGTTACTGATAGACTTGTGCCATGTTTTTCCCCAGGAGCTGGAGTGTTTGGCCATCTTTCAGACTCAAGAATGGGAAGGAAAGGATCCCTAACCATAGTATGCATAATGAACGCCATCTTCGGAGTAGCCACCGCCTTCTCTCCCAACTATTGGGTCTACGCCGTCCTCCGCCTCCTCTCCGGCTTCAGCACCGGCGGCACGGGCCTTTGCGCCTTCGTGCTATCCACCGAGCCCATCGGTCCGACCAAACGCGGCCTTGTCGGCATGTCCACCTTCTACTTCTTCTCCACTGGCATCGCTCTCCTCTCTGCCATCGCTTACCACTTCCAAACGTGGCGCGCTCTCTACATCGCCTCATCCATCCCCTCTGTTCTCTATGCCCTCCTCGTCCTCCCGTTCCTCGACGAGTCCCCTCGCTGGTGCCTCGTCCGAGGGCGGGCCGAGGAGGCCATGAGAATCATGCAAAGAATTGCAAAGTCCAACGGGAGACGACGTCTTCCTGAGGAAGATGTCGTCCTTGCCCTCGACACCGAAGCGAAAGATGAATGTCCTGAGACTGTTAAAGTATCTCACATCGAAAATTTACCCCCCACGTCGGGTTCCCTCGTCGACGTCCTACGGTGTCCTCTCACCCGCGTCCGGTTGCTCCTAGCCGTGACGATCAACTTCATGTGTGCCACTGTGTACTACGGGCTGAGCTTGAACGCTGTTAACCTCGGGACGAACCTCTACGTGAGTGTCGCCCTTAACGCCGTGGCGGAAATGCCGGCGTACTTCTTGACAGCGATGTTGCTCGACAAGCTCGGGAGAAAGCCGTTGGCGATCGGGACGCAATTGTTCAGCGGGGCTTTCTGTGTGGCCGGGAGTTTGTTGAAGGGGTACGGGAAATGGAAGATCACGCGGATGATGTGCGGAGTGTTTGGGATTTTTGGCATGGCCGGGACGTACAACCTGTTGTTCATATACACAGTGGAGCTTTTCCCGACCACCGTGAGGAACGCCGCGCTCGGATCGGCCACACAGGCGGCACAGCTGGGGGCGATTTTGGTACCGTTCATCGTGGTTCTTGGCGGCGGGATACCTTTCTTGGTGTTCGGAATCTGCGGGGTCGTTGGAGGGCTGATGTCATACTTCTTGCCGGAGACGTTGAACAAGCCGTTGTACGATACGATGGGCGGGCTGGAAGACGGAGAAGGCGGCGGTGCATGAAGGAAGAAAGCATACATAGATGGGAGTATTTTGTTATGAGAACAAAGATGATATGGATTCATCATGGGATCACAATTGTTTCTTGTAGTGTAGAGTGTAGTACAATGGTTGCTTATTAAGGTTTTACTGCGTTAAAATACAGTTTTGCCTATTTGGCAATTTGCTTCAGTTTACCAATTATGACTCCACTCCAAAAATTTAAGGATCCATTTATTACACAAAATTAATGCAATTGGAATTGAATTAGTTGAAATTCTACAAAAGATCCTTGCAAAACAAAACAGATTTCCTCAACGGCTCTTTTCGCCTTCACTTACATTTTACTTTATCCAAACGAACCCCTAGTCCGGTGAGAGTTATGGTCGATAAAGGATAATACAAGTTAAAATAAAATGACTTGTAATCCATAGTTATAGAACCAAAAGATATAATGGACTGTTTGGCATCACAATGTTGGGAAATTCTTGCTTGAACAATAGTAATATACTGGCAAGTAACCAAGAGAGGAGAAAGGTCACATACATTCAATGGGGTTTTCGACACCGAAAGTAAGAGCAGTATAAATGATATTCGGTTTCCAGGAACCTATAACGGAAATCCAAATACGGAAATCTTCAACCTTTTGCCAAAGAAGAAGAAGAAGAAGAAGAAGAAGAGCTACTGGCTGCCAAAAGTTTATCTGTTGAAATTGCCATTAAAAGGTCCACCATAGCTGTTGTTGTTATAGTTGTTTAGAGGGGGAGGATTCTCTCTTGGTCTTGCATACTCTGCAAATATAACCCATCCATCCAGAAACTACACAAAAACCAGGGAATGCAATCAGCCGAATATACACGATGCGGTGTTTGAAACTGATTTTATGAAACTGATTCTGCTTCTTCAAGGAGCACTTGGAAGCAGAATCAATTTTGGGTCTGATGGGTATATTGGACCGGCCCGAGTCTGTAAATAGCAAGTAAGGCCCAATATACCAGCCCACTCTGTTATTACTATTTGTATTTAGGCCCAAACTGCCGAAGCGAACACAACCTGTGAGGGGTTTGAGTCCACTTTAGACCCAAACCACCGAAGCAATTTTGGTGTTTGGTTAGAATGAAAAAAAAAGGATAGAAAAATGTAATGTAAAGAAACTAGAATGTGATTTTACTACCATTTCTGTAAGAAAATGGAGAGAAAACATCAAACCTCCCATCTCCCTCCAACCAAGTCTTATTTCATTTTCTCTACCACAACGGCACAACCAAACATAAGAGCTATTGAAAATTAATTTTCTCACTAATTCCCTACTAACCAAACAAGGTAAGTTTTTTTGTTTTTTTAAAACTTCCTTTTCTTTTCCTTAGCATTTTCATTTCTTTCCCAATTCCCCAAACACAATATACTGTAACAGATCCTTGATCTCCATCCATTCTTCCCATATTGTACTAAGAAACGTCATGAATACTAGAGCATATTCAGGTGTGGACACACATACATCTATGCCCACACACGCAAAACAAAATATTATCAATCTCCTAAATAAGAGAATTAAGGGATCTCAACTAACCTGGCCATCCATGCCTTTAATACCTGCTGCAGCCCCTTCCAATGTTGAATATCTAACAAAACCAAAACCTTTTGAAAAGCCAGATACATGATCTGTCACTACTTTAGCTGCAACCACAATGGAAAAGATGAAAAAAAAGACATTAGTGTTTTCTCATTTTTCATTGGGATGAATGCCTTAATCTTGCAACAAAAAACTTATCATCCGTTTTGACGGAAAGTGATGGAATAATACTCCCCTTGGCCTAGAGATACTGGGCGCGACCCACTATGGAGTTGACCTACAAACAATTGATTGTCCACAATACACATTTGAAAGATATTTGGGGAGCAGAATCAATCATCACCCAACACTAGGTCCCAAAACAACTCATGTGGAACCACAACCACTCCCTCCACTCAATCATAAAAAGAGAAATCCACACCACAAGGGAGGCCATGATACACACGTATACCACAATTCTCTCTATCCCATATATTTCTCTATTTCCTCTTTAAGTTGGAGGACCTCCATTAATGGCTTTAAGGCCAGCACTATGTACTATGACTCCTAAAGTATAAATTTTTATTAGAGGCTCCTTGGCATGGTAAGGTAAAAAAGAGCCCGTGAATTTTTTCGATTTGGTTTCACGTGAATATCCGAGTATCAATATTATTATCATATATAGCATATTATATCATATTTATTCATTCTTGAATATCTCAACGGCTTGATTTTCATTATTTGTTTCTGAGGAGAGGCTTTGGAGAGATTAGTCCGGCCTTGATTGAGAACAATGTTTTCAATTGGCATTAGCGTTTTGGATTTTTTTTAATGGTGAAAATTAAATTTGAAAATGTTGAAGCTAAAAGCTACCGGTAGATAACCTTTACAAAACGCCAAAGCAAAAGGCGGAAGCTGTTTGCTGTTGCCAACCAGGCACTCTATCTCATGATAAATACTCAAAAAGTTTCTAAAATTGGATAAATTGTTGATCGGACTATTATGTTAGTCTTTCAAATTTTATAAAACTGCAAATATTTATCATGATATAGACTTAGCCTTCAAACCAATCACCCCCAAACTTAAAAACCCTTAATCTGAACTAACCCTTAAAGTGTATGGATGAGGAACATACCACGCACCACCTCACCAAATGGTTCAAAAGCCTTTTGAAGTCCTTTGGATGTTGTGCGTTTGCTGAGGCCTGCAAGTAACATGAGAAGAAAAGTTTACCCCTTCCAGTGGGTTTATAAGGGAACCATAATCACCCAAGATAATACACATGATGAACTCATACCAGATATAGAGGCAATAATTAGAATGGCATCTTGAACAATAAAAATCTAAAAGTTTGATGAATGAATTCAAAATGTTCATCATATTGCAATGACTAAGAAAAAAACAAAATATATTGGTGAAACCATAGCATTTGCTATTGCAATTAGGCTACATTCACTGACTGAAATTAACTATTCGCTGAAGAAATGAATGCCATCACAAAATTAGCTACAAGATAATCACTTGTGATGGAACCTAATACAACGCTCTCAATGAACTCACACCTTAGAGAAATCTATTTAGAGCCTGAAAAGTCAATATTCATATGGAAAAATCGAAGCGTTATGCCATTTTTATATTAAAGACGCCCAATTATACTGGAGAGAAATATACTTCTTTCGTTGCAGTCCATAGAAGAACGACCCTGACACAGAAGATCTAAATTAAGCATACAAACATAGAAATCGGGGGAAAATGTACAATTAATACAAAAAACAAGATGAGATCTTCAAACGGTGATTGCAAATACGAGGAAAATTGTATGGCCGCGATACCAGAGACGAAGAGATTGGTGGACGGCTCAGCCGGAGGTGGCTTCTCAACTTGAGTCTGCACTGGAGTGTAACGGTAACTTGAAGAGACAGTGGAGAATAGAGCTCTAAGGCCTCGAGGAGCTACCGTAGTTCTAGACGCCGCCGCCGCCGCCGCTCTCAAAGCCATTTTGGGGTTTAAGCTCCTTTTGCCAACCAGGGTTCTACCCGAGAAATCTACAAAATGAGAGCGGAGTCAAGGCAATCAAGGGGGGCTAAAATCTTTCTGGTCACCCAAACGTTACTTAAGTTTGGACAAGTGGGTGGATAATCATTTGAATTGATCAGATATTCAAATGGATCAATGACTGGATTAAAAATAATTAAAATATAAAATATCTTATATTACTTCTCTCCTTCAAAAAAAGATATGCACAAGTTGATGTTTTATGTTTTTTTTAAGAGTTTAAAAAATATAGAAAGTTACTAAATCCATACTTTATTTAAAAAGACATGGATTTAAGAAATGGTTTTCCCGCCCATGCATTATTGCATTAAAAATGGTAACTTTTCACTTAAAATGGTAATGACTCAATTACATTAAATAATTAAATTAATTAATTTAAATAAATATGTTAAATGGCCTCCGCCTTGGCAATTAATATTACACGATATTAACCATAATAAATAATAAGGCAATTAAAGGCAATTAATATTACACGGTATTTCTTTTTTTGGAACACTTCGTAGAGTTACTTTCGTAAGTTATAATACTAAACGTGATTAATATAATTGATAAGTTAATATTACATGGTATTTCTTTTTTTTGGAAAAAAATATTACACGGTATTTCTTTTTTTGGTAAGTTATAATACTAAACGTGATTAATATAATTGGAAATAATAAAAAATAAAGTTAGACAATTATAAGTCTAGATTCGCAAAATAGGAAATTTTAAGAAATAATAATAATAA
Organism: Cuscuta australis; assembly: GCA_003260385.1. NCBI lineage: Eukaryota > Viridiplantae > Streptophyta > Magnoliopsida > Solanales > Convolvulaceae > Cuscuta > Cuscuta australis. Next base: position 3,108,285 of record NQVE01000192.1, read on the forward strand.
TAATAATAATAATAATAATAATACTAAACGTGATTAATATGATTTGGAAATAATTAAAAAGGAAATGGTAAGTTGATATTACACGGTATTTCTTTTTTTGGTAAGTTATAATACTAAACGTGATTAATATAATTGGAAATAATTAAAAAAGAAAGTTAAACAATTATAAGTCCAGATTCGCAAAATAGGATATTTTAAGAAATAATAATAATGCTAAACGTGATTAATATAATTTGGAAATAATTAAAAAGGAAATGGTAAGTTGATATTACACGGTATTTCTTTTTTTGGTAAGTTATAATACTAAACGTGATTAATATAATTGAAAATAATTAAAAAAGAAAGTTAAACAACTATAAGTCCAGATTCGCAAAAAAAGAAATTTTAAGAAACAATAAACATGATTAATATAATCTGGAAGCAATTAAAAAGGAAATGGTAAACAATTAATTATTTTTAATCCAGTCATTGATCCATTTGAATATTTGATCAATTCAAATGATTATCTTGTATTACTTCTCTCCTTCAAAAAAAGATATGCACAAGTTGATGTTTTATGTTTTTTAAAAAGAGTTTAAATAATATAGAAAGTCACGGAGTACTAAATACCTTTATTGAAAAAGGATGAATATCTTAAATGAGGTAGAGAGATTTAATAAATAACGTAAGTAAGATAGTTGTGATATTTTGATTATTAAAAAAGTAATAAAAAATATTTTTTAGAAAAAGAAAATAAGTATTTGGGAAGATTTTTTCGACACGGAGAGAGTACATTATTAGATACTCCCTTTTTTAATTTGTATTCTTTCATTTCTTCATCTAGTTTTTAATGTCATTGTGCATATACTTGTCTACACTTTTTATTTTCAATTTCTATTACTCATTTTTATTAATATTACTGATTGCCTGAAAAATACTGATATAGCAAGACAATACTCATATTTTCAAAAGAGCAAATACTATGGAGTAGCTAATTTGTTCTTATATAATACCAGAATATATAATATAAAAATTCCCTGATCAAGATGAATGAAGAAAATAACTTATATTCTAGGGAAGACCTTACTACCAAGGTCTGACTCCCAAAATGGGGAACCTAGACAAGTTTTAGAGGAAATAACATTAGGTTATTACTTGATTTTTAAATTTAAAATAACTATTTTTTAGAAAAAATTAATTAGTGTTTATTTTTTATATTTAAAATTTCAAACTATTTTGAAAGTTCATAAAATAAATACATTACATTAATATAATTCTCTATTCTAAGTTATTGTATGTTCTTTTTTCATATGCATATAGACATGTATGTTAGAGAATTAGTTTGAAAGGAAGATCAAAGATCTTCTTCACTCCGAAGGTATACATTAGTATAAAGGTTTTTTTTAGTTTAATAGAGCCATTCATATCTTAGCAAAATTGGGTTTCCTTTTGACATGTCAATCAAGTTGGTCTAGTCAAGAGTCAAGACGAGATTGCAAAATTTTCAAATCAAAGACCCAAACCAAATTGGACTCAAATTAAAGAGTTACACAATTTAACCAAAAAGATCACTGAGACAAACTTTTAAAAACATAAGAACATAATAAAGTACAGTTAAAGTCTATTTTGACTACCGTAGTTCTTAGTGGCTAATACTTGTCTAGTGAGTGAAGCAGAAAATGCAAGGTGGTTGGTTTCAAAAAAATCACTTGACCAGGTAGAAAGATTAAAAAATGTAAAATTATGATGTTGAAAGCAGCGCAAAAGAAGATACAATTTGAGACACAAAAATTGCAAAAACGAAAAAGTAATTTGTTTTGAGATAAATTTTTAGAAAATGTGAAATTTTTCTATAGCACGAGGGAGTGTCATAATGCACGTGCATAAACTCATAGTAAATGGAGTGAATCTAAAACAAGAAACCCAAAGCTCTTAACATGGTTTCAGAACATACGACAGTGAATTCAAAACAAACAAGTTGTTCATGACAAGCTAATGAACATAGTTTCGGCAAATTGGTGCATTGAGGCAATTAAGGTCGTTTCAGGAAAACGACCATGATCACCATCACAGCCAATCCTAAAAACGAAGCACCGATTGTCATGTCAACGCCACTGAGTTTTGCAGTTCCATCGGCGTTCACCCCCGCCAGATTGAAGCCCCCGAACAACTTTTCGATGTAACCAGAGAGGCTGTTCATCATATCACTCACAGCCACTTTCATATTCTTGAAGAAACCTGCAACCCCACCACCTATAGAACTTTCTACACAATCTGGTGTGGCTTCATGTGGCGACGGTCCATTCTCCCCAACAGATTCATCCATGTCATCGTCGCTCTCTCTGGCCAGATATGCACCTGCGGGTTCAAAGAAGGAGATGAATTACTAACTAAAGGTGGTGATTTACTAGTATTAATGTTGGAAATAGCTCAATAATATTTTGAAGACTGCCAATCTACCTAAAATACAAAGACTTCTTACATATATATATATATATATATATATATATATATATATATATATATATATACACACACACACACACACACATATATATATATATATATACATACATACATAAGCCCTTTCTTTTTACACGATGGCCTAGTGCCATAATATGATACTGATCCATTTGGTGGTCCTAGGGTGCTCCGTTTGACCCGCAGTGGTTCTTACCCTTAACCCCATAGCTCGCCCAGACCCCTTGCGTGTGGGTGACAATTTACTGTCAAATACAAAGTATTTGACAGCATTTGATAGTGGATTTTCACCCACGTTAGAGGGGCTGGGGAGACATAGACATGCTAGGAGGGAGTTTATAGGGAGATGGGGGATAAGAGCCACTTCGGGATCAAATGAATCACCGGGCCTCCAAATAGACCGGGTGTCATATTATGGCAGTGGGCTTTGGTGTCAAAAGAACTTTGAAAGAAAATATATACTCCCTCCATCCCATTTATTATCTTGTGTCCCATGAGTACACTTAAAAATTCAAATAAATATAATTAGCAAACAATGGAGCAATAGAGAAACAGGAGAAGAGATGGCCTGGCTTATTACTTTTGTATGATGCAGTGAAATTCTGCAGCTCGGGATTGGCCATTACAGCTCTGTTAACATTTGGATCACAAGCAATTGAAGCAACAACATTCTGGGAAAATCAGAAAAAAGAGCGAGGATTTTAGAATGCATTTATAAGTATAGACTTGGTTTGATTGAGAAATAAAGGCACAAACTTGATTTTTCATGCCAAATGAATGAAGTCTATAGATGCTTATGAAGGTCTCACGATGCTTAGATGATTATGAAAGGTCAAAAACATTCATTTATTTGATAGTTCCAAACAAATCCAACCATTTGTATTCACAAAAGACATTAAAACTTAGGATTCCATCATCAGGGTAGTAATCTAATGTCTGGTATATTAGTTTATATTCTTATATTCGGCTGATATGGGATGACACAATACTTTTGATGGAGACACTAGACCACGCGTATTAGGGCCAAAGAAGATGAGTCAACAGCCCAAGATCATAGGCCCTTCTCAATGTAGAGGAGGCCCACCTTGGCACAGTGCTTGTCTGAGGGTCCGAGGTCGACTAGGCCAGGCATCCTCCAGTCATGATGACGGCCTGGAAGGAACAAGTGGCTCATGGTCGACCTCAAGGTTGGTCATGCAGGACTGAAGCAAGAAAGGTCCTCTAGGGTAGTAGTTAGCCGGACCAGCATTAGGCTTTTGGCGCCTGCGTGTGTCTTCTCCAACTATAAATACTCTTCCCTAGCAAGTTGTGAGAGGATCACACTCATTCTGGTATAAACCAATTCGAGTATTTCTCTTTAATAATGTTCGCTCTCTGATACCCATAATCCATGAACTTTCATTAACAATCTCAATAATGCCATAAACGAACCTGGGCATCAGAACTTTCATAGAGTAACTTGAATGCCCGTAAGACATTTGTAGGTGTCGAGCCCTTAACAGCGCTTGTCTCAGCATTAACACAAAATTTAGTCTCCAAACCATTAAAACTTGACGCGAGATCTGATTCGGTGGCTCTAGAACCTCCAAATTTGTTCCCAGGTGACAAGAACATACTGTAAATGTATTCGATTCCGTCAAACATGTCACAAATTATCAATCATGATTACCCATACAAAAGTCCTAATTATGGCAATCAATGGTTTTAGTACTCGTATTACTCCAAAACTTATATGGTGTACCCAATAATTAGACTTGTTTTTTCAATAATATAACAGAAAATGAGGAAATGAAAAGTTAAAAAGGAAAGATTTTACTTCTCAATTGCTTCTTTTAGGTCAGAGGTGGCCTCCTTGGCTTCTTGAAGAGTAGGCGCGCCTGCGAAAATGACCCGAGGCGGCGGCCCGTCCTCCACCTCCGGAAATTCCCACTCATCGAAGTCCGAACAAGGATTCTGCACAGCCGCCCCATCCACCGCCGAGACAGAGAGCGGAAGCCCCTTGCCGTCGTCAGAGCCCGCGAAGATGGAGACCGGGCGAGCGACCTTACGCGCAGCGGCGCATACCGGGTGATCCGGCGTGAGGCTTCGGTAGTACGCGCTGTTGGCAACGCCGATCCCGGCGAGCTTCGCCGCCGCCTTGATGCCTCCTCCTCCGCCCATACTGATCGCGATTGATTCCCCCGGATATGACCGATCAAATTATACGAGGGTTAAGAGGGCGATTGAGAAAGAGAGAGAGAGAACTGAAGAGGGCGGCCTCTTATCCCGGCACACGTGTCGTCCGTCTTAGACTTCTCCTTATTCGTTACGCTGCAACTATGCCGTATAATGACTTTGGCTAGAAGTTAAAAGTTCTCTATAGATACTAGATTCCATTCCATTTTACTCCTTCCCGCCCAAAATATTTGTCACATTTATTTTTTCAGAAGTCGCAGAAACTTTTGTTTATTTCTATGTTTTCATTAATTATTATTTGATAAAATAAAATATTCTTGAAACATCTTATTTCGAATAAATTTTCATGTAGTTTTTTGATATGTAAATTTTATTTTTTATTTCTCTACCAATATATAAATAAAATGAATTGAAAAAAAGTTGATATTTTACCTCGTGAATAAAAGTTTGACAAATATTTAGGAACGGAGGGAGTAATTTTCTAGATTCCATTCCATTTTACGTTACTAAATTACTCCGACATAAAAGTTAATTGATTCCAATAAAAGTTAATTGATTTACAAATTTCAAAAGACTTCTTTACAAGTTACATTATTCCGACATAATTTATATATATAACTTATTTATATAAACTACATTTAGGACATTATATATGATTTATTTTTTTAGAACATAATGAGACAATTGATTGGATAACTATTTTTTAATCAAATAAAAATTCATGACTATTAGAAAATAAATTTTCGCATACTTAAGATCCTCCAATGTAGTTTTCATCTACTCTGGTGCCTGTACGGATTTCCGGTGGGCTTCGACTAACAACTTTCCCAATTACATCTGCAAGTACCGAAATATAAGATATATATGTATTGTGTATACATTATAATTTTGAGTAAGTAATTAAATTATAATAATATAAGTGGTGCTTACCAATTAACAACACATTCTCACCAAAAGTCAATTTATGAATTTCTTCAAATCTCACATATTGGTAACAAAAACTCAGAAATCTGTTTCTCGAAATCTTTTGAAGTTTTGTTGTGCCAAAGAACTATAACATAAAAGGGTGGTTGATAGTTTTCGTTGTTTGGTAATTGCGTAGTACTTTGATTCTCATCACTAAATAAACACTATCTTCTTTTGATTTTTCCATTGAAAGTGCGTATATTTAAATATATGATTTGCGCATGAATTTGATCTCTCTAACAATGCTAATGAAAGTACATATTAGGCCTGTTTGGGAATAGCGTTAAAGATTAGCGTTAGCGTTTTGGATAAAATTTCAACGGTGTAGATTACTTTGAAAACGCTAACGCTAAACGCTGCCCGTAGATAGCCTTTTCAAAACGCTAACGCTAATCGCTAACGCTATTCCCAAACAGGCCCATTACCATCATTACAATGTTGTGAAAGTATATGTATTTTAGGTTTATTTTAATGAAACAACTAACTTCAACTGCATCTTTATTTTTTGCTAGTGATACCAGTGCGATAGTTCATAAGAAATAAAATGTTAGTACAAATTTTTTGATCACACTAGTATTTTGTATCAGTATGAACTATCAAAATGTTAGTACATACATTTGGGGTACACTCTATTTAATCATGTTGTTTACAATTTCATTCGCCCCATTTATTTATAACACGTAGACAAATCGCACAAATCCGATCCATTACGGTTATTTATACTACTCCCTCCGTCCTAAAACTTTCTTCCCGTTGCGCAAAACGAAGAAAAAATCCAAGTTTTTTCAATCTATTTTATTTAAATATTGGTATAGAAATAAAAAATAAAACATACATATTTAAAAACTACATCAAAAGTTCAACAAAACAAGTAGTGACAAGAATATTTTATTTTATCATATAGGCCATGAAAAAATACAAATAAATATAAACTCCCGTGAAGTTGGAATAGTGCTTTGTGAAGAAAATTTTAGGATGGAGGGAGTATAATTTTGAAATTTGGGTTGGTTTAACCTTGTTTTAATAAATAATTTTCAGTATATGTTACTGTATTACTGCATATGTATGTTGAATTTGGTGTGAGATGATTCATGAAATGTATGGATTAGATTCTTAGATGGTGTTTGACATTGTAGTGCTTTTTACAATTTAACTTCTGCTTCAAACGGTAGTCATTTTATTCTATTTGACATACAAACTTCTGCTTTTCTTCAGTATCATTTCGTACATAGAACACTATTTCGAAAAAATAAATATATGTTGCTTTTATTTTTAACTTTTGTAAAAAAAACACTTTAGCCACAAGTTAATTACTCTCAAACACCTCTCACGCGACTTATCGACACTCTGTTTGCATTTGTTTTCACGTCTAATTTCAATTGTTTGAAAACGGGTATTCAATAGCAATTTCTAACACTAACAATTTCAAATGAAACGGGGGCTTAATATTATGAAACAACTGCAAAATCTTTACAGCTCTAACTAAACAAATGAATTAATTACTCTACTACAAGCAGTAAAAAAAAATTAAACCTAATCCCAAAACACTAATTAGAATCGTATGATGATGGGTGATGGTGTTTGGTTACACTGATGATGAGTCATTATGAAGTGGCAAACGACGATGTCTCCCTGTCGTCTGTCCTCTTCAAAACACCTGTGACGCATATAACTTACATAAATGAGTCATTAAGTTGTCATGGGGACACATTGTCATTAGGAAAATGCTAGGGTGCCACCACATGGGTGCTACCATGGGTACACCCATGCTTCGCACAGACAAACACAGACGGTAATTGTCTGTGTCGCACAGACAATTATCGTCTGTATTTGTCTGTGCGAAGCATGGGTGCACCCATGGTAGCACTAATGTGGTGGCACCTTAGCATGGTCCTTGTCATTATTACTACGTACCCTTTAAAATGGAACCATTGGGAGAACCAGTTTTTGTCTAGTTTTGACTTTTGGAACTGTTCATCTAAGTACTTTGATTCATCAAATTCTCTCAATGTGTAAGCCTAAATATAGTTATGTGTGATCTTGTTTGATTTGTCTTAACATATGGATTAAAGATGTGCATTCGATGGTGTGTAAAAATGAAAGTAGACAAAAACTGGGGGGACGGAGGGAGTAATAGTTTGAGTTTCTCAACCTCTTGAGTTAACTGTTGGGATTTAATTAAGCCAAAGTTAATTATTTCACACACAGGATGATTTGAAAAAAAAATTAAGAGTATAAATTTAGATATAAAATTAAAGAGTTTTATTTATGAAGTAGAGTCGTCCTCACATGTGATCTCTTTCGATCTAGGGGTGTAGGGGGGCTTGGGGTGGGGGTGGGGGTGGGGCGGGGTGAAATTGAAAGAAGAAGTTCAAATTTTTAATAGTGAAATTTGCACTGAACAGGGACTAAAACATAAGTCTCTCTCTCTTTCTCATTATTAAATCCTATTTAGGGAATAAAAAAGTTTAAGTCCTACATCAGGAAAGTCATTATGTTTTAATCCTATTTAGTGCAAATTTCACTTTTTAAAATATACACAGAGTAGATCTTATTTTAAGATTTGTTTCAATATTTAAATAAATTAAATTTTTTTAAAAAAATTACTTAAGTCAAAACTATCAGGCACTGGTAATGGGAGTAACGCCAGGGGCGTTATTACACCTTTTAACGCCAAAGGGGCAGCAAACACCGCCCCTTGGGGCTTCATACTTCCTACTTCAAACATTTAACGGGCTTCAAAGCCTTCCCACTCTCTCTTTAAAAAAAATATACACAAACATAAATTCTTTTACTCTATATTTTGTTGTTTAATGTAATATTTTTTTGTTTAAATTTTTTTAGTAATGTAATTTTGTTTTGTTTTTTTATTAAATTTAACATACTTTTTTTATTGACTGTATTTTTTATTTAATGAATTATTTCAGTTTGCAATATGTTACTACAACTCAAATTTGAATGAAGATATATTTAGTCGCTCGAATAATTAGTATTTTCTTTGTAGTGTTATTTTTTTATGGATGTAATATTTTTTTTAATAAATGTAACTTTTTTTATGAATGTAATATTTTTTTAATGAATGTAATTTTTTTAATGCACTAGTCTCCTTTTGATTAATTTAAATAATAAATTAATTAAAATTTAATAATTTAAATTTAGAAGATGTATATTTAAAAATGTAAAAAATGAAGGTTTGAAGCCCCTGTTTGAAGCCTCACATTTCCACTGAATTTGTGAGGTAAGTTAAAGCTGATGTGGCAGATAGAAAAATTTTGAAGGCCCGGTTTGAAGCCCCGGAGCTTCACTAGTATTTCCAGTGCTCTCAGACAATAAATTCAGGGTGAATGAGTAATTATAACTCAACTGAATTTAGGCCCATTTTGGACACCCTACGGATGAAGTTCATCATTTCTTAATCGTAATTAATACTCCTAAGACTTCACATTTTCCCATTCACATTGAAAGATTAACCTAGTCTTAATCCAATGTCACTGTAACTCTCTCGTCTTCCTGAAAACACGGAGTCCCCGGAAACAAATGTCAGACGCACGATTCGGAGAATCCGAGGGCCACGAACCCCTTTTCGAATCTCTTCCCTTCCCATTCATCACTCGAAAAAACAAAAACAAAAAAAAACCCAATCTAGATTTCACTGGATCTATGGATTCCCAGAATTTGAATCGAAAAAAGATTCCGAATTTGGCAATTAATTAAGGGTTTGGATTCGATTTACCGAGTTTGGTGCAGCAATCGGGCGGATCTTCGAAGAGGGAGAGGGAGAGCTGTTTGTGGGCGAGGCCGATGTCGATGAAGATGAGGCCGGAGGAGGGATCGTCGACGACGACGCCTTTCACCGGGAGCCAGACGAAGAGCTCCTCCTGGGAGAAGCCCTCGACGCCGGTGAGGCCGCCGTGGGTGAGGTTGGCCCGGACGACGCTGTCGTACAGAGCCATGGTGTCGAACTTGGTGAGGCAGGGGCCTTCTAGATACACTTCCAGAAGGCCCGTCTCCGACAGGGAGTAGTTGCTGACCTGCTTCGGCAGGAGGCCGGCCGGCAGGCCGTTCGAACGGAGGAGATCGTGGATGGACACGGAGACGGCGGAGGAGGAGTGGGGGTTTAATTGGAATATGAGAAGTAGAAGAAGAAGAAGAAGAAGAAGAAAGGAAGAGACTTGCAGAGCTGCCATGGTTTGTTTGTCGTTCTTGTTGACACGGAGAGATTTTGACGCCGCAGATGCCAATATATATTCCCGAGTTCTTTTTTACCGGAGTATTTTTTATTTATTTTTTTAAAAAAATGACAAATTTTAGTAATCAAGTTACTCTAAAAATAAATATATTCAATAATTAATGCAAGAGTTCTAGATATATTTTATTAAAAGTTAATAAGATTTCTCCCTAGATATAAGTAAAAAAATATAAAAATGTCAAAATAAAATCTCTAAGTCTTTTAAAATCAAAACATGAGTACAATGATCAGAGTGTAGTGTAAGAATACGCGTTAGTAGTGTGCTGGAAAAGTGATAACAGTGTAATTTATCAGCGTGATCAGTCAGCCATCAGCGATCTACAGCAGCACTCTGGTGACCGGCAGCGACAGATCGTAATGTGGTGGTGATAGTGTGACAAATACAGTGTAACAATCAACAAACCCTGTGTGATGAAATAGAATTTGCAATCTCTAAATTAGAGTTAGACACGTATTAGGATTGCAAATACATACTCCCTCCGTCCCACTCTCTTTGTCTACTTACCTTTTGGCACACCATTCAATGCACTTCTTTAATCCATTTTATCTTGTAATTTGTATATTAAAAAAATTATAGAAATTATATATTAATAAACTATATGTTAAGACAAATCAAACAAGATCACACATGACTATATTTAGGCTTACACATTGAGAGAATTTGATGAGTCAAAGTACTTAGATAAACAGTTCCAAAAGTCAAAAGTGGACAAAGAGAGTGGGACGGAGGTAGTATTACAATTTATTTATCATATTTATAGCTGGTATTTAGATGCGTTTATCTTATTTATGAACTATGATTAAAGAGGCTGCATTCAAAACATCTACTTACATATTCTTACTAGGAGTGGGTTTCAAAAGGTCTATTTAAAGCACAGTCCTTGTGATATTTTAGAGCGAACGAGAGCAATCCATGCGTAAAGAAAATTCCGATATAGAAGAAGATTTTCAATATACAAATATTGTAATGTCTAGAAGACAAACCTGAATAGAACGAGAAGGCCGCCAACCTTGTTTGTCAATGAGATGCAATAGCCGAAAAAGGTCATATACATGGCATGGATGAGAAATCATTGACAAAAAGTATTCATTCTTTGTGTTTTTTTGTATTTAAAGTATTCTGCAAGTAGATGAGTTAACATCCTCTGAGGCATCGGCTTTTATGTGTGTTCAAAGCCTAAATCTAATTTTAAATCAGCACGCTACTCTAATTAGATATAAATATTTCAATTGGTGTCAGGAGTGGATAAGTTTAAGTTTCAAGCTTGATCTTTGAGTTGTTCATTGCAAACAATCATGTTAATCTCGAAAGTGAGGGTACTCCTTAACTTGCATCGATTATTTTGGAGCAATTGCATTAGTTTTTGTCTCATGCTAATGTGAGCTATGTACTCCGTAATAGGTATTAGGTATTAATTGATGTCGCTGGGGTGCAGCTTTTTTAATAAGGGGAGAAATTGAAACAGTTATTAGGTGATAACCGATGTAATCGATTGTAATTACATTAGTTATTATTTAATAACCAATGTAATTGCTCTCTCTATTAAAAGATCTACATCATGTCGAGTTAGACCTAATACGCAATAATTAAAAGTAACAAGAAGCAGAAGAAAAAACAAGATGTTCAAACGAAGAACATTCTAACAAACAAGAAAGATCTAAAAACAAACAACAAGCAAGAATGTCGAGGAAATACAACGAACAACAACAATATCTTTAACAAGCTAAACAACAATATACTTAATAAGCTCAACAAACAATCGCAACAAAAACATTCACAAATAACGCACAAGAACGAGTTGAACAACAATAATAACAAGATCTACAACATCCCTCATAAATAAAAACAAGGTGTACTTCCTGTTATCAGCGGCGACCTTCAATCTTTCATCACCTCAAAATCGATACAATTTATTTTCCACGACGAAAAAATAAAATAACAACATGATCAATGCAATTTCCTTATTTACTACAAGTTCACAACGAACTAGAGGGCGTGGGGGGCCGGCGATGAAGAATATGTGAGGTGGGGTGGGGCAGATGAAGACGAAGAAAAAAGGGTGCATGATGATGAAGAAGAAGTCAAGAAGAAATTTAAAAAAAAGAAGAAAAAGAACGAATAAGAGGGGTGAGAATGGAGGACTGGATGATGAAGACGAAAACGAAGGAAGAAATAGAAAAATTAGATCTCAAATTTACTTCAGAGGTCGCAGAGATCACGAATTAGTGAGTTGGACACATCAGGAGCATCAGATCAACAACGCAGATCGATAAGTTGGATATCAAAAATTGCATTACGTCTTTTGCATCAGTTGTTAAGAAAAAATTAAAGCAAATAGACCTGAGTATATTTGTATAACTTTTTCACTGAAGTTTTGACATCGGTTGTTAAGAAATTAAACAACCGATGCCAAAGCTTCAATAGAAAAAATTCCATCATGGACTCATGAAAATTGTGTAGGGCTATAACTCCTATAAGGCTATTGCCGATGGAGTATAATCTATAAGATCAAATTAAACATGAGAGTAATTAAACATATAATAAGACCACTAATTAATTCACAAATCCTGCCTATAATACTCCGCAAAAAACAGCATGAAAGAATCATGTGGTGCCAGCTTGATAGCAACCAAAAACAGCCTATCGTCATCACCACCCCCAATTCTCATCAAACACGTTTTTACATGTTTTTGTGTTTCTCTGTTTTTCTTTGAAGTAAAATTTAGAATTTAGTCCTCACTTTTCTTCTCTAACAGCTCTAACAAGTGGGTATTTTTGTCATTATTGGTCAAAAATATTATTCCCCTATTCTTTAACATATAAAATTAGAAAAAATTGTTATCATAATTTTTAACTAAATAGGTCAAGTACTGATCCTGACTACCTGAAAAAAGTCAAAATTCGACAAATATTTTAAGACGAAGTGAATACCTTTTGATAAATTGAATAAAAAATAGCAAGATGAACTTACTTCGTATTATTATTAAAAAGGCAAGGACCAACCATGTAATGTTTAGTTGGTTTGAAAGATATTTTGTGATTTTCTTTTTGGAATTAAAGAAAAAGAAATTTACTTAAATATGATTAAAGCATAATGACTTTTTCAATATAGGACTATATATTTTTATTTTCTAATGTAGGACTTTTGTTCATTATCAATTAGTTATTATTCAACTAAATGTCCATTATTACTGGATATCATTTCTCCCACTAGACATTATTAAATCCTATTTAGAGAATAAAAAAAGTTTAAAGTTCTACATTAATAAATGACTTATGTTTTAGTCATATTTAGTTCAAATTTCACTTAAAGAATCTTATTCTACATACTCCCTTCTTGCCAAAATAAGATTCTTATTCACATTATGATATTTCACAAAAATTAATTTCAAATCAATATAAGTTAAAAAATTGGTGTAGAAATTAAAAATAAAAATTATATATTTATATATAATCTTAAAAATCAAATAAAAAAAACTCTATAAAACAAGTAGTGACAAAATTATTTTATTTTATTAAATGAAGAATATAAGTATATTAAGAAAATAGAATTAATTTGAGATATGAATAGAAACTAATTATTATTTTTTGAATGGAGGGAAAAATTTATTGAATTAAAGGACCAAATATAGAGATTTATGAAATACTCCATAAAAGCAAAAAAAAACTTCTTTACTTCTGGGTATGCCATAGAAGCAACAGTTGATTGGAAGCAAAGTTTGACACTTTGACTTTCCATGGATATGGAAGAAACCCATCAAACAAATTGCTGAAATTCTCGAAATCAACTCAACATTTAGGTTTTTCTACGATTTCTCATCCTCCTACTTTATTTCATTTCATTTCATTCAATAGCTTTTGTTTGTTTGTTTGTTTGTTGTTTGTACCGGCCATGATTTCACACATTTGCTTGAATGTTGCTTCTTGTTCTTCGGATCTTGCAAGGAAATCGTTTGATCTTTTTCTAATTGTCTGGTGGAAAACATAAACGTTTGTCTTGAATTGCAGTTTTGGCTTCTTGAAAATCTGACAGTAGGGTGCGTTTGGATTGTTGGAATGATAAAGCCTCAAATTGTTGATTAAAACACGAGACCTTTAGGGATCCATGGGAAGCTTATCTTTAACATATAGCAATGGCACTGTGTTGCATCTTAAAGTTTGTGTCTTTTTCCGTCCCCAAAATGCCCCGTATGGGTACTCGGAAACGTCCTGAATGCCCAAAATCCTTTGTAAAATTTGGATTTTTGGTGATTCTCTATGCTTTTATCCGGGTTTGAGTACCCGTCTTTGTGTAACTGAGCATTGCTTTGTCTTGTTCATGCGAAATTACCATTTTAAGCAACAATATATATAGTAAAATTCCAGAGTGGAGTATGAGGTGGTTGTGTTTACGCAGAACTTACCCCTACTTGGAAAGTAGAGAGAGATTTTTTCCAAGACAATCCCGACTCTAAACCTTACCTCTACACGTTTGAAGTAGAGGTAAGGTTTGTGTACATCTTGTCCTCAAGATCATGGTCTCTGGTTTGATTGGTTTGTCAGTTAGTTAGTTTGTGAAGTATTTTTAGAAATACAATGTTCTCAAGTCTCAACATCTTGCAGTTATTCAATCATGAGCTTTCCTCACATGGCATCTCGTAAAGGTTTTACACAACCTATTTTTTCTTCGATTTCTAATATACAGTATACCATTTCTTTCTGTCTTTTTAATACAACTATAGGACCATACTTTGACAGGAAAAGCTATTGTGATTATGGGTCCAAGTGGTGCAGGAAAGTCGTAAGTCTCGCGCTTTGCTTCAACGCCTTGTTTCTTTTGCCATTGTTGGTATGTATATGTGAACAAAGTCCACACTTTAAGGTCATTTATTTTTTATATTTTTTACAGAACAATAGGTCAGATGCTTGGAAAAGCCATAAATGGTCGCTTTGTTGACGCAGATGATTTTCACTCTCCCTCGAACAAAGGTAATGCATCAAACTTAGGAAGTTTGGAAAGGAAGGTTGTGCTTGAATCAGTTAAGTTTTCTTTCAAAGGAAAGGTGTTTGGTAATGCCTATTTTAGCTGAATACATAAGTCAAAAGCTACCTATTCTGTTCATAAGTTGTGTGATTTAAAATTCTGTTGTTTGGTTAATGGGAATGGAATCACTCATGACATTGTAATAATCTATGGATAGGAATAACAAGTGTGGTAAGGAGAATTTTACCCAAAACTTTCTCCCTTTTCCTGCTTTCTTGGAATAGGAAAAGCAATACCTTGGGGGCCTAGAGTAAGAGTTAATCCTTGATCACTTTAGTGTGAAAACAATTCTGAAGTAAAAATGACTTCTTCATTGTACCAAACAAGCTACTCCCTCCGGAGTCCGGTCCTAAAAACTTTCATGTTTTAACTTTTTTTGTCAACAATGACACTCTTAAACCACAAATTGTGAGAAAAGTATATTTAATTATAATAGAAATTCAATATAATCGGGTTCATCTTAACATATAGTTTTGATATATCAAATTTTATATCATTTATTTGTTTAGATTATGTTTCATTTGTGGTAAAAAATTGTTACTGTTTGACCAAAAAAGCCAAAACAAGAAAGGTTTTTAGGACCAGAGAGAGTATTAAACTTCTTGTTTTGTATCATTACTTTAAGGCTGTGTCTAGTTCTAAACATTGTTTTTTGTTGAACCAAAAGAGAGAAGGGAAGCAATTCCTCGCCCCTCCCCGTAGGCCTTAGGGATGGCAATCCAACCCGAATCTGACCCGCCCTGACTTTAATAGACACAAATTCAACCCGATAAAATGGAACTCAAATTGGGTTTGCTATAGCAAAACCAGACCCGTTGTCATCCCCACCGGCTCCCCTTCAACCAAGCCACACCCTCATGTGGGGAACTTTGATAGCAATGTAAAACAAGCAAGCAATTGATCAACATGATGTTTTCTATAATTAAAGAGAAGATGGGGAATGGGATCCCTTTGTCCGAGGAAGATCGCGTACCGTGGCTCGAAACACTACGTGACATATTGAGAGAAAACATAACGAAGGGCCAAACAATGGTTCTTGCTTGCTCTGCTCTCCAAGCACGGTACAGACAAACCCTGAGATCTGCTGACGCGAGTTATGAACACGGCGGCGTTTGTTCGGTGAGATTTGTTTTGTTGGATGTGTGTCCCGATGTTCTTGCTGAACGGCTAAGCAAAAGAGCGACAGAAGGGAAACATTTCATGCCTCCAAATCTATTGAAATATCAGTTGGATTTGCTTCAAATAGATGAATCAGAAGGCATATTGAGGATAGATGGGACATTGATTCCTCAAGACATAGTTAGCAAGATCCAAGCTTCCCTTGATTGATTTTGTGTGTATATATTGTTTATCTTTTTTTTAAAAAAAAATGCACATGCATGTTGAAGTCCAAATTGTATTATGCACTACTTTCTTGTTTGGTTACTTTGATCAAGATTTGCATGCTACTCCCACCATCAGAATATTGGTCTAGTTTAATTTTTTCGAGTTAAATTGGACAGATTTAGTCATTAATTACATTAAATTTGCTTTTCATATTAATACATTCGACCATTCGTACAATGGGAGGACTGACATAGTATCATTTCTTTCTCCATCCTATAAAAACATTATTCTTTATTTTTTGGTCCTTAAAAGAATCACTTTCTTTTTTAGTGAGTCACTCGTAATTCTTCTCTGCTATACAAGTTTTAACTATAAGATACTTAGTTTTCAACCTTTTTTAAGCTCTTTAGATTAAAATAAAAAAGAATGTTACCAGATGAAAATCATATATGGAATATTTTATTTTGGCTAATAAGAACATAACTAGAGTTGGCCACGAGGGATATTTAGGACAGAAATTACTTAGATCAAAATTATATTCAATTTTATTTAAGAAGAATGAAACATACTCCCTCCGTCCCATTTTAAATCGTCTATTTTGACTTTTGGACATATTTAAGGAAAAGAAAGAATATAGTTGATTTTCTGAAATTGTCATTACTTTTTAAGAGGAGTGACGTTCAATAAGAAGATAAGATGAAGAAGAATGACTTATTTTAGGAGTAGTTTAAATATTTCATTTTTATTAGTTTACGAAAACAACTAACATTCAACTTATTTTGGAACGGAAAAAAAAAGACAAACATGCAATTTAAAATGGAACAGAAGGAGCAATTCTTTTTATTGTGGTGAAAAAGAAATGTCAGAAACCATTTTTTTTCTTTTGTTTACTACCCCATAATTCCAAAAGCTACATCGAGATGCCCTTGATTGTTTGATATTGACTCCCAGGTCTTAAATTATCTAAAATTTACATTGAGGTATCATTAATTTTCTAATAAAAACTCTCAAATCCCATATTATCAAAAATATACATGAGTCTTTGAAATTTATAGTAATGTACTTCAAGATTACATTCTATCTATTTGACCGTTCTTTGAGAAAATTCTATTAGTTCGTCAAATACAAAATATTATAGATAAATTTTTTTAATTTGTCAAAGTAAAGTGACTTTCAATTCTAAATGTCTAAATTGACAGGATGTATCCTCAAGATATAACATGATAAATTTTATGGATGCCGAAGTATATTTCAGATATTCGAAATAATGTAGGATCTAGGAATTATTACTAGAAAATCGAGGGTACCCTAGAGCAATTTTCTGTCCTTAATTGCATTTTGGCCTATTTCAATCTCTTCTGTCTTCACTATGGAGTTTCACGAGCACAATTTGGTTTAATAGAATCCTCTCAAGACAGGAGAAAATTTAGAAAACTCGCGGCAGCAGCAGCTAGAATCATCACAATGAACAATACAAAGATACCGGTCCGAAAACACTAAACAATACATTTATCACACACAGTTCACACAAGTAAACTGCAAATACACACTCGACGAAAGACTTAACAAAGTATCATTTACATATCGTACGATCAGACGATGCGTTAATACATCAGAAAACTCATAAAGCTGGGATAGAGTTTGGAATCTGGATTACTTCTGCAACACAAAAAAGGGTGGGGTGTGCAAATCAGAGGCAGACATGGAGGTTTTATACTTTAATGTACCACTTCCGGCTTATTTTTTCTAGGGGAGTGACAAATGGAGACAAGAAATTGCGAATCGTGCAATAAAAGTAGAAAAACATGAAAGTCGGGAACCGCGTGTGTGAATGACCTAGTCATGAGACGGGTGCATGTTTTGTCTTTGATTTTAAAACAACAATAAGAAAATGCACTGTAAGAAGCAGATTAAGGGAGAATAAGACATACACACCTTTGCAGCCATTGCAGGAAGTAAGGATCAGAGGTCCAAGTTTGAATTAAGAATCTGTTATGAAAAAAATAAAGTGAATCTCAAATTATAGAAAAGACCTTGATAATCAGAGCAAGTTCTGGACAGAAAAGAACAGTATTCAAGTGAAACATCCAAAGAAGTGATAGCCTCACATGCTTTGACACATTATGGAATGGAATGATGAAAAGACTCAAGTCTACATATCTTTCCATTATGCAAGAGTTTAGTAGCACATAAGGATATGCCTATACCGTAAAACCAAAGCAAGATTATAAACATCTATTCAGTCTAGAGAGTATGATATAAGAGTAGAAATTCCTTTTTTAAACAGCTGATGTGAGAGACATGAATATATTTCCACCCGTAGTTGCTGCATTCTAAATAAAATCACATTTTAGTTCATGTAAGTTTCTGAACATCTTTTCAGCAGTATAAAAAAGGTCCTTGAACCACTTGAACATATTCCATTTTCACTCTCAAATTAAGAGAAAATTCACTGAAAAGGAATAAAGTGTTGTTTTCCAAATTCCTACTTGACAATGATGCCACAGCTGATATATCCTTTTCTACTTGATTAAACACGATGAAAGAATTAAAATGCCAATCTGGATGACGGCCACCAAACAAAACTTGCTAATTGAATAACACTCCGTGTAAAAATAAAGGAATAAAAAGGCCATTGTGGATTAAGTTGCGTTATTAACACAATCATGATAAAGTATCCTAATCATCTTTTGCTTCATCTATTTACCTACAAACCATGCTCCAGATGAACCAAGACCCAGGAATGTGTTTCAGGAAAACAAAACTTGCTAATTGAATAACACTCCGTATCATGATATAGGAATTAAAGATGTTGTAGAAATTATCATAAGTTATAGCTACTGTTAATCAATACATTCATGACCCAAAATCAAAACTGTAAACTTAATTGATTAGAGAAGACAGAGCAATTACCTTTGTGATCATCTTGTGCATCGAGATACTCCGGCTCGTCTTCATCCTCCATGGAAGCCACAGACACCACGGGTTCTACGTTGGCATTTCCACCATCCTTATCATCAGGATACCTGACAACCACAACAGGGCAAACGCAATGCCTAACACAGTAATCACTGACGCTCCCAAGCCTGCTGTTGTTTCCTTTCCTTGTGGCACCAAATCCACGGCTCCCCATGATCACCGCGTTAAGACCTAACCTCTCCACTTCGAGGCAGAGCCGCTCCTTCATGTCGTGGTCCTTGACGATGTGGATTTTGAACGGGATATGAGCGTCCACCAGCGGCTGGGCAAGATCGGAGGCCTTGGTAATCGTGAAAGTGTCGAAATCATCCTCCAGCTTCTGCTGCGATTCCTCGTTATCAGTGTCGACGATGGAGAGGTCAACAGATCCCCAATCAGCGCCGTAGAGGACGGAGGTGGGGCGGACGTGCACGAGAATCACGGCGTCGCCGGGACGGAGGTATTGATGGAC
This sequence comes from Cuscuta australis, assembly GCA_003260385.1. Lineage (NCBI taxonomy): Eukaryota > Viridiplantae > Streptophyta > Magnoliopsida > Solanales > Convolvulaceae > Cuscuta > Cuscuta australis. Next base: position 3,127,915 of record NQVE01000192.1, read on the forward strand.
AGCCCACTTGACGGCGAAGGCGGACTCATCGCTGAGGTCGACGGCGATGCCGATCTTACGCTGAGCTCCAGCCGTGGGCGTATCGGTTCCGGAGGGGGTTGTCTGCGGCCGGAATCGGGGGGACGAAGACCGGACTTTGATGCTGGAGAGCCGGGGAAGGTCTGGATCGACGGAGTTGGTCGGATTCGGCTGCATTTTCTCTGGAAAATTCCGAGGGGTTAGGGTTTTTCTGGTCGCTGACCTTTCCTCCGTTCTTTTGACTTCCCCAAGAAGCTCTAGAATGATAATGCTCACTCCGACCGCATTAGCATTTCACTACAAAAATAGGATTGAATTTTGATATAAATATAATTTTAATAATTTTTTAAATATAATTTTAAAATATTATTTTTTTAATAAAATATATTTATTCATAATAAATATTAATAACATTTGTCAGAACGTTAAATTAATGACCGTGAAAAAATAAAAGAGAAGTTTAAATTCAAATTGAATAACTTTTTTGAATATATAAATGACAATGGACATCCTGTCTGTTATCGGTCACATATCAGTATGGATCATTCCCATCCAATGGCTCATTTTATTTCAATAGTATCACTTGAATAACCTTTTTTCTACTCGAATGGCATTTGTGTTTATATTCTAGAATCTTACTCACTCACCATCTTTATCACTTCCTCAATAATAAAAAAAAATTTGCTATCATTCATACACTTAAACAATAATTACTTTCTTCATCTATTGATAAACCAAGAGACTATTCACCACACACTTTCTAGGCCATGTTTTTTTTGGGTTGAGATTTTAGAGTTGAATATTGAAAGAAACTCGAAAATGTTGGAAAAACTGGAAAAAGTTAGAAAATGTTGGAAGAATTTAAGTATTAAGAAGTCAATCAATTAAATGATAATCTAAATGAAGTATTAAAAAGTCACTCAATTAAATGATAATCCAAATAAATATCATAGACAAGGAGTAAAGCCTCTACGTGGTACTTGCAGCGGCCCTATGCTTAGCGTAGTTGTCTCCCAGCGCAGTTGACAGAAATCGAACTCGGATCTTACCTTCTTGACACCCCTTGCCTTGCCAATTGCGCAACACCCACCAACATATGAGGTACACTCTTAGGGTGTATTTGGTGAACAAACAAGATATGAGTTTTGATATCTCCAGATATCAAAATTCTTTTTGGGTGTTTGGTGAAACAAAAAATATCAAATTCGATATCTCTAGATATCATAAAACCTAAAAATGGAGGGTTTCAATATCTCATGAATTTGGAAGATATCAATATGAAAGTTTGATATATCGTTCAATCATTGATCATTCTCCGTCACCGGCTACCATTTTCACCACCAACCACTCCATCACCAGTTACCCCCGCTAATCACTAATTAAATCATGATTTTGAATTTCTCCAAACAACTTTGTTTCAGATTTCAAAACTCATATCATTTCTCTAAGATTTTATAACACATATCTTGTCATATCTCTAAAACTCACCTTAGCTTATTCAAATAAATTTTCCTTTTTTTCATTTATCTTGGGCTAGAAAGTTTGCAATTTACCCATTTCTAAAAAAATATGAATTTAACTTAAGTTGGGCTGGACTGGCACACCGGGAGACAATTTGAAAACCAGACAAAAACCTAGGATCACAAATCCGATAAAATTTGCTCTAAAAGTCTTGGATATCCAAATGGGTTCTGCACTGAGTCCAGTATCCGAATTAGACTCCATTATGGACTCGGATCCCGATGTTTAAGCAAAAACTACGGGCTCTCTTAGAATTTTTAGGTACAATTTGGGCCAACCTGTAACAATTTGGGCCAACCTGTAACAAGTGACAACCTGTATAATTAAATCGGGCCTGCTGAGATTTGTGGATAACTTTGAATTGGGCTGGATTTCAATTGTTATGCACACTATATGTGGGGAATGGGGATGACGGGGGGTGGGGGTGCTAGAATTTTCTAATGATGTCGACATTAGTTTAGTTATGTACTCTTTTCGTTGCAAATCCATTTTTTTAACATATAATCAAATTTCATTCACTTTCTTATCTTTTTTCGATCGTCATTTTCAACTTTTTTATTATCATCACCAAACGCGATAAAGATGGATATCAAAACTTATATCATATATAGTCATTGTCATAGTATAAATATTGCTACTTTTTTTTAAAATAAATGAAACATATAACAGCTTTTGATGAGAACTTAGAATGTGTATTATGAATAATACTGACCAAAAAAATTGAGTGGACTGAACTGATTGGTTCAGACCGAGCCCGGACTGAGTAAATTTCATCAGTCCACGTTTTTTACATGTGAAATCTAGACATTCTCACTTTTTTCATGGACTCACAAAGGATCTTTTTTTGTAAAAATCCAATTCTTTTACGTTATGAATGATCTAAGATCTATAAAGTAGGCATGAACATTATATTTTTCATCCAAAGAGACGGACACGAGGACTTATACTCTCTTCTTCCCTGGATAAACTCACATATACTTTTTTTTCCATCTTGAATGTTTGTCCTCGATTATTCCTTGTTATAAAAAATGTTACATAATGGAAGCGACATGATTATGTAAAGAGAAATGAAATGGGTCACAATTCTTTTCATAAATAAAAAATTGATTTTTTTGAAATGAGCGCGAAAAATGAAATACGGAAGGCATAATTATTAAAATTATGATAGTAATTGTTGTAATATAATAAAAAAAGACTAAATTAGAATTAACATGTTGAAGAAAATATCAAAATATACAATAATGACAAATTACCACTAAGCGGGAGTCTATATATGAGGTTTAAAACATGCATTAAATTCATTTTTTCTTATTTCTCTAAGTTTTACATTTAGCCGAGTCAATTTCTTATGATATTAATCACTTAACAACTCTTCCATTAAAAAAATGATGAAGTTTTGTAAAGATTGAGAGGTGAAAGGCTGGGTTTTACTTCATTTTTTGACAACAAACTTTTTGGGTATTCTTTAAAAACACACTTTTTTGGATCTTCTTTAAAAACTCTCTTTTTCACTGCTGTCTTGACTTTCATAAACAGAAAAGTTCTGAACTCCACTCCTTGTGTTTCAGCACCTAACCTATACAAATAAACCTCCTGGCAAACTCTCTCTCTCTCTCTCTCTCTCTCATACTTTACTGTTGCATTGAAAGTTTTCTCCTTTAATTCCCAACGTTTTTTTGAAGAACTCAAACACATTGAATTAAAAAAAAAAAGCAGAATGAAGAAGTGGACATATCTGGCTAGGGCTAGCTAGATTCCCAGATCATCATATCAAACATATACATAGGCATCTGATATTTTTTTTTAAAAAATCATAATTTGAAATTTGAAATTAAATCAAATTAAACAAGAAGACTACAATAATACTAATAATGCTAAAAATAAAAATAATGAGATCACAAGAGGTGGGGAATATTGTATATTAAAGCATCTCACTGACACAAATGGTGAAGAGCTAGCTAGCAAAAGAAAGGAATCCAGAACAAAGACCAAAAACCCAGAAACTGTAATGCTCCAATTAGGAGAGTGATAGTGGATGGACAAAAAAAAAGGGCAAAGAAAAATCAGTGTTAGGGGGTTCTTGAATAGCTGCATTTCATCAAATTGTGAAAAGACAAAAAACAGTGAGTCCACTTTCTCTAATTTCTTCTCCTAGCCTTTTTCCCCCAGAGATCTGAAGATCAGCTAGTAAGAAAGCCTAAGTGACAGGTCAACTGTAGTAGATGAAGATCCATCAAAAGAACCCATGGCTGCCACATCTGGAGATGAAGGTCTAGTAGTAACAGTAGGAGTGCTCATCATCATCACCATATCATCATCATCATCATCATCATCATCATCATCATCATGAGATCCAAAACTGCTGCTTTTCTCTGGGAAAAACTCATACTCCACTACTCCTTTTGATGATGACGACGAACTTCTCTTCATCTTCTTCTTGTTCTTCTCCGCTGCAGCCCCACCCTGCAAAACCCACATTTAATTCATATTCATCCTCAGGAAGAAAATGAATCTTTTTTTGCAGAAACATAAAAAAAATCTTTTTTTAAGATTTTAAAAGGGGAAAACACAAAAAAAAGAAAGGCAAGAAATGATCTTTTTGAGGGTGTTATATTTATCTACCTGCTTGAAAGCACAACCAGCATGATAAAACGGTTTGGGGCTAAAACCAGTGAAATAATATTGGTTTTCTTGGATGGCGTTGAGATTGCAACCCGAATTTCTGTCATTCAAAAGTGTTTCCTGAACAGAGAAACTCAAAGATTAGTCTTTTATTTCATCAATAATGGATTTCAAGAGGTTAAAAGAACAGAAAGACAGTGATGATGAGACCTGTTGACAGAGATTACAGATGGACGAGTTGTTGAAGGAGAAGTTTGGGGTTGCAGAGAGATCTTTCGAGCTTTCAAGAATCACATTAAAATGGGTTGTTGGGTTATTAGCAGAGCTTCCGATGAGCCCGTACAGATCATGGGGATGATGGAGAAGATGGGAGTAAGAAGGAAACAGCTGCTCTGCTCCGTAGCAGCCATAAGAGGCCAGCTTCGGGAACTGAAGCGGCGGCAAAGAGGGGATTCCGGCGGTGTTCTTGTTGGACATCGCCGCCGCAGACACGGCGGAGGCCGGGGAGAGGACGACGGGGGAGTAGTGGAGGGGCGGCGGCGGCGTTACATTGTCGTCGTCGTTGGTCGTTTTCTTCAAGGCCGCCGGATCTCGCATGAGCAGCTCGAGCTGAGCGACGCCCATGCCTCTCTGAGGCGGCTTCTTTTTCTTTCTGGCCGCCGCCGCCGCCGCCGTTCTAGCCTTCCTCCTGCCGCCGTGCCGAGTCATTTCCGACGACCGGGTTGGCATTTTATATCCGTTTGTTCTTATTAACTTCTTTTTTTCTCTTCGCAGACGGAAGCTAAGGAATCACTTGGTAATAATTAATGGAGGAAGTGATGAATATCGTGTATATATATGTATGTATAGATAGATGTATAGATACATGAAATGGTGGGTTTGTTTGCTAAATTCTTGTGTGTTCTCTCTCGATCTCCATCTCAATATATAGTACGAATAAGTGAAACATTTCTCATACTGTCATTCCCTTTTTTTTCACTTTGCCAACTCTCATTTCCTATTTTGTCCCTAAAATATGGGTCACTATGGATTGGGCCGGGTTGGATCTTTGGGGTAGCTTAGGCATATTATGTTTTGGGCAAGGTTCTCATGACATTGTCCAGCAATGTCATAGGATACCTGAGGGCGCTACGGTGCCTCGTTCGTAAAATTTATGTTTCTTGTTCTCCTAACTCTCCGGTTTATCCTTCACCCCGCCCCGGCCCGAACACCCTCCGCCTTTAATTCCATGTAACAATATAATTTACCATTTGGTAAAATACTTCCCATATACGTATAGTACATAGGTAAATGCAATAATGGATATATATGGTTTTACTTTTTGGTGGATATGGAAAAGGCTGTGACTTCCCCCAGTTCATGTCCCAGTAACCAACGACTAACACTGTCTCCTCCAACTGCATGCATTACGTACATACATGCTACTCCTTCCGTCCCAAAAAGACATTCCTGTTTCATTTTTTGCGCATCTCATAAAACACTTCTATCCCGTCTCAAATGCAAAAAAACTTTCAAAACAACTTCTACCCATAATAAATGAGAAATGTGGTAAATTTTAGTCATTTTAGATGTGTGTAGAAGTGTTTTATAGGATGCCCAAAAAATGAAACAAGAATGTCTTTTTGGGACGGAGGGAGTATATATACATACATACGTTCCAACCCCAAACCCTCAATCATTTTTCTTTTTTTCTTGTAATTAATTGCATTTTTTTTTGTAAGATAAAGAAAAAAGATTTTTTCTTTATTTTTATTTTTTAAAAAAAAGAGAGAAGAATTGATCTTGAGGGCATATTCATTATATTGTGATCTCCATTGGTTTGCGCCACATACTTTATTTGGTGTCCTTTTCAACTTCAATTCCTGCTAATAGATGTTTGCATATTGTCCACACACATCAATTACTCTCTTCGTCCCAAAAGTTATATTCCTATTATGTAAGGTTTACTCCTTCTATACATGCTAGTCCTATTCTTATATATTTTCGAATGTAGGAATTCTAACAGTCTATCAAGTGATAATTAGCATGACCTAATTAGTAATTGGACAAATGAATCTAGCATTTTAATCTCTTACAGCTTGCTCGTAAAAGGGTGGTTCTTCTCATTCTCTTATAACCAACTCAACCCAAACCAGGTCAAAAAGGCTTTGTACACATAGCAGTCAAAAACCAATAATTAAGCAAAATAGAGCCATATTTTCATTACACTAGTTATCAAGTTATACAATTCATAACAAGTTTTGATAAAAATTTCATGCACATATATATACATTTCACAAAGTTCTGTTACGTGTTTCAAGATTTCAAATTTTAGGCAAAGAGATCGAGTAGCTAGAGAAAAAAATACTCCATCCGTCTGGAAATGTTCTTCATATTTGACTTTTCTTGGTCAAAATTTATAAACTTTGACTACGGTTTGTGGAAAAAACACATTGTACTATAATGTAAATTTAACATCAATATATTCATAATGAAACATAGTTTTCAAATATAAATTTTTTATAAAATATATCTATGTATAAATATAGATATTAATGGTCAAAGTGCAATATTGGAGACAGTAAAAAGTCAAATGAGAAGAACATTTCGGGACGGAGGGAGTACTCCGTATACTATTTGTTTTATTTGGTTTGTTGATAAAATTTTATTTTAGAGAAAGTAATGATTAAAAAAGGCGGCAAAAGGGAGGAAAGGGATATTTGTTCTGCCCAAAGACCCAAAAATGAGGCGATCTCCTTACTATGAGGTTTCCACTTGGTTTCACCAAAAATAACACTAGCCCCCCACTCTAATAAAATCATCATTTCCCATCTACCCCATGCCTACTCTATTAATTAATCTTATTTTTCACTTTTTAAATGTACTAAAATGTTCAAATCTCTAAGTCAAAATCATTTAATAAAATACTCCCTCCGTGTTCCAGAACACATTTCTCATTTTGAGTTTTTTTGATCAAATGGTGACACTCTTTGATCATAAATTAAACATAATCTAAATAAAAAGTGTTAAAAAAATTAGACATATCAAAACTATATCCTAAATTAATCCAATTATATTAAATTTATATTATAATTCAATATATTATTCTCACAGTTCGTAGTCAAAACACATCACTATTTGACTAAAAAAGAGTAATGCTAGAGTCGCAAATAAATAGTTCACAAAATTCATAAACTTTCTTTTTTAACGTACACTTTCATAGAAATAAGATACACTCAAATAATAAAAGATATTTTAATTTAAAATTCACAAAAAGCAAGTTTGTGAACTATATTGTTTGTGACTCTAACATTTCTGACAAAAAAAAAGTAAAAATGAGAAGTATTTTCTGGGACAGAATGAATAATATAATATTGGATTTCTCTCAAAAAGATCTATATCCAACAAATGTAATTTTGACTATAAAAAGTATTCATTTCAAAACTAATATTTTTACAACAATTTACTCGATTACATTACAATAAAATTGCACTTTAGTTTTTTTCATAATTGCCATGTTATACTCACCTGTTGCCCAGTCAATATTTAAATAAATTGCATGACACGTATTTTGCTAAGTTAATGGAGACCAAATAACAACGTGAAATGTAGAATTTCTGAAAGTACCGACATCACATGTTGAATTTCAGAATAATAACATAAAATCATGCATTTCTTAGCGGATTGATATTAATTTTTTCCCTTTTAAATAAATGGATTCAAGCCTTTTTTTCAAAAAAAAAAATACTCCCTCCGTCCCAAAAAGATTTACACGTTTCAAAAAATTGTGTCCCACAATCTCTTACTCATTTCTATTAAAAAATCACTTTTACCCCTTACTTTTTCAAACCCTACCTATCACATCATACTTTTTTTCTAATAATCTACGCATCACATCTTACTTTTACCCATCACATCAAGGGTATTTTTGGAAAGTCAACACAAAATTATCCCTCCCTTAATTTCAACTTTAGTCAAAATGGGTAACACTTTATGGGACGGAGGGAGTATATCGTAGCATTAGGTGACAAATAAGAATGGATGAAAAAACAAAGTTTGAGTGTCCACGTAATTAAGTGCTTGTTCAACACAGCCGCCTTGAGACCGTAGTCCGTACCATCGGTAATCCGAATTGAAAAAGCACAAAAGCAAATTGCCTCCTTTGTCGTCGATGCAGGGGAGGGGGGGCGGGAGGAGGATCAAATCTCCTGCTCCGCACCCCATCGTAAACCCCACCCCCCGGAACTAACCGAATTTGATTTGACCGTGGGGACCGCCTGTTGGTCCACGTAGAAGGTGTTTTTGGGGCGGGGCCCACAGTCTTCGGCACCTCTCTCTTCCGTTTCAATTTTCTTTTTTTGATGATGATTTTGAGCTTAGAATTGAACCAGAAAATTTGGATTAAATGGGTGGGTCATGCAGATTGAATTTATACTCTCGAAAAAAAAATATCATACTCCTCCCTCTAAAAATATTCTTCACATTCGATTTTTCTCGATTTTTAAGATTGTACTTTGATTATTAATATATATATATATATATATATATCTGTGTGTGAATATATATATATATATATATATATATATATATATATATATATATATATATATATATATATATATATATTACCTCCAGCTCATTTTATTTGTCCAGTTTGACTTTTTTGAGTCAAAATGAACAAACTTTGAACTCTAATTACTCTCAATTTATATTGCATATTAGCATAATGAAATACAATTTTGAAACAATTTTGAAAGTTCTCAATCCGATAAATCCAATAAAATTTTTATTTAGATGAAGCTCAAAGTTATTATTTAATTGAAGCTCAAAGTTATTAGTCATTTTTATGTTAAAATACATTACAGTTTTTATTTAATTAAAGCTCAAAGTTTGTCCAGTTTGACTCAAAAAATTAAACTGGACAAGTACACTGGGACGGAGGGAGTATTTTATAAAATTTTGATATTTGAAAATTACGTTACAATAGGAATATATTAATGTTAAAATTACGTCATAATACAATGTATTTTTTACATATCCGAATCAAAGTTTATACTTTTTTATCAAGAAAAATCAAATGAGAAAAACAATTTCGGACGGAGGGGGTGCAAAAAAAAATACAATACAAAGTATAAAGTTTGTTCTTATGATCATCAAATTCTTATGGGTAAGAGTGTCCTCAAGAGACTTTGTAAACGTTATTACTAAAATTTAAGATTGAAGATCTTATATACTAGAAGTATGTGAGAATCGATTTCAAGCATGTACTCTGTCCGTCTTGTAAAGACAAAGTTTATAGTTGAAGCGTACACTTAATTGAAGACCATATAAGGATTTGTCATTTTTATATACATCGTAAATTATTATTTATCGATCATACAATTTGCCGTACTTGTGACTACATGTCCATGTTCTATGAAAACACATTTTTTCCTCAAAATTTGCACGCGGCTTCGATCACGGACAACTCCGACGAAGACCATGGTGAAGATGAAGCAGTTTGAATACTAGAGGTAGAAGGGGACAATGCGGTACTCAATAAGAGATCGGTGAAGAGGAGAAGCTCAATTGAAACCTCAAAGATTCCGTAAAAGATTGTGTCGTTGATATTGATGTTAAAAGTAAAAAAAATACAAACATCGCAAATATTACCCGTAATAACTATGAAATGAAGCAAGAATCATGAGAAAAACAATAGTAAACGAAACGAGTGTAACACACCTCTCACACACTGTTTGTTGGAAGTTCGTTTTCAAAGAAAAATACATATAGCTTCAATGAAAATAATTTGTGTATGTGTGTGTGGGTGTGAATTTTTGGAGACACTAAATTTTAACCCGTGTAACGCACGGCAAAATTTTAAAATAACGAGTCAAGCAAGATTTTAAAATAATGAGTCAAGCAAAATCTAAAAAAACTTTTTTATACACAACATTTCCTATTTCTAAGAAATTTTTTGAAGCAATATTTTTTTAAAACAGTTTCGATGAACCTCATTCTTAGGATCCTCAGGATTGATGGGTCAAAGAGAGAGAGAGAGAGAGAAACAAATAGCATGGCACAGCTGGTCCCTGTGAATCTGAAAGAGGAGATACGAGTGAGATGTGAGTATTTACACCAATTCTAACACAGTTCATCTTAAATGGCTGTGAAGGGGAGGGAAGGGGTTGGTGAAGCTTTCCTGTTACCCAGTGGGTTAACGCCTTTAGGGCACCCTACCCTTCAAGTAACTGTTACCCTACCCTTTCTTCCTCTTGCGTGAGCACTTATCTTCTTCTGGACATTCAATCAGCTCCCACTCCCATCTCACTATGCCCCATCCTTTTCTTTTGGTCCCAACACATACACAGCACCATATCTGACTCCAGATTCACTTCTGCATTGCCACCATCTTTGGCCTTTGTTCTTACACCCACAAATTTTACTCTCTCCAGCTTCTCCTTTTGGTTTTTTTTCTTTTTTTTTTTAATCCACAGATATGCAGGCTGGGACCCACCACTGCTCAACAAAAGGACATTTTTTTGTGTGTTAAATGTGAATTCAAAAGCAGTAAAGAATTACACTGGGGTGGATGGACAGATGGCTGGGATCAGTTGAAGTCTTAGAGATGGGGTAAAAAGAGTTTAAACTCATACAAGACAACAATGAGTCTTAGTCTGTTTTGTAGTTTACAGAGTACCGTTCGCCCGTTTGTTGAGGGTGAGACGGTAAATGACAGAGACTCGGAGAGTTAAACTTTGTGTCAATGAATGTGAGAACTATTTAAAGGACTCTTCTGAACTCGCTATTAATATGAAACAGAGAGTAGTTAACAGAACAAAGTCACAATAAATTGGGTAGTTTACTAGTCACCTAATTAGATGGATATAACAAGGAATTAGAACTTACATAATTTATGTAGGTCTACCACATGCCACACTCTCTGGAAGGACAAACGATCCACACAACATATACTTTCCTGGTGCAACAGCACGTACAATTCGTACGTCTACCTCAAAGGCAACTTCTCTTAATGCGATTCTTATTCTCTGTTGATAATGACAACAGAAACTAGACATGAATGAATGAAATCTGAGAATTTATCTGCATTGTTGTATAACCAGCAGACGCCTATAAGAGAAGCTAGTGCCGGTATGCATTGATTATTCTATACCTCGTGAAAGTCAAATTCCGGATCTGGGGCTTTTGAAAACCCATATACATGGATCCTTGGAAAGGTTGATTCCTTGTACTTGGTGTTCTTCCGGAATAATCCCCTAAATACATCTGCCAACAGTGGAAGAAAAAGATAAAGAAGCTAATGCAGAAGGGAGCAGAAAGTATTACTACGTAAAAGTAACAGCCATCAAAACCACTCGAGGCTAGAGAAGGAAATATGTATAAAAATGGCTTGTTTCCCCTTGTTTGGTTGGAGGCCTTTAGAGGGAGGTGGAGGAGTTTTGAGTCACTTGAGCTTTTGATGGGGGAACAGTTGGGAGGGATGGGAGAGGAAAGTGGAGGACAATTTGACCCATCCAAACTCCTCATTTCTCATTCTCCCAATTTGGGATATTTTGGAGAAGTGGTCTTTTTTCGTAAATTCCTTTTCACCTTTTTAAAATCAAAAGTATTCTACATTCTCATTATTATTACACAAAAAAACACATAAATATAGTTATTTTATATGTTTTCTAAAATAATAATTCCTGCCTACTCTCTCCCATTGAACCACACATAAATTTTTTAAACTCTTCCATTTTCCACTTGCTCCCCCCTCCTCGGTTGAGGCAAACAAAGAGTTCCGATAAAACACTTTAAGCGATGTCTTAGATGATTTTCAGCATCGGCTTTCATCATCAGGTAATGTTACTATAACAAAATTGCACCCGCCCCCCTGCAAAGCAGCACATACCTAGAAACTCGACAGCATCATTTGGCAAATTCATTACTACTTGTGTGATGTTCCGAGTATTTTGACTGGAAAAAATTGTGTCAATGAACCTCCTTCCATCCATATTATACACCTTGAGATCAATATAAAAAAGGTTAAAACCTGTTGCACTATTGAACAATGGAAGGAAATTGCAACTATCAGTTACATAAAACAATTAAAAGAAATCGAAAACTGCAGCAGATGACGAAGAATGAAATGTCCCAAGTCTAAGACCCCTAACATGAGCACAACATGCACAATAATGAGTCTTTAATGACAAAAACTAGATAGTATATTGCCTCATACATGATTATATATTTCTACCTCAATTTTCCTCTCAAGTTTATTGAGAACACAATTTCTTTCCATATACTCAACAGCTTTAGGGTTTAAGTCATTGGCATATACATATTGGACCTTCTTGGCAGCAGATATTGCAAGGGGTCCAACCCCAGCAAAAACATCACCTGCAAGGTTGACAATTACTAACAGTGCAGAAAACTGAAAACTTTTAAAAATGTGCACTAGCATGCATGTAAGTATTTAAAGAGAAACAAATCAAAGAAATGCATTTAACATTTCAACTTTGTATCTGATGATATTATTCCCACATTTTGGCCGATATGTTGCATTTAAAAGTAGTTAAGATTAGCATCTGATTATATTAGTACTAAGCACCTAGCAGCAATAAATCCAACAATAATAGCGCTTCAATATCAAAGCAAAATTGAACAAAGAAAACAAATAATAGCGGACATGAATGTGACTTAGAAAAAATGTGAGGAAGTAACTTACAAACAACATCATCACATTTGAAGGAACTAAGCAGCCTCTGCCTTTCCGTTGCCAACCTAGAGTTCCAATACCTGCAGAATAGGAGAATGAGATTCATAAGATGTTTTCTCTCCTTACTTGTTCATCTTTGGGTATCAGTACTGCAGAGCTATACTCACACAGTTGCTAAATCAACTTGAAAATGAAGTCCATTTTCAACCAATCTTGTGACAAGAGAGTGGTTTCCAGCCAAAATTTCAAGCTGCATCGTCCTGTAGTCATTATCTATGGCATCAATTTTATTAACAACTGTTTGTATGGTTGGCTTGTTTTTGTCTAAAACTACCTGATGACAATACCAAAGAAGAAATAAGCATTTTTAGAGTAAATATTTGAAGAGTAAAGAAAGTCAGCAACATGTAGTAACTAGTTACAAAAGTGATGAAAACTCAAAATAAATTACCTTTGCAATAAGTTTCTTATAAGGAAGATGTTCGTTTCTAAGGTTCAGATGTGCAATGTGCCCAACAGTTTCGAAGGTAGAAGGAACAATCATCCCTTTTGGAAGTATAACCTCTAATACCTACAAAAGATAGATTTCAATGCATGCCATGAAAATTGCTAAACACGTGAAGAGGTTTGAATTCTAGTTATTTACTCTAAAGAATCAGTGTGCACCTGGACCATATAAGATGCAAAATGAGACATCAGCAAAATGCAGGAGGTAGGTCACTCGAGCATAATAGAAGCTTCATCCATTGTAATGATAAAACAATCTTGGAGCATGTGAAACTTTCATGATAAAGTTCTATGATGTTAGAGTTTTCAATTCAGTTTTGTTCTTTAGAAACAAGTTATGAGACCTACGAGATTGATCCTTAAGGTCCTACTTGGCAACAAGCTTTTTGAGTAGCTGTTTGTCCAAAAATTGCTTTAGCACCTAAAAGACGTGTTTGATTTGGGTTGAATTATGAGCCACAATTATAATGCAAATTATATTATACTCTCCCCATGACCCCATCCTGCAATTAAAGTCGCAGTTTCACTTCACCAAATTTAAGAAAAGTATAGAAAAGTACTAAGTGTTGAAAAGTGAATAGTGTGTAGTTGGTATTTGTTTGGAAGAGAGAAATATTGCAAGCCACGCATTCTTTTTTCTAAGAAGGAAATGAGGGAAGTGTGAAGTTTATTTTGGAAAGGGTGAAAAAGGAAAATGTGAATTTGATTCCGGGAGGAGAGAACATTCAACAATTAAGTATTCCCGTCCCTTCTTAATCTTCCCATTTGATATTCACACAGTCAAACTATATCTTCTTTCCAAATATATTTTCATTTGTCATTCGATAAAGTAATATAGTCATGTCACATCTTATTTTGTAAAGCTTTGATGTTGATATTCAGTTATTTCAATATATAAAGTTTTTAAAAAAAATTTACATCAATATTTAAATAAATTGAATTGAAAATAATTTCAGTGAAACATCTTAATCTGAAATGGGAAGATTATTTATAGGACACAGAGAGTATGAAAACTAAATAAATAAAATGTGTGTACTCTAACTTTCAATTCATACTTTATTGAAATTTTATATTAATTAATTAAAGAGTAAGAATATTTAATATATACTCTCTCCTTCTACAAATTAAATTCAATTTCCTTATCTGTCGGTACGTCTCAAAATGAAATTTGTACTTCTTTCATTTCGTTTTAAAGAGAAGAACATGTTGCTTACAACATCTCTCTTTTCTAAACAAGTTTAAACACCTCTCATAATTAACTCCATTGCAGAACAAATGAAGTACTGCGTAACAAATTAGAGTCTGGGCCTTAGGGGTAATTTAGGAATTATGTTAAACAGCTAATTTCCAAGCAGTTCATCTTACCAACCACTTTCCGAAATGGTGGACATGAACATCAACCCAAGGAGCTCATAGAAATACTTAACACAAACATGTGAGAGCTAATAAAGCAAACAGGGTCTTCCATACACCATGAGATTTTTATGACCATATGTGTATTCAAAATTTCAAATGGATGATCAACTAAAGCAGCAGAAGTCACCAGGCACGTGTAAAGTAATGACAGAAACTAGGAGTAATGCTTGAGAACCACAATGAAAAGGAACATTATAAAATTGACACAGATAATGACAAGTAGTATATTGCAAATACGTAGTAAAATCATTACCTCATCCATCAGCCAATACTGGTAAAACAATGTCAATCTGCAGTTAACAATCTCAAGAGTAGGTCTCTCACTTCTCCTTCCATGTTCTCTAAACACTGCCTGGAAACATACAATACCTGATAAGTATGAGAGCCGTGAAACAACAACAAAACCAACAAACATAGTAAAATCTCACAATAGGGTCTGAAGAGGGCGTGGCGTGTACACAGAACTTACTCCTACTCAAAAATAGAAAGACCACCGACTCAAAAACAAAAACACAGACAAAGTAAATGTAATAGAACAGATAAAATAAGAACAAAGACACAAGAAGAAGCACACATAGTGACACTAGCAACTAGACCCAGAGCACAAAAAACACACATTCATAAGCTACAATGTGTTGGAGAATCGTGATCGAAAATCAAGAAGAACTAAGGGAGGAAGGCTAAGAAAGAGCATTTAGACCTTGATTGCTTCAGGCATTTCATCGAACTCCTTATTGGCATACTGTTCATCCAAAAGAAGCAGTCTTGTTGGGCCTCTCCATTTATTCCCTTTGAAGTCATCCCCCAATAGCCCACTCAGGTCCCCATCTTCACTCTCCTCTTCATCAACCACCTCAATCAATACCATCTCATTTTTCCCGACCCCTTTCTTGTCTCTCCCCTTCCCATCCCCCCTCTTCATCTTCTTCTTCTCTTTAGGCCGCGAAATTTTGGCTAAATTCCTGAAGTTCACAAACCCTCTAGAATCAAAAGTTCTGGAGAGCTTATCTCTGTACAACACCGGACTCAACCTCTCTCCATCCCCTTCTGCCTTCCCGTAAATCCTGCGTTGCAAAGTTACTAGGGCTTCAACATCTGCGCCGGAATTTGAGCGATCCACAAGAAAATCTTTGAGCTCGTCTTGGATGTCATCTCCAGAAACCCTAGCAACGTTGCGAATGCGGGGCCAGTTAAGGAGGTGGCCTCGGAGTCTGCTTTCCAGGGAGGAGCAGAGGTCGGAGGGGACTCGCAGAGCCGCAACGTCGAAGATTCTAGTGAAACTCTCCTCCTCAAGCGAAGCACTGGGTTCGGGCGAGCTAGAAACAATAGGAGATTGAAATTGAGGAAGCTTGATCCCTTTTTGTAGGGACGGACCATAGGGAGGAGCATTGGCGGTAGCCGGTGAGACTGCGGCAGCGCCGGCAGTTGAGGTGAAGGTCGGGTTGATGGCGATATGAGACAGAACGGGAGTTCTTTTGGATAATCGCGTGGTACAGATGAAGTTAGGTGGAAGGGGGCATGTCCGGGACATGAATTTGGGGAGCATCATCGCCGGGAAGACGGATTCCGGCGGGGGTACGGACTGAAGGTTTATCTGGGAATTTTAGATTTTCCCGGTAAATTGGGGCTTGGATAGTCAAAGAAGCCCAACGGAGGTGAAAGGACCCAAATTTAGACATGAATATAGAACTTGTCAAGTTTGTTTTTCTTTTTTACTTTCATCCAATATATATTTTCTCCTTTTGGGCTTTGGCTTGAGACAATAATGTAAAATTAAAAAAAAATCTTATTTTTGTAAGTGTAGTGAATTGAAAATATATTTTTTTAAAAAATGAAAAAAGGAAAAAGTAAAGGTTGTTATGAAATTAATGATTGTTCATTTATTCAATTAATTAGACATAATTTCCAGAATAGTAGATTACGACACCTATTGATGAGGTTCAATTTAGTACAGTCCTTCCCACTTGTATTTGTATTCATACTAAGCCTCTCCACTATAAATAGAGGCTTAATCTCTGCATTGTAATGACCATTAAGTATAAGAAGAAGAGTGAAAAGTTAATAGAGAGAAGAAATCAGAAATATATTATATCCATTCTCATAATCTTTGAGTAGTTTTTCTCTCATTTTATAACACGTTATCAGCACGAATTGCTCAAAATCCCAGAATCCTTGTTCTTCTCAGAAGGTATATTTATTTTATTTTCTTCATGAACAAATTAAAATATTATCTTAAAAACTATGAGAAGTATGCTCTGTGATTGCCCAAAGTTGGGATCCTTCACATCAGAAACTTATACTTATAAAAAAAATAAAATTAGATAAATTAAAATGGAATAAATTTCCTCATAATATCAGAAAATCATGTTTTTGATAAATTAAAACAAAGTAGAATTTAGGGCAAGATCCCAAGTTGTTTGACTTTAAAAAGGCTTCCGCATTATTTTAAATTACTCCGATGGATTTTTATATGTATTGAAAGAATGTTTGTTTAAAATTGTTCTGATAATGTCGTAAATTCGGATATCAATTCAGTGACAAACCGGTCCGCTGTCTCACGGGTTTGGGTCATGCGGGTTGGGGTGTTACATTTTGGTATCGGAGCATTTGGTTTTAAAATCGGTCTTTGGACCCTTTCAAAATAAAATACAATGAATAATTCAGCCGCACCTGCATCTCACGTAACTCCTCTACCCCGGGAAGGTAATAAGTATTTATAGCTTTATCTGTTATATGTTAAGATATGATTTGGGAATTTCCTTATTATTTTAGAATGAGTCAAGAATCAACCCATGGTCAGTACGTTCCGGAACCGGAGCACGTGAGCGTGCACACGGTGAACACCGAGGGTTCGAGTTTCACGCCTCCGGGTGACGGAGGGCAACGACAGAATCCACCTGAGCCAGCGGGACAGCCACCAGCTGTACCACCGCCAGTCGTATCACCTCCAGTGATGCCACCGTTGGCGATACCACCGGTGGCCTACGAGCAGATGTTCCCGGCCATGATGGCCCATTATATGTAGCACATGGCGCAGTTTATGCCCATGTTCCAGCCACCGCCACCACCACAGCCGCAGCCGCGCATCGTTACCTTCAAGATGTTGAAGGATAATGGAGCGGAAGAGTTCCGAGGAGACAATATGGGGGAGCCCCAGATTGCTTTGGATTGGCTTGAGCAGATGGACCGGGTACTCAAGAATTTGAGAGTCCCAGATGCTGATCGCTCGGAGTTGGCGTCACAGATGTTCCGGAAGGGAGCATATGATTGGTGGAAGCGCATTGACCAGGATCCACACACGCCCAAGCCGTGGACCTGTGATCGCTTCGATCGAGCCTTCACGAAGGAGTACGTCCCCACCCGGTACCGCGAAGAGAGGCGCGATGAGTTCGTTGCGCTTAAGCAGGAGGGGATGTCACTGCCTGAACTGAGACAGAGGTTCGACTACTTGTCCCAGTACGCGACGAGTCTGGTCTCCACTCCGGAGGATCGTTTGAATGAGTTCGTCAAGAAGCTACGGCCGGACTTAAGGCCGTACGCCGCACTGATCACGATGACAGATTTTAATGCGGCGTATGATTTGATTGTGAAGACGGAAAAGAGCTTGGACGATCTACAGGCAACCAAGAAAGAGGATCGAGCGACGAAAGACCCGCGACCCGCGGACAGCACCGGGCCGAGCGGGAAGAGTTTTGGATTCGGGGGAAAGAGGTACGAGAAGGGTTCTTCGAGTGCGCCACCGCCTAAGAGGAGTAAGTCGAGGTCGTCTCCGTCGGCCGCCGCTAGCAACTCGAACAGAACGAGGAGCCACCCGCAATGTGTACATTGTGGTAGGCATCACCCGGGCGAGTGTTGGCTCACCCAAGGCTTATGTTTGGGTTGTGGTCAGCCAGGGCATTTCAGGAGGCATTTCCCGACAAACCCTAGCAGCGAGCCTATTTTACCTAGAGCTCTGGATCAGCCTGCCGCATCACATCCAGCACGGAGTCAGCAGTCTACGCCCGCAAATAATCAGCAGAGACCACGTCCGCAGCAGTTAGGCCGGGCACCAGCGCGTACCTACGCCATGCATGGGCACACAGATCCTAGCCCCGATGTTATCTTGGGTACGTTCGTACTATTTGATTCGGTTATGCATGCCTTGATCGATCCGGGTTCTACGCTCTCCTATATCTGTGTTGGCATGCCTGCTTATTCTGCGATTGTGAGGAGTGACCTTGAGATACCTACCGTTGTATCGAATCCGCTAGGACATAGCATGCGTCTTCATCACATCTATCATAGGTGTCCGTTGTTCGTGCAAGGGAAGCAATTCCCTGCAGATTTGATAGAGCTACCACACAAGGAGTTTGACATTATCCTTAGTATGGATTGGCTCACCGAGCATAGAGCAGTGGTCGACTGCAGTTGTCGGACCGTACGGCTGAGAGCCGAGGACGGTAGCGACGTATCACTCTCCGGGGAGGTGTTCCCCAAGGCTCCCGAGTTCATATCGTCCTTGAGCGCGAGGCACTTGATTCGCAAGAAGTGCGAGATGTTCCTGTGTCACGTTCAGGATATGCGAAAAGAATCACCACGTCAGCAGGACATTCGTGCGGTTTGCGACTTCCCCGATGTCTTTCCCGAAGACCTACCTGGTTTGCCTCCGCCGAGAGAGGTAGAGTTCTCGATCAATCTCATTCTGGGTACGGAACCCATATCTGCTACACCGTATCGTATAGCACCTGCCGAGATGAAGGAGTTGAAGGCTCAGTTGCAAGAGCTACTGGAAAAGGGATTCATCCGACCTAGCGTTTCCCCATGGGGAGCACCGGTGTTATTTGTTCGAAAGAAAGATGGATACATGAGACTTTGCATCGACTACAGGCAGTTGAACAAAGCCACAGTGAAGAATCGTTATCCATTGCCTCGCATCGACGACCTGTTTGACCAGCTCAGAGGGGCTACAGTATTCTCGAAGATCGATCTGCGTTCTGGATACCATCAGATTTCCGTTAAGAGAGAAGACATTCCGAAGACTGCTTTTAGAACACGCTATGGGCATTATGAGTTCTCAGTCATGCCTTTCGGATTGACTAATGCCCCGGCAGTTTTCATGGAGCTTATGAACAGTGTGTTCCGACCATACTTGGACCAATTCGTAGTAGTGTTCATCGATGACATCTTGGTTTATTCACGGACTCAGGAGGAGCATGCTAGACATTTGCAATTGGTTTTGAGTGTGTTGAGAGAGCACAAGTTGTATGCAAAATTGTCTAAATGTGAATTCTGGTTGAGTGAGGTGACATTTTTAGGACATGTTATCTCTGCCACCGGTATCCAGGTAGACCCCAGCAAGATTTCAGCCATAGTGGATTGGAAGACTCCGCGGAATGTTCGTGAGGTGAGAAGCTTCCTTGGGTTAGCCGGTTACTATCGCCGATTTGTTAAGGGCTTCGCTTCGATCGCTACTCCATTGAACAAGCTACTGCGTAAGGACATCAAATTTGAGTGGACAGAAGCGTGCCAGCGCAGTTTTGATCAACTGAAGGAGTGCCTGACCCAGGCACCAGTCTTGATTCAACCTACTCCTGGCATCGAGTATACCATCTACAGTGACGCATCTCATAGCGACTTAGGTTGTGTACTGATGCAGTTGAGTAAGGTAGTGGCCTACGCATCGAGACAGTTGAAGACTCACGAGGAGAACTACCCGACACATGATTTAGAGTTGGCAGCCGTGGTGTTCACCTTGAAGATTTGGCGCCACTACATCTTTGGAGAGAGGATTCACATCTTCACCGATCACAAGAGTTTGAGGTACCTACTCACCCAGAAGGAGCTGAATCTTAGACAACGTCGATGGTTGGAGCTGATCAAGGATTATGATTAAGTCATTGAGTATCACCCGGGCAAGGCTAACATCGTGGCCGATGCTTTGAGCAGAAAATCGTTAGCCAAGTTACAGCTTCAGTCTCCGTTAGAGCAGGAGATCCGTACAGCACAGAGAGATGATGAGTTTTTTCAGAAGACTCGAGAGTTAGTTCCTACAGGAAAGAGGCCCGAGTTTGCAATTCGCGATGACGGAGTCTTGTACTATCGTGAACGCCTAGTGGTGCCCCGCGGTGAAGTGAGGGATCGCTTGTTATGCGAGGCTCACGGAACCGTATACACTATGCACCTGGGTAGTAACAAGATGTATCAGGATTTGAATAAATCCTATTGGTGGCCAGCTATGAAAAAGGAAATCTCCGAGTTCACTGCACGTTGTTTGACTTGTCAGCAAGTCAAAGCTGAGCACCAAGTTCCGACAGGGTTGCTGCACCCTCCTACCATTCCGGAATGGAAGTGGGAAAGGATCACTATGGACTTTGTGATCGGATTGCCACGATCTTCACGAAAGAATGACGCCATCTGGGTCATTGTTGATAGGTTGACGAAGTCCGCTCATTTTCTACCCGTCAGACGTGACTCTTCCTTGGACAAATTGGCAGACTTATACGTTAGAGAGATAGTTCGTTTGCACGGTGCACCGCTGTCAATCATATCTGATAGAGATCCCCGGTTCACTTCGAAGTTCTGGAGAGGACTTCAGAAGGCTTTTGGCACAGCTTTGAACCTTAGTACGACATTTCACCCTCAGACCGATGGCCAGTCTGAGAGGGTGATATAGATTGTCGAGGATATGATGCGAGCTTGTGTGATCGACTTTGGAGAAGATTGGGAGCGTTACTTGCCGTTGATGGAGTTTGCATATAATAACAGTTACCAGGCGAGTATTCAGATGGCTCCGTATGAGGCACTCTATGGCAGAAAGTGCCGAACCCCGATTTGTTGGACAGAGCTTAGCGAGCGTAAGCTCGAGGGACCAGATATTGTACAGGAAACCGAGGAGAAGGTTCGTATGATCCGAGACCGACTCCGCACTGCTTCGAACAGACAGAAATCATATGCAGACTTAAAGAGACGAGACATAGAGTACAATGTTGGTGACATGGTATTCTTGAAGGTTTCACCTTGGAAGAAGGTCCTACGGTTCAGGAAGAAAGGGAAGCTTAGCCCTAGATTCATTGGACCCTACCGCATTCTAGAGCGAATAGGACCTGTTGCTTACAAGTTAGAGTTGCCACCAGAGCTGAACAGGATTCACGACGTCTTTCATGTCTCCATGCTACGTAGATACCGTTCAGATCCGACTCATGTGTTGCCGACCAATGCTGTAACCCTCGATGAGAGTTTGTCTTACGAAGAAGAACCAGTTAAGATCTTGGCGCGCGAAACTAAAGTGTTAAGAAACAAGACAGTACCTTTGGTAAAGGTACTATGGCGTAATCATGCGGTGGAAGAAGCAACCTGGGAGACCGAAGAATCTATGCGAACTCAGTACCCTCATCTTTCGACGACCAATGACTCAGGTAATTTCGAGGACGAAATTCCTTTTAAGGGGGGGAGAAATGTAACGCCCCGAAACCTGGCCCAAAAGAATTAATTAAATTGTTAGAGCAATTGATTACGAATTGGGCCCAATAAGGGGTTAAAATTATAATTTGGATTTTAAGCCCAACTTTTATGTCATCTCGTAGAAAATATTTTTGTGATCGCGTCGGTTCAGACGGCTCGCGAATCGGAGTTACAGAGCTCAAGTTATGACCATTTAATCAGGTATTTTGGGTCTGAATCCCAATCCTTCTTGGAATGGACCATTAAATAAACATAACCACACAAACCTTATCCTTCGTTCGTCCGTCCTTTTTCTTCTTCTTTCTTCTTTCTTCTTCTTCTTCTTCTTCCTTCTTCTTCTCCTTCATTCTTCTTTGTCGCTCGCCGCCGGAAGCCTCGCCGCACCAGCGCCGATCGCCGCCGTACAATTGGAGTAGCCACCGGAGGTTCGCCGCAGCCAATTGTCGCTGCCCGGCGTCGCGCAAGCCAGGGCTCCGTCGCTCACCGCCGTGAGCCAACGCCGGTCGCTCATCGCCGCCGCTGCTTCCTTCGCCTCCAGCCGTCGTCGCTCACCGCCGTGAGCCAGCGCCGGTCGCTCATCGCCGCCGCCGATTTGCAGCGCCGCCACGCCAAACGGAGGACGTCGCCAAACGCCGGACGCCGCTGTTTTGCCCTCGCCGGAATCGAGAGCCGTCGTCGCCTGAGCTTCCAGCCGCCGTCTCCCTTTGCACAGCGGCCATCCGCCGCCGTCGAGTGCAGCGCCGCCAGTCGCTACTCATCGCCGTCGAGTTGCCGCTACGCCACTGTCGCCGGCGTCCGTCACCGTCGCCGCATCCAGCCGCTGCCCCAAGTTGATATCGCTGACAGATTAACCCCCACGCCGGATTGATTGGTCGATTTCGTATTTTGACTCGATTTGACCCGTTCGGTTGATTTCGTTGATTTGTCTTCCGTTCGAGCGATCGATTCGATTTCGACGTAATCCAAGTCCGTACTATGAAGTTAATAGCATTCAAAATCGATTTAATGGTTTGGATCGTTATATGTGTTTATGCTATAATTTGGCTAAATTGGTTAATTGAATTAAATTGATTGTTTGAATTGAATTGTTGAGGATTGTGAATTGACTGAACAGGTTTGACTTTGACTTGGGTTAGGTCATGTTTGACTTAGACTTTGACTGGATATTCTGTCGACGTAGGTTTAACCGAATGGTTAAATCCAAGACTTTAATGAATTAGTTAAGTTAATTAATTAATTCTAATTGGTGAATAAGGTCAATTGGTTTATTGTGTTGAACATAGAAACTGGTCATCGCTCGGGCGGCTGCAGGGCCTGGTCAGTGAGGTTAAGACGTGCGCACGAGGGTCTGCGATCTTGGGTTTGAGGCCATCGCCCGAGGGATCCTACCTCCACCGAATTGAGGCCATCTTCGGTATTAGGGATTGAGGCTATCTCCGTCATAGGCAATAAATGTTAAGTGGTTTGACTTTGGTGAAAGTCTAAATTGGTTTGACCGGTGGTCAAAGAGTTCATGAGAAACCTGTAACACCTAAATCGTTTTGAAAAGAAAGAAAATAAGTTGACTGTTGGTCAACCGTCTAAAGAACTGAATTTAAAGTTGAATTGATTTTTATTAAAAGGATAAACATATGTACGATCTTAATTGTTGAATTATTATGTTTATTCTTGTGCTACAATGGAGTACCACTCAGCGTCAATGCTGAGCGGATAGCGTTGTTTTCTTTTGCTGTCCGTAGGTGATCAGACAGATGAACCTAGAGCCGATCCTAGAGGGCATTGAGGAGGAGATGTACGATGGCGTGGCTGTCTCTTTAATCTGTTGATTATGCTTTATTTAATTAACTTTAATGCTTATTACGTTTTCGGGCAAGATCTTAAGTTGTTTGACTTTAAAAAGGCTTCCGCATTATTTTAAATTACTCCGATGGATTTTTTTATGTATTGAAAGAACGTTTGTTTAAAATTTTTCTGATAATGTCGCAAATTCGGATACCAATTCAGTGACACACTGATCCGCTGTCTCACGGGTTTGGGTCATGCGGGTTGGGGTGTTACAGAAACCATGACAGAAAATAAAAAGGAATACTTGTGTCTAACGACAACCAAATCTGGCAATAAAATTCTTTGTGAAAAGATGTCAGCGTATTCCTCGGGGCTATATTATATTCACATTAGTCCCGTTGAAGTCAATGTTATCTCTAATAAAAAAATAGATGATCAGAAAACATTCATTTTGTGGCATGACCGTTTGGGTTATCCTGGCAGTGTAATGATGCACAAAGTAATTCAAAATTCACTTGGACATCCATTGAAAAATATAAGGATTCCAAGATCAATTGATTTTCCATGTGTTGTCTGCTCTCTTGGAAAGATGATTGTCAGGCCATCTCTAAATAAAATTGGAGTTGAATCTCTTGCATTTTTAGAAAGAATTCAAGGAGATATTTGTGGGCCAATTGCCCCAGCATGTGGACCATTTCGTTATTTTATGGTGTTGATCGAAGCATCAACACGTTGGTCACATGTTAGTCTTTTATCTACAAGAAATTTTGCATTTGCAAAACTCCTTGCTCAAATCATATGTTTGAGAGCTCAATTTCCGGATTATTCAATAAAGAAAATCTGACTTGATAATGCAGGAGAATTTACATCTCAATCATTTAATGACTATTGCATGTTTATTGGGATTGATGTGGAGCATCCAGTTGCTCATGTGCACACTCAAAATGGTCTTGCTGAGTCTTTAATAAAGTGATTACAATTAATTGCTAGACCATTGTTGATGAAATCCAGTTTACCTGCATCTGATTGGGGACATGCTGTATTGCATGCTGCAAATTTAATTCGGCTAAGGCCTACTGCAAATCATATTTTTTCCCCATTGCAATTGGTTACTGGAAAAGAACCAAATATTTCTCACATAAAAATATTTGGATGTGCCGTATATGTACCAATTGCTCCACCACATCATACAAAAATGGGTACTCAAAGAAGGCTGGGAATTTATGTTGGCTTTGATTCTCCCTCAATTATAAAATATCTTGAGCCAATGACTGGTGATTTATTCACAGCTCGGTTTGCTGACTGTCATTTCGATGAAACAGTATTCCCAGCCTTAGGGGGAAAAAATGAGAAAAAGGACTCATGTACGAAAGAGATTACATGGAATGCAACAGGATTATCTTTTCTTGATGCAAGAACAAATGCATGTGAACAAGAAGTGCAAAAAAAAAATTCATTTACAAAATGTTGCAAATCAATTGCCTGATGCATTCACGGATTCAAAGAAAGTGACAAAGTCACATATTCCTGCTATGAATGCTCCTGCCAGAATTGAAATTCCTTTAGAGAAAAATGAAAAAACTCTTGCAAATGAGTCTTCAATACGCAAAAAGCGTGGCAGACCACTTGGTTCAAAAGATGTAAAACCAAGAAAACTTAAAAGGCAAGAGACAATGTTTGAAACAAAAGACGTTCATTCTTCAAAGAAAGAAAATGAACAAACCGAGCATGTTGATATAAAAAATAATATCAACGAACAATTTGTTTCAAATGAGGATTTAACAACCTCTGAAGATTCGAATAATTCAGATGAAGATAGAAACGTTGATAATAATGAGATCTCAATAAATTACGTTTCTATGGGATTGCAATGGAACAGAAAAGATGTTCATGTTGATGATATATTCGCATATGCCATTGCCACAAACATCATGGATGAAAACGATGACATTGAGCCAACTTCAGTTGATGAATGTCGACGTAGACATGATTGGCCAAAATGGAATGAAGCAATTCAGGCAGAATTGAAATCACTTGAAAAAAGAAGTGTTTTTGGGCCTATAGTTCCTACGCCAAAAGGCGTGAAACCAGTTGGTTTCAAATGGGTTTTTGTGCGCAAGCGCAATGAGAAAAATGAAATTGTGAGATATAAAGCCCGACTCGTTGCCCAAGGTTTTTCTCAAATTCCGGGGATAGATTATGAAGAAACTTATTCCCCAGTAGTTGATGCAACTACGTTGAGATTTTTGATAGGCATGTCTGTATTTGAAAAACTTCAAATGCGTTTAATGAATGTAGTGACAACATATTTATATGGATCTCTCGATACTGACATATATATGAAAGTTCCTGGAGGGCTAAAGATGCCTGAGGTTTATAGTTCAAAACCTCGAGAGATGTTTTCCATAAAATTGGAAAAGTCACTATATGGACTAAAACAATCTGGCAGAATATGGTATAATCGTCTCAGTGAATATCTGCTCAGAGAAGGATACCAAAATGATCCAATTAGTCCATGTGTTTTCATCCGTAGATCTAAATCAGGCTTTGCCATTATTGCAGTATATGTTGATGATTTAAACATCATTGGAACTTCTGATGAAATAGAAAATACTGCAAAATATCTCATGAAAGAATTTGAGATGAAAGATCTTGGTAGAACAAAATTCTGTCTTGGTCTTCAAATTGACCATTTGAAAGACGGAATACTCATTCACCAGTCAAATTACACGAAGAAGGTTCTAAAGCGGTTTTATATGGATAAAGCACATCCTCTCTCATCCCCGATGATTGTCCGCTCTCTCAATGTACATGATGATCCATTCCGACCTCGTGAAGATGATGAAGAAATACTCGGTCCAGAAATACCATACTTGAGTGCTATTGGAGCTTTGATGTATCTAGCAAACAACACTCGACCAGATATTGCATTCTCAGTGAACTTGTTAGCCAGACACAGCTCGACCCCGACTAGGAGGCATTGGAATGGCATTAAACACATTTTGCGATATCTCAATGGTACCATCGACCTTGGTTTATTCTACCGCAAAGGTGCCAAGGCCACTCTTGTTGGATACGCTGATGCAGGATATTTGTCTGATCCACAAAAAGCAAAATCTCAAACAGGATATGTGTTTACTTATGGAGATACCGCAATATCATGGAGATCGATGAAGCAAACTTTGACTGCCACATCATCAAATCACGCGGAGTTGATAGCTCTCTACGAAACAGGTAGAGAATGTGTATGGTTGCGATCAATGATCCAACATATCCAGAGTGGGTGCGGTATAGAAACAATTACTAGTCATCCGACTCCTATATATGAAGACAATACTACATGCATTGCTCAAGTGAAAGGAGGTTACATCAAAGGAGACCGAACAAAGCATATATCACCAAAGTTCTTCTCAACACATGATCTCGAGAAAGATGGAAAAGTTGACATCAAGCAAATCAAGTCCAGTGAGAATCTCGCTGATTTATTTACAAAAGCGTTACCCCCGAAGAAATTTGAAGAACTCGTACACAAGATTGGCATGCGTCGCCTCCGTCAATTATGCTAAGCTGAGGGGGAGAATTTTATGAACTGTACTCTTTTTCACTTGATCAGGTTTTTATCCCACTGGGTTTTTCCTGACAAGGTTTTTAACGAGGCAGTACATAAAATTAGAATGGGTTCCTAAACTATACCCATTTCACGAAGTACCCATCATTAATTGAAAATGAACATTCAAGGGGGAGTGTTATGAAATTAATGATTGTTCATTTATTCAATTAATCAGACATAATTTCCAGAATAGTAGATTAAGACATCCATTGATGAGGTTCAATTTAGTACAGTCCTTCCCACTTGTATTTGTATTCATACTAAGCCTCTCCACTATAAATAGAGGCTTAATCCCTGCATTGTAATGACCATTAAGTATAAGAACAAGAGTTAATAGAGAGAAGAAATCAGAAATATATTATATCCATTCTCATAATCTTTGAGTAGTTTTTCTCTCATTTTATAACAAAGGTAAGGTATTCTTTTAGTAATACAGAGCTAAATAAACTTTATATTTAAGCAAATGAAAAAAATATACTCCGTATATTGCAGTCATATTTTATGGGATATGTTTCTTATCTCAACGATAATATTTCTTTGATCTTCTTCGTGACCATAATATGCATGATGCCAAAGCAATTGTTATGCCGTACTCGTCAATTCGTCCATAATGTTATATCTCCATAATGTTATGATCAAAAGTAGAATCACATTTTTCCTATAATACTTGAGCTTCACTTGTCTTGATATTGTTTAAGTTGTGAATAAGTTTTTCTTAAAATATGCATCCTCACATTATATTGTCACTCATTCACCGGCGGTTAAGTGTCTTTTACTTTTTATATACTCCCTCCGTCCACAAATAAACTTTATGTTGCGCGTTACGATGTTTGACTGAAGTTATTTTCAAATCATTTTATATGAAAAATAGTGTAGAATTGAAAAATAAAAATTATATATTAAAAAACTATATCAAAAGATTTACAAAACTATAAGTGACATGACTATATTACTTTATCAAATGGATGACGAAAATAGGCCAACAAAGTGAATAAAGTTTGATCATGTGAATAGTGAACGTAAAGTTTATTTGTGGACGGAGGGAGTATATAATACGGAGTACTATGAATCATTGAGTTTTTTCTGTCATTAACCCTCAAACTCTCTAAGGCAAAATTGTACTCCGTATTTTATTATGCTAATATGCAATATAAATTGAGAGTAATTGGAGTTCAAAGTTTATCCATTTTGACTCAAAAAAGTCAAATTGGACAAATACACTAGGACGGAGGTAGTAATCAAAATACAACAAACATTGTGACCAAGATACAATGTTAGTCATAACTTAATTTATTTATGTTGGTATATAAAACATTTTGGTACTTACTGTCAGAAGTTTGAATTTTTTTTGAGTTGGTTTGATAATACAATACTCCCTCCGCCCTATTTTAGATCGTCCGTTTTGACTTTGGGACATAGTTAAAGAAGAGAAAAAATAAAGTTGGCTTTCTGAAATTCTCATTACTTTTTATGAGGGTGTCGATGAATGAGAAGATAATATGGAGAAGAGCAACTTATTGTAAAGGTCATTTAGGTATTTTACTCTTAAAAATTTACGATAACCAGAAACAGAAAACTTATTTTAGAACGGAGAAAAAAGGAAAACAGGCAATCAAAATACTAGTGGTATTGGTATTGGGGCAATCAAAGTGTACGACCAAATATGGATAGTACAAGTACAACAATGGTGAAGTACTCACTAATTTGCAATGGTGCATCCTCTATGAATGAAATTGTGTACTGCCTGCTAGTACTTGTTTCTTCCATATACAAATATATACTTGTGTAGGTATAAAGAAGGAACAACATACTTACACTTAAATCATGAGAGATGGGATTTTATGCATCTTCTTTGCCACAAGCTCAGTGCCTTAAAGCTATCTAGAGCTTAGAGATACGATTGAGTGCAGCGTTGATAAATGTGCAATGGCCACGTCTATATACTATATGCACAACCATATTCGTGTTATTGCTTGCAATAATTCATCAACATTGCACTCAATCGTGTCTTTGAATCTCTGAAAATTTAGTTTAGTTTTTTTTGTAAATAGTTTTAAAGTGGAGAGTGATTGAATCCACTGTAGCTAGATTATGGAGGTCATTTTTGCCAGGTACTTTAGTTTAGTGTTTTCTTTCTCTTTAATTTTCTTATACTTTTCAATTTTAGGTTTTTACTTATTTTTGTTTGGAGTATTAGCTTTTTTTGGTCAATTAAATGAAATATTTATTGTATTTTTTAAATCAAGTACTTGTATTTTTGGGTCATTTATAGCTCTTTTTTCTTTTTTTAATTTTGCATTATGTCAATGTATTTTAAAATTCTATTGTTAATATAATATGTACTCCGTCCGTCTTAAAATTAATTTCTCATTTGACTTTTCACGATCTCCGATGTGACACTTTGATTATCAATATCTCAATTTTTATATAAATATATTTTATAAAAATTATATATTTCAAAACTATGTTTCAAAATGAATCTATTACTAATAAATTTATATGAAAATTCAATTCTTTTTTCCGTAATAAACGGTCAAAGTTTAAAAAGTTTGACTACAAAAGTCAAATTGAAAATTTAATTTTAGGATGAAAGGAGTATATAATGTTTTTATTTCAAGTAATTTTAATTTTAATAAATATAAATAGTGAAAAAAAATTAAGCGTGATCTACACTCATGTAGTGTGATGAGGTGTAATGGAAAAGAGAAAAATTGATGTGACGCACCAAATGGTCTAATAGTTAAATACTTATATTATTAACTTCACATCCAATATTTCGCCGCAATATGTGACCTTTACAACATTTGCAATGATTCCAAATCTGCCTCCCCAAAAATCAAAATAATGGAATGATATCGTCTCGAAAACTCACAATTCTGTTTTTTCTACAATATTTATCATTTTTAATTCAAAACTTGTATAAATTTAATACAAATATTTATTTGTTAATAAAAAACATAAATAATGCTTCCTCCATCCCCCTAAGATGTTCTCATTTTGACTTTTGGTGATTTTTAAGGAGAGTTGAAAAAAGGTGAAAGTTTACCATAATACCCTTAATGGAAAATGGGTGGAGTGTATTAAATGAGGTGGGTGAGGTGTAATAAATAAAGCAAGTGGGGGTAGTTGTGGTATTTAAATTGTTAAAAAATGAAATGAGAAGATCTATTGTGGACAAAGAAAAAGGGCTATTAGGAAGATCTTTGGGGGGCAGAAGGAGTAATAAAATAACGATAAAAGATAAAAAATTAACAAATTAAAAAGGGTTTAAAATTAAAAAATGCAATTGAAAAAATGGAGGAAGAAGAAGGCAGTGGTAAGAGCAGTAGTAATAGGCATGACGCCCAACACCGTTATGCATATTTTGACGCAGAGGGGGCGTTAAACACTGCTCCCTCCTCCGTTATTGTCTCGTAAAAATTGTTGCGTCAAAGTTTTAACACGATCTGAAAGCTTTGGAGCCTACCAAATGGCTATTTACAAATAAAAAAATGTTCTCCCTCTTCTTTACTCTGTTCTTCTCTATAAATTGAATCAATTAAAAAAAATCAACACAAATACAAATATCTCTCTCTATCATCTTTCTTTGAAAAAATATCATTCAAGTATTTTATTTATTTTATCATGAATGTAATTTTAATAAATGTATTTTTTTATAATCAATGTAATTTTTTTATGATCTATTCTCGTTTCAATTCTTTTAAATAATTAAATTTTATTAATTTAATTTTAGAAGATGTGTATTTAAAATGTAAAAAATGAAGGTTTGAAGCCACGTGGCTTCAAAGTCATTTCCACTGAAACTGTAGGGTAAGTTAACGCTAATGTAGCAGAAAGAGAATGTTTGAAGTCCCAGGGCTTCATGGGCATTTCCAATGCTTAAGGGCATTTGTATTGAAATTTGTTTAGATTCACTTCGAAATAAACTATCATGCGAGTACTATTTTAAAAATTTGATAAAATTATTGTTGAAGATATTAAATAATCATTTAATATGTGCATTGACCAACGTGAAATTCCAAATGTTGCATATAATCTCGAATGGAAGTGTTAATTGACTATTAAAGTATTTGTATAGTTCTGATTAAATATAATTTATATTAAATATTGATAGAAAAATAAACTTATTAGATTATCTTATAAAATATTTTTAAAATTTTATTTCACTTAACTAATATATAACATTTGATTTTTTTTTAAAATAGATTTTAATTGAATGAAAAAAGTCAAAGCTAAACAAATACTGAACCAAAATCATTTACTACCTATATTAGAGCTCAATGATTTGTTCCACTACCATGTCTCCCAATTGAGCTAAAAGACGTACTTTGGACAAAATTTAAATTTGTAATAGTGGGTTCTAAAAAAATATGTACTAGTGGGTTCTAAAGGTCATAATTTTTTTTATAATATGAGTAACGAATTACTTAAATTTGTAAAAACAATACTCTGACAAATTCATGATTTTCCAAGAAAATCGGTTAATCACATCATTACTCCCAAAATTACTTTATTTTTATAAAAATACTCCAACCACAATGTTACTCGCACAATAAAATTGTGTAATACTCCGTATCTAAATAGCTTTTTTTAAGTGATGATTTGAAAAAATTTTACTTGTTCACTTTTCATACAAAAAAAATTACTTATTTCTTCTCCAACTCAAATATGAATCACTTTCCTCACAATTAGGGCATGCCAATTGCCAAGCATTCTATAGTTGAGTGTTAGAAAAAATTTTAAAAAAATTGAAAAAGTTAGGATTTAAATTTTGCAACCCAAAGAACAAACTTTTAGAGTTCGAGATTGATATTTGACTTGAGGAAGAATAAGTAATTTATTTTTTTGTATAAAAACTAAAAAAAGTGATTTTTTCCCAAATTATTAGTCTAAAAATTACAGTAAATATTAGACAACATGATTGTGAAAGTGACCTGGTGGGTGGAGTGTTTTTTTGTAAAAATAGACCAATTATGGTAGTAAAGGTGTAGTTAATTAATTTCTGGAGTATTCTTATAAAATCCGATCTTTTCAGAGTATTGCTATAAATTTGTCTAATTAGTCTTTTATAGATGGAGGGTTTCCATATTTAATCCACATTTATCAAATATTAAACAAAAAATCCTTATTAATTGGGTGTCATTCCACGTTTAGTCTCCCATTTACTTTTCCATTTAATCCACGTTTTGTTCTTTTTGAACCACTTTTAATATAAAAATTAATAAATAAGAAAAATGTATAACTATAGTTTATTTATAAAAAATCAAAATTTGTACACCACAAAAATCAGTTTATCAAAAAATTTAATTTTTAATACGAGAATCTATTTGAAACTGATAGGAATTAAAAAGATATTTGAAGTTATTATCCATTTTTAATAACGTAAGAGCTTCAAATTTTTATCTTCAAAATAAGAGTAAAATGCTTATAATGCCAATATATAATATCACTATATAATGTCATTATGCCACGGTGCAAACTCTTAAATTAAGAAAACACATGAAATTCTTATTTTGAGGATAGATGATATATTTACTCCTATTTTGGATGATTTTAAATTACTTATTAATTCCTATATCTTCTGAGATAATTCTCAAATTAAAAAAATGAATTTTTTGGTAAATTATTTTTAATGATAATTTTGACTTTTTGTATACAAACTACAATCATATATACTTTTCATATTTGTTACTACATTCGTCTTAGAGTATTGATCTACTTTTGAGTTTCTTTATCAAAATCGGCAATCTTTGATCACGAATTAAATAAATTTAATATTAGATATTGATAGAAAAATAATTTTATTGGATTTATGTAAATAATATTATTTAATTATAGGTCCAATGTTGAAAATGGTTGACTACATAAAGTAAAAATTGGACAAAATACTGAAAAATAGAGGTAGTATTTTCAATATTAAAATGATTTTAAAAAAGTAAACTCTCTAAATAGTCTTTTATAACGGGAGAATTTCCATATTTAGTCCATTTTATAATGGGAGTATTAATTTTGTGGTCCTTATTGATTGGGTACCTTTCCACAATTGATCCTTGTCTAACGGCATGGAGACAGGAAAATAGACAAAGGATTAAATGCACGTGGAATGATACCTAATTAATAAGGACTGTCAATATAATACGTGATAAATGTGGACTAAATATGGTTTCCCTCCATTTATAAAGGACTACTTAAAGAACTTACTTTTATTACTATGAAGAGAAGTATGCCGTTAGTTTTGTGACGGCTGTTTAGTTTCGGGATAGATAAGTATCCACCGGCTAGACCCCTCCGTTCAAAAAAATATGACTTTGTCTAGTCGAGAATTGAAAATTTTGGGATAGAAAAAGGGAAATGAGAAAACAAAAATATTTTAATGTATTGTTTGGTTGGTAAAAAAATAGAGAAAAAGAAAAAGAAAAATGAGAAAACATAAATTCTAATACAATTTCTCATTTTGAAAAAGAAAGAAAAATGTGAGAAAATAAAAAACTTTTCTCATCAACAACTATGAGAAAACACATTTTCATTATCTTGCAATCTTTTCATGCTATCATATTTTTTTATCTATTGAAACATTAATTTTGTTTCCCTTAATTTTCTCACTATTTTCTTTCTTCTTCTTCTTTTTTTCATTTTGTCTCCTCCGGGACATAGAATAAAAAAACCAGGGGCTTAAAAACTACCGAGTACAAAGAAAGTAAAGAAACCCCTACACAAAAGTAATGAAACGTCAGGGAAATTTCTACAAAACCACCACGTTTTCTTCCCAAAATCGACAGGCAAATCAAAATCCGCCTCCCGTTTTGAATGCCCAGGCCCACCAAGCCACTATATAAACAAGCACTTTCCCGGCCCATTTCTCTCCATCACCGAACTCACGGCAGTAAAAAAAAATCACATTCCCGGCGGGCGAGAGAACAAATCGAAGAAAAATGAACGGCGGCGGCGGCTCAAGGAGAACGGCCTGGCTGGTGGCGGCGAGCATCGCGGCGGTGGAGGCGCTGAAGGATCAAGGGATCGCGAGGTGGAATTACCCGATCAGGACGCTACACCAGCACGCCAAGAGCAAAGTGACGTCGTATTGCCAGACGAAGCGGTGCTCCTCCTCCCTGCCGCCTTCTTCCGTCGTCTCCGGCAAGGTGAACAGAGAGGCTAATAAGGTGTCTAAAACAGAGAGGAATATGAACAGAGTGGTGGAGATGAACTGCTTCGGCCCTAGCACTGTTAGGTTTTAGAAATCCTTCTGGTCTGTCTGGTATTAATCTCCGATCCCCAAATCCAATGTATGAAAAAAAAAGCATGGCTTTGTTGGTGCAGATATGAAATATGCGATTTTATGCTATGAAGATGTTAAATCTGGAAATTGTTAAGATCCCTCCTCAAATTTTCATCTTTGTGTTGTATTGGATGAGATGCAAGAAGTATGGTGACAATAAAAAAATCATTATTATTACTCCATTCTTGACTACTCTTGACCTTTAACAAAAAATGATTAGGAAGATTGTTTACTTGTTCTTCTACTTGTATTTGGTTATTCCAGCTGTCAAAAAAACATTTTGTTATTTCAATAATAATAATGCTAGAGGTACATTAAAAATTTGTGCTATAAGCAAAAAGCAGCTCACAGAGACATTGAATGTTAGTAAAAGCATGGATTTTGCTTGGTGAGAAATGGAGTATCCCAATTTTTGTTATCCCTACCATTACCCTTCCAATAAATATTGCACTCCATAGTCTATATGGTTTGTAGTTTCATTGATCTTCCTAATTAATACTGATGGTGTAAATTATTGTCCGAGCAAATTACTGGATCTAGGGTGATTTGCTGGGTTTAGATGCTGAAAAGACTTAAGAAACAAAGATTGTCTGGGTGGAATGTATGTGGGAATACTTGTAATCCAATTGTTATTAAGTATGAGAAGAGTAAAGAGAAGTATTACACAATAGGACTATGCTAGGGTTCCACCAGCTTCACACAGACAAACACAGACGATAATTGTCTGTGTCGCACAAACAATTATCGTCTGTGTTTATCTGTGTGAAGCATGGGTGTACCCATGGTAGCACGCATGTAGTGGCACCCTAGCATTCTCCTACACAATATGGGTTTAGAGATATGGAATTTTAACCCCTTTTTAGGGTTACAAGTATATTTATAGTGTAGTTAAGTGACAGGATGGCGGGTGTCAAAGCTTGTTCACGTGCCAATCACGTGACGAGGTGATGACTCTTTGTCTTGTAGCGTTCATCTCTTTTCTATGGCTGTTATGCTCTGTAACTGTCCCTTTTGGTGTGTAGTGTTTGGCTAGGATGTTTGAATATATTCGTTGGTGCAGGAGAATATAGTCTGACTAGGTTATTTCCAAATCACTATATTTCGAGTATTTTAAGCTGTTAGTACCTAAGCCAGTCCCAGTGAACTACTCGGGTGGTTTCCTGAAGAGACGCTTCGGTAGTACTCCTGCTCCCCGACCGGGAATGTCACTACCCACCCGTGTGGCTTGCAACCAATCGGTCAGATTGTCTAATGCTCTTCATGCGTTGTTCATGCCTCACCCGGTTGGCCTCGATCATACCCTTCATGGGTTTGGGCCTGGGAGGGAATACACCCATAAACTACTGGTTTATAGTTTTATAATTTATATTTATATGTATATTTTATTAATTATTTGATAAAAAATAAATTATTGTCATTTCTTGTTTTGTAACTTTTGACATAGTTTTGAATAGTAAAGTACTCCCTACGTCTTAAAAAGAATGACATAGTTACTATTTCGAGCTCTCAATAACTTTTTGTTTACTCGTTTTGATTGACCATTGCATAAAATAAAATACTCTTTTCGCAATTTGTTTTGTAGAACTTTTGATCTATTTTTGGCCGATGTAATTTTTATTATTTATTTCTTTATTAATTTGTAAATAAAATGATTTTTAAAAATATACTCTGTAATATTTTACACGTCGTTCGAAATATTAGAAACAATTCGAGATGAAGGGAGTATGATTTGTATTTTGTACCTCTATACAATTTTGTACTCCCTCCGTCCCATAAACATTTCCTGTTTCAAAAAATGGCACGCCTTTAAAATGAGTAATTTTAGTGTTATTTTTTAATTATGACTAATCTATTCTACACATCTCATCCTACTCTTTTATAAAGTAAGGGAAAAATTAGAAAATAACACCAAAATTACTCATTTTAAGGGCACACCTTTTTTTGAAACAGGAAATGTTTTATGAGACGGAGGAAGTATATAATACCTAGTACTTCTTATCATTTTAAAAGAGTAGTCCTTTAAATGGGAAGAATAATTTGGAAGGAATCGAGTATTAGCTTCATTTCTAGAGTATTATTTGATGTTTTTTGAGTTAAACACGATAAATTTTAATTACTAGTTAAATAAAAATACGTGTAACATTATACAAAGTATGTTCAACCAAATATAGTTTCATTAGAATTTTTCTTTGGAAAAATTTTAACAAAAAATTATTATTATATTAGCACGTAACAGAGTGGTACAAATTTAATAGGGAGTGGTATAATTGCTAGACTATAAAGTTTATTTACTTTGACATACTTTTGAAGTGCTCCCTATGTTTATTTTTCCAATCATGCTAGAGGTATACGTCAAAGTTATACACTAATATTTCAATGATTCACACTGATACAATATGTAAATGCGGTAAGAAAAAATTTCCACTAACATTTTATGCCTGTGTAAACTATCACTCTAATATCACACTGACACAAAATGAAGGCACATACCTACGGTATACACGTTAGGTACAACTTTTGGAGTACAAGTAGCTTAATTTCTATTTTTCTGTTACACTAACAAAAATTATACAAATTGTTCTGTATTTATTTGATTGCATGAATTTCTATAGTAGTGTGTGTCCCTTTAAAATTGTTCTCATCGTTCAGAAATTATTGTCAAATAACGTGTAAAAGTTTATCTTTTTTGAAATGATTATACTAACAATTATGTATAGAATAAAAAATTGTATATTAAAAAATTATATACAAATCATCCAAAACAAATTGTGGCATGTCTATTTTAGGGAAAAGAACTAAAATAAGAGTAAAACATTGAAAAAACCAAAATATGAGTTTTATATTTTTATTTCCGAAATTAGTGTACCCAAATAAGTATCTAGCGGTATGTAGATAGCTTTAAAATGATTCCGTGAAAATTAGTTTTAAATTGCATCACAGTCCCATCCCGTTTGATATCTATTTGATTTCAATTCGTGATGGAAAACAAAATATCATGTTCAAAAATATTATAAATGTTTATGTATCATTACAGTCCGATATTGTACTATGTTAATTCAAGTTTTTTCCCATCCCTAGTATATTTAAACTTTTTAAGCGATCGATAAAAACATATACAAATAAAAGTTATTAGAAATATAAAATAGTACGGAGTAAACATGATAATAATTTTACGATGGATGAACTATCTATGGTGTTTTATGTGGTGAAGCATTTTAATAAAAACTATAAAGTTCTTTCCAAAAAAACCCCAAAGTTATATTATTAAAAATCATGTCAAGTGGAACGAAAAAAGATGAGACCACTAGACTGATAATCTTTT
Source organism: Cuscuta australis (assembly GCA_003260385.1). NCBI lineage: Eukaryota > Viridiplantae > Streptophyta > Magnoliopsida > Solanales > Convolvulaceae > Cuscuta > Cuscuta australis. The sequence continues at coordinate 3,166,109 of NQVE01000192.1, forward strand.
TATTTAACTTACTTTAATTAGAAAAAATTATAATTCTACTTCCTAGAGCTCAAAATGTTTTGCATTTTATACAAAGCAAAGTGATATTTTCAATTTGTTCATTTCATTTTATTAGATATATAAATAAAAAATAAAATTTATATATATAAAAACATCAAAAAATCAACAAAACAAGAAAAGTTAACAATATCTTATTTTATCAAATAACCAATGAAAAATATATAATTAAACAAAAGTTCCTATTTTAGTTGTGTTATTTGATATTAGAAATTATATTCTTGTAGTTTGGATATAATAATAGGAAAAATTATCTCAAATAATCCCACCTTTTAGTGCTCTTTCAAAAATAATCCTACTTTTCACTCTCACCAGAAATAATACCACCTTCCCGCATGTGTGCGAGTTTTGGGTCGCCGTTAAAAAACTAACGGTCACTTAACGGAAATTTTGAAAAATGCCCTTTTTTCGCAAATAAATGAAAGGTGAGATTATTTTAGGTAAATTCTACCTTTTTCGTTTTTTAATTTCTTTAAATGTATTTTTATTTTATTTTTTGGGAAAAATACCAAATTTAAGTGTTTTTAGAGTGAAACTAATTGTTTTTTTCAATAACCACTAATATGGTAATAATTAGAAAATAAATTATTCTACACAATAGAGCTAATTTATTAACTTCATAACTAACTACTCCCTCCGTTTGGAAAAAGTGTTTCTCTTTTGACTTTGTGTAAAAATAAGGAAGTATTAAATTGTAGTTGACTTCCAATTTTGCCCTTGATGTGATAGGTAAAAGTAAGATGTGATGGATAGATTATTAGAGATAAAGTATGATGTGATAGGCAGGGTATGAAAAAGTAAGGGTAAAAGTGGTTTTTTAATAGAAAGTGGAAGTATTTTGTTGGAAGAGGAAAAAATGAAAGAGGAAATGTTTTTGATAACGGAGGGAGTACATTTTTTTGTAATTTGTATTTACCGTATTTTTTTCTTGAGCTGCACTTCAAATTATTTTTTGATACTACATTATTATTATTTCTTTAAAAAATGGGACTACAAAACTTATGAATATTTTTCGATAGTTCTATATAAATATTTTTTGTGAAACAACATTACAATAGTTGTGAAAATAACACAAGAATTTTTTTCTCTAAAATAGAACTTTTATTTTTATAACACAATACATTTTCTGATGTATTACAATTTTTTCCATGAACACTCTGAAATATTTATTGATAATCTTATATTGCAATAAAATTTTCTTTCTAAAATAGAAATACCCAATTTGTGATTTTTTAAATAATTCAATACAAATTTTTCCCCAAAATAGTAATTCAAAAGTTGTGAAAATGACACAATATTTTTTTCTCCGAAACGGAACCCATAAATTTTATAAATCACTACAATTTTTTTTATTGTAATTTCTTTCTTGATCGATACTCTGAATTATTTTTGATAATTCAATACTATATTTTCCCAAAACAATTAACAAAATTTGTTAATTGTTAGACAAATCTCTAACAAGAGTGTATTGTTATATTTTAAAAAATATTAATTTTAAATTCAAAACTATAAAAGTAAAAAGTAAATTTTTCTAAAATAATCCCACCTTTCATTTATTTGCAAAAAACAGACATTTTCAAAAATTTCCGTTAAGTGGCCGTTAGTTTTTTAACGGTGACCCAAAACTCACACACATGCGAAAAGGTGGAACTATTTCCGGTGACAGTAAAAAATAGGATTATTTTTGAAAAAGCGCGAAAAGATAGGATTATTTGAGATAATTTTTCCATAATAATATTGAAAGTTATGGAACATATTTTCGTTCTTGTTAGGCATTTTGCACACGCGAATAAATAGAAATTTCAAAGAGTCTTGAGTTTTCAATTATTAGGTAGGATTGAGATTTAAGAGTAAAGTTTCGCCATTTTCAGAGGCCAACATGACAAGGATGTTTGGTTTTAGCATTTGTAAAGTAATTGAATTTAAAATTTTAGGTGTAATGCTAATTGAAAGTAATGTTTGCAAATGAAGCATTGGGCACTTTTCTCCTTCACTTCTTTGACCCGTTTTGATCTGATTCAATTAAAGTATTATCTGGTTTGATGGTAGTTATGTTTAAAATGGTTTCTGATTTAATCTGATATTATTAAGGACAAATAATAAGTAAATAGAATAAGTTGAGAAGATCAAGTTTTTATATATCTACAATGTATTACCTATTAATGGAATTTTTAAGGAATTTACCTTAATGAAAAAAAACTTTGTTAAAATAATTTGGTAACTAACGAGATATTTTGAAAATTTACAGACTATTAACTCTATTAGAATGTATTATCGGAAACCAAACAAAAGAGTACCTAAATGATTGTTGAGCTAAGAGCATCAACAATGGCAAGGCGAAAATAAAATGCCACGCGGTGACATGGAACATTTTAAACAATAAAAAATAGTCTAGTCAGCGTGTGGCAAGTGAATGGAGTGGCAAGTCCTACAATGGCAAGTCATTATTTTTTATCATTTTTTTACATTTTTTTATGTTTTTTAAACATAAAAAAAATATTTTTATTATTTATTTTATTAAAAAATTATTCTACTTTCTTGTATTTTTTTTTCATAAAATATTTTTTAAAAAAATATTTAAAAAAATAAAAAAAGAAAGATAAAGTGACACACTCATACCTCACCAAGCAAGGCATTTTGGCCTTGCCATGCCATGATATAAGTGGAAGAAGATGATGTGGCATTGCAAGGCATCCATTTTATTTGCCATTGCACATGCTCTAACAATGTCCATTTTGTTAATGAGCTATGTCTTACACGGCAGCAAAGAAAAGCTTTGTTTTTGTAGGACACCATTGATTTCACTACATAATTTGTGTATGTGTGAATTCATCGTTTCACATTTCCAGTCTTATGCCAAAGTGGGGTAGTCAAGTACTTCCTCCTCCTTCTATTCATTTCATTTCTATTTACAAGATTTGACCGATTTAATTTTTAATTTCATTTATTTAATATTAAAAATAAATAAATAAAATTTAACCATGTGAACTATAAAGCACATTTTAGGACGGGAGAATAGTTTTGACAACAACAAGAAAGAATGATTAAACTATATCCTCTAACATTTAAAAATTAAAATTTATATATTTAAAAGCTTCACTTACATTCTCTTAGTCTATTACTCTCTCTGTCCACAAATAAACTTCTCGTTCACTATTCACGGGGTCGAACTTTATTAACTTTGTTAGCCTAATTTCGTTACCCAATTGATAAAATAATATAGTCATGTCACCTCTAGTTTTGTAGATCTTTTGATATAGTTTTTTAATATGTAGTCTTTATTTTTAAATTTTACACTATTTTTCATATAAAATGATTTAAAAATAACTCAGTCAAACATCATAACGCGCAACGGGAAGTTTATTTGTGAACAGAGAGAGTATGTAACTGGACAGGGACTAGGGAATCATTAGGGTTAGAGAATAGAGATCAACCTTTTTCTAATCCACGTTTTAAGTAATTTGGACCTAATTTTTTGTTTTTTATCAAGTTTTTTTCCACAATTGTGGTCCATAATTCATTCCAAGTTTAAAAGATACCTTTTTTTAAGATCTTACACCATACAATGTCAACGGATAACCGAAAATTCGATTACCGTCCGCATCCGTATCCGTTTAAAGAGAAAATATCCGCATCCATTTTAAACGGATATTATCCGTATCCGGTTAAGGTTATCCGATTACTAAACGGATACAGATTTGGTAATTGTATATCCGATCCGTTTAAAATCCGATCCGAATATGCATCTGTTTAAATAACCATTTATCCAAATATCCGATCGGTTATATATAGTTTTTCTTAATTTTTTATGTTTATATTTTGTTTCTCTATTGATATTTCAAAGTATAAAACATTTTTAGATACAAAATAAATGTGTAGATACATAAAAATATGTGCAGATATATAAAAATATGTGTATATGTGTGCTGTGTATATCTTTTTATCATATGAAGTTATCGTAAAATATCATAAATCATGAAAACAAAGAAAATAATTATCTCATAACAAATTATAGTTGATTTAATTATATTTTGACTTTAATCTAATTTAAAATTAAAGTATTGTTTAATTTGATTGTAAAAATTGGAAACGGATCCAGATATATCCGATATCCGACGGATACAGATACGGTTTTAATTTTCAGTATCCGTCAAAATTCGTATCCGAATTCGATATCCGACAAAAATAAACGGATACGGATTTGGTAATGACACATCCGATCCGATTAATATTCGTTTACACCCTTAAATGTGTTACATCGTATCCATTTTACAACAATTTAAAAACTTAGTTTTAATGTTTTAAAAGGTTATTTAAGGTTCACGTTTAGATTTAATGTTTTCAAAATTAATTAGCTTGAAATTATCTAAAGAGGATAACTAAAGCATGGTTCCCAACAACACTATATCCTCGTTTTAGTAAAATCAGAGGCACTAAATTATCCAAAGAGGATAACTAATTGCATCTCTTAGAGAGTTAGAGTAGTACCAAGATCAATAAGAGAACTTACACTTGGTGCCTGTTTGGGAACAGCGTTAGCGATTAGCGTTAGCGTTTTCAAAGCGATCTGCATCGTTAAAATTTTATCCAAAACGCTAACGTTAATCTCTAACGCTATTCCCAAACAGGCCCTTGATGTGTTATCTTTCTAGTGCAATAGTTAAGATTTCTATAAACCCAACTTTTACTCGCACGAAAATGTTCTTGAATAAAATCAACATGATTTTTTTTTGGTAAAATTTGCACTAAATAGGACTAAAACATAATGACTTTCCTAATCTAGGACTTAAACTTTTTTATTTCCTAAATAGGACTTATTAATGTCTTGGTGGGAGAAATAATGTCCAGTAATGATGGACATTTACTTGAATAATGACTAATTCATAAGGACCAAAAGTCCTACATTGGGAAATAAAAACATATGGTCCTATATTGGGAAAGTCATTATGTTTTAGTCCTATTTAAGTAAATTACTCTTTTTTTTGTTTGAAGTGAACCAAATAAGTTAATCAAATGATACGGCCCCTCAAAAAAAATAAAAATATTAAGGGCTTTTTTGAAAATAATGTTAGAGATAAGCATTAGCATTTTAGATAAAATTTTAACAGTGTATATAGATAATCTTTCAAAATGCCACCCCCAGCCCACCATAGACCCATTTTATCCTTTCTAGATGTGTGGTTATTATGTCTTGGGTGAGAGTGCAGAGGGCGAGAATACAATGGAGGGGTTTAGAGGGTGAGTTAGAAAGAATACGAACTATCAATTTTGAGTAAATAATACTCCCTCGGTCTACAAATAAACTTCTTGTTGCACGTTATGATATTTGACTGAAGTTATTTTAAAATCATTTTATATAAAAAATGGTGTGATTTTTTTTAAAATTACATACTCCCTCCGTCCCGCAAAAAAGTTTCCCTTTCGTTTTTTTTCGTCAAAAAAAAACTTCCCATTTGTCATTAAAAGTCCATTATACCCCTCCATCCCAAACCCTAACCAAATCTAACCTAACCCACCCCCACCCGTTCTAATCTTCTTCTCTCCTCTTCGCCTCTTCCAATTTCCAGACTTCCTCTCATCTTCTACCCTCCTCTTCTCTTAGATCTAATCTCTAAATCTTTTCTCCTCTCTGAATCGATGAAAAGTCGGCGGCGGATGAGGAGATTTGGGGATCTGGATCTCTTCGGCGGCGGCGGCATTTTGTCCGATCTCTTCTAGATCTCTTCCCCTCCACCCACCAAATCCCTCCTCCCTTTTCCGATCTCTTCTGGATCTCTTCCCCTCCACCCACCAAATCCCTCCTCCCTTTTCCGATTTCTTCGGTGGCGGCGGAGTTCGACGCATCCTTCGATGCCCTGACGGGGACGACCTCGCGGCGGAGGGTGGCAAGCCCTTGGGGACGGCAGTTGAGCCTCCGAAATATGCGGGTGTGATTGTCATGGAAGCCATGGATAGATCAGAGTGCTTTTTCGTGGGGAGTGTTTGGGAGTGGAGATATTTGGGGGATATTTTGGGCAAGTCAAAGCCAAAATATCCCCTCCTTATTTTGAGGGACTATTCCAAATGGGAAGTTTTATATGGGACGGAGGGAGTATTAAAAAACTATATCAAAAGATCTACAAAACTAGAAGCGACATGACTATATTATTTTATCAAATGAGTAACGAAAATAAGCAAACAAAGTGAATAAAATTTGATCCTATAAATAATGAACGGAAAATTTATTTGTGGACAGAGGGAGTAACTAGATACTAGTGTTAACAGAATATTGCGTAAATCACAATTTTTTTTTCCATATATACAAAATAAAACTTTAGTTTGGAGTGGGAAAAAAAACGAATTATCATGTCAACGGGTTGAGTAGTGCCTAGTAATTAATTGTATTGGATATAGAAAGAAGAATGGGGGCGGACTTTAAACTGGGAGTCAACTCCGCTTTAGAGCACAGGTTGAAGTCCGGCACAGCAACTTTCCTCTTCATCAACCATACCACACAACTGAAATACCGATGCGCCCCAGAGAAATAATCAACCGAACCACCGGCGCACGGCGGCGCAGATAATCCGAATCCCTTCAACTGTCTGTTGCTTCTCCGCGTAGACTTTTTTTTTAAAAATTTTTCATATTGATATTTGATTCTCAGTTCATTGGAAATCTCAAGTCAATTCCAGCCCTGTTGATTTTGTTTTGAAAATCATCCGAGAAGAAATAGATTGAGGAAACCATTGTTGGACGGGAAGTTTCTCAGATTCCGGCGATCGCAATGCCCGTTGCCGACAGCCATAAGTCCGACGGGAAGCTATGGAAGATCTTCCATTTCTGGCAGCCCGGAGCTGCATCTTCTGCTCACAGTATCCACTCCGGCAGCCAGAACGGAAGCGTCGCCGGATCCTCCAACTCCCGTCCTGCCGCATCCGTCTCCTCCGTTGCCAGATCCTTGATTCCGCCTCGGCGACGGCTCCGCCTCGATCCAAATAATAATCTCATTTTCCCATGTGTGTGCCTTTTTAGCTGTATTTACTTGGTAATTTCATTTTTTCGTTCTTCTGATTCTTAATTTAACTTTTATTGCTAATTTAATTGTTTGGGCGGTGTAGATGAACCAGGGAAGCAGGTGAGAAGTGCCGTATTGATTAAGAATATTAGTAAATCCCACGTTGCATTTAAGGTAAAGCCTTTTTCCCATCCTTCTAATGATTTCTATTTATGGAAGGATAAATCTATTGGATTTTAGGTTTTAAAAGGCAAAGAATAAGGCATATTTCCCTCCCTTTGCCCCATCTTGGAATCAGCTTGTTTGGATTAGGCTAATGCTGGAATTGGGACCAATGTTTTTATCTTCAAAAAGTTATTATTTTACTTTAATTTTTCCATAATTGTGAGTTAAAAAAAGCCAAAGCATTTAATTGAATATGCTAGAACAATATGAACAGTGTATAACATCGCCATATTATATCATATGGTTACTCCTTTCTCATTGAATGGAATGTACAGACAGTAAACTCCTGCATTTTTTTTGCTTTGCATTTTAAGTTTCAAACAACTGCACCGAAGAGCTGTTACATGAGGCCTCCAGGAGGCGTTCTCGAGCCTGGGGAAAGCATCATTGCTACGGGTAATCATTCACTCTAGTGGCAAAATCTGCTTTGGTTTCTTACTTTCATTTGTAACTGTGCAGTGCAGTTTTGTTGCATGTATTGACTTCTCTTGGTGGTGAGTATTTCTTTTAAAAAATAAGATTATTTCAATATGCTTTGTAGTCTTCAAATTTGTGGAGCAGCCAGAAAACAATGAAAAGCCCATGGATCAAAAGAGCAAGGTCAAGTTCAAGATCATGAGCTTGAAGGTTACTGAAGGAACAGAATTTGTGCCCGAGTTGGTAAGAATATAGCTCTGAAATTATTTTTATTATTATTCTGTTTGGGAAAAACAGTGTTTACACATGCATGTTTTCACCTTCTTTGTATTATTAGAAGAAGCATTATCTAGCAGTTCGTTTTTATATTCAGTACTTGAGGACAGCATTGTGTCCACTTCATTGATGTCAAGTCACCTATAGATAATTCAGTGTTTTTTGTAGATACCATCATCTGAACACAATGTGTTCAAATTTGCACATGCCTCTATATGGTGTAGTAAGTTTTGATAATCACCAAATGTAATGACATCGTATCCACCTGTTTTCTAGATATTTAGGCATTTCCGAATTCAAAGGCATTAGTTGTCTCAAAACTGCGAGTGGTAGAGTGCTACATATCCCTTTTTGGCACCACTCCATGTGAAAGTAGCCACCTTAGAAGGGTTCAACACTGTTTTAACTATTTAAACATCAGAATTCAAAAATATTTTTGTAGATTAATTGGACATTGCTCCTCACAAGGATAGTCTTTTGATTTTTCTTGTATATACTCGATAAGAAATGTAAGTTTCTTACTTTCATCTAAAATTCTTTGGTGTTTGCCAAATATTGGCTGGTGGCACACAATGTTGGGCCTGATGTCTCATTGGCTAATTGGCAGAGAGTGTTATTCTTGTTTTAAAAATTATCTGCTATTTTCAAGACTTTTAATGTAATGCCATCTCTACATTAACCCCTACCCATATACTCCCTCCGTTTCTTAAAACCCTTCCTCTTTTATTTTTTTTGTTTTTCTTAAAACACTTCCCTTTTCTATTAAAAAACCACTTTTACCCTTACTTTTTCATACCCTACCTATCACATCATACTTTTTCACTAACAACTAAACTATCACATCTTACTTTTACCCATCATATCAAGGGCAAAATTGGAAAGTCAACTACAATTTAACACTTCCTTATTTTCCTCCAAAGTCAAAAGAGGAACTCTTTTGAGAAACGGAGGTAGTATTACTAAACCTCTTTTCCTGATGGTAGTTCTACTTGTATATCAAGTTTAATTGTTCTTTGTTTTTTGGGTTTCCATGACAAAATCAGCCTTTTCACTTATACTACTTTCTTTTATTGAAAACCCCCATGGTCAGTTTTGTTGGAAGGATTGGAGGAAAAGACTTTGGACGGCTTCCCTTCCTAATGTTTCAAACATGCATCATCTCAAATGCTTTATTTGTTTTCTAGAACACTTTATTTACGAAATACTTCCTCCGTCCCCCTGTATTTGTCCACATTTGACTTTTGGAACTGTTCATCTAAACACTTTGACTCATCAAATTCTCTCAATGTGTAAGCCTAAATATAGTCATGTGTGATCTTGTTTGATTTGTCTTAACATATACTCCCTCCGTCCCGTGAAACATGGGACATTTGCTTTTTAGGAGGGATTTAAGGGAGTGTATTTTGGTATTGAATTTCCAAAAATGTCCTTTGATGTGATGAGTAAAAGTATGATTTGATGGATAGATTATTAGTAAAAAGGTATGATGTGATAGTTAGGGTATGAAAAAGTAAGGGGTAAAAGTGACTTTTTAATAGAAATGAGAAGTGTTTTGTGGGACGGATAAAAAAAGAAAGGGGAAATGTTTCACGGGACGGAGGGAGTAGAATATTAATATATAATTTTTATAATTTTTTAATATACAAATTACAAGATAAAATGGATTAAAGAAGTGCATTGGATGGTGTGTAAAAATGAAAGTGGACAAATACAGGGAGACGGAGGGAGTAATAGACTAATCCTTCCAAACACCTCCATCCAAACAAACCCAAGATCTCTAATCTTTAGTGACTGTTGATATCAACTTTTGTTGTAGTTTGAAGAGCAAAGGGATCAAGCACTTGTGGAGAGAATTTTGCGAGTGGTGTTCTTGGACCCCGATCAACCTTCTCCGGTAAGAACGCTTCTTTTATTCCTTACTTTTTCTCCATCATCTTTCCCTTAAAAACATCGATGAATAATTCCTTTTATTCGTGAAGGCAATGGACAAACTAAAGCGCCAATTGGCTGAAGCGGATGCTGCTGCAGAAGCTCGCAAGAAACCGCCTGCAGACACAGGCCCAAAAGTAATTGGAGAAGGCCTTGTTATTGATGAGTGGGTAAGCATATACTACTGCACCATCTTTAGAATTCCTAACTCAGTTCCTTCTCAAAAAATATGATACCCATTCTGTATCTGTTAATCTGCAGAAAGTGAGGAGGGAAAAATATCTGGCTAAGCAGCAAGTTGAGGCTGTCGATTCATCCTAGACTTTAAATATTCTTCTTTCAATATGCAAGCGTTTCGTTGTCTCTAAGGAAAACAGGTACAAAATCTAATCCTTTGTGGAGAATGGGCAGTGTGGTGTCCTCTGTAAAGAAGAATAATGTATGCTATTGTTATACGGAGTATTACAGTTTTTTTTTGGATTGATAATTTTGAAATGGTCTTTTTTCTTAGTCTAAGGCCTCGGTTGTTTATCGGGAAAATGTGTTTTTGTGTGGAAAATAAGTTAGTTAATGTATAATATAATGTTTATCCCACTTACAGTAGAAAATATACGGATTAATTTGTTACATGAGACACAGTCATTTTCCACATAAGCTAAAAAAAGTTGTGGGAAAACATTTTCAGGGGCCAAATACAAGAAAATGTTTCCAGGAAGTTGTTTTCCCAGTCATATTTTCAAGTAAACAAACAGAGCCTAAGTAAGAAGCACATTACGGACAATAACCACACATATAATTTGATCTGTGCCTTCGTTAACTACAAAGCATTCTCCAGACATCACAACAAGTTCACAATCTCCTGAACAAATTACAAATTATCTGGCAATTGGAGTTTCTGGGAACCCAAAATTTGACGAGACCCGTTTTCGACGAAGATAGCTATGCCACATTTGCTACTATTGAACCCTTCCCAGAGCAAGAAATTGACCGTTCCGCTCAGACTCTTCTTCCCGGAGACATCCTTAACTTCGCAGAGCCTCTCGAGCCTCCTGACGACATAGTCGTTAGCCAGGACTGTGCCTTTGTTCTGTCCTGCTTCACATTGGGTCACCAAACCCGACTCGAACAGAACAACCATGATGTTGGCACCACCATTGTTGTCCTCCATGTTCTTTAGAGTTCCTGTTAGAGACACTTGCAGTGACTCTGGTCTTGGTCTCAAGAAAGTAGCCTGTTCATTTCCACATTGTTAGAGACTTGCAGGATTGAAACAAGGTAAAAAAAATCACTTTTGATCTTCTGAAGTCTAAACTACTAAAAAGTTCATTCTCACTACTTTCATTCCTTCTATCTTTTGGATTGAAGGATTGGTAATTTTTTTTTGAAGGGTTGGTTCATAAAATACAATTGGTGACTTTCTTTTCATAGGTAATCAATCAAATTGGCCAAACCTCATATAAAACTAATTAATATTCTATCTGTCCCAAATTAAGTTTATTCACTTTTTTTTAATTTTCATTAGTCATTTGATAAAATAATATAGTCATGTTCACACTAGTTTTGTAGTTGTTTTGATCTGGTTTTTAAATATGCAATTTTTATTTTTTAATTCTACATTTTTTATATATAAATGATTTGAAATTTACTTTAGTCAAGTATCATAAATTAAAACAAATGATTTAACTTGGGAGGGATAGAATAATAATACTGACCCGGAAGGATAGAGCAGGGTATCTGGGAACGGAATTAATGGAGGCAAAAACGGCCTCCTGATCATTGGCAATACATTGGGCCTGGCCCTGGACCACGATATGGGGCGTGAAGATGGAGTCCAACTGGAAGGCCTCAACATAGGCCTTTTGCCTGACGGTCCATTGGCTCGACCCGAACGGGTCCTTCCAGCCCATATGATCCCAATAGTCGACATGGAAAGCCAGCAACACCAGCGGCGCCGGCACGTCCCGGCGGAAGTCTCCCCTGCCTAATCGCGAGAATAGGAGCTCCGCCTCGTGCGAGGTGGCGCAGCCCTGCGACGAGAAGAGCTCCACCACCACCGGTCCCTCGATCGCCCACTCCGCCGCCGCCGCGCCGACCCCCTTGGCCGCCTCCGAGGAGGAGCGCTTCCCGAAGCAGGAGAAGAGACATGGCGCCATTGCTGAGGTTCGGAGGCGCTGGCGATTTCCCGAACCTGATGAAATTCTTGGTTGCAAAGAAAATTACAAGGGGAATATGGAGCGAATTCTTCGGTGGCGGGGAGTAAAAGACGGGCCAAATGAATTCGGTTTTCCTAATCCTAGTGAGAAATAAAATCTATTCAGTTTCAGAAAAATTAATCAACTCAACCCAAAAAAAAACAACCTAATCGAATTCCAAATGAATTCGGTTTTCCTTCTTTTCCCCCATCCAACAAAGTTGTTAATTTGTTATGATGGTCTTTTCAAAATAAGAATATATTTTTTTTGTGATCTTTAAGTTTAGTCCATGCTTATTTTAGGGAGAAAAAACTAAATAGCAGTAAAACATTAAAAATATACAAAAATAAAATTTCTATGTTTTTATTCTCGAAACAGGAGTTAAAATGTATTCACATTACTAAACATGATTATGTACATTACAAAAAAGTATAGTAATGTGCATGTGTACAGTGCCACATTACCTTCACACTACCACAATGCGAACTCCTCTCTCGATGATAAAAACATGAAAGTCTTATTTTGATACTTTTTCTATATTTCAGTTTTATATAAGGTGATTTCTATTTATTTTATAGACTCTACTATAAAATAATTATATGTGCTGAGTTTTGTAAAAGAGACAAGGCCAAAATGAGTGCAAAAAAAAAGGAAAAAACTGTTGGAGTTTCATATTCGCCCTCATTCATTTTGTGACTTTTTTTTAAAGCAACAATAATTCCATTAACGAATCAAAAGATCTGAAATGACTTCAGAGGGAGTAATCTCACACACAACTAATTTAATCCTGATTGTCGGACCTTTGGTCATTATCAATTAGTCATTATTCGAGTAAATGTTCATTATTACTGGACATTATTCCCCTCACTAAGTCATTATTAAGTCCTACTTAAGGATTAAAAAAGTTTAAGTCTTACATTAGAAAAATCATTATGTTTTAGTCCAAATTTTACTTAAAACAAACTTCATTAGAAAAACATGCAAGCAAGTGAATAAGGATGTAGCTAGGGAACATGACTCCATGTATGTCCCCTAGTCGCAAATGTGCTCTAACTAATAACCCGGGACACCAAAATGCATGTCACAAAGTTGCACCTTAAACTCCCAAACACTACATACATTTCTAGCTTTCCAGAGGGGCACTTATAACTCCCACATCTAGGTTGCACGGGTGCGTCTCTTGAGTGCCGCCGCTTGATTGGCACTCTGGAACCGTTCCCGTCGCGAGGACGGGGCAGCAGTAGACGAACCAGAACCGTTGAAGATTCAGAGGATTCGCGGGTATATTTATCTTAAATTCAAAAAGCACTTCTATTGCTACTGTCCTACTGCTATGTTTTGGTAATAGAGATTCCGCCTTCATCAAGGACAAGCCATGCATCGTCTGCCTTTTGAATTTAACTTGTGATTAGTATTCCAATATATTGATTCGAACTCGTATAAATCAATTTTAAATATTACCTTCGTCTCAGACTCTCAGAGTATTTTTTTATGTTTTGACTTTTTTCAGTCAACAGATCAATCTTTTATTTTTAATTAAATAAATTATATACTCCCTCCGTCCCAAAAAGATCGTTACGTTTCATTTCTTTGCACATCTCTTAAAATATTTTTATATCGTCTCAAATGCCAAAAAAACTTTCAAAACAATTTCATCTTATAATAAAGAGTAAATATGGTAAATTTTAGAAATTTTAGATGTGAGTAGCATTGCTTTTTGTGATGCGCAAAAAATGAAACGTAACGATCTTTTTGGGACGGAGGGAGTATTGTATATAAAATATATAAAATAATATTTTGAAAATATTTTATATAATAAATTTAATAAAACTATATATATATATATATATATATATATATATATATATATATATATATATATATATATATATATATATATATATATATATATATATATATATATATATATATAGGTTGGTTCTTGTGAGAATGGTACTTGATGAAAAAAATAAGAATAAAGGATATGCATTGATCTAGTAAATCTAACACCTCTCATTGATGCAAAAAGAAGTAATTGAGATTGGATACATTAAATGTGGCGTGCCATTTTAATGTTAGATGTAATAGAAAAGGGTAAATTAGGAATACAAATGACCTCATCTAGAGATGAGCAAAAGGACCGATGCGGTCAGACTAGATCGGTCTTTGAAAAAGACTGCTACAGTAAAAGACTGGACCAGACTAGTCTTTTTAAAAACCCAGTCCTAACTAGTCCGGTCTTCTTATCAAAATCAAAGACCAAATAAGACCACTAGTCCAATCTTAAAAACCCGGTTCTAACTAGTCCGGTCTTCTTATCAAAATCAAAAACCAAATAAGACCACTAGTCCAATCTAGTCCGGTCGGTAGTCCAATCCGGTCTAGTCTCCAGGCCCAACATATTGGGTCAAGATTGTAGTTTTGCGATGTTGTGTCAGGGTTACCAAATAGTCCATCAACTCTTTTTGCATCGGTCGAGATTACATGTTGCACTTCGCTCGCTCAATCGCTGATTCTCTGAGGACATCTCTGGGGACTAGCTCTACTGCTCTAGGACAGAGTGTTGTGACGCTTGAGTTTATCTTGAAACTCTAAGAAAATACTTAGGGGATATGGGAAGCCGAGAAGTATTAATCATTTTTAATTTGTACTACGTATTACTCTATACTTCATCCGTCCCCCAGTTTTTGTCCACTTTTTGACTTTTGGAACTGTTCATCTAAGCACTTTGACTCGTCAAATTCTCTCAATGTGTAAGCCTAAATATAGTCATGTGTGATCTTGTTTGATTTGTCTTAACATATAGATTATTAATATATAATTTCTATAATTTTTTAATATACAAATTACAAGACAAAATTGATTATAGAAGTGCATTGGATGGTGTGTAAAAATGAAAGTGGACAAAAACTGGGGGATGGAGGGAGTATTATTTTTTTTTAAACATTTTTATACGTACTACTCCATATATACTACTCCCTATATACTCTATAATTTACAAGTAATATAATTAGACTCTAGAGGACTAGTTTTTTTGGACTTGTCCTAGTCTTTAAACCAATCTTTTACTAGTCTCGGACAGGTTCAGGTCTTTAACATATCTTTTTACTAGTCTTACACTAGTCCTAGTCCTCTATAAATATTAAGAAACATTTGAGACTACTGGTCTTGGACTAGACTAGTCTCAAAGACTACTTCGGTCCCAATCTTTCAAGTCCAAATCCTAGTCGGTCTCGGTCAATTTTTTCGGTCGCAGTCTTTATGTTCTTCTCTAACCTCATCATCCACATTTTTAGCCTAGTACTCCGTATTATTTTTTTCCAATTAAATGACCTTATCATTTCAATTAAAGTGATTAATTGTCAAGGAATTTAATGCCGTGCTTTTTTTAAAGTGCCGTGCTCCACTTCATT
The DNA here is from genome assembly GCA_003260385.1 of Cuscuta australis. Classification (NCBI taxonomy): domain Eukaryota; kingdom Viridiplantae; phylum Streptophyta; class Magnoliopsida; order Solanales; family Convolvulaceae; genus Cuscuta; species Cuscuta australis. Next base: position 3,181,612 of record NQVE01000192.1, read on the forward strand.
TTCATAAAAATGATGAAGATTATTATTAATGTTATTATTATTGTTGTTGTTGTTATTATTATTATTATGTTCGAAGGTTTATTTAATTTTAATTAATTATTGTACTACACTTTATTCTATATTGAATATTTTGAACACAAGTCTCTTTTTTTAAATATCGTTGAAAATCTCTTGTATATATTTTTTCAATGACACCAATATGGAACACAAAATTTTAAAATAATAATCTTTTCATATTTCAAATTAAAAAAGTAAAATTTGAATACATACCTATGCCCCTCTGATCTTTTTCCGGCCATTTTTTCGGCGAAGAAGGGGTGCATTGGTGCATATTTACTAAACCACAGGGAGTATCAGTGCTGATTTTTATTTCTTGCTTATTTTTTTCATTTTTTCCTTTATTTGTTTCATTTATTAATAAAGGTTTTTTTAAAAATTATTTTTATAATGTTCATAAAATTTAAAGTTATTTTTGTTTGAAAAAATTAACATATAATGTATATGTACGTCTCAAATCAACAATTTTTGTTTTTTCTGAAAAAAGTAAACTTTTTTTGTGAATTTCAAAAAATGAAGAATAAAATAAAAAACAAAATAATACAAAAATAAAAATGAATATCTTTTTCAAACATCTCAATTCTAAGGACTTTTTTAGGCTTGTCCATTTTTTTGTATCAGACTTTTTTGTGTATTTTTATTTTTCATTTTATTTTTCCATATTTTTATTTTTTTATTCTAGGTTTTTCTTTTTGAACTTTCCAAATAAGTACGTAACAAAAAGTGAAAATGTTTAATTTCAAATAGATGTAATGCATGTTAATTTTTTTATTTTTATTTTTATTTCAAACACAAAAAATTTTAAAACATTATAAAAATTGAAAATAAATTAGAAAAAAATCTAGGAAAAGGAAAAAGATGTAGAAAATATTTTTAAAAAAAAGGAAAACACAAATGATAAACGAAAAATAAAAAATGAGCACGAATGCCCCTTATGGTTTAAAAATTATGCGCAAATGCCACCTCTTTGCCGGAAAATGGCCGGAAAATGATCAGAGGGGGTGTAGGTGCAACGTTTTGAAATCACAGGAACTTTAGAAGTAAGTTTTGAAAATAGAGGGGGTATTGGTGCCAATTTTTCAAACCACAGGGGGCACCAGAGCTATATATATCATTTTTATTTAATTCGGGTCAAAACTTTATTGACAAAAAAATCAAAAAGTCAAACTAGGAGGTGTTTTCCCAATAGTGCGACTAAATATAGAACTCAGTTTAACCTTCTTCAAGCGAAGGGTTTATCAACATATACTCTTAAGGATATGGTATGACTATAATTTCAGCGTACGTGCCTAAAAAAAGTGTCTAACAATATTTAGGGAAAGAAATGAGAGAAATTTCATTATTTTCATTTCCTTCCAAAGTCTACAAATAAAAAATAGTGTTGCAGGTTTCCATAAAGACTTTGGATTGGGTAAAGACTTTTTCTTCTATTTTGTTTCTTTTCCTCTCTAGCTAAGGAAGCAAGGATATTTATATTTTCTTTAATTTTCTTTTCTCTTTCAAACATGGTGAAAGATAAGTGTGATTAAATATCAATCTCATTTTTGAAATAGGAGTTGCATATATCTAGGAAATATTTGCACTAAATATTACTAAAACTTAATTTATTTCCCTAAATAGCACTTAAAATATTTTATTCCTTAAATAGCACTTAATAATGTCCATAATGTCTGGTGAAGGCGAATATTTGCTTGAATAATGACTAAAAGTGCTACATTGGAAAGAAAAACACATGTAGTGCTATTTAAGGAAAGTCATTATGTTTTAGTGTTATTTAAGTAAATTCATTATGTTTTATAAACGTGCTATAAGATCGTAATAATAATAATATGGAGCTAAAAAGCGAGTCACAATGGAAGTGAAAACATTTGATTTGCCCTTGCCATTGCAACATAAAAGAGACAAATAATAGATATAGATGAGACAGAGAGAAGCAGCATATAATGCCAGTAGCTTAGAGTTTTCGAATCATGGAACAACAATAGTAGTTATGTACAGTTTAATTAAGCACAACACAGATGACATTTATTATTGCAGGCCAAATCTATATATATATGTACACACTCACCCCCCCAAATCTAGCTAATTGCAATCAATACTAAAACTGCATGCAGCGCCATCAAGGTAATGATCATATTAATTAATCCCTACAAACAACAACAATTCATCTGCAGGCATATACGGTCAGATGAACCGTGGCAAATTCAAAAGTAACAAAGTTTCTGCAATTTAAATTAAACCACACAAATTAAAGGGTCATATCAAAGCATAAACGACTGAATGAATGAATGGCTGTGTTTGGTCTTGGTCGTCGTCTTCCTCGTCGTCCTCGATGATCAGACTAAGAACAAAGCTATGGCCTCACGACAGCGACCCAAAGGCGCCCATTGACGCGAAAGCTCCACACTTGAACGACGATCCCGTCCCCTTTCTTATCTTCCCAGTGGAGTGCCTTCAGTACGTTGTTCCAACCATCGTTGATGGCGTACGACACGCTGCTCTTCTTCCCCACCCCTTTCTCCATATTCCACCTCCTCAACTTCACCCCCACCTCCCAGCAACGGGTCGATCAGCGTCACGTCGATCCCCTCCAATCTTTTCCCCACCTTCAGCCGCACCAGCCGCTTCTCATCCTCCCTCAGAAACTCCCTCTCCGCCATGCTCCTCTCCGGCATGGTCAGCCTCCCTGTAGTAACTTTGTGTCGCTTTCCGTCAGCGCCTTTTCTATCAGAAGCTTCTCCTCTGCAATTATCGTGTCCGGCCCCGCTAGCTCCCGGATCTTATTCTTGAATCTCTCCGGCATGCCCGTGGCCGGGCCTTGATGATGGACAAAGATATCATCAACCCTCTGTTTTGTGCTCTGTTTCGGGCTGTTGTTATTACTATTGTTTGCCGACGGAGGAGTCTTTATCTTGATGATCAATTTCTTCTTCTTCTTCTCCGCTTGTTTCTCTTCTTCTTCTTCTTCTTGGCGATTAATGATTATGGGCTCCGGGGAATGTGATGATGTTTCTCTCTTCCTCTTGTGGCCCGCCGCGGGAAGTGGGGTCCAGGGCATGACAGAGGCGGCCAACTTCAGGTAATCTTTCTTCTTGATGTCTCCCATAAACTTGTCCAAAACCCTCTTTTCCCGTGCGAGCTTGGCGGCGGCCACGCCCACGCGGCGGAGGGACAGAATTTCCCTGTCAAGAGCGGCGGCCTTCTCCGCCTCATCTTGCGCTATGGCCACATCCGCGAGTAAGTGCAGATTACCCGCGAAATCCAGGGAGGCGGCGGCAGGTGGCGACTCCACAGTCGCCGTCATCATCGTCATAATCATAAAAAAAACAATATTTTTTTTTCGGATTTTCGGCGCAAAGAACGAGTGAGTGAATGAATAGGGAAACTCCGAGTGCGTGTGGGTGTGTATTATATATACACTCCATGGAATTTGTTTATTGTTTCCGAGTCCAAGTATGGTCAAAATTAGGTCAAGGGTTTCCAAGAATCTCGCTGTGAGTTCTAACTACTAGTTTCTTGCCAGTCAATTCATGAGTGTCCAAATCTCACAATTAAGGATGATGCCCTCTTAATTACCAAATGAGTAACCAGACCATTTTGAATCTAATCGGTTGAACACTTACAATTCAACTCTCATTCTCTTGGTTTTTTTAACGCGCCAACATCTAAAGGACCACGAGCCGCTGGGTATGGACTTTCAAACGAGTAATCGTGTTAAACGGGTCACATGCCGTTAGATACATACTTCATATGAACAACTGCGCAAAATACTAATGGGCCGCTAGAAATGAACGTCTAGACGGACACCTTGACAAACGAGTTGAGCCAAAACCTGCTCTGGTACCATGATAGAACTTAGGATGAAGTATGAACAACTGGATTAGTCTATAAGACACTTGGGGTGAACCACATTAAAAGTTTGAATCCAATCAATTAGTTAGTTAAACTCGAAAGCTTATATTACCGATCATTGTACTCCGCCGTGTTGTATGGGAGCCGTTGCGTGTGGTGGTGGCGTGGCGATGGTCTGGATGGTCGGCCCGACCCGCACTTTTATTAAGTCTATGCGCCACGTAGCTTCCCCTTCCCCTTTCCCTTATTACTGAGTAATTTTTTATACTCCATCCAAAGCTTAAAAAAGCTTTTGTACGTTAGTTCTTCATTTTTGGAATTCTAATAAAAAGACTCATGTTTCCGTTTTTAGAAAATTTTGTATTGCTTGCCCACGTATCACTTCCATTTGAACCACTTTGACTAATTTACAATTCGATCTTAAATTTGGTGCCAAATCCAATTAAGGATTTTTTTAAGAACGAAAAGAGAATTTTAGTTCAATGCAAATTTTTTATGTGTAGTATGTAAAAATCCTTTGTTTCAAAAATCTCACCAAGATAATATATGACATGAAATTTTTTTGGGTATGAAAACGATATAGATTTTAATTAAATCATGCTTAACTAGCATAAACATTTTGAATAAAAGTTTTTATGGTGTAACTTAACATTAAAATCATTAAAGTTAAATGTTGTGATAAAATAATTTTTCAAATGTCATAATTTGAAATTGAAAAAAAAAACACAAGATGATGAAAAAATAAAATTAAAAGAGTGAACTTAATTTCAAAACAACAAATTAAGGCCAAATTTTCAAGTAAAGGGGTATGAGCCCCAAATTCTGGAGTTACTCTTTGTTTGTTGTGAATTGTGATACTTCTTTCCTTCTAAATTGATTTATACCATTTCAACAATATCTAAAATCTTATCTTTTTAAAATTAGATTTATTATAAATTAATATAGAAACAAAATTAACAAGTAATATTATAAAAGACTGTAAAAATAATAACTCCGAATCCGACCCGACATCCAACTCCGGCAAACCTAATAGCTCCAGATTAGACTTGGCAAATCGGTCGGTCAGGTCGGGTTCGGTTTCGATCACCTTGGGTTCGGGTAACTTCGGGTTTGGATAAGTTTGTGTTCGGGTTGATAGCTACATGTTCATGACCCAGTGTCATCGGGTTCGGGTTGACCCAACGGGTTATGAGTTTCATTTATTTTTTTGAAATTTTAAAAAATTTTTATGACTTAGTGTCAATAGGCTAAAATCCACCATTGGTCCTTCAACTTTATCAATTTTGCACGATTGGTCCTTCAAGTTTCAAAAGTTCATAAATAGTCCTTCAACTTTATGAGTTCTGCACCATTGGTCCTTCAATTTCAAAAGTCCATAAGTAGTCCTTCAGGTACACGTCAACCCCCCATATGAAGTTCTTTTGATAGTAAATATTAAAAGTTAAACGAAATACTAGTTTCATATAATACGAGTAAATTCCACTAGGTACGACTACTCCGTATTATATGAAGCTAGTCATTCATTTAGCTTTTAACATTTACTGTCAAAAGGACCCTATCTGGAGGGCTGACGTGTAGTTGAAGGACTATTTATGCACTTTTAAAACTTGAAGGACCAATCGTGCATAACTCACAAAGTCGAAGGACTATTTATGGACTTTTAAAACTTGAAGGACCAATCGTGCATAATTGATAAAGTTGAAGGACCAATGGTGGAGTTTAGCCGTGTCAATATTACGAATAAAAAAATTAAAAATGTAGAAACTTTGAAAAAATATAAGATAATTATGCGACTTCATTAAAATTTGTTATGATGGTAGAAATCTATACACAAAAAATGAGTTGAGTAGTAAGCAAATAAATATAATTATAATCTTATTTTAATAACAGTACAGTTCATATTAAAATGTATGATTCCGAAAAAATCTTAGATTAGCGAGTCGGTTAGGTCGGATTAACCCATTTTTAGCGGGTCATTTCGGGTTCGATCAACTTCGGGATTGGTCAGCAAAATCTTTGTTCAAGACCCAGTATTTTCGGGTCGGGTATTGGGTCAAAAACAGATCGGGTCATTTTTTGCGGTCTAGCTCCGAATATAACCCGCAACCCAAACCAGACCCCTGCCCGGTTGCCTAATGTGCCGCGGGTCGAACCCAAACCCGACCCCTGCCCGCGAGTGTTTCCTCCTTCAAAAATCATCCAAACAGGGGTTAAGACTTTGAGTTATTGGTAAGTTCATATCCAGAGAGATTGAGCTCGCCAATCTCTGTTCTAATGGCGACTCTAAAGGCCAAAAATTGTCTCGTTTCAAATTCAGACCTTCGTCTGAACAACGGCAATGGAACGAAACCCAAGACCAGGATCGAATCGTCTCCCAAGAAAATGTCTGGCCACTGGGATTTTCTGGTAAGATTCATCCCAAATAGGGTTACGTTAGACTTTGCGATATGTTTTCTGGTGTTTTATGCTCATTTTGCTTATTTCTGAATATCGATTGCTCCGTATTCGATTCATTCGTCGATTTTTACCAGATATTCATTTCCCGTTCATAGTTATATATATATATTTGAGATTATCTGATTGAATTAGGTTTGACAATACAAAATTTATTTATATTCAAATCTCATTTAGTTATTGTTTAACTGATACGAGTACTCCGTGCTTCTTGAAGGATGAGATTGAGGCCCCAATGTGGGTGGATCTCTCTTTGGAATCCAAGTATGCAGATACGGATAAGTAAGTGTCCGTACAGTTCTTGGCCATTGTCAAATTCATATCTGGTTTCAAAAGCCAATAAACACCACCAGTTCATCTGATTTGTTGTCTTTGTTTTGCAGAGATGATGAGTGGTTTTACACAAGCCATTTGTAAGCTTCGTACCATTTCCTCCTGATTCCTTGTTTCATTTCTGGGTTCCTGAAGTGAGTTTTAAATTTCAGGTTCCATCAATCTTCTTCCACGGAATTGAAGGCTGCATTTTCTTGCATTGGAGAGATGACTGGGGATATGCCACAACCGTCTCCCCCAAATCTCCCGCCCTCGGTATCAAGATCAAGGGGTAAAGATTACAGAAACAAGGAGTGGGTGAAGGGAAATCAGAAGATAACTTTGGACAAGAAACATCCAATTACGAACTTAAGCAGTAATTCAAGCGGCACTAGTGATTTCTTGTCAGCTCTGGGGATGAATAGGTGTGCAACAAGACTGGGAGCAAGGGCGGCTGTTTATAGTTACAGCCAATCTGATGGTTGGAAATCTGTTTCATGCAAATCAAGCACGGGATCTTCAAATCCTCACAAGGAGAATAGAAACCTGTCAACGGTACAATCTAAATACAAAACCCCAGAGAGTGTAAATATTTTTAAAATGTCAAAGGTATGATTTCTTCCCACTAAAAATGCAATATTAGATGCAGAATTGAGAAGTGGATAACTTCGGTTCATTGCCCAATTATGAAACACAAAAGTAAATGCACCAAATTTCTAGGGTGGGTTTGGATCGTGGACAAAGCTTTGGAAAAAAATAGTGGAAAATAAAGAGTAAAATTAGAATGAGACACAAGAAAAGTCTTTCCTGTGGGTTTTCCCTTCCCTTAATGTTTTATGGGATCCAAACATACCGCTAATAATCTGAGACACAGATTGAATTCAGAGAATACAACTCAAGTTCTTTGGTATATGTTGAATGACTCACTCGCTATGTGTATTAGTGTTTTCTTTATAACAAACTAATGTATGGATTGTCAAACTGAGACATTTTCTTTATTGGTTTTCTGAATGTTTCTTGGTTCTTGCAGGGTCATCAGCATACCAACATAACACAACAAAACCCTTTACTTCCTAAAAGATGCAACACAAGCGTGCTTCCAGATGTGGTTTCAAAGTCTAAAGAGAGCAAAGGAAGCACATTTAAAAGACCTGTGACCAGTGGTAAAGAGAATGCACCGAGGGCAATGTATAAGAATCAGGATTTAAGCATCAAAGAGAGGGCAGGAGCTACAGTTAGAATGCAAGCTCCTAAATTTTTGAAGGAAAGAGTCCAGGGAACTAGTGCCAGAACAATACTGACTGATTCAAAGGTACTGTTCTTGCTGTTTGATTCATTAAGGGTATGTTTTTTACTTGTGCTTGGTTTTACCTCCTAAATGCAAAGTAATGAAATATGATTATGTTTTTTTTACATATTGTATGATTTCTTAATCTGCATATAAATAGAAGTTAAATTAATAAGCTGAGTTTTCCAACCGTATTATTTTGAATATCTTGGACTCAGATGACATGCTTGGTGATTAATAAAGATATTTATTACTGAGTACTTCTCTAGGGAAGTCGGTTCACATCTTTATGAGTACTACCTTTCAAAAAGAATTGAAGAAGGAAGAGTTTAAACAAATAGCACCAATAAATTTATTATGGTTGAATGAATGTTTTAATTTCCCACATTTTTTCCTTCCAAATTCCCCCACTATGTATTTTCTTCTTTATTCCCTTCACTACCATCTTACCAGTTCCAAATGCTCCCTAGCAGGATGATAGCATTTTCTTTTAAGGCTCTTTTGGGAACATCAATAATAAGGCCATTTGTTTTTTTATATAGATTTACTGATCCTAGGATTGAAGTAATGCTACTGTTGCACTGAAGTCTTTTCAGATTTGACTTCCAGTCAAACCCGTTCAACTTTAACAATAATATGACTTGTGTACCCCTGCAATTTGTCAATGTACATGACGCTAATCACACACTGTTTGCTTATGCTTTGATTGTTTTTTCCATGTGTGTCCTTATACGGAGTATTGACTTAAGGACATATGGGTTATCAATTTTCACTACATTTCATATTGCAGGTAGCACTAGATAAGAAAAGAGAAGTGAATAGTTCTTATAATATCGGTAAGAAGGTCTTCTTGAGATGAGAATGATCAGTGTGGATTGTTACCTGCAATCTAGGTAAGGCACAATAAAGAAGATGAATAAGGACACTTCTTCATGGTTCGGGTACTAAAGAGCCCATGTCCGGTTTTGTTCACTTTAGGGCATTAAGGGCACTGGCCTTCATGGCATCCCCTTAACATGGAGCCAACAGTAATTCATCATTTGATGACTCCTCTTGTGAATATATGGTGTAAAGTGACAAGGAATGAATATATTGTCATGCTCTTTCTATCGTTACAGAAACTGGTTATCAAATGAAAACTATCCTTTCTAGGCTTTTGCTAAGTTCAAAAGTATTTGTTCAATTTGACCTTTTCGAATTTATTGAAATCAACAAACATGCAATCAACAACACTTTAAAACGAAGTTATTGCTTTCACCAATGGAATTACATTGCCATTTTTGCTTTAAAAAAATCGTGTTGAGGAGAGATTTGTACTAAAAAATCCACACTTAATGATTTCCTTCAAGGTCCGTTTGGTATACGGAATTAGAATTGATTTGGAATTGAAATTCCATGAGATTTGATTCCATAGAATTGAATTCTATCAATTCTAATTCATTTTTTACACTATCAATTCCAAATCCACATAATTTTTGTGCTACGAAACACTAGAATTGGAATTGAAGTCCTGAATTCTAATTTCATAGTTTGAATTCCGTGTACCAAACGGGACCTCGACATATTTTCTCGTAATTTCTTCTTCTGGCTCTTCTTCTCTGCTACGGCAAGTTCTATTTTCTTCCTGATAAGTCTGATTTCCTCGAGGATTTGTTCATAGCCCCTTCTTTTGGCTCTTGCTTAACTCGATTTTTCAATACCATTGAATTTGAACCTGCATTATAAGATCTTAATTGAATACAACAAAATTTTAAATAATGGGTGTTGCCAATTAATTAATTAATTGGTTAAAAGCCAATATTTTATTAGTTGTTGTGTCCCATCCCTGAGGACAACATTGTAAACGACACCAGATTCATTGTAAGCCCATTCATACGACGACGATATACACATGTCTTGCGCCTACCCACATGCAACATCATCTTATATATACATATAAATACATGTTTGTTTTGGTCTTAATTTTTATTTATTTATTATTATTTGTGATCTTGTAATTTAAGTCTTTTTATTTTATCTAGAGACTAAAATATGGAATTTGGAGTTTGGAAATGCAAATTTAAAATTCAAATATAATAATAATTTTAACTAAAATCCAGATATATCAGATATTGATGTCTCTAAAATAGAAAAAGAATAAGCACATACAGAAAGCACGGGAATGTTCTATTTATTTTTAACAACAATTACGGTATTTACCTTTAGAATTTGAAACGATAATCTACCAAATTTGAAATGGTTATCTAATGATAAAATGTTTACACTAATTTAAAAAGTTGTTCCTAAATAAAGTCATATCTTTACTAACTTAGAAAACTCAGAAGAAGAAAAAGAAACGTAAGATGAACAAATTGGGACATTATTGGTAAGTATATAAATACACTCAAACATCTACTAGTGCCTTTTAGAAGAATTTACTTAAATAACACTAAAACATAAAGACTTTTCCTAAATAGAATTATATTTGTTTTTTTCAATATAGCACTTTTAGTCATTATGCATTAGTCATTATTCAAGTAATATTCATCATCACCAGACATTATTAAGTATTATTTAGAGAATAAAACAATTTAAGTGTTATTTAGGGAAATTACTTAAGTTTTAGTGCTATTTAGTGCAAATATTTTCTCTTTATATAACATAATTCTGTATATAACATTATAATATAGTATCAACAAACATTTTGAAGTGCAACTCAAGGAGATAATTATAACTTACAAAAAATATAATGAATTACGGACTAAATAAATTAGTTCCATTGTGTAAAATAATTTATTATGCAACTTCACAAATTTTGAAATATTATTTTGAAAAATATTATTTCTAGATTATCGATTATTGAAAAATAATAATTAATGTCACTCTACAAAAATATTTAAATTTGGTATTATTTATAAAACATTTTAAAAAACAATTAAATTTGAAGTTAGAAAATAAAAAATGAAAAAAGAAAATTACCTAAAATAATCTCACTTTTCATTTAATTGCAAAACAAAAAGTATTTTCTAAAATTCTGTTTAGTAACCATTAGCATCCTAACGCTGAGACAAAACTCACACATTTGAAGAAATGTGAAATTATTTTCCATAACAATGTAAACTACAATTATTTTTGGAAGAACGCGAGCATGTAAGATTGTTTGAAATAATTTTCCCAAACGTTTATTAATCAATAGGTTAAGTAATCTCTCTATGGAAAGACTTTGTAATTGAGTAACATAAATATTTTATTTTCTAGAATTTGTAGTAAGCTTTAATAAATTAAATTGAAAATGAATTCACTCAATCATCATACTCTATTTTGTACATCTGGTTGCTAGTTATTTGAATAATTAATAGTAATAGGAATTCTATACAATGATTATCTTTGCACTTACCATTTTAAGAGTCCCAAAATATCTTTCCATTACCTTTCATGAAAACAAAATAAACAGTTAAAAATACAGTTTTATTGTTATCTATTTAAATATGAAGTAAATACTACTCCCTCCCTTCTAAAACTAACTCCACAGTTTGAGTTTCGGGGTCAAACATTTTGAACTTTGATTGCATATTACTGAAAAAATATATTTTATTTATATATAAAATTAATATCAATAAATTTATTTTTGAAACATAGCTTTCATGAAAATAGAAATATTAATGAAAAAAGTATTGCATTAGAGTTTGTAAAAAGTCAAATTGAAAAGTAACTTTATGAGAGGAGTATTTTATTTTATAAATACTACTCTTTAAGGTCTTGTTCTTTAGATCTTGAACTCTTAACTTCCAGTTTCTTCTAGTTCTTTCGAGTTTCTTCTCATTTCTTCTAGTTTCTTCTAGTTTCTTCTAGTTCTTCCAGTTTCTTCCAATTTTTCCAGTTTCTTTCAGTTTCTTCCAACATACATATCTTTTTTTCTAGTCTTAAAGAACATTCCCTAAATGCGGAGTAACACCAATATCTCTGTTTAAAAAAATTTACCATACGAATTTTACAAAGTTTAATAAAATATTAAAAAAAGATATATATACATATGAGAAAGGCTAAAACGACATTAGTACTACTAGAGTCATTTGCTAACACTACTTTGTTTGAAGAACATACGATGCTCCAATTATAAAAATGATTATTCTTACTTTCTTAACCCTCCCCCTAGACACCCACCCTAACCTCACCTCTGCCCCTCAACCCCACCCCCCTCCATACTGCCATGGTAGGGAGGGGACTAGTAGGATTTTTGGTGTTTAGATGACACACACAATGATATATATATATATATATATATATATATATATATATATATATATATATATATATATATATATATATATATATATATATATGGAAACATCTAAAATGACACCAGTTGCTTACACTAGTTTGTTTGGAGTACCTATTGTGCTCTATTTGTAAAAATGACAGTTCCTACCCCCACTAACCCTCCCCAAAAACCCCCGAGCCCAGCCCCACCTTGCCCCCACCCGAGCCCCCCTCCCTACCCTGGCAGTATGCTACAGGCATCATACTACCAGGGTAGGGAGGGGGGCGGGAGGGGGGGCAAGGGTATTAGACACACACACACACACACACACACACACACATGGTAAGTCTAAAATGACACCAGTGTTACCTGTGTCATTTGCTTACACTAGTTCGTTTGGAGTACCTACGGTGCTTCGTTTTAAAAAAAGACGGTTCCTACCTCCCTAACCCTCCCCTTAAACCCCTCACCCAGCCCCCCCCGCCCCCCTTAAACCCCTCACCAGGGTAGGGGGGGGGGGGCGGGAGGGGTGGGGGCAAGGTAGGGGTTTAGGGGGAAGATTAGGGGGGTAGAGACCGTCTTTTTACAAACAGAGCACCGAAGGTACCTCAAACGAACTAGTGTAAGTAACTGGTGTCATTTTAGACGCTCCCATATATATATATATATATATATATATATATATATATATATATATATATATATATATATATATATATATACTCCCTCCGTCCCATAAAACATGGGATGTTTTGCTTTTTGAAGAGATTTAAGGGAGTGTATTTTGGTATTGAATTTCCAAAAATGTCCTTTGATGTGATGGGTAAAAGTAGGATTTGATGGGTAGATTATTAGTAAAAAAGTATGATGTGATAGGCAGGGTATGAAAAAGTAAGGGGTAAAAGTGACTTTTTAATAGAAATGAGAAGTGTTTTATGGGACGGATGAAAAAAGAAAGGAGAAAGGTTTTATGGGACGGAGGGAGTATATAATTAGAATGTATGTATTCAATGGGACAAATTAGAATCAAAGTATACTACAGTATTAAATTGGATATTAAAAAGAAAATTAGAGAAAGGTAAAGATGAATCTACTTTTTGAGCAAAAAATATCCTTCCAATGTTACAATTATAGGGTCATCTATTTAGAGACAGAGCAACTCACAATCCACAGTTTTTGCTGCAATGAGAGCCATTGACTGAGCGAATCAGAGACAGAGATCGTGAAGAAGAAGAAGAAGAAAAAGAGAGGGGAGAGCTTTTTTCAGATTTCTATCTTCTCTGGGAACGCGGCGGCGGTAGAGCTGGTGGATGGCTGAATCTGGGCTCGAGGAATGAATATCACCGGCGGCAATACTGAGCTCCCTGCGATCGCATCTCCCCAATCGCCAGATTCGGATCTCCTGCATAGGCGTCCCAGCACTCGCAAACTCTCTCGACGGAAAATCAGGAGCGCCGGCGCCGGAGTGCGGTTGCGTAAGGATATTAGTGGAACTCCTGCTGGGAGGAGGAGTAGGCCTCATACTCCGCTGCTGCGGTGGAAGTTCGATGAGGATGTGGAGGTCAGCAATGGTTGCGGTGCAGAAGAGGAGTGCCTGGGTCGGAAATGCCATCTGAAAACTAGAGCTCCGTTCTCTGCACGAAAGCTTGCTGCCGGAATCTGGCGGCTGCAGTTGCCAGCAGTGCCTGCCGACGGGGAAAATTTAGGGTTTCAGGTAATTGCAGATTAATATGCTTTCTGCTAACAAGGCTTTTCCTTTTTACTATTGTATTCCCCTTAAACTCCATATCTTTGACCAAATATTGTTCCCCCAATCATTAAATGTAAAGAAATTCAATTAATTGAGCTCTATGCAATGATTAACGATTGTTGATGAGAAATCTCAAATGTAAATTGCTTTAGCTGGTTTCCATTTAAATTTGAGATAGTGGTGAAAGCAGCAGCCAACAATGATTGTGTACTTGTGTCATGCTGAAGACTTGGATTTTCTGGGTGAGGGCGTGTTTGGTTGGAGGAGAGGGAATGCTTCCTTGTTTGATTTGTTGGAATGAAGGGGAGAGGAAGGCAAAATGTTAACTTGAGGGCTGATGTGTGCTTGGTTGGAATAAATTTGAGGGGAGGGGGAAGGGAGAATGGATAGTATCCCTTCGGGCCTCCCCCCTCAACCAAACACATCGTCACATCCTTAGGTTGTTTTTGGTTTGGAGAGGTAGCTGAGACAATATTCACTGCCATTTCTTTCGTGCTTTTATTGGATACTTGTCAAGAATCCTATCTCAACCAAAAGATATACTTGTTGTAAGGCCAAACATGGTTTCATTCTCTAAAACGCCTCCCACATACAATCAAGTTTTTTTTGCTCGAGCTTGCGCGTGATGTTTTTAAAAACTAGGTGGTGGTGAGGTTTAAAGTCGTGGCCTCTAGGTCAATTACTCTTTGATACCATGTTAAGGAACCAACTCAACAAAAAGGTCAAAGCTTGTAGTTGCATGTCCAGAAAAGGTTTTAATACTCTAACAATACTCCCTATTTGAAAAGAGTGCATAAGGTTGCTCTCCTTGATCACATTGAGCCTTGTGATCTGGAAAAGTCTTTTCCTGGGATTTGAATTTCACTATGTGTTTGATTATTTTTCATGCAGGGAGGAGTTGGTCATGCCGGGACTCCCTTTTATAGTCATCGTCACAGTAAAACTCAAGATTCTCAAGTTTCGGAATCATTAGAGAGTCCTCGTTCTGTTTCTGGCCCAAGAAATGGAACATTTCGAAAGGTATGGAGTTATTTTGCACTCGTCTAATTCATACCCCATAAGTTTGTTTGGCTACCCTAGAAAGTTTAACTTTCTAGAAGAAAAAAAGATGGAGTTTGACTTCCTCACTTAAGTACTTAGCCAGACAATATTTCACTTTCTCTAGGGAGAGAGAGCCAAGATTTAGAACCTGTTGGTCAAGGATGGATTTGGCTTCAATTGCTGATGTTGTTGTATAAGAAAAAAAAATATAAAAATGTAGTATTTTATTGATAAACAAAGGAAAAGATGTATGGAAAAAAAGACTACATTGATCATTTTCAGCACATTTGATGGTGAAAATATCCCAAGCACTCTTTTCACTACTAAACATTTCAGCGAGTGCAATCTCTTAAGTTAGTCTTGGGTAAACAAATATATTTTACAAGGCTGATGAGCCGAAAAAACTAGGCTATCAAAAGTCCACTATTCTTGGGAAAGTGAGATTGTTTTCCCCAAAATATCTCCCAAAAAACAACCAAACATTTTGTTACGATCGATGGAGTGACGGACTTACTTTGAGCATGGGGTTTTCAACCTCCATTTGTTTATCTTAAGCGTCTGTGTTTGAGCTGAGGTCTCCTAGTAATATAGCCTCTCTACTTCTAAGTAGGGGCGAGGTCTGCATACACACAGCCTTGCCAAGCCTTACTTTTGTGGGATTTACCGGGTTTGTTGTTGTTTAATTCATTCATCTCACACTCTCACCTTCTTTAGGTTGAACCGTCATTCCACTTTCCCAACACGGCAACAATGGAGGGAGCCACAAAGTGGGACCCCATCCGTTGGAATGCAGCCGAAGGAGGAACCAAACATATTCATGGTCACCAACAAAAAGCACACACTTCCAGTATGGTATCTGTTCTGGAGGAAGAGCTGGATCAAGCACGGGCCCGCATACAGGAGCTCGAGACAGAGCAGCAGTCCTACAAGAAGAAAATTGAGCAGTTCTTGAAGAAAGTCAGCGAAGAACGGGCTCTCTGGCGAAGTAGAGAGCACGAGAAGATCAGAACAATCTTGGAAGACCTGAAAGTTGAGCTGGCCAGAGAAAGAAAAACCCGGCAAAGGGCTGAAATGGTCAATGCAAAACTGGTCAATGAGCTAGCTGATGCAAAGGTAACTGCAAAACGGTACATGCAAGAGTACGAAAAGGAAAGAAAGACAAGAGAGTTGATAGAGGAAGTCTGTGATGAATTAGCCAAAGAGATTGGAGAAGATAAAGCTGAAGTGGAAGTATTAAAAAGAGAATCTGCAAAGCTTCGCGACGAAGTTGACGAAGAGAGAAGAATGTTACAAATGGCCGAGGTCTGGCGCGAGGAACGCGTTCAGATGAAGCTGATTGATGCAAAGGTGACACTGGAAGAGAAGTATTCCCAGATGAACAGACTAATTGCAGATTTAGAGTCACTTTTATGTTCTAAAGGCATAAATAACCCAGACATGGATGAGATTAAGAAATTCGCCGCTGCTGTTAATGTTCACAACATTCAAGAATTCACATACGAGCCGCCAAACCCGGATGACATTTTCTCCATTTTTGAAGACCATATGGTTACAGAAGAAAACAACTCACAGAGACACCACCACACGAAATCTTACACGAACCAGAGCGACGGTTATGGAGGAGAAGATGGAGGGAGTGAGTGGGAAACAGTGAGCAATGTGTCAAGAAGTGGGGCTGGATCCACACCAGCGACAGATATCAGCGAAGTTTGTTCCTCGCCAGCTCACCCAACGAAGAAAGGATCGTCTATGTCTAGGAGGAGGTGTCCTAACGGGGGGAGGCACGCAAACAGAGAATGGAGTAGAGAGGATGATGTCAGCACCACCAATTCAGGGGACTCGGGTAATCATCATATAAACAGAGCTATGAAAGGGTGCATCGAGTGGCCGCGGAACTCAACACAGAAGAACAGTTTGAAGTCTAAGCTGTTGGAGGCGAAAATGGAGAGCCAGAAGATACAGCTACGCCATGTACTGAAGCAGAAGATTTAGAGAGCCCGAAGCATGTATTAATTTTTTCCCCCCTTTTCTTTTTCCTTTTTTCTTCTGCTCATTTAAACTACTATGGGAATAACTTATTTATGTATCCAATGAATGCACATTAGTTTAATGGTTCATGAAGTATAAATAAGGGAGTATTTTGGGCATGTTTGGGAATAACCTATTAGCGTTAGCATTTTGAAAAGACTATCTATGGGCAGTATAAATAAGCAGCGTTTTCAAAATAATCTGCACCGTTAAAATTTTATCCAAAATGCTAACGCTAATCTCTAACGCTATTCCCAAACAGACCCTTTATTCGGATCAATGATATATATAGCCAAATATAGTAAAAAATTTTCATTTCCCTCAGAAGAGTGGCGGGAGAATGATGAAAGATTCAAAGGAAGAAATGAAGATGTGCATTACGGACTTGTGGGAAGGAGCAGGACGGTCGGGATAGAAATCATTTTAAGATCTCCTAGTCAAAAACTTAGAATTATGAAAACATTGAAATTTACAATGAGTAAATCATGAAAAAAAACCCAATCGAAAACATTATAAAAGCGTCCAAAAGAAATTCTCAAATAAATTGAAGATATATAAACATAAAAAAAAGTATTTTAGCATATAAATCTTTTGAAATTGGACAAAAAAGAAAAAAAAAGTGAGTGTATATTTGGTATTCCTTAGGCAACATGTTCGACCGTTTTAACGTTTTAAAATAAATATATAATGATAATGTTTAACTTTATTAGTTTTAATGTTAGTTTACACCATTATAAAATACTCTTTCTGTCTTCAAATGATTTACATAGTTTACTATTTAAAAATTGCGGGATCTTTTGTTTATTTATATGTTTTCGTTAGCTATTAGACGAAATAAAATATTATTGTTACCTCTTATTTTGTAAAATTTTGATGGAGTTTATAAGTATGTAAGTTTTACTTTTTTTAATTCATATATTAATCTTTAAATAAAATAAATTAAAAAACTTAATATTTTATTTTATTTTGCATAAAGAGTAAATAATTTTGAGATTTAAAATGATAACACTAGGAAGAAGAGTATAAATGGTGAGGAAAAAAGTTTCCTTTTTTGCGGTACCCATTTCAAAGGCATCGGATAAAGTTGGAAGAAACGGGGCGAGTGGGACCCCTCCCTGATCAAGAACATCTTGAAGGAAAATCGAAAATCAATTCTTTGCTTCTCTGGTTAGATCCCAAAACGTCTCCTCTCTGTCTCTCCGCTTCTTCATCACTTCCTCCCTTTTTTTCTTTTCCTCTTCCAGCTGCACTCTTCTTCCGAAATCAAATCCCAGAATCAGAATAAGCTTCTCCATCTGCTTTGATAAAACAAAAAGGTCAGAACTTCCTTCGTTTCTTCCCCATCTGTTCGTTTTCTTTTTCAAGAAAAGCCCAATCTTTGTTTTTCTGTTTTGAACTTATATAGCTCTTTCTTTCATCAATTTGGGTCCTCTAAAGATTTTCTATTTAGGCATAATATAATCTCTTTTAGGTGATCTTTTCAGGTGCAAATCTAATGGAAGGCATTATAGTTAGAAGAGTCATTCCTTCAGACAACAGTTGCCTCTTCAATGCTGTTAGGTAAATAATAATACTCTCTGATGATAATAGTAATAAAAAAAGGTTTTTTTTGCTATAGTTAATGTCTGAAACCTGTTTTGTTGTTCTATCTAGTTATGTAATGGACCATGACAAGAAAAAGGCTTCAGAGCTAAGACAGGTGAGATTTTTCTCTTTAATTCATGAAAAATTATGTTATTTAAGTGCACAGATTAATTATTATATTCATGTCTCAAAGATTGTCATGTATACCTTATTTTGTTTTACTTGACATTATCTATGCTTTTCTGAACTGGGGTTCCTTGAAAACAATTTCTCTACTTCCAACTAGGAATAAAGCATCTGTACATACACCCTCCGTAGACCTTACTTCTGTGGGATCCTATTGGGTTTGTTTGTTTGTGTGTTGTAGTATGTTTTAAAGATTGTTATCCCATTTTACATCTGTTAGTAGCTTGAGATGGAAGGTGCAATAGAAGTACATTCTTTGGGGACAAATAATTTGTACTGTGATACCCATTTTGATGGTAATGATTTAGTGGTTTCGTTTGAGGTGGTGTGTGGATCAGAGAGTATGTTATGGAAGAACTAATCTGATCTTTCCTTACGACAACAAACCTAGTAAAGTCTCACTAAAGTATGGTCTAAAGAGGATGTGTGTACGCAATCCTTAGCCCTACTCGGGAGTATAGAGATTGTTTCTAAGAGAATCCCGGCTCAATCACAGAAAGTAGACAAAGTTAAAAGTTTTTCAGGCATTTGATGATTCTCGAATATTCTCAAATGGTATAATTCATAATGTCTTCTCAATGTGTCCAAATGGAAGTGCCCTCCTCTGAAAGTGTCATTATGAACCATTATTGGAAAAGTCGTCTAAAATAATTAAAACTTACAGAGCAGATCATATTCATAATTTCATATGTAGGCGCATTATTCTTTACTCAATCAGAGTCCCAACATAATGCGAAAACCGTGATTCACATTGCATTTATCACTCTGTTTCTCCATTGAAGGTTATTGCAGCAACAGTTGCCAGCGATCCAACAAAGTATTCTGAAGCTTTTCTTGGGAAGCCCAATCAAGAATATTGTGAATGGATTATGAATCCAGATAAATGGGGCGGTATGCGTCGACTTTGCAAAATTTCATTTCGTTTTTTTTTGTACTTTTTTCTTTCTAGTGAGATGCATGGTTTATGATTGCTAGTGAAGAAATTAAGTGTCCTCTGATCCGTCGGATTTTAACTTGTCAACAATGTGTATAGGTGCCATAGAGCTTTCAATTTTGGCAGAGTATTACAGTCGCGAAATTGCTGCTTATGATATACAGACTACCCGTTGTGATTTGTATGGGCAGGTTAGTGCTTATCGAAGCATTGAGAAGTGTTTTTTTGGGACGGAGAGAGTATTTTTTCATGCCTCTCTTTTATGTTATGGTGATGAGCAGGAAAATAATTATCCTGAAAGAGCACTGCTGATTTATGATGGACTCCATTATGATGCTTTGGCTGTATGATCTCTCTCTCTCTCTCTCTGTGTGTGTGTGTGTGTGTGTGTGTGTACACACACACACACACACATATATATATGAATGAGATTGAGATTGGCCATGTGTGTATGTGCTAAACTCTTGAACTTTACATATTCAACAGATGTCCCCTTCCCAAGAGGCTCCAGAGGAGTTTGACCAAACAATTTTCGGGGTGCAGAAGGACCGCACCATTGGCCCTATCGAAGCGCTGGCCCTTAACCTTGTCAAAGATCAGCAAAGGTAATTGTTAGAGTATAAAACATTTCATGGGCCTACAACCATAAACTTGAGTTTTTAGTTAAATTGATCCCTTGACATGGTATCAGAGCATTGTTGGCCTAAAGGTTACAAGAGATAAAAAAAAATAATGTTCACGTGCAAGGGTTGAGTAAAAACAAATCTCGCATGCACATGAGAGCATGTTAGAGTATAAAACTTTTCTTGGGCCTACAACCAACCCTAAGCTCAAGCTTTTGATTCAATTGATTCTTTGACTTCCGAAGTTCCACAGTTGAATCATGTGGTAGCTCAGATTGATACAATGCAGGAAAAGGAGCTATACAGATACTGCCAACTTCACGTTACGCTGCGGAGTTTGCCAAATTGGAGTTGTGGGACAAAAGGTTTGTTCGTGTTGCATGTGTCGACCCATCTCCGTGTTTTCCATGCTTTTACACTATGTTTGGTTCAAAGAATTTGACTTAAAAAAGAAAAAGGAAACGATATTGAAAACCAATTTTCTTTTTTTGGGTAGAGAGGAAAATAAAAGAAAAAAGTGGAAGGAAAAGAAAATGAAAGGAAAAAAGAAACTAAAAATGTTTCCTCTAATTTGGTGAGGAAAAAGAGAGAAATCTTTGTATTTTCCTCTCATTCCTAATTCCTCGAACCAGACATAGTTTCTCTTTCACTTGTTTGGTTCAAGAAAGTTATAAGTAATTGGTGTCATTTTACACGCTCCTTATATATCTCTGTGTGTGTATATAAAATAATTTTTTTTGTTTGGTTAGAGATGAAAAGAATAGTTCATGTCCTAAGTCCGACGTGTTCAATCAAATTTTTGCAGGAGGCTGCTGAGCATGCACAAGCAACTGGACATGTTAACTTTCAAGAATACAAATGAAGTTGTTTTACAGGAAATAGTTTTGTTTCATTATGTAGTTGGAATTGAAGAACTCTTTTAATTTTTATTTTTTTATGAAAGAAAGAAAAAGTGCACACTTATATTACACACAGAATGACAAAGATGAGTCTAAAACACTGATGAGGTAAGTTCAATATGTTTTTGGCTCTGAAACACTAATTTACATGTGCTAAAAACATGAATTCTTGTACTCTTTTCTGTATTGTTTACTTCTTTTGTTTCATTTTGCATATTTATTTGTTTGTTTATTATTACTATTATTGATATTATTATTATTAATTGTGTTTAATGTATGGAATAGCGTTTAAATTACATATTGCACCAGATAGGAGCAAAATTTGTTGCACCTACATAGTATCTAAATGGTATCTTGTTTCAAAATTTTTTGTTATTATAAAAAGGGTCAAACATGAAAAGGTAGCTTCATTTTTTTTGTAAAGCCAAGACAAGAATTGTGAATGCATGTGTAAAACCAAAGTTAATTACAAATTAGTCTTGAAACAAGTTCAAGGGTTATCTTTGTACTAAGAAAAGAGATTACATTTTGAACTCCCCTTTTCTCACACAAAAGATATTCCATTTTGTTATATGCCACAAGTGCCAGTTGTTTTGTTAAAGCATACCCAGAAAAGAAATATTTAAAAAAAGTGCAAATCAAAACTCCAATTTTGGGACAAAGTACCTTTTATTAATCTCACATGGTAGTTGGTAGTACAAATGCATTCATGGTTGATGATCAATACAGTATAATGATAAACATGAATGAATAAATGAAAGGGTTCATTTTCTTTTATTGTGTGACCCAGCCAACCATCAATATACATGAATGGCTTGCAGTAAGAAAATGTTGAACCATAATGAGATTTTGTTTTATGCACTTATAGAGCTGCAATGCATTCGATTTCGATTTTAGCATCCTTTGGCAGTCCTGCAACCTGATATGTTGCTCTTGCTGGTGCATCTATTGGAAAATCTGCAACAATATCATTTTAATCACATTATATCACTGCTTTACTTTGGTATTTATGTTCTTCTAGGCCTTTTTTGGAACACAACATTTTCAATTAGCATTGATGTCTTATTAATGGTGCAAACTAGCTTTTAAAATTCTAAAGCTAAACGGTGGCATTAGATAACCTTTTTCAAAACGCTAAAGCTAAAAAGATGTTGTCAAAGAGCCAACTTTTTTATCATCCTGCTTTGCTTTGATCAATCTCCGTAAGATCGAATGCACAGTTTATTACTGTATTATCGGGGTAAAATTATACTACCTCACACCTCAAAGAGTTCATAAAATCTTTTAATTCTGGCAAATTTCAGGCAGAAGTTTTATAACGCCATGAAAAACTACTCCCGTTTGATGATATAGGCCTTTTTTGGGGAAAGAAAAACCATTAACAGGTTTTTTTTTTAATGTGAAAGGGTGAGTATTACATATACATTTTTATTAACATTGAATTTCATTGCCTTGGAATAATACTATGAAGTTCACTACACCTAAGAGTGAAATTATTTTGGTTACATTCCATATATATACTTACATTTAGCATAGATTTCATTGACTGTATTGAAGTCGTTCAGGTCAGCCAGCCTGCAATGGCGTAAGTTTACATGTTAAAAACAATCACGTAAATGCACCAAAACCAGAGTGACGCAATGGAGTGAGTAGAAAGATACAACACTTACAAGATTGTAGTCTTAACAACGTTGGCATAGGTAGCACCACCTGCTTTAAGTATCTCCCCAATGTTCTTGAGAACCTGCATACAATTTTAACCTCAAAAAATTCGGTTCAAACTCAACAAACAAATTTTGACGAGCAAGATATTCAAAGAGATGTAAAATCTTCAGAAGATCTAAACAAATTTGATTTTAGTTCATCTTCCCCAAGTTAAAGGTAAGAAAGTTTGCTCAGCCCAAAGACTCTTCTTGTGAGATTTTAGTAAATTTACGGTTGTTTCTTTACTTCTTTAGGTAAACTAAACATCAAAAACCCATTTTTCTTGACATTCTTTACCCTTTCCCTGGTTCCAAGCATAGCCTTTAAAATGATAGACACTTCCAAAACATCTAAAGAACATCCAAATAGGGCGTAATAAAACATAGTATCACATAGGATGTGACAAAGTCTAGATATTACCTGTTCTGTTTGATCCTCTACATGGTCTGACACAAACTCCCCAGTCTGCAATCCAACACGATAAACATTTTAAGAATTCGGTGTTCAAACACAAAACGTAAGCATTGTCGATACAAGTTGTTATAATAACAGTTTCGTGCCTCTGGAATAAGCCCAAGAGCTCCAGATACGAAAAGAAAATTATTTGCTTTGATGGCTTGTGAGTATGGTCCCAATGCCGCCGGAGCGTTTTCTGTTTCAACAACCTCCTTCACACCTATAAGCATCACAGATGGATTCAAACCCTAAATCAGCAAGAAAACTGGACCTGAACTATCAGAGGCTATTTAAGGTAATTAGCAATTTGGCCAATAAACCCTAACTCAAATTTCACTAAAAATCATCAATAACCAAGAATCAAAACCCGAATTAAAGGCAATCGTATGAATATTTGATAGGAAACGGACACGGAGAAATCACAACATTGGAGTAAATTGGGGATTCTCACTGGAATGAGCGGAAGTGCTTAGGGAGGCGAAGGGTTTAGACGGAGACGGCGGCGATAGGCGTAAGCTAGCGCCGGCAAGTGATATGATGCCTGCACCGAAGCCTACTGGAGTACGGCCGCGCAGGCCGCCGAGATTGATTGCCGGAATACAGAAGCTCCTGGCTGCGCTGGTCCACGCCATCGGTCTCTCCGCTCTGAACTTTTGGGTTCAACTCTCTCAAGTGTTCACTACTCAGTACTCACCCGCTCACTAGTTTGATTTAAGTATGTATTTTACACACGTTTTTCACAACACTCAAAGTCCAAGCACCTACTAGAAGACAAATAAAGTTTAATTTAGCTCTTCTCACTGACTGTCCGACTAAGTTTGAGGGAACCCTCATGAATGGGGCTCATCATTTATTTCAATAACTTTTTTAATAATTCCAAGACAAATTAGATTATTTGTTTAATCTTATTGTTTGCTTTTCTTGGTTGATTTTTTTTATTTTATCCATAGAATATAGAAAATATATATTCAATAATGATATAAATTTAATATCAATAAATTGATTTTGAAATGAATTTTAAAAATACCATATCTTATAGTACAAAAATTATATATGAATATAGATATTAATTGTCAAAGTATATTAAATACCATGAAAAGACGAACAGATAAAAAATTTGGGAGGGAGGGAGTAATTATTAAAGTGGGAAGGTTAATTCATGGGTCATTTAGGAATTTGGTCCAAACCATTCTAGCTAGGGATTATCCACAGGTTTGCACCAGTACTCTGAAGCATACACTGGTCGAAAATATCTATGCAATAACAAAATTTCGCACTAACATTTAGTGAGTAATCCATTGTGTGTATGTAGATTTTCTATTTGTCCACTTCGAAGGTCCACGAGGCAAGACCAAATGAGAGACTTAGAGCATTGGCAACGGTAAGTATTTCGCTTGCCTCGGGCCCACATGAATCGTGAAAGAGGAGGTGCAAGGCGGGGCAAGCTATTCCACTTTGCTTTGCGTGGCATTTGCGAGGTAGGCTCTTCCAATTTTTTTTTTATTTATTTTTGTTTACTTTTTTTGAATAAGAAAAAAAATACTTTTTAAAAAGAAATGAGAACATTTATTTTAATTAAAAAAATTAAGTAAACTAAATTTTAATAATTAAATTACGTCAAAAAAAGTATAAAAGGTGACAAAACACTCTTACCCCCGAGAAATTCCATTTTATCTCACTACTACAGATACTCTTAGGATCTGTTTGATGCACAGAATTGACAGAATTCGAATTGAACTGAAAATTGAAATTCTATGGAATTGATTTTGTTGGAATTGAATTCTCCAATTCCAATTCATTTTTGGCACTACATATTTTTGTGAACCCGAACAACGGAATTTGAATTATTGTCTTCGGTTCTAATTTCATAATTTGAAATTTATGTACCAAACAGGGTATTAATTCTAGAGTTTCTTACTCAACCATAAAGGACGTGTGCTTTGAGGAAGAAGGAGATTCTCACTTCTCCACGCACTTTATATCACCTTCCTTTTTAATAGAGTTTCAACCGTACCAAATTCAAATTGTTATTATTATGTACATATTAGATACAGAAGGTACACACTAACACTCCTTTCTTGATATCGTTATGTTTATCAATTTGATTTCGGTATAAAAATCATTGTGTTCATGTTTGTATCGTATGGTACGTCACATTCTAGAATCAAATTCTTCATTGTTGAACATATATCAATAGAAAAGACATGTATTTCGTAGCTTTTACCGATTTACTTTTCGTCAAATATCATCGTGTTTAATTACACAACTTAACAAATTTATCATTCTAGATCGAATTTTACTATAGCAACATTTTGATCTCAAACATCTTTTTCATGAAGGTGGTGAATTAATTACAATGGGGATGATTTGATCTCTTGGTGTATATAACCAAAACCAGATTTAACATTCACACTTTCTAACAGACATCCACAGACACTTTACCACACTTTCTCACCGACATCTACAAACAACGCCCGTAACGTCGGAGAAAACTCGGGGGAAAGGTGGGATGAAACTTGGAACATGTATCATATTTTGCCTCCGTATGTGAGATATGGGTCTTGTTATAACAAGACATGAAAGTGATTAAAAAACGTCCATTCTGCAAATGGGACAAGTCCCATGTCGGATAAGCCATTGGTCTATGCATTGCAAGTGGAAAGTGTGTTTGCAGCTTGGCAAGGCCCTCCCATACTCCCCATGCTCAAATTCCTGCACCCAAAAAAATGAAATTGAGAATTAGACCTAACAAAAATGGATTTGATCTGTAAAAATAAATATTTTTTTGTGTTTTTATTTTGGGGACGGTTCCAATGACATTGCCCGACAATGTCATGGGATGACCCGAGACCCTCCGGTGCCCTATTCGTAAAATTGTCAGTTCGTATCTCGTTGAACCCCCGGTAAACTCGCTCACCTTGCTCTGACCGGAACACACACACCCACCCCCTTCAATTGCACCCACAAGTTAATTTTGACTTTTGAGTCAAAATTTAATTCCAAAGTCAAAGTTAACTTGTGGGTGCAATTGGAAGGGGTGAGAGGGTGAGTCCGGATCGGGCGGGGGGTTACCTGGGGGTTAGAGGGGTAAGAACCGTCAATTTTACAAACGAGACACTGGAGTGCCTCCAGATCATCCCATGACATGGAGTTCCAATATCATGGGAACTCCACCGATTTATTTTTAAAGATAAATTAGTTTACCTGCAAGCAGATGGGACAAGAAAAGTCTTCAAGATTTGTGCTCATTTTATTGCAACATTTAACTCTGTACTTGGGCAGTTTCTGTATGGTGTCAAAAGATAATCCTCTGCTTGGAGTGGAAGTATCAAATATGTCTGCTATTTCCCTCAAATTTGTGTCCACTCCATCAACCTTGCATCAATTTAAATGAAACATTTTCAATATTATTATTTCAATAAAAAATATTAGGTTTTTTAAATAATTTATTATTAACAGATATGAAAAAAAATGGAAGATTAAATGTAAGTAATTAATTACCTGCCACTGGTAAGCTTTGAGCATTGCAGGGCAAACCCAGTCCATAAATATCTTTCCATCTACAAGACTACACACAAGTGCCACCTGTACAAATTGGTCAACATTGCATTACAACCTTAAACAGGTACTCTTAATTAATTGGATGGAGATTCTTTATAAGACTTTATCACATAATGCTACTTCAATATCTATGTGTTATGTGACTAGAAGGAAAACTCCAACATTAATTTTAACAGATAAAATGTATATTAAAAAAGAAGAAGATAAATACCATTTTAGGATCCTTCAAGAGTGATATGGGTAGTATGTAAAATGGTAAATAAAGTTTTAATCTTAGATTGAGCAATAGAGAGTATGATATACTTTATATTTTATACTCTTTTTGTCACATAGTGTTTGTCTACTTTGACATTTTTGAATCAAATTTGATAATTTTTAACCATCAGTTATATTAAATGTGCATTGTGCGTCTTATTACCATGAATGAAACTAAAAACGCTCTAAAAATGACTCGAAGTTTGAAAACGAGTTCAAGCTCGTGGTTGTGACCCAAAAAATGATTCTTATATTCTAACATGTCCCTCACGTGCATGCATAATATTGTACCTGAGACCTTAGTTTTTTAAAATTGGATGACCCTGAGTTTCAAACCCGGGACATCTTAGTGAACAAGGCTCCGATACTATATCAAAGAACCAACTCGATCAACCAAAAGTTCAAGCTTGCGGTTGTGGCTTGGGAAATGTTTCTTATATTTTAAGAGTTTTAAATGTAAAACAAGTCTTACAGACGAGATTGTGGACAATTATTTGGAAATTTTAGAAAACTCATTAGTAAAATTTTCTTGAAGGAAAATGGAAAATTAACAAGAAAACAGAGTACAGTATTGACTACGTACCTTGGAAAAAGGTTCTCCGTTGAGCATAAGCTCGAACAGCTGGACGGCAGTGATGGCTCCAGCTACAGAACCAACGGCAGCCCCTCTGAACAGCCCGGTTTCCGTCGTCTGCCCCTTCAGAGCTCCGGTCACTATCCCGACCGTCGCACCGCCTGACGCCGACGGCAGCAACGTTAATTTCCCAATCATTATATATATCCACACAAAAACAGCATACATATATCTATAGATATAATTGGGAAAAAAAAGAAGAAGAAGAATTTACCGAGAGCAAGAATGCACATGAAGAGAGACCAGAGAACGGTCTTGAGCAGAGCCAGGGAAGAAGATGAACGGCAAATGTCCGCCGGAATCTTCCACCATTGATACAAAAGATCTCTGCCCGGGAGAACCAGACCTCGGAGTGTCGAAAATCCCACCATTTTCATCGCCATTGATTCAACTGGCGGGACTGCTTGATTTTTGATCGATATACGGGATGAAGATATATTATTGGAATATAATGTACGCACACACACATATTTATACTCCCTCAATAGTAATCCTTCCGTTCTCTAACAGGGAGTAATGTTTTACTTATTTTTTTATAGTGCCAAACTCTTTTTTAATTATTTTAATAAAATAAAATATTTTTGTTACTATTTATTTTGTAAAACTTTCAATTAGTTTTTAAATATATTTTTATACTCCGTATTTATTAGTTCTAATATATACTTTATCTGTCCTGAAACGTTCTTCTCAACTTTAATCATTTTATTTACATATTTTTGTTAGTTATTTGATAAAATAAGAGTCTTGTCAAGTCTTGATTTGGTAGAACCGTAGAACTTTTGATATGCTCCGTAGTTTTTAATTATAAAAATTTTAATTTTTAATTTTATGCATACAACCCAATAAATTAAATAAATCCGGTCAAACCTTGCAAACAGAAATGTGAAGAATATTTTAGGACGCAGGGAGTACACTCTTTGTATAAGTTGAGTTGAAGCAAAATTCGGTTAAACTTCATAATCCAAAAGTGGAACATTATAATGATATAGAGCAAGTATTCTAGTACTCCCTCTATTCCTAAATTAAATTCTATTTTTTCTATTTTGTCCACCAAAATAGCTTTGCATGTTTTATTGCACCTCATAATTTTTATTTTGTTTTTATTTATCTAAAATAATATTTACATTGATTCGTAATTTTTTAAACAAATTTAAATTATTAGCTAAGTTAATTAGTTAAAAATTAAAAACACCATTATATGTGAAGTATAATTTTAATATTGGTTTGTAGATTTGCATTTTGCATTTTATATTTACAATTTTTTTTATAACGGAGTGTTATTTAAATATTCAAATTTTATACTTTCTAAAAATTAATTATTAAAAAAATTAAATATTTAAATAATTTCTAAAAATATTTTATTTTATGAGTTAAAGTTATTTATTTAAAAATAGTTGAAGTAAGCTCGTAAATTGACGTTTGTAACCTCTATTTGTAGTAAGAAAATTATGAAATTGGTATACCCTTATGTGGCGCTAATGTGGAGAAAAAATTGATGGAGTTAGAAAAGTATAACGAATATGTATATATACGAATATATACACGCATATCTTCTTATGGCTTTACTTCGTTTTAGAATAATAATGATTCGGGTGTTGCTAAATGCACCCATCTTTTTTCTACATCCATCCCATTTGTTAATGCATAATAACCACACATTTGGATGGAGGCTTAAGGCGAGTAGGGGTGGGGGTGGGATTGGGGTTAGGGTAGGGGTTTATGGGTAGGAACTATTAATTTTTCGATTGAGCACCAGATGAGTTTTAAAAATACAGTGACACTGCTAGTATCACTGTTTACGATGTCAATGGAACCCCAATATATAAAGTAAACTAAAATGTAAAAGTATTCTATGATATAAGTTTAAAAGAATTAAACTAAGATAAATAATCGTGACCAAATACCCGTATAGGATAAAAATCTTAAAAGCATTAAAGAAGAGGGTGAGGAAGCATGAGAGTAGGAGTGCCCATCCACGTGCCCGACGTCGTGCTGCGTGTCTGGATAATGAAAGTGGTCATAACCACACTCTCTCCATTCCTAAATATATCTCACATTTACTTCTTAGTAGTCGCAAGAACTTTTGTTTATTTCTATATGTTCATTGGTTATTTAATAAAATAAAATATTCCTAACACTTCTTATTTCGGAGAGCTTTTCATCTAGTTTTTGATATGTAAATTTTATTTTTTATTTCTATACCAATATGTAAATAATATGAATTGAAAAAACTTGATACTTTACCTCAATAATTGAAATGCAAGATATATTTAGGGACGGAGGGAGTATTTTTTGCAAATGTTTTTCCATTTAAAATTTTAAAATTATCTTTGTAGTTAGATTTTCGTACTTTTTCTAATCACAAATTAAAACTAATTTTATATTATACGAAATCAATTATATTCAACTTATATTATAATTACATTTTTATAATTTGTGTTGTAAATAACTAAAATGTCAAACTAGAAAGATAATGTAGTGAAGAAAATAGTACTCCGTATCATTATATTATTAAAGCAGCTTTACACGTTTCTCTTCCTTTTCTTTGTATCTCCTATTTATGATGTCATATTATTTTTCTATTAAATTTTGTCACACCACTTTAATGGTTTTTCATATTTTTTCGACATGTCATAAATTTACTTACATCTATATAGTAAATCAAGATAGTCAATAAATTTAAAACATTCCCATCCATTTTTTCTCTCTTCTCTCTCTTTTCTCTAAGAGTAAACTACAATGCAATTCTTACTTACATTAGACTATCTCTAGCGGACTTGACCCCGGGTGCGAATAGGGACGTCACACGCCGTCACGGTGTGATCATCGCGCCACCACCGACGTTGGCGACGTAGCGAAAGGAGCTTGATGGCGGTCATTGGCACTGCCCCTCACTCTTTAAACATCCAACGAATCAAAATTTAACATATTTTATATCAATCAATCAGAATAACTCACACGTTCACACTCATCATTCGCATTCATCATAGCAAACATATTTTTATCAGTCTACATCATACTCATTTACTCTCCGTCAAACTAACTCCACTATTATTTACTCCCTCCGTCCCCCATAGATCTTCCCAATAGCCCTTTTTCTTTGTCCATAATAGATCTTCTCATTTCATTTTTTAACAATTAAAATACCACAACTACCCCACTTACTTTATTTATTACCCCTCACCCACCTCATTTAATACACTCCACCCATTTTCATTAAGGGTATTATGGTAAACTTTCACCTTTTTTCAACTCTTCTTAAAAACCACAAAAAGTCAAAATGAGAACATCTTAGGTGGACGGAGGGAGTAACTCTTTAGAGGTGTACGTCTAAAACGAATTCATGAAGACTTGGCCTAAAATACGTAGGAGACAATATTGTTAATCTTTTGAAATGCTAATGCTAATTTTTAACATTAGTGTTTAATAGATTAGTGTTTAATAGGACCGTAAAATTAGGGGATGGTATACACAATCCACCAGTTTTTAAGTTTTAACTTAATTAAGATTTAAGAATGACAAGTTTATTCCAAATAATACCCAAACACTCACGAAATGTATAGGAAAGCGAAATAGTCAAAGTCTCAAAGATATATCGAGGCTTTAATCACACTAATTGCCGGGATCTTAAAATAGGGATGGTTCGAAATCCAATCAAAATCAATCAAACCTTAATTAGAATTGAAAGAATCGTGAATCAAAATCAATCCAACCTTAATTAGGATTAAAAGATTCGTAAAGAAATCAGTTTCTATTCCTAAAAATCAAGCCAAATCATTTAAAACGGTTATTTTTTTCAAAATTCTTTTTTTTAAGGAAAAAGTTAGCAATTTTAATTGTATTTGAAGCTAACTACTTTCGTTCTTGTAAGCAAAAAATAAAGAAATCACCCTAAATAAGAATAAGATGTTAAAAAAGTATTAAACTATGAGTTTCGTGTTTTATTCCCTAAATAGAAGCTTGCATTGTAGTATTGTGACACTATAAATGTGTATTTTACGTAATGTTCAAGACATGACTGCTAATGTAAATACATTTTAAATTCTATTTCATGAATAAAAACATAAAACTCCTATTTTGGTATATTTTTAATTTTTACTCCTACTTTAGTCTTTTTCTCTAAAGGATACTATAGTCTATCTTGTGGTACCCATATGATTCTTAAAAGTTACTTCATCCGTCCTATAATGTTCTTCCCGGTTCATTTTACGAGGTTTGACTGACTTTATTTTCAATTCAATTTATTTGATTGTAGGTGTAAAATTAAAAAATAAAATTTATATATTTAAAAACTACATCAAAAATTCTACAAAATAAGTGGTGACAAGACTATATTATTTTATCAAATACCTAATGAAAATATATAAAGAAAGTGAATAAAGTTTGACCGGGTAAAAAGTGAGTGGAAAGAACATTTTAGGACGGAGGGAGTAAGAGAGATGACATGTTTTGAAACCCTACTGAAGGCAAAAATTCTCCCAAAGTCAAAATCAACAAATTTCTATCTTCACAACAAATTTTAATCACATTTCTTATTTCATATATATTTTTAACATTTTCATGAACTCTCATCAATACAACCCAAAAAGTCGGTATTTTTTTGTGGAGCATTCCTCGTGTACGTTAAAATTTATACTGCATTTGTACACCAAAGATATGCACTAATATTTTGATGGTTTACACTGACATAAAGTGTTGGTGCGTTAACAAAAATTAACATTACACCAACACAAAATGTTGGTGCATCTCTGCGGTGTACAAAATGTGATACAAATTCTTGAAACCCGGGAAAGCAGTAAACTCTGTAGGGTATACTACACCGTTATGTAACGGAACGTCCTGTCGAAAATATCTATTCGACATATCCATATATACCCCATAACTCATCTGCCGTCAAACCGCATTAAAGATACTTTGGTACGAGTGCCTCCATTCCCTTCTATAAGGTCTTTACTCTTATTCCCCTAGATATTTTGTACCCATTTCATAAAATACTCTTACCTTATCTAAAATATTCTTACCTTATCTAAAATATCTAACATATTTCCAAAATAACTTCAACCCGTAATAGAATAAAAATAAGGTGTGTTAATGAGGATTTTAGATGGAATAAAAGTGGTTTGTGAAATGCACAAAAATATGGCGAAATTATTTTGTGAACTGAGGGAATAGAACCATTTTAAAATATGTTTTTATGGTTTAGTAGCTTGTCGGTCTGATTCAGAATAATGTGGAGTCAGTATTTTTTTACCGAGATCGTAGCTCGATCAATGTGCCGGAGGTACGAATTAAATAAGGTAGCATCGGATTTTGTACGTTGGGAATGACAATACTCTACATAGAGTCTGCACATATCAACGAATAGATCTCACCTCTTATCGATCAATCTAACCCAATATAGGAGTATAACGTAATTTATTTTACTCTTGGTTTGGACCGATAGCGTGAGGATCCAAGAAGATGGGGTTCACTACTTTCTTGTCATAGAAATTTTTTATTTAAAAATTAGTCATCTTCCTTTGAGCAAATTTTCAAAATAGTTCTTTGTAATAAAATATTTTTTCAAATAAGTCCTCAATAACTTCTATTTGACTATGAGGTACTTTATAGTTGAGATTTATTCCCTACATAATTCGTACAAATGTCACTTAAATGTTGATTAAGTAGATGATACTTTCATATTTTATTTTCATCATCTAAACTTAGAAAAAGTTTTCCAAATGACCATTTCAATTTTTCAAAATAGTATTTTCTGATTAAGGAGGTGTATTTGATTCAAATTTTGAAATATTTTGGCAAATTTTTAATAATCCATGAATTATGTATAGTTAATAGTTGTTTTAATTTCACATTAAATTGTGCATAAAAATTGACCATTTTGAAATTTACTTAAGCTTAGATAATAGAAATACTAAAATATCTCCCGATTAATTGGCATCTAAGGAGTGGCACTTTCTACAAATAAAACAACAACAACCCAGGTGAATCCCACAACAGTGGGGTCTGGGGAGGGTGTGTGTACGCAGACCTTGCCCCTACTCGGAAGTAGGGAGGCTGTTTCCAAGAGACCCCCGGCTCCACCTGCACAAAAATATGGAAGGGAACACAGTATAACACAGATAAAGCACCAAGTACAAGAAACAAGTACAAGTAATAGCAGAAGATTCCAAACGAATACAACACACTACAAAACAACCTCTACAACACCAAGCTCCTATCCAGCTACTCTAATTCTAGTTTTCCAAAGGTTCCTATCTAGGGCCATATCCTCAGTCAGGTCGAGAAGTCCTAAATTCTGTCTAATCACCTCCTTCCAATTCTTCCTAGGTCTACCCCTTCCCCTACTTCCCCCGATAACTGTAATCCTCTCGCATCTTCGTACAGGGGCGTCAAGATCCCGCCGTCTCACATGGCCAAACCATCTCAACCTCGCTTCCCGCAACTTATCTTCCACAGGTGCCATGCCTACCTGACGTCGGATAACTTCGTTTGAAACCCTATCCAACCTTGTCTTCCCACACATCCATCGTAACATCCGCATCTCCGCCGCATGCAGACGACGCACATGAGTCTTCTTAACCGCCCAACACTCTGCCCCATATAACATAGCAGGTCTGACTACGGATCGATAGGACTTACCTTTCATTCTAGGCGAAATCTTCGGATCACACAACACCCCTGAAGCTAACCGCCATTTGGCCCAAGCCACTCCAACACGATGTCCAACATATGCATCTAACTCCCCAACATCTGCATCTACAAATAACTATGTAGCAAATAAATCTCAATTACTCCGAGTATATAATACGTTGTAAATTTTTACAAGTTATTGAAGATTGATTTGGACAAAACACTTCATTTTCTCTCTTCCTTTTTAGAATGTCTAAACATTGATCAAAATGAGAGTTATATCCATTATTTATGTCCCTCTCATTTTTTATACTCCCTCCGTCTCTAAATAAACTTCCCCTTTCGTTTTTTCTTTGTCCCCAAATAAACTTCTCTTTTCCCTTAAAAAACCACTTTTACCCCTTACTTTTTCATACCCTACCTATTACATCATACCTTTTTACTAATAATCTACCTATCACATCTTACTTTTACACATCACATCAAGGGTATTTTTGGAAAGTCAACACAAAAATATCTCTCCCTTAAATCCTCAAAAAGTCAAAAATGGAACTTTATTTAGGGACGGAGGGAGTATGTATTTAGTTTAGGTCATCCCAAATGTAGCTCAAAACTTATCCCACCTTTCTAAGAGACATTTACGAATAGAATATGTGTGAAGTATTGAAACACGATTTTATATTTCTTATGATTAGAGACACGAATTTTAAGTTTGTAGTTGAGTTGATTCATTGATAATATTTGAGGTGTAGTCGATGTACTTCAACTTACCATTCTTAAAATCCCATATATGCACTCTTTTCGTCCCGTGTGTTTATTCAGTTTGATTTTTTTGAGTCAAATAGAGTGAATTACTGAACTTTGGGTTTCAGTTAAACAAAAACTATGCTCTCTCCGTCCCACAAAACATTTCTTGTTTTGAATTTTAAGAGATTTAAAATGAGTATATTTTGGCGTTGGCTTTCCAAAAATGTTCTTAAATGTGATAGGTAAAAGTTGATGCGATATGTAGATTAGTAGTAAAAATGTGATATCATAGTTAGGTTAAGAATTAATAGGGGTAGAAGTAAACTTTAAATAGAAATAAGAAATATTTTTTGGGACGAATGGAAAAAGAAATGAGAAAGATTTTGTGGGACGGAGGGAGTAATATATATTTGTATAAAAATGTTTTTATTAGATTTATTAAGTCGAGAACTTTCATAATTTTATTTAATTGTATTAATATGCAATACAAATTA
Organism: Cuscuta australis; assembly: GCA_003260385.1. Lineage (NCBI taxonomy): Eukaryota > Viridiplantae > Streptophyta > Magnoliopsida > Solanales > Convolvulaceae > Cuscuta > Cuscuta australis. The sequence goes on from NQVE01000192.1 coordinate 3,217,341, forward strand.
AAGGCAATTAATATTCAAAGTTTATCCAGTTTGACTCAAAAAATAAAAATGGACAAATAATACATTGAGACAGAGATAGTAGTATATTTTAAATTAGATATTTATAAGGAAATAAAATAGTTAGAAAAATTACTAAATAACAAAACATTTATAACATTATATTCATTGCATGTGTCTCTTGTGTACAAACACATTTTCAAACTAAAACCCTACAATAGTGCATGCATGTGTCAAAACTTTATCCGATTTTTCCAAAAACAAATCCACCATTTCTTAATAGTTCTTTTGACTTGTGTTTAATTATTACGGAGTATATTAACGTTTGACATTTTTATGGGAGCAATCTATTACCCCTTATTTTTTTAAGTATACTAGTATCATACCCGTGCGTTGCACGGGTCATTTTTATATTATTAAATTCAAATCATTTTTTCAATGATAAAAATGAGATGCAATAGAATATAGAGATTATACTATTTTAAGGTAAAAAACATCACTGCTTTACAAATTTCAAAAGACTTCTTTATAGACTACATTATTGTATAATTTGTGGGAATATTTATAGTATATTTAATTGTAATAGGCTATAGGCTATAGGCTATTATAATTATAATTTTAATAAGAAGGGTTAACTTTTTTCAAAATTGGGTGTATAATTATTTTTACCATAATTATTTTTTTTTTGAAATTGGGTGTATAATTGTATAACTTACCTTTTTTAATTATTTCCAATTTTCAAAAACTTACGCTTTACATTTGTATAACTTACCTTTATTAAAAACTTACGCTTTGAATTTGTATAACTTACCTTTTTTAATACGTTAATTATTATAAATATAATAATTATATTAACTTCCAATGGCTTACCATTTTATATTACTCACGTTAATTATTATAAAAATAATTATATTAACTTCCGATGGTTAAAAATGGCAGTTACTTATTCTTACCATAATTTCAGACGTTTCCAATCAGTAGTCAAAATAACGTTGGTTAATTATTAGCATATAATACATTGATTCTAATTTTATAAAAAACTTACGCTCTGGAATGTTATAACTTACCTTTTTAAATTATTTCAAATTTTCAATATGTTATAATAATTGTATTAACGCCACGCTTACCATTTTATATTACTCACGTTAATTATTATAAAAATAATAGCTATATTAACTTCTCACTTACAATACATTAATTAATTATTATAAAAATAATAACTATTATTATATATTTTTTTAATAATTATAAATCCACAATTTCGGCCACTTACCATTTTAACATCACAATTATTTACTTACTTTTCGGCCATTTTATAATTATTATAAATATAATAATTATAATAATTATTACTACAATTTTGTCCACTACAATTATTAACTTACCTTTTTTTAATTAGTTCCAATTTTCAATACGTTACTTATTATTTTTATACCTTTTTAAATAATCATAGCTTCACAATTTCAGTCACTTACCATTTTAACTTCACAATTATTAACTTAGCTTTCGGCCATTTTATAATTATTATAAATATAATAATTATAATAATTATTACTACAATTTCGGCCACTACAATTATTAACTTACCTTTTTTAATTATTTCCAATTTTCAATACGTTATTTATTATATTTATACCTTTTTTAATAATTAGAACTTCACAATTTCGGCCTCTTACCATTTTAACTTCACAATTATTAACTTACCTTTCGGCTATTTTATAATTATTATAAATATAATAATTATAATAACTATTACTATAATTTCGGCCGCTGCAATTATTAACTTACCTTTCGGCCATTTTAACTTACCTTTCTTTAATTATTATAAATATAATAATTATAATAATTATTACTATAATTTCGGTTACTTACCATTTTAATTTTGCAATTGCCATTTGTAATTGTCATACTCTTTGGGCGGGAAAACCATATGGTGACTCAATGTTTTTTTAAATAAAGTATGGATTAATTACCAATTATAAACGGTGTCATATTATTTGTTCCTTTTTTAAAATGATTACGTGTTAAAACTGGTTATTACCGTGTGATAAAAAAGGAAGAGTATTTATTATAGCTTTTAAACCATTTTTTTAGATTAATAATAATTATTTTTTAGATTAATAATATCACGTTTTTAAAAAGTAGTTTTTAAAAATCAAAGATAAAACTGTTCGTATTCAAAAGGAAATTGGGACTTACTTTTTTTAATTATTTCCAATTATCTTTTTTGTGAAATTGAGTGTATAATTGTATAACTTACCTTTATTAATTATTTCCAATTGGGTGTATAAAAATGACAGTTACGGTATTAAAATACCGTGTGATAAAAAAGGAAGAAATTCTGAACGCCCCCTACACAAAAAAAGAGGTTAAAATAATGTACGAAATTGTACAATTAGTACACTACATACGAATTGATAAATTCAGTGTGATAAAAAAAGGAACTGTATTTATAGCTTTTAAACCATTTTTTTAGATTAATTTTTTAAGATTAATAATATTACGTAATAATTAATTTTTAGATTTATAATTTCACGTTTTTTAAAGGCATTGAGTGTAAAAACTAATATTAATTTTAACTTCATAATAATTAACTTGCCATTTGTAAATGTAATAACTCATGGAAAATTAAGCACATGCGCAAGTTTTTAATAATTATTATTATATTTTTGGCAACTTACCATTTTAAGTGAACAATTGCTATTTGTTAATATAATAAAAATTACCATTTTAAGTGAATAATTGTCATTTTTGTAAATGTAATAACGCATGGAAAATTAAGCACATGCGTAAGTTTTTAATATTTATTATTATATCGCAACTTACCATTTTAAGTGAACAATTACCATCTATTAATGTAAAAACGCATGGGCGGGAAAAATAAAGGTTGACTCCATGTCTTTTTAAATAAAGTATGAATATCAATGTGTGACATTAATTTTTGTTGAAATTAAAGGAATATAGGACTTTAATTATTGGTTACAACGGTTTTTTAAAATAAGTACATACAATGCCGCGATATACATGATTATCAATATAATATTTGGCTCCTTTAAGAATATATATATATATATATATATATATATATATATATATATATATATATATATATATATATATATATATATATATATATATATATATATATATATATAATATTTGGCTTCTAAAAATACACGGAGTAATTTGTGTGTAATATTATATTTTTCTCCTATACAAAAGTTTGAAATTTAATTTAGGACAACTTAAAACTAAAAGTGTTACTTTCTTTTATACGCATTTCTTTTTACTATTTTGACAACGAACTTTTTTTATAGAAAAAAAATAGCAATTTAAGATTTTAAGCTATTTTTGACAAAAGTATAGTACTTTTTTGTATTTGAAAAATAACAATACTTTTTTTATTTTAAAGGCATCCATTAAGGTAAAGTGATGATGCTGATGATGATGATGATAATAATACGGAGTAATTTATAACAAGAATTAGAATCAAAATACTCCCTCCCTCCCTGAAAACTTTTCTTTTTTCTTTTTTCATCCGTCCCAAAAAACACTTCTCATTTCTATTAAAAAGTCACTTTTACCTCCTACTTTTTCATACCCTACATATCAAATCATACCTTTTTACTAATAATCTATTTATCAAATCTTACTTTTATTCATCACATCAAAGGACATTTTTGGAAATTCAACACTCCCATTAAATCCCTCTTCAAAATAAAAACTCCCATGTTTTCCGAGACGGAGGGAGTAATATAAAAGTACACTAAAAATAATTTTTTTAAATTTTTTTTAGGTTTTCCAATTTTTTAAAGTTTTCCCAGTTTTTTCAGTCCTTTCAGTTTCTTCTAATTTCTTTTAGTTTTTTCAGTTTCTTCTAGTCCTTCCGATTTTGTAAATTTGTTAATACCTAAATTATATATATTGAGTAGTTCTTTGAGTTCAGAATCAGTCAATCCACCAGTATAAATAAATTCGTAACGCCAAATTTGAGATTATTTTAGCATGACTCTACACCATTTGACACACACACACACATAGTGTAAATGCACACTTTGAGTAGGGAGAAGTAGCCCATTTGATGTTTTTTTCACTCAAAGTACTCCGTGCCCGTGGCAATCTATTTTAGCCCAATTGGGTTACTTCTCTAGCCCATATCAATTAATGTCCCCAGCCCACTAAATGGCATAGGCCCTGAAGTTAGCAAGTTAAAATGTTGAGAGAAGTCAAAAAATTTTGGCCTTGTTTGAAAGTCGGCTGTTGGCTCGCTTGGCTGTTTCTGTCAGTTTAGCTGGTTTGATCGGCTGAACATGTTTGCTGATTGTAAAAAATGTTTGGTAAAATTAACTGTTTGAAAATAATTGTTTCAAGATTTAAAAATTTTATATTTTGTTTGATAAATTTTCAATTTTAAATTTTAATTTTAATTTTTTGTAACTTTTATTTTTTACATATTGAATATCTTTCAAAAAATGATCAAAAAAAATTAATTTTCGTAACAACCAAGTCCAAAAGCTACCCCCCTTGACTTTTCAGTTTTCGGCTTTTCGAATCAAACTTCCAAGTGAAAATTCCGTTAGCCAAACAATAGTTTTAGTTGTTCGATTAGTCAAAAAAAACTAAACCAGTCAAAGATGCAAAAGTAACCCGAAATACTATTTTCAAAACAAGGCCTTCGCCTCTTGTAGAAAAACAAACAATTTACTCTAAATAACATTTACTAGTATTTCACCCGTGCGATGCACGAAAATATATGACATCAATCTAAATTTTGTTAGGAACATACTAAATTTGAATTACTTTTTTTTAAAATTTTAAATTGAATACTATCTAAAAATATAAATTTAAGTATAAACAATGTATGATTTCGTTCAATTGAAAAAAATGTTTACATATTTAAATATACATCTTTTATTTCAAATTTAAAGAACAATGCTCCGAATCGAAGAATGTTTTTTTTTTTTGAAAATTCTTCCATTTCATAATAATCAGTTTTGGAGAATCTTTTCAATTCCTAATGGAATTCCTAACACTATGTTTGGTTCAAGGAAATGGATAGGAAAATGAAAAAAAATGAAAAAAAAACATTTTTCTTGTTTGCTTTAGAAGGAAAAGAAAAGAAAAATAAAACGAAAAGAAAATGAAAAAATAGACTAATAGGATCAAAAATCAAATTCGTTCCATTTTGGTGAGAAAAACGAGGAAACCCCATTTTTTTCCTAGCAAATTCCTTGAAACATAGTGTAAGGATTTGTCATGATTTTTTTGTATCCAAAACTTTTATTACAATATTTTTTGTGTACTCTAAAGTATTCTTCAATATTTCTTTGTCAGATATAGAGTAGGTGTTGGAATTAAATTTTGGAGAAAAAATAAAGCAAGTATATTTGTTTTCAAGACCTAATTATAGCATATTAGGTAAGATTTAAATGTTTGTCACCAAATAATACTATTACTCCTCCAGGTTACAACTTACGGAGTATATGATGTCTATTTGAAAATGACGAAGCAATAAGGTCACTATTACGACGTCGGCTCATTTTCAATCCACGAACTTGTGATGATTTTTTTTTATAGTTACTGCATAACATAATATCTTACTTGTGCAATGCATGAGAACATATTAGTTCGATAATTTGGGATATATTTTGTTTTAAATTACTAAATTTTAACCTTTAAAAATGAATAATGTCTATCTAAAAGTATAAATTTTAGTCGAAACATACTTTTAAGATCTAATAAAAGTATCTTTTACAAAATCAGACTTACGAACGGAAGAGAAAACCCACATTTCCCGTTCCTACATGAGGGGGGCGGTGTTTCCCTTTCTTCCCACGTGCCACATTGTCTTCCCATCGTGCTTCTCCTAATTGCCTCTCTCATGCCCTCAGCCTTAGTTGGGCTTAAGCTTACATTTGGATGATATGAAAATGGAGAAAAAGATAAATTTAAGTGAGAAAATATACATTTTTATAAATTTTATCATGTTTGATTTACAAAGAAAATAGTGAGAAAACAAAATTTAACCAAGAACTTGCGTAAAAACTTTTCAACCTTCTATGTTAAAAAAACCTTTTTTTTTCTTTTTTCATACAATTTCCTTACCATTGTTTATCAATTCAAACACCAACTTTTTTCTCACCCTTTCCTCCATATTCGTTTTCCTATCATTTTTCTTTCACCCAACATTCTTTTTTTTCCATTTTCTCTTCTCATCGAAACCGTTGTTCCGATCCGAAATATCTCGGCCCTGTCCCTAAAATGTTCTATTTTGTTAGGGATGACAAAATTTTGTCCCGAACCCCTTCTGAACCGTTTTAAAATGGGACAGGACCGTGACACATAAATATTTTGTCGTTTCATCCCGTTGTCCCGTATATGTATATATTTACTTATTTATATAATGATATAACACACAAAAAGACATCACAATTTTTTTTCAAAATAGATAAAAAAATATCCATATTCGAATAATCTAAAAAATGGACTAAGATCGGAACACCAAAAAATCCAGACCATTCTAACCTGGCCCACCCCAATTTGTGGCTCATAGTTAAAATGAAGTTTATACTCTTGACTTTTGACGTATGTTGTAACATTTTTCATGTTTCCTTATTATTTTGGCTTTTTAAAAATATTCTAAATAAATACTCTCTTCGTCCCTAAAAAGGAAGGTTTTATTTTTTTAAATTTTAAGGGGAGTATATTTTTGTGTTTGTTTCCAAAAATATCTTTGGATGTGATGAGTAAAAGTAAGATTTGATGAGTATTTTAATGGTAAATCGATGTGATGTGATAGACAGGTTAACAAGTATTAAGGGGAAAAGTGAGTTTTTACTAGAAATGAGATTTTTTTTTGAAACAAATAAAAAAAGAAAGGAGAAAAGTTTTCAGAGACAGAAGGACTATTTCATTTTTTTCATTACTTTGCAAGTCAAGGTGAGATGCCTCTTCCTTATGTATTTTATATTTTTATATCAAATTTCGAATAACGACAAAGTAAGACAACTCAAACTTGTTCTGTTTTACTCTAATCCCGAATATTAAGAAACAAAGAGGGATAAACGTGTCACTTGAATTGTTTCAAATCATTTGGAAAAAACAGGATAAAATGCAGAACAATATAAAACTCGAACCGTCCCGAGCTAGCCCAATGACCATTGATAAGGGGCCAGTTGCAATTTTTTAGAAATTCAAAAACCTGGGAGAAAAGGAGCAGAATGTGCGACCGCGTTTTTTTTCTTTTTCTCCAAAGCGCACTCTCCGCGTCCGATTCTCCGGCCCGTAAATCCCTCCGCCATCCATCGGTTCAACCCCCTCTTCTCTTTTATTGTTCTGTTCTTCTCTTTCAAGTTTCAACCTTCAAGATCGAGTCTTTCCAAGCTGACTTGATCGATCCCACTGTGAATTTCTTCATAAAAACAAATTTTTTTTTTGTTCTTTCAGAGAGAATCTCACTCTGGGCTTTTGCTAAATTTGAATCTTGATGGGTAACCGTTCAAGCAGACACAATCACGGCGAACCACAGGCCAACGGGCACAACCACAGATCGACCCATCAGGCTCACACCGGGCGCCCGGAACACCGATTCCCTTCCCGGCCGCGGGCGTCCAAGTCTGAATCCATTCTGGGCAAGCCTTATGAAGATGTTAGGTTACATTACAGTCTGGGAAAACAACTGGGGAAGGGTCAATTTGGGGTGACCTATCTCTGTACTGAGATCAGAACTGGCAAACTCTATGCCTGCAAGTCAATTTCTAAGAAGAAGCTTGTGACCAAAGGGGACAAAGATGATGTGAGGAGGGAGATCAAGATCATGCAGCACCTGGTTGGTCAGCCCAACATTGTGGAGTTCAAAGGGGCTTATGAGGACAGTGATTCGGTGCATCTTGTGATGGAGCTTTGTGCTGGCGGGGAGCTTTTTGACAGGATCATAGCCAAGGGTCACTACAGTGAAAGGGCAGCTGCCTCTGTTTGTAGGGATATTGTCAGTGTTGTTAATACTTGCCATTTCATGGGGGTGATGCACCGCGATTTGAAGCCGGAAAATTTCTTGCTGTCTGATAAGAGTGTGAATTCTGCTTTGAAGGCCACTGATTTTGGCCTCTCTGTGTTCCTTGAAGAAGGTATGTTTCCCAAGAATCCATCTGCAGCTTCAATTATCAGCTTCAATTATCAACTATTAGGGTTAGAGCTAGACCTAGGAAGAGTGGGAAGGATGCAATTGGACAAGACTTGCAATTTCAGGACCTTAGGGAGGATATGATCTTTGATTGAAATGTTATCTAAGATTGGATTAGTTTGATAGACCTTTGGACCTTAATTTATAGTTACTGGTGAGTTTTTACCCTTGAGTATAACTTGTACATTAGATGTTTTTTACTTTGGGTCTAGTTGCTTGTGTCAGTATGCGTGCTTCATGTTTTTGTGCTCTTAATTAGTTTGAGTGCCTGTATTTGAGTCTCTGCCTCTCTTGGAAACGGTCTCTCTGTTTCCAACTTTGAAATAAAGAAGTTCCAAGTAGGGGTATGTTCTGTGTACACATGCCCTTGTTAAACCCTATTTTTTTGTGGGAATCTATTGTATTTGGTGTGATTGTTGTTGCATGATGTTTTCCTTTTGAAGTGTTAATGTTGTTAAATCTGACACTCTATAGAACCAGATGTTTTGTTGTAATTGTTAAGGAACCAACTCAACCAAAAGCTCAAGCTTGTGGTTGTGGCCCAGGAATGATTGTTATATATACTCTAACACGCCCCCTCACGTGCAGGCGTGACCTCTTTGAGCCTTGCACGTGAAACCTTAATTTTTTTTAAACTGGGTGGCGGTGAGTTTCGAACTCGTGACCTCTTGGTCATCAAGGCTCCGATACCATGGTCATCAAATCTTAATTTTTTTTAAACTGGATGGCGCTGAGTTTCGAACCCGTGACCTCTTAGTCAATGAGGCTCCGATACCATGTTAAGGAACCAACTCAACCAAAAGCTCAAGCTTGTGGTTGTGGCCCAGGAATGATTGTTATATACTCTAACAGTAATGTAATTACTTGCTCTGCATTCTTAAGGGCATTTTGATTGCAAAAAGTGTTTCATTGTAAGCTTACCAATTTTCATGATGAACTTTTTGCAGGAAAGGTGTACAAGGATCTGGTGGGAAGTGCATACTATGTTGCTCCTGAAGTACTGAAAAGGAGGTATGGGAAGGAAGCAGATGTTTGGAGTGCCGGCGTGATTTTGTATATTTTACTCAGTGGCGTTCCTCCGTTCTGGGACGGTAAATGCAGATGACCTTTCTCTTGTCTTGTTCAAAGATAGAGATTAATCTTCTTGATCTTGTTTAGCATGTATTGTTAGGCAGATAAATAAGTAGTTATTGCTTTTGGGTAGAAAAGAAACTTAGCTCTGGAGAGAGTTGCTCCAAAATTCAAAATTAGGTTTCTATAGTTCATAGTGCACTGTTTATTTCAAAGTTCTTAGAAATATTTTTTAAGTGCATTTACATTACTTTGCTATTAACCTTGCAATATTAATATTCCAATATATTTGGAATTAAGACACTATACTTTTTTGTAATTAAGCAAATAGTCGCAAGTTCAAAGAAATTTTTGATAATGTAAAGAAAACAACATATACACATTTTTAAAATAGATAGCATAAGCAACACATACTAAAGTGAATTTAGAACACTAATTGTCATTGAATATTCTGTCTCTAACATGCAACATGGAACAACTATGGTTCATAGCGAGCTCCACCTCCATGATGGAGTAATGAATCTATGGTTTAATAACTCTATGGATTTGGTTTGTGCAGAAACCGAGAGGGGGATATTTGAGGCAATACAAAAAGAAGAACTTGACTTGGGAACAAAACCATGGCCTTCCATATCAAGCAGTGCCAAGGACTTGGTGCGAAGGATGCTAACGCGTGACCCACAAAGTCGCATTACTGCTGCTCAGGTTCTTGGTATGCTTTACAGAATCGATTCCATGGTTTCTTTTATCTATGTGACTATGGGTCTTTTGTTTTATTGAATGATAGCCAGAGGATTTTCTCATTGAATTTTGAAACCTTAATATCTGGGACTATTTTCAGAGCACCCATGGATAAGGGAAGGTGGAGAAGCATCTGATGAACCAATAGATAGCGCTGTCCTCTCAAGAATGAAGCAGTTCAGAGCAATGAACAAACTTAAAAAACTCGCCCTCAAGGTAAACTTGAGAATCTACTGAACCTTGGTTGAAACTGATTTTACCATTTGCATTTCCTTTATTATCCGCTTCGTTTACAACCAAAATTCAGTACTTTTAGTCAAATAGTTCTTGCCAACGGCCAACTTAAGTGGTTCTTTTTATTGGATTCCAGGTGATTGCAGAAAATCTCTCAGAAGAAGAAATTCATGGATTGAAAGCAATGTTTGCGAATATAGACACAGACAACAGTGGCACAATCACATATGATGAACTAAGGACAGGATTGGCTCAACTTGGGTCGAAGCTCACCGAGGATGAAGCCAAGCAGTTGGTAGAAGCCGTAAGTTAACTGTCAAAAACAAAATCTTCCAATTTAAAAGCAATTTCATTATCTTCACAACTAGTAACTTATTGTACTTGTGTAGGCTGATGTAGATGGAAATGGCTCAATTGACTACATCGAGTTCATCACCGCTACAATGCACAAGCACAAGCTAGAAAGGGAAGAAAATCTATACAACGCATTTCAGTATTTCGATACGGACAATAGTGGGTACGTAGTATCTGCTGCAGGAATCCTTCTATCATTGATTTGAGATGCATCATGAATCTTCTCACCTAAGGAAATTAATAAATTTAAAAAAAGTAAATGCATATCCTCGATGTTAAGGAACCAAATCCAACCTGAAATTCAACAAATTTGTAGTTGTATGCCAATGAAATGTTTTAAACTAGTGTGCCTTCTTGTCAGTAGATGAGATTTGTTTTTGCTCGAGTCTTATATTTGAATTTTAATTCTTTCTAAAATTTTGTGGGTAGTGAAGTTTGAATTCGTGATTTCTTGGTAATGTTTTGATGCATGAATCAACTCAGGGAAAACTCTCAAGCTTGTGATTGTAGGGAATGTAAGCCAAACAAAATGGATGAATGTAGACATTAAGTATGTCTAGGTTCATTCTTTCTTGAATGTATCAAGAAAGCGTTAATAGATATGAAATTGAGGGAGTATGTGAGAATGTCCATGTTTAACTTGCTGCTAATCTGCTTCAAAGAGAATAATCTAAAATGCTCAAACTTTTCTTGAACATTGTTATAGATTCATCACAAGAGACGAACTGGAGACTGCGATGAAGGAACACGGAATAGCTGACGCAGCGGGTATACTGGAAATAATAGCCGAAGTGGACACTGACCATGTAAGTTTTTTCGTCTCTTTGAGACTCAAAACTTACAATCTGCGTAAAACTATCATATGCTGATTTTTCTCTTCTCAAAAATTTCATTAGGATGGGAGAATTAACTACGAAGAATTTTGCACGATGATGAGATCAGGAACCAAACCGTTCTAATAGAGACTCCCCAAAGGTTTCCTCATCTTTAACCAGGTTCCGACGAGCTTTTCCAGCTAAAGTTATGGAGTAGTATATTATGTACGAAAAATTGTATGTGTGCATTGCACTTGGTGTACACCAAGTTGTACAACATTTTGTAACATAAACATTTGAAAGAAAAAAAAAACTCATCATTGTGTAACAAAAAATGTGGTATGACTGTGTAGACCAAGTGATGTATATGTACATAAAGCAGTTCATTTCATAATGTGATTGTAAGAATTTGGGAGAAAATATATCCTCTTTCTTCTGCTTTTAATAAATTGTGAGATGTGAGAATAAGCAAAATTTCATTGCTGTAAAAATCAATGTTTAATTTTGAGCAATTTATGCTTATGCAGTATGCACTGAGCTGTTCATGTACAACCAACGATATTTTCGTACATTCGCGATGAATATTCATTTATGAGTAACAAAATTCTCATTTCACATATTTGTTTTATATTAGTTGTACTCCATCTTTATTTTAGTTGAAACGACCTTTGTGTTACACAAGTCAACTTGCAGTGGTGACTTCTTGGAGGAGAACCTCATCAAAGAGATGCCTTATGGTGATTTTGCTATATTGGTAGCTGATGGCATTAAGGTTACCCTAAAAAAATTATCACGGGCATTGTATTCTTGCATTCGTTTTGGGTTTCAAAGATTTAGTAGGTGTTTCTATGTGCTTATAACCTGGTCAAAATTGCTTATAAGTAGTTTTTAAATTATTAGTCAGTTGATGATATGTTTTTGTATGTTTATAAGTTGACTTATAATCTGTTTATAAGAAAAAAAGGATCTTATTAGTTATTTATTATTAAGCTGGTTTTTTTATTTCTCCGTTTTGACAAGATTATTTAGTAAATTGCCCTCACCATTTTTGAATATTTCCAAGTGACTTATCTATCATTTAAATTATTTTACTTCAATAAAAGAATATTTGACTTATAAGCAACTTATAAGTTAAAAACTATTTATGAGCAATAAGCCAATAAGTACCAGCACATAGAAACACCCACTAAGACAGCGTTCCGTTTAACTTATTGTTCTGCTTATTACTTATTCTTATTATAATTAGACCAGATCAGTCTAGATCAGAACATATAAGATCAAATCAGATTAAATCATATCAAATCAGAAATAAATTTAATTATAGCTACAATCAGATCAGATCAGAATTTCAATGTCTTATTATAATTATAAATCAATAAAGTATAGAAAAAAAGAAATTAAATTACCAAATTTTTTTCACGTGTCAAACCAAAAAAGCTTTTGTTTCTTTAAAGAGTGTTTAAGAACAGTCCAGTCCAGTCCATGTTAGTACTCATAAAGCAACACATGAAAATCTGTATATGTATGTGTAAATACAATCAAATCGGGGCCCCGATTTGCTCTATCTCCGCTAGTTTGGTCGCAAGTTTTGCAAATTAACAAGTCATTTCCCTATTTTAGTCCTGCAATTTGAAGGTGACGACCCGTTATGTTGAATGATATATTCCTTTTCTTTATATCGGCTAACAATTGGAAGTGGAACAATTAATCCATTTGAATCACCTTGATTCATATGTTTAGTGCGTGATTGGACTGGTTTTGTTACATGATTTTGTTTGAAATTTTCTGAGAAGATCTATTTTGCTGCTTTGTTTCAAAACAGCATGTTGATTGCTGATTCCGATCTGTTTATTGCATATGATTAGTCTGGTTTACTTCACGGGATTTTGCTAGAAATTTTCTGAGAAGATCTATATATATTGCTGCTTTATTTCAAAACAGAATGTTGATTACTTTTTTATTGCAGGTTTGTTTTATTATATGCCTGATTAGTCTTATATATATGCCTTTGTTAATGTATGTTGTAAGTTTGAACTTAGTCTGTAATTCAGCTTTTTTACTTTTTTTTCTTTGCTTTTTAACTAAAACCTATATGGGTGTTGGTGGTGGTGATGATAATGGTACAGAACAGCCCTCAACTGTTAGGTGCAGGTATCGTTGTTGTCGTCACCCTGCTCCAGAAGTAGCTGGACACGAACTCCTTTGTGAGGTACGGGTTTTTCTTTTCTTTCTTTTTGTTTTTGTTATTAAATGTATTTTTTTAGCCAAGTTGATATAAATGTTTTCATCTGGTTAGAATAATCCACAAAATTGTGCCAAAAAGCTCCTTCATGGTGACCAACAATCTACTGATTTCGAAGCTGCCATTGCTGCCTCGTTACAAGATCGTGATATTATAAAGAAGCATCTCGAGTGTTAGATGCAATGGAGGTTTCATTACGAGCTGCCCCACTTGTAGGTGTAATGCAACTGGATGAACTGGGCATTTTTTTAATAATAAGTGGTTTTCATTCACTATGGTTATGAGACTAGTCGTACGAAGGGTTTGTTTCGTTTTTGCAAGAAGTTGAATTTCAATATTGTGGTATTAAACCTAGGGGGATGATGGTGGTCATTGCAACCTAGTTACAGGATGATCAAGAGTCGGCTAATTTGGAAGCTGCTATTGCAGCCTCGTTACAAGATTCCAGTAAGTCTGATGATACAACAACATCTGAGTCGGCAGCTGCATCGATGGCTTTACTAAAAGTTCACCCATTCGAGGCTTCGATACAACCCATCCAATTGGTTTAGTTTTACTTTTTTATGCTATACTTAGTTTTTTTTACTAATGACTTTTTAAATTTATGTGGGATAAGGTTTTTTTAAGTTAAAAATTCTTAATAGTACACTCAGATTTTTTTCTGTTTGTAGTACGATCTATCATTTGTTGTTGATCAAGACGTATCTGGCTCGTCACCTTGCTTTGTGGACAAACAAGAGCTCGTCAATCTTGTTAAGTTTATGTTTATTTCTGTGTTTTATAAGACATCTTATTTTTCTATCTGAATACGTCTTATTTTTGTGTGTAGGATGAACTGTTGGGGCCCCCATTGTGAGATCTTATTATCAAAATAATCTTCCTAAAAGGCCAATAAATCAAGGGAGTCCATAGTGCGCTGTAGAGGAAGAGAAAAGTGATAATGCATGATATTGAAGGTCACTTTTTTTTTCAATGCCAAGAGACAACTTAAGTAAATATGATAATGAAACTGTCTTTTTATAAATAAAAAAATAATACTTCTCTTTCTTTCTGGTAGAAAGAGCAATGAAGTAACAAAATTAGTTCTTGGCCTCCCAGATTTCGAAAAGACAACAACTGTAAATCAATTGAGGATGAACACAAGTCAACCGAGGACCAAGTACACCTTTCTTGACCGTTGCAGTGGTGACTTTTTGGAGGAGAACACTATCAAGGAGATTTCTTATGCTAACTATGCTATATTGATAGGCGATTGCCTGAAAGATTTTAGAGACGGATACCTAAACAAAAATTTTCATGTCTATTGTTTTTATGCCTTCACGTTGGATTTTAGAGATCTAATATGTTGTGTTAACAAGGTACATTCAATTAGTTTATTATTTTTTTGAATGTACTTTGTTAACACAACATATTAGATCTTTAAAACCAAACGTGAAGGCAATAAAACAATAGACATGAAATTTTTTGTTTAGGTATCCGTCTCTAAAATCTTTCGTGCAATCGCCTATCAATATGGCATAGTTAGCATAAGATATCTTCTTGATAACGTTCTTCTCTAAAAAGTCACTACTGCAAGGGTTAAGAAAGATGTACTTGGTCCTCAATTGACTTGTGTTCATCCTCAATTGATTTACAGTTGTTGTCAGTTGTTGTCTTTTCGGAATCTGGGAGGCCAAAAATTAATGATGTTACTTCATTGCTCTTTCTACCTGAAAGAAAGAGAAATATTATTATTATTATTTATAAAAAGACAGTTTCATTATCATATTTACTTAAGTTGTCTCTAGGTATTGAAAAAAAGTGACCTTTAATATCACGCATTATCACTTTTCTATTCCTCTACAACGCACTTTGGAGTCCCTTGTCTTATAGGCCTTTTAGGAAGATGATTTTGATAATAAGATCTCACAATGTGAGCTAGCAGTTCATCCTACACACAAAAATAAGACGTATTCGGATAGAAAAATAAGATGTCTTATAAAACACGGAGAAATAAACATAAACTTAACAAGATTGACGTGCTTTTGTTTGTCCACAAAGCCAGGTGACGAGCCAGATACGTCTTGATCAACAACAAATGATAGATCGTACTAGAAATAAAAAAAATTAGTGTACTACTCCCTCCGTCCACATTTAAAGTTCTCGCTTTGACCGGGCATGGAGTTTAATAAAAGTTAAAATTTACATTGACTTTCCCAAAATACCCCTTAACCTTGCCCACACCCCCATCCATATTGACTGCCGACTGTAGAGGCTGTCCCAAGTTCCTGCGGCCTAACCCCATCATTCCACAGAATTCCGACGGTTGAAATCCGGCAAATTTCCGGCCAGTGTGAAATTCCGACGATGAGTGAGTCGAAAAAAGATTTGAATCGGATTTCTTAATCGACTCCAAAGAAGATGAAGATGAAAAAGATCTGAAGATGAAAAAGATCTGAAGATGATTCTTTGTCGATTCACAGATCTGATCCGATTTTCTTAGATCCGACGATGAAGAAGAAGAAGAATAGAAAGGACAAATCGAAAGGGGAAAAAAGAGGAAAAAGAAAAAGTAGAAGATGAAGAATAGAATTGAAAAATCAAAACGGGGAAGAAGAAGAAAAAAATCGGAAGCAGATGATGATGAAGAAAGGAAAATTCAGAAGGGGGGAAGAAGAAGAAAGGAAAAATCTAAAGAAGAAGAAAGAAAAGTAAGAAAAAATCAGAAGGGGAAGAAAGAAGAAGAGAGAGAGAGAGAAGGAAAGAAGAACAAGAAAAAGGAGAGAAGAATCCCAATGTGCGGACGGGAAAAAGGAAAAAAAGAAAGAAAAAAAGAGGGGAAAGGAAAAGAAGAGAGGAAAAGTTAAAGTTAAAGAGGGTATTTAAGTCTTTTTAACAAAAGAAAGTTTCTAAAAAAGGAAATCGCAACATTATTTGTGGACGGACCAAAAAAGAAAGCGGGAACTTTAAAGTTGGACAGAGGGAGTATTAAGAAGGTGGATTACTATTGTGAAGGTGGATCTTCTATCAGAATCAGAGTTGGAGTATCAAGGCGTTAAAAACCATATCCGGAACCACATGGTGTATATTGGCTTTGAAGAAAGGAAAGTTCAAATTCTGCCAGTTTTATTAGTGAGTGGTGATACTATTTTAAGGAAACCTAACCAATATGACTCGTACACTAGATCAACCTTGATGGAAACAATTGTATGGTTAAGTCTATCATAATCCAATGATCCTTCTTTAGAAATGGTTTTGCATGACTGAGAATGTAGCTACAAGTATGGTGCATCACGAAAAGTTGGTGTTAGGTGATGATGTAGTATTCTGATAAGGGAGTTAGACCTCGTGTGTGGATGATAGAAATTGATATTACATGTGAAGAAGATGAGAGGGTGGAGGAGGCACACTAAATGGAAAGTGTATAGTTTAAGTTGAGAACTACTCTCGATGGATTGCCCAAACCAGACACCATTGTCTCTACTTTGATGCAAAACCCAGCAAGAGATGTTGAGGTTTTCAAGACCCGGCTTTTTGTTATAGATGAGGCAATTAGGGCAGGATACCTGGAGCACGAGTTGTGGTGTCATATGGCTGAGACGAAAGTAATCTTAGAAATAATTTGGAATGTTATTGATAGGCATACGGGAAGACCGCCTGCTATAAATCCTAAAAACAACAATGGTCTAACTCCTGAGGCTTGTTGCACCAGCCTCTGCTGTTGATGCACCGGCCTCTGTCCTGGAAAGACGTGACCCGATGATTTGTTTCCACATTTGTACTGAAGCCTATTGCTATTACATTTCTCAGTTGACCGCCTGCCCTAGGGACGGGTACTGAACAAATGTTTCCAAGGATACGAGATAGCCAATGACAGGTACAATTTGAATAATGCCACTGTTACGTGGAGTTAGAAGGTTGTTCTTCCTAGGATCCATTGATGCCGGTCTTTCCATGGAAAATTCTTTCTAAGATTATTTTTGTCCCAGCCATATGACACCACAACTTGTACTTCAGGTATCCTGTGCTAATTGCCTAATCTATAACAAAAAAACTGAGCTTTGAAAACCCCAGCATCTCTTGCTGGGTTTTGCATCAGAAAAGCAATAATGGTTCCTTGTTTTGACAATCCATCAAGAGTTATTCTCAACTTAAATTTTACACTTTCCATCTGGTGTGCCACATCCACTTTCTCATCTTTTTCACATGTAATATCATCCACAGATGAGCTGGACTGAATACTACATCATTACCTAACATCAAAAAGAAAGATCATTCGATGAAGGTAGACTTAACTGTAAAATCGTTTCCGTCATGATCCAATGTACTAGTCATAATGGTTTAGCTTCCTTAAAATGCTATCACCATTCACTAATGAAACCGATAGAATTTGAACTTTTTTTTCTTCAAAGCTAATATACACTAAGTTATTTCGGATATGGTTTTTAACGCCTTGATACCCTCAACATCGGATGTGACACACACACAATATACAATTGGTTTTTTATATTATTGATTTGTTCCATGTTGATTTAGTGTTTGGTTTTTTATATCCTTGCTGTGGTTCTGTGTTTTTGTGAAATAAATTATAGAACCCAAAATAGTTTTAGTTTGTTTCATCGTCTAGAAGAATTGGACTTATAAATGGTGACGTTCATGATTGGAAAATCTGAGATTAGGGAATTTCCCCGAGGTTTCAGAATATTCTTCCAATCTCTGGCGTTTTGGTTTCCTTGAAACTCAAAACCACCTTCTCAATGCTTCTTTATGTTGCTTTTGCCTAAATACAGATTTTAACTGACTATCACCGAGAATAACTCCACTAGGAATGCTTCTTTATGTTGCTTTTGCCTAAATACAGATTTTAACTGACTATCACCAAGAATAACTCCACTAGGAATGCTTCTTTATGTTGCTTCTTCATATTACTCTTTGTTACTCAGGTATGTTCTTAATGCTCCTTCATGTTGCTCTCTGTTACTCGGGTATGTTCTTAATGCTTCTTCGTGTTGCTTTTTGTTACTCATGTATATTCTTAATGCTCTCAAGAGTCTCAGCTGCCTACTCTTTACCTTTCAACAAACTCTATGAAGTTAAACTAAGACGATTAATATGCTAAAAAGATTTGCTAAAAAACATTCCTTGCATTTAAAAGTTGGCACCTTAGGCACATGAATGAGCTTTTGCTGTATAAAGCTATTAATATAGGTTAAATTGAGGTCTTCACACTCGGACTTCTCGCAAACTCATTTTCATTATACTTTCTTAGATTGTATTTTGCCCTTATAAAGTAGCTCTTTTTCGAATATAGTATTCAATGTTTTAAATTTTCTAAATAATACTTAATTTAACTATTAATTATTTAATATTAGTCTAAAGATACAAAAACACCCCTCGCCCAAAATTATAGCTTGCATTTTAGAACTGAATTCTCCCGCTCATACCGCCGTAATTATCTTTCAATATAGGAATTTAGATGCTATAAATAAGTACTATTTAGGGAATAAAAAGTTTTAGGTATTACTCCGTACATTGGGAAAGACATATTTTAGTACTCCCTCTGTCCTCTTAAGATCTTCTCGTTTTGACTTTTTGTGATTTTTAAAGAGAGTTGAAGAAAAGTAAAAGTTTACTATAATACCCTTTATGAAAATGGGTGGCGTGTATTGAATGAGATATGTGAGGTGTAATAAATAAAGTGAGGGTAGCTGTGGTATTTTAATTGTTAAAAAAGATAATGAGAAGATCTATGATGGACAAATAAAAAGACTAATGAGAAGATCTATTGGGGACGAAGGGAGTACTATTTAGTGCAAATTTCAATATAAACTACATATAGTACTCCGTAGTATTTTCATGGTGCGTGGACTAGATACACGGACAAAATCTCACTCTAGACATTCTGTTGGAAAATGGAGTATTCTTTTCTTCTCGTTAGTTTTAATTCCGTCAAATCACCGAAGGGCTCGTTATATCTTGGGGGAGTTTTTTGCCAACCGGAAATAATTACTTGAGGTCACCGTTTCTACGCGTCTCGAGCTTTTGGATTATCTAACGATTATTTTGCAGGTTTTTGGCTAGTAGTCTATAACACACACAACATTGTGTTTGTGTGTACAAAGTAAAGGAGCATGTTGTAATGAAATAGCTTCTTTATCACCAA
The DNA here is from genome assembly GCA_003260385.1 of Cuscuta australis. Lineage (NCBI taxonomy): Eukaryota > Viridiplantae > Streptophyta > Magnoliopsida > Solanales > Convolvulaceae > Cuscuta > Cuscuta australis. The sequence continues at coordinate 3,237,119 of NQVE01000192.1, forward strand.
ATAATCATAATCATATGGATCACCCCCTCCAGACGTTAAAGAATTACATTTCATTATCTGTTAATCTTTTATGTGTCTGCTGCTGTTACTTCCAATAATTATATGGTTCATCTTTTATGTATCTCCAATATTTTATTATGGAATTACATTTCATCATTCAGCTTAAAACTTTTGATTGAATTAAGTTGACAGGACACAATGTACAAAAAAAAGTGTTACTACCTAGGTCATAAATGTTCAAACCACTTAAGACGATTTTCCATAATTTTTTCCTACAATAGGTGTCACTCTAACTTTAGCTCTGATATCTTCATTCCTTATTTTACGTGTATAGGCATGTGCTAGAAGAAGAGGTAGACCTAAGAGGACTTGGCAAGCATTGATCAAGGGAGACCTTCGCGTGAACAATCAATACATGATAGGGCGTAATGACGTCATCTAATCAATGTAGCTGACCCACCCAATAGAATAAATCCTTGTTGTTGTAATTATTGTTGTTGTTGTTGTTGTTGTTGTTGTACTACGTCATACAATATTGGAGGCCAATGTGGCCACGTAGGACGCAGAGATGGGCGAACATCGCCCCCTCCATCTGTGATCGGTGTGTCCCCCCTATGCCCACGGCTATCACACTAATTTTTGCTGTTTTTCCCTTTCATTTTAGGGGTAGGTCACTGAATCAAAATCAATTGAGTTTTGCCAAAAAAACCTTTTTGAATCTAAGGAATCTCTTCATTTTTGGTAACTAAAGAATAAATTGTGTAGTTCCAATCAATGAAATTGGAGATTTTGCAATGAAATCGGATGATCAATTTTGTCATGTACTCATCACATGTGGATTGATTTTGGCATTGTTTGAGAAAAACACTTTCAATTAGTGCTAATCTTTTGAGAAATTTTTAAAAATATTAATTAATTTTGAAAATGCTAAAATTAAATAATGTTATAAGATAATGTTTTCGAGCCGATAAAGTTAAACCATAAAGGGAATATTGTCAAACATGCCCTACTCGCACTCATAGGAAGAACTCATAAATAAAAGTAAAAAAATGCTCGTATGGAAACACCAAATAAGAATCTTAAGTATATTGATATCAAAATAAAAGTTTATATTTTCATTTTTACACCGTCACACTCGCAATATTGTCGGATTGTAATTATCGCACAGCCATACATCGCCGCTATCGACGTTGACTGGTGGTCCATCGGTAATTGACTGATCGCACTTTCATATTACACTGTCATCTTTTTTCTATCAAATAGTCATACACTCTTATGTATTTTAGCTATGTTTTATTACTCCGAAATAATGTTTCCGAAAAAGTGGACCAACATTCGTTCAAGTGAGCAAGAGTGAATAAGCTCGATTTTAGTCCAATCAAGACTCTTAGTATAAAGCATAGAGCATCTCACATTACGTATGATAGGGCCCGGGAGTCAAGCTCGATCATAACACTCTTTTTCACCCCCTATTACCATCTAAGCTACGCTCCCGGATAAAATGATATGATTTTAATAAATGAATCGTAACGACAAAAATAAATAAATAAAATGTTTTGGAGAGAGTGGACCAATGTGCATTCGAGATGGATGGTAATCTCCTTGACGGCCCAATTAGGACGGGAAGTGGGCTGAACCAGAACCTCCCTTCCAAATGGGCCAGTTGGGTGGGAGAGAACTGGAATTTGTGTCCTCCGGCGACTCGAGGAAGACGATCCGCAAACAGTTGCAGAAACTTGAATCTACCACCATCTTCTTCTTCTCTCCCATTCCATGGAAAAAGGAAAACCTCAAAAGGCTGTGAATGCAATAAAGCCTGCTCGAAAGCCCTCCCAATCTTCGTGTGCGCCTCTCTTTCTCTTCTAATCATATGATTTTTTTATGCTTGAATTATTTCGGTTCGCATGAAATTCACGAGCTTTTCTGATTTTTTGTTGTTGAATAGTGTTTGATTTTGGAAAATTAACTACTGGTTTGGGATGGGTGACAGTGTTGCCGATATCATCGACTCCATCGAGGAAGAAGACACAGATTCCGAGCTTAGTGAGTTTGTGTATTGGATTCATCGGAAGGCATTTTGACGATATCATCGAGGATTTGGCTGAAATTGCTTCTAGTTTTCCCCCTAGTATTAAGGTTTTGTTTCTCGCGTCTCTCCTTTTGGATGCAAGCTTTTAACATTAATTCTCAGCTTTTGTGATATTTGTGGGCGATTGATTAAATATTTAGGTGTTTTGGAAGTGAAATTGGGATTTGTGTTGTTATATTGCTAGGAATTAAGGATGTTCATTCATGATAAATTCATGAACAATATCAGATATAAGTTTCCAGTACATGTATAAAATCTGGTAAAGACTTCCCATGAAGTCTCAATGTTGTACTGCTCTGTATTTCTAGATCAAGTGATAAGTTTTCTTTATACAGATAGCACTTGCAGCAGTTGCAAGGAGGAGGAAGTTGTTGGATGATGATGTCATCCTGGCATTAGCTGATAGTTCATGGGAAATCCTCGATATATCTGGATCTGATGTTTCTGATTTTGGCCTCTCGGAAGTGGTAAAGACTTGCAAATATCTAAAAGCAGTAGATATGAGGTATTAAAGTATCTCGTACTGTGTTTTAATCAGCATCGTCTTCTTCGTTTGGGTTTGTAAATTCGTTCCTCTGCAACTAACATTCTTTATTAGATTGTGCACTCATATTACACACTTCACATAGTGACATTATTAGTAATGTTTACCACACATTTGCTCTCTCAAGTTTTAAGTTTCAATGTTATCCACCCGCACTGTTCTGCGAACAATTTAGTGTTATTTTCTCCATCCACACATGTTTTATAAAATTTTAGTTTGTACAACTCCAAGCTGCATTTGGCAATATTCTTTTCTCAATTGTGTGGATATGACACTAGATTAAGCAAATGCTGAGGCTGGTTTTGAAATGTGATGTGCAGTTGGTGCAGCAAAGTCACATGGACTGGTGTTTCTGAACTCTTGCATCATAGTCAGTCTCTGGAAATATTGAGATGGGGGTATGCATTACCTTTTGTAGTTGCTATTAAGATTTCATTCTTGAAGTCTTAAAAGCCTGTTTTTTTGTCCAACCAGTATTTTAATTTCTTATGTGGTGTGAAATAATGAAATTTAAATTGACAAAGGTGGAAAATAGGGACATTCTGACATGCTCTTTTTGGGCTATTCACAACTCTTCAATTTTCTTGGGTAATAATTTATACTTTTAGGTATCAATGCTCCCATGCCTTCTCTCATATTTGTTTTGTTTAGAACTATAAGTTTCCACTGGGAACCGAAAGAATGCTATGAGACAAAATTTTGGAGGAAATTTGGAATGAGAGAAAATGGGTAGGGACTAGGGAAAGTATAAAAAAATCAAACACCATAGATCAATTTCATGTTTGTGTTAATCACCTTTTTTTAACATTTCTATTATAACATGTTGTAAGAAGTCCAACTATATATATTATTTTTAAAAGTTTTCATCTAAATTGATTCTCATTTATATTTTCATGGTAAAACAAAGTATTAGGAAAAAACCATTTGCTTAATGGAGGGCCATTTTCTTTTCCCTGCCATTTTTAAGTTCCAGGATCCAGACATAGGCAAGTGTTGTGCTATTATACCTGTCAAGCCATAGGAATGTGATAGACATTTGACTATAGTGAAAAATCACATAACAGGATTCCACCAACGTTAATGTTTCAGAGGGTGCTCAAGGAGTGAGGACACTGCACGCCGATGCTTGTGTATGCTGAAACCAAGCCTCAAAGATGTAGAGGGAGAGTCTTGGGAGGAGGTTGACGCTTCAGAGTTAGCTCACGGTGCACATTTATTGCGATGGCTAGTGTGGGTAAGAATGCTGCTTTCGATTCATTCTTAGTTATTACTCCTGTCCCTTTAAAAACACTGCCTGCGTTCCCTTTTTGGATGTCTCAAAAGTCAAAACACTTTTCGTATATTTTATTTTTCTTTTAAAGTAATGAACATTTGGCTCACAAGGTTTCTCTCATAAATTTCAAACATACACCTTTCACTTTTCAACATATTCTTAATAAACCTCGTGAAAATCAAATTAGGTAATGCTTTTTGGGACTGAGGTAGTACGACTTCTTTGAATCTGCAAGTCTGTATCACTGTCTGTCTGTATGACATGTTCTTTGAAACTGAGAGCCTGTTTGTTGACTCAAAATGGCTCAAGTGGTTGAACTTGCTCAATCCGTGGCTGAAATTGAAGAAAAGAAATCTAAAAATGGAGCCTTCAAAAAAGAAAAAAAGTAATCTAAAAATGGAGACTGACTTGCCATTTTTATCATGTTTGTCCATCTCAGCAACAAAAAAAGAAAAGAAATAATATTTGTTTGTTTCTTCAATACCAGCTGAGATGCACTGTAGATAAGTTGATGTTTGGTGAAAAATATTGGTAATGTGGCAAAAATAGCCTACCATAATAGCAAAGAATTACTCTTCCTTCAAATATATATATATTTTTTGCACCGTACGAACTACTCCATTTACAAACTCCAAAGCCCATACAAAGGTAGAAATCACAACAACTAAAAATGCAACTCCAAAATTAAAGCCCCTTCAAATATGTTCTTAGGTCTATTTCATAAATTTTACAGAGCAATATTTGTATACCTACAGCCAAAGATTGGGAATGATTCCCTGGAGCATCTGCAAGTTGAATGCCCTCGCATCATAGTGAACCCAAAGAACACCCTTTTTACTTTCAGGGGGCTTGAAGTTCCTCGTGAAGCATTACCCGATGTGTCATTGGATGATCAGGTAGTTGAAGATATTGAACCAAAAACTTGGGAACTGTCCCCAAGGACTTCTTTCACATTGGTTCCAAGCCAGCCCGATGAACTGCCCATTGCTGAGAAATTCAGACTTGCATACTTGGAAAGAGACAACCGGCTAGCGCCAAAGCGGGCAAAGAATGCCCGGCAAAGGCAACGCCGGGCTGAGAGGGAATGGGTGATGATGAGCACAAATGCGAAGGCGCTGGCTCTAGCCTCCCAGGCAACCAAATCTTTGCACATACGGAGCTAGCAATCACTATCGAATACCGACTCTCTACCCGTTGGAGGTAAGGTCTGTGTACATTTACCTTCCCTGCACCCTGTTTCTGATAGGGATATGCATGTATGTGTGGCTTGGTTTTATTTACTGTTAATTGGTCAAACTTTTTTTTTTGGTTTTTACATACACCCTCCATTAGGGGTGTATACGAATCGAATTGAAGCAAATATAGCACTATTCGATTCGTATTCGATTAAAGTGATATGTATTCGAATTTGGATTCGTATATAATTCGAATTTTAAAAAACATTCGTATTCGATTCGATAGATATTTGACATATTTGAATTCGTATTCAAATATTCGAATTCGAAAATATTAGTAATTTTTTTCTTAAAACAAATTTCTTAAAGACATTAAATTATTATTTTATAATAATGTAAAATGTAGTAAAAATTAAAATGTAGTAAAAATATGTTAGAATATATATAAATTTATTTATAAATTATAATATTCGAATATATATAAATTTATATGTACACAAATATTTAATATATTAGAATATATATAAATTTATTTATAAATTATAATATTTGAATAATTTGAATAATAAACGAATCGAATCTATTAATATTTGTATTCGAACATAATTCGAATCTAAAATATGATTTGTATTCGGATTCGAATTCGAATATAGCGAATACGAATCATCTTTTTCGAATACGAATCACGAATCGAATACATTTTATTTGATTTGTATGCACCCCTACCCTCCATGTCCATAGTTTGGACAATTTGTCATAACTTCTTTATTGAATATGGATAGTGGCCAACTAATCTCGTACAAACAAACATGAGTGGAAAACTAAATTCACACAAAAATTTTATACATGGAGGGCGTATTAAGATGCATTTTGCATTGATAAAAAAAAAAGATGCATTTTGCATTTACTTTTGCTATATCATTCCTATTTTACTTTCACGGAGTATGAGTTATGATTCATTGATCGAAGTACTTCTTTCTTAGATTATTCTCTTTTAAAAACTCCTTTTATAGTTTATAATCATGTTACTATTTGTTTTACACTATGTTTGGTTTAAGGAATTTGAAAGAGAAAGAAAAGAAAATAAATTGGAAAACAATTTTTCTTGTTTCATTAGAGGGAAAAGAAAGGGAAAGATGAGGCAAAAGAAAATAAGAAGGCAAAACGTACCAAGTGAAAGGAAAACCAAATTCTTCCCATTTTGGTGAGAAAAATGAGAGAATTATTTTCTTTTCTTTCTCCTCCAGATTTCTTGAAAGAAGGTAAAGAGACTATAATCTCAGCATGAATTGAATTATGGGAAGTGAGGTATATCCATAGGGACTCATGGTTAAACAAATGAGTAAATGAAGTGGGGTGTGTAAGAGTTAGAATGGGAACACTGAACAGTACTCCACTAGATAGCACTTTATTATTTATGGACTCCAATTTTGGAGTATAGACTCAAAAGTAGTCTCCAAAAATTTTCAAAATCTTTTTTTTTATAGGATTGCCAAGTTCCTCCATCCACATTTAGAAACCCTATTGCACTTGAAACCTGTGAATAGACCATAAATGAGAGCATTCATTGTACTCATAAAAACTTCACCATCCATTAATGGAGGAGGACCAAATCATCCATCTCGACCTTCCTCCCTCTTTCCGTGCTTACGACGATACTAAGTTCAACACGACTAGACACAATTTGCAACAACAATAATCCAGTTAGGTCTTACGAGAGTAGATTCTAGAGAGAGTGTGTGCACGCAGATCTTCCTTTTACCAAACAACATAGATAAAATAAGGTCACACACGACGAAGTATATATCAGAGATAGCAAAAAGCAAACAGAAGTCAAGAACAAACTAATTAAAAAAACAAAAACACGGCAAACAAAGAGCACCAAACATACAAAAAAACAAAGCACTCAAGAAATGGAGAAACTACCATTAAGTCTAGAGCGCCTACCTGACTATTTTAACGTAGTTTTGCAGAAGTTCTTATCTAATGTCATATACTCCCTCCGTCCCAAAAAGATTTACACGTTTCAAAAAAATTGTGTCTCACAATCCCTTACCCATTTCTATTAAAAAACCACTTTTACCCCTTACTTTTTCAAACCCTACCTATCACATCATACCTTTTTTCTAATAATCTACACATCACATCCTACTTTTACCCATCACATCAAGGGTATTTTTGGAAAGTCAACACAAAATTATCTCTCCCTTAATTTCAACTTTAGTCAAAATGGGTAACACTTTATGGGACGGAGAGAGTACTTAATAAGGCCACAAAGTATAAGATATTCACTACACACAATTTGCATGTTCTAAAATATACTGTAAGTTCTACTTGTGTCTTAAACACCCTTTACTCCGTTCGAATTTTCTCTCATTTGACATTTTTTTTACTTCGTAGTATTTTTATACTTTGACTATAATATATCAAAAAAAGTAATGTTGTGCTATGATATAAATTTTTTTGAACGCATGATATAAATTTAATAGTATTTTGAAACGTTGTTCTAAAATATTCTTCTCTCCCAACTAAAATATTTTGTTTGTGATTTTCAATGTCTAACTTTATTAATTCTTTTTATCAATTTTGTTAATCATTTGATAAAAAATATATGGCTATGTCACCACATGATTTGTAGGAACTTTTGATTTAGTTTTTAAATATATAAATTTTAATTTTTAATTCAACCCCAATTCTCATATAAATCGAGCTGAAAGTAACTTTATTCAAACATCGTAATATATAATACAAAATATAGATTTACAAATGAATATAAAGGTTAATGGTGAAAATGTTCCATTCAAGGCCTTCAAGGAATTTTGAAGGAAAAGAAAAGAAAATGGTCCTCTCCCTTTCCTTTCCAAAATGGAAGGATTTTGATTTTACTTTCCCTTACACTATGTTTGGTTCGAGTATTCGAAAGGAAAAAAAAGAAAATAGTTTTCCCTCAATTTTCTCACCAAAATGAGAGAAATTTGGTTTTACCTCCCCTTAGAGCATGGGCAGTGGCGCGTCAAAGCCACTGCCACGCATGCCACATAGGATTTGACACGGTTGATTTGGGTGAGGCATGAAGGGGTAACTCCCCTTTCCGTGGCATGTGCGAGGCATATACTTGCTCCAATTCCTGTTCTTTTTTTTCTTTTGGAAAAAAAGAAGAAATACGGAGTACTTCTTATTTAGTTATTTTTATAGATATATTTTTATGATACAAATATATGAAAACTAATTTATAATACGGAGTAATAAATATCTAAAAAATATAAAAAGTTACAAAAGGTGAAACTTCCATATTGTTTTTTAAATTTTTTAGTTTGGATTTAAAAAAAATGTTTTTTTCTTACAAGAAAGAAGAATTATTCAGAGTACATCTATTTTTTGCCTCACTTTCAGTCTTGCATTTGTTTCTTTTCCATCTTTTTTTGTATCTAAAAATAAAACCCTATTCCTTCAAAAAAATAACAAATAAAAATTAAACTCCCTTTTTAAAAATCTAATAACGTAACCCTTGGTTCTAAAGCTAAAAATATATATTTTTAAATTAACATTATATCCAAGACTACACAATTTAAATTGATAATTAAAATAATTTTGAATAATTAAATTATATATAATTACAAAAAAAATAAAAATAAATATACTTGGACTAATTAAAATATGTCAAAAAATGTAAACATTGAGAAAAATTATGACTTGTCATTGTAGAGCATGCCACTCCACTGGCATGACAAGACTGTTTTTGATTGGTTGAACTGTGACACGTCAGCGTGTGACATTTCTGAATATGTCTTGCCATTGTTCATGCTCTTAGTACTTTTTGTCTTCTCATGTTCATTTTCTTTCCACTTTCCTTTTTTTTGTCTAACCAAACAAGAAAAATGTTTTCTTTCTCATTTCCTTTCCCTCTCAAATTCCATTAACCAAACATAGTGTTAGTATATTTTACATTATCATTTCCTTTTTCCTCTCTAACCAAACATGAAAAATAATTTTTTCTCTTATTTTCTTTTTCTTTCTCTTTCAAATTCTTTGAGCCAAACATAGTGTAAAGGGAAATGAGTAAAAGATGAAATTCTTTTTTTTTTTGAAACTCTTAGATTTTAATTCTATAATTTGAATTCTTAGATTTCTGAGATTGTATGAATTTATAATTGAGTGTTGTAGTGAATTATAAGAATTTGGCCCAAATTTCACTGACATGTTTAGGACTTGTATTTTGAATTTAAATATGGATTTGATTCAAATTTCATGCTTGGAAATTTAAAAAAATTATACTTTTGGAAAGAGATCAACTCCTCTAATTCATAACAAATCTTAATTGAAAATTCATATATCTTCTCATGTAATTTGAAATTAAAAAAATTTAAAATTTTGGAATTAAAATGAAAGACTAGTTTTAAAATGTTACGAGTAAAAAATTATGACTTTTGGATTGAGGCAAGTTCCTCTAATTCATAGCAAATTTTAATTAGAAATTCATATATCTTCTCATGTAATTTGAAACTAAAAAATTTACAATTTAGAAATTAAAATCAAAGAGTAGTTTTAAAATGTTACGAGTATCTGGATTCTAAACATTAAATATTGGTTAAATCTGAATTTAAAATCTAAATATAAGTTTTTTTGGTGTTTATACTTATTATAAATTTGAAAAACATAATTTCATTTTTCTCACTTAATCTGTACTATAATATTCGTCTACTTTGACTTTTTAAATCAAGTTGTACGAATTTTAATTAGTAAGAACATTAAATTTACATTCAATATATAATATAATTGTGGTAGAATTTTATGTATATGTGTGTGTGTGTGTATGTGTGTGTGTGTGTGTGTGTGTGTGTGTATATATATATATATATATATATATATATATATATATATATATATAATATGTAATATGTAATGACTAACATAAATAGGTAAAGAAAATTTTAAAAAATGACAATGTGAATAATATACAAGTCATTTAATTTGAGAAAGAGGTGCTATTTTAAAATAAATTTTTGACTATTTTTTACAACATAAATCTAATTATATCATTTTTATATTAATTTCCGATACAATTTTTAGTAGTAGTAATAATTTTATGTGGCACAACATTATACGGAGTAACACCTTTTTTTGAAGGAATTATAATACATTTATTATTGAATTAACGGTGTAAAATAATTTGCAAAAAAACTCCGGTGGTTGAAGAGCTGTGGGCCTGGCTCTATATTCAAACATACATGGCGTGATTTTTGAATAGTATCACTATTTTTAATGTACACTTTTCTTATTCTTTCTTCCAAAATATTATCTCACTTTTAACAATGTATAAAATTTTATTTTTAAAAATTTATTTTATTTAAAAATGACATAGAAATAAAAATATAAATTACATATTTTAATATTACATCAAAATTTTTATAGAATAAGATATGTTGATAATATTTTATTTTATTAAATAAGAAATGAAAAAATATTTAAAAAATTTTATCATGGGAGAAAAATGGAATTGAGACAATAATTTTGAAACAGAGGAAGAATGAGTAAAGCAAATAATTTTTTTCGAGGAAAAGTAAAACAAATTAATTGGTAGGCTCATATCCAACGAACCATATTAGTTGATGACCACTTACTGGGCCGGCACGGCCCAATGATGTGACCGTCCAAGAAAAGGAAAAAAATGCATCTTTTTGCACTTTAAAACATGCTTTTTTTATTTAATTTTTTTGCTTTCACAAAAAAAATGTTTTTTTATGGTGGGATATATTGGCAGTCATTTCGGCCCAGTCAATTTGGCATTGAGATCACTGTCATGACTTGACACGAGGGTCCTACCGGATTCTATTCAAAAAATTGATGATTTTTACATGTCAACCTCTCTTCCACCTCTGTCCCCTCCTACACCCCTTCCCCTGGCTCTCTCTAAGCTTTTAGGAACTCAACTCTTGAGCGTTTCAATCTAACGCCACATATTAGTAATAAAGATTGGTCATTGGATTGAGTCGCTTGTACAGTAGGCCTGACCTTGAATCGGGTCTCTACGTCATCGGGCACAAGAGCACTCCCTCTAAAGATTTTTTGAACTCAAATTTTACGTGCTTCAATCTAGATTGAAACATGCAAGAGTTGGGTTCCTAAAATATTTGGAGGTAGTATAAGAATTAATATGAGTAAAAATTGTTTTATAATCGAAAAGTGATAGAATTTAGAATTGGGTAGAAATAAATAGATTGGGCAATAAGACATTTGAGCTGAATCACATTAAAAGATTGAATCCAATCGATTAGTTAATTCAACTCAGGAGCTTATATACCGATTATTTTGCTCTTCAACTTCTGATGTAGGATAACACTCTAACACTCCCCCTCAAGTGGACAACCGGGTCATTTTGAATCTAATCGGTTGACCAGTTGCAAATAAACTCTCATTCCCTCGAATTTTTTTTTTGAGTGCCAACACCTAAACAGACCATTGGGTACGTACTCTATACGGACAACTGGGTTGAAGACTAACGGGCCGCTAGGAACGAACGTCTAGACGGGCACCTTGACAAACGAGGTGGGCCAAAACCTGCTCTAATACCATGATAGAATTTAGAATTGGGTAGAAGTAACTGGATTGAGCAATAAGACATTTGGGCTGAACCACATTAAAAGATTGAATCCAATCAATTAGTTAGTTCAACTCAAGAGCTTATATACCGATTATTTTGCTCTTGAACTTTCGATGTGGGATAACATTCTAACAAAAAGAGAGAAATTTTGGGACAAGAAAGAAAAGAAAGAAGAAAGTATAACCTATTTTAGACCTACTACAACACATTTAAGTTTTTAGTTGAATTAGTTCTTTAACAAAAAAATGGATGCGGGAAAAATTATATAAATTGGTGTGGTTTTAAAATAAACATTGCAAATACATGCGAGAAGATTGAAAAAATTTGTTAGAATTGAATTTGAAAATGAAATAGTTTAAATATGATAAGTAATTTAAGTGATGATAAACTTTTTAAATTATATTTTTCTTTATTTTGGGAATTTCTTGATTTTTTTTTGAAAGCTTGTTTAAGAATTTTTTAGTCATTTCAAATAGCCTTAAAAGACATCGGCCATGTTTGGCATCAGTGTTAGAGATTAGTGTACAACTAGTTTGTCTTGGGTCCCAATAATCACTCTTTTGATCTAAGTGTACAAGAAATAAAGAACAGCTGCAATGCACTCAATAAGCACCACTAACACAAGTGCTAAAAAGGGTTTTAAAAGCATAATCTCATAATCCTATTACATGATTGAGAGAGAAGAAGAAGAAAATATCTCAAAGTAAACCATCAAAGGCAACATAAACCTTTGGCCAACTATTATCTACCACATATATTCTCTTGACACCCATTTTGAGAGGTGGGATCCTCTCTTCCCTTTTCTCTGTCCCAATTCCATGTCCCACCTCACTCTTTCACTCACATTTTGTCACATGACTCACTCTATCTTAATTTAACACACACCCACTCCCTTTGTTGGGTGGTGAGATAGGGTGCCATGTGTATATACACCGGTGGGTGTGTGTTAAATTAAGGTGAGAGTAAGTTATGAGGTAAAATGTGAGTGGAGAAGGGAGAGGGGTGGACAGAGAATCTCATCCCCCAATTTGAATGTGATGTTATGATGAAATTCTATAATGTTACAATGTTTTGATAAATTTTAATATATTCCTTTTGTTCACAAATAAACTTTTCATTGCGCGTTACGAGGTTTGACTGAAGTTATTTTCAAATCATTTTATATGAGAAATGGTGTAAAGTTTTAAAACAAAAATTACATATTAAAAAATTATATCAAAAGATCTATAAAACTAGAGGTAACATGACTATATTATTTTATCAAATGAGTGACAAAAATAGACCAACAAAGTGAATAAAGTTTGACCTGTGAATAGTGAATGAAAAATTTATTTATAGACAAATGGAGTAGTTTTTACCACCAGCCTACCCACTCGTCCTTAGTCTCGTGGAATTGTCTAATGACCATCTTAGTGTATTCAAATAAATGGTACTCTGGAATCATAATACTTCATCCGTCCCGAAGTAGATTACAATTTTTTATCTCTCCTCGTGATAACTTTTTGTTTATTTACGTGTTTTCATTGAGTATATGATAAAAATAAAATATTTTTGTCACCTCTTATTTTATAAAACTTTTAATGTATTTTTTAATATCTAATTTTTATTTATTGTTCATATACCATTTTATAAATAAAATAATTTAAAAAAATGAAGAATTTTACCTTCTAACTCTCAATTTCTAATCAAAACGAATAAGGTATGACATTTTATGTCAAGGGTGAGTGTCAAAAGAGTTTTGATTTTCTTCTAGAACCTACTTAGTTAATACTCTGTAAGTGAAGTGATAAGCCCCACTTTAAACTTAATTCCCACCCATGCCTATTTTCCACGTTAACAATTACTCCCTCTGTTCCTTTAAACACTTCCTATTTTTATTTTGGATCAAAATAAAGAAAGTGTAGTTTTGGTTAACTTTCCAATTTTGTCTCTGATATGATGGGTAAAAGTAAGATGTGATAGTTTGGTTATTAGTGAAAAAAGTATGATGTGATAGGTAGAGTATGAAAAATTAGAGGTAAAAGTGGTTTTTTAATAGAAAGTATAAGTGTTTTAGGGAATTAGAAAAAAATAAAAGGGGAAAGGTTTTATGGAACGGAAGGAGTACATATCAACTCTAACATCAAAACACATATTTTGTCGCAAAATGATTTACATTAATGAGATATTTGAGTCTTCCAATAATTTTTATTTGTTTATGAAACTATATTAGTTATTTAAAAAATAAAATATTATTAGTATAAATTTTGATGTAATTTTTAAATTTATAATTTGTATTTTTTATTTATCTACCAATTTATAGATAAAATCATATTTAAAAAATGAGATTTTGCACGTTTTTTCAGACAGTGTAAATGAATTTGGGACAGAGGGAGTACTTTATCCTTTGGGTGTTACAATGTTTTGTAATATTTGTCTTTTAAAAAATTATCACAACTCTTTTAATTTATTAAAATAGTATTTTTGTCTCAGAATATTTGTCCAGTTTTGACTTTTAATAATCAAATTGATAAATTTTTGCCATTAACTTAATAAAACTATATTCGATATTGATACAACTCATACAAGAATGTTTTTATTTTTTTTATATTGTAAAATATTTTTAAAATATTATTTTATCTAATTAAAATGTCATGTAATTTTTGTTTAATAATGTCGATTTTGATTATATTGACCGTCAAAAGTTAAAATTAGTCAAATACGGGACGGATAATGAATGAATCAACAAGGGTATTATGTATGTTCTAATTCACTCATATTTGTGTACTTCTGTTTTTAGTAAAATATAAATTTTTTCGGTGGCTCACAATTTTTTTATCGCCTGCACATATACTTTTTAGAGGAATTTATTTAAATAGCAGTAAAACTTAATGACTTTCTTTAAATAGCATCACATGTGTTTTCTTCCCAATGTAGCACTTTTAGTCATTATGCATTAGTCATTATTTAAGTAAATATTTGACATCACTGGACATTAGGGAATAAAACAATTTAAGTGTTATTTAGAGAAATGACTTAAGTTTTAGTGTTATTTAGTGCAAATATTTCTACTTTTTATAGTGTCTACACAAATGTTTTTTAATCGTGCACTTTTTTTGAACACTAATAACTCTATTATGATGTAGTATTTGTTCATAGATTCTCAACCTATTAAAGCTCGTAGAGTTACTATCCACACAGGGGATCAAACACATGACTTCTTATTTGGGAGAGCCATGGCGGTGCCATTGGACTATAAAGTCATTGGCTAATGGCACAAATGTCAATTACATTTGGAGTGCCACATTTTTTATATTATCTTATTAAAAACAATGGGGTTCCGTTGACACAGATCAACGGTGCCACTGCATTTTTTGACCACTTCCAGTACTCCGTTTGAAAAATTAATGGTTCTTACCCGTCAAACTCACCCCTTAAATCCCCGTCCTAGCCCCACCCTCGCCGTAAGCCCCGCACTGCTAGTGGCACCGTTGACCAGTGTCAATGGAACGGTGCCTTATTAAAAATCACGTCGGGTGAAATTACATCACTATTTAAGTAATGTACAAAATGCATGAATGAGTAATTTAATGCTATTGTAAAATCATAGATGACCGTTGTTTAATTTGCCGTTCAAGTATTCTATTTTCATTAAATATATATGAGAATTAATTAATCAACTTTTTTATAAAAAAAAATTAGATGTATTTTGATGAAATTTTTTATAATCAATTATTCCAGTTTTCATGGACAACAATACAAACTTAGGTATGTGTCAAATTTGGTTCCCTTTTATTTTTGGGAAAAAGATATTATGATTTTCATGTGTTCTATCTCTTCCCTTTTACATAGTTAAACATTTCTTACAAAATTGTATTGGTCATTTGTGAAATAATATACTGAAAAAGTCAAGTGATTAATCCGTATATATAATTTTGTAAATTTCTTATACTCCGTATCATTCTTTAAAGGTGTGAATTACATAGTACTACCTCTGTCCCATTTTATAACGTCTGTTTTGGTTTACGATGTTTGACTGAAATTATTTTTAAACCATTTTATATGACAAATGGTATAGAATTAAAAAATAAAAATTACATTTTAAAAAACTACATCAAAAGATCTACAAAACTAGTACTGACAATAATATTTTATTTTATCAAATTGCTAACGAAAATAGAGAAAGAAAGTAAATGAAGTTTGACCCTGTGAATAGTAAACAGGCATTATAATTTGGGACGGAGGTAGTACTAAATATCTAGTAAATTAAATAGTACTAAATATCTAGTAAATTAAATAAAAAAATAAATTCAATCAAATATCATAATTCGTATTAAAAAATTGTATGAGAGGAAAATATATTTTTTAAAACTTCAACGATACGGAGTATATCTTATTTTATGTTTATCAATCTAAATTTAATTTATCTTTTTTTCAAATTACTATCCCTAATTCTTATGGGGTCATATGAGATAGGGTTCATCCTTTTGATATAGCCACACCAAACAAAACAAAAGAAAAAACATAAAGAGAAATTGACCAAGCACCTACTTCATTAGACTTAGAGCCCTATATCATCAATTATATACGGTTTATATTTGTTTGAATGATCGAAAATGACCCTTAAATTATTAGGGAGCATAGTATATGGGGTATGGGTGCGTGGGCAAACGGGTACGGGTATGGCCGAATATTTTACGTTCCGAGTCTAAACGTGTTGATGATTGCTACGTTCGGAGCAGTCCTTCTTCTGTCCAACAATAATGTTGATGTTACGTGTTACGATGTTGATTGAAATTATTTTCAAATCATTTTATATGAAAAAATCGTATATTATTAAAATCATAAAAGCCACATATTTAAAACTACATGGAAAAAATCTACGAAACTAAATGTGGCATGACTATATTATTTTATCAAATAGGCAACGAAAATACGCCAACAAAGTGAATAAAGTTTGACTCGATGAATAGTGAACGAGAACATCATTACCCTCTTATAGCCAACTCAACCCAAACCACGGAGATGTAGCTCATTTTGCTAAATCCACATCTAAACAACCAGGAAAAATCGAACTCAGACCGGACCTGCTCTAATACCATGTTAAAATTCCGGCGGGCCGAGAACAACAGGTATGGTTTCATCTTTCTATATATGCTCGTGGTATTCTTCTTTATTTTTAGGTGTCTGAACTCCAACATACACCAAAATGAGATGTTTCAATTGTACACCAAGCAAAAATAAACACACAGAGAGACTCAATATTTGTGTATACATAGACATCGAGTGTATGTCATTGTGTATCTGTTTTTGCTTGGTGTATAAATGAGGTACCTCATTATAGCATTATTGAACAAAGTTTACATGATTGCCCTTTATCCTTGAGTCTTACTTATTTGCCATCAAAATTAGCCCTCCAACTCTTTTTTTTCCTATCATTTTTACACTAGGAGATTCCTAGGCACATAGTATTGAGTAGAGTGGGCTTTCCTTTTGTGGTGCTTATTATTGCTCCCTCTCCCCCTTCACTCTTTCTCCCTATAAGAAATATATCTCATCATCAAAAGATTGAAAGAGAATATACATACATTATTATTGTCAAACACTTCTTTTTTCTTCTTCTATTTATATAAATATACTTTCAGAAAAATAAAAATCCAAATGTCTGAAAAAGGGTATGGGATATACAGCAAAGGAAGCAGTGGATGGACATCATTCAAGAAGGAAGAGCTTCAAGAAGGGGATGTTTGGGATGGGTTCCAAGAAAGAGAAGAATTCAGCTCAAGATTGATCACCACTTCTGCACCAGCCAAACATGTCCCAATCCCAATCACCAAATCATCATCCAAGAGCAGAACAGCCTCTGCTCCTGTCCACATACCAGACTGGTCAAGAATCTATGGAGGCTCTTCATATTCTGCAGTGGAGGGTTCTGTGAAGAGCTGGGGAGCTGGCGAAGAAGACGAAGAAGAAGAAGAAGAAGAAGAAGAAGAAGAAATTGAGCCTCCACATGAATGGCTAGCCAAGAAGTATGCAAGGGATCATAAGATTTCTTCCTTCTCTGTTTGTGAAGGGGCTGGAAGGACTTTGAAAGGAAGGGATATTAGCAGAGTTAGGAATGCTGTCTTGACCAAAACTGGTTTTCTTGAGGACTCTAATTAATTAGGTAGTATTCTAGGGGCATATTTGTCTTTCTGTTTTCTCTATGTAATTATTTGCTTTTTCACAAAATGTAATGAAAATGTATGATAGATATCTATGTCTTAACCAGAATAAAATGTTATTTTTTATAGTATGTACCTTGTAAATAGGGGGTGTTTATGTTTTACCATAGGATTTGGTCTATTTTGGGGTACAAATACCTTCTTCCATGGGTGAAAATTATTGATTTCTTGTCTTTATTAAGCACCATCATTATATACAAGATGTGAAAAAACAGCATCAAATTATTGTCTTTAAACATTTTTCTTCTTCCATTAGTTTTTAACTAGTTCAGCTCGTTTTCCATAAAAAAAATATCTGAGTAATAATCGATCTTAAAATATATTAGTAAAAATTATTTAAAATGATATGCTCCATATTAAACGTATTCTTTAATACAATTTTTATGGTGTACTTTTTATATCTTAAATCATTTTAAATTTTTGTCATGAAAAATCAAAATAGATCATTATAATAGCTAGCTTGTGTTGTTTATTAACTCATTATATTCTTGTATCCTTTGTCTAAATAGTATAGTGAAATTTGCTTCATTCCAACCAAATGGACCCTGTATGAATTAGTGCTCCGTTCATATTATAAATGGACCTATATGAAGTAAATATTTTCCTAAAAAGTTATTCATAAAGAAATAAAAAGTACTTCGTATAAATTTTATTTTTAAAACTACATCAAAATTTTAATATATATTTTATTTTATTAAATACTCAATGAATATGCACACATAAACAAAAGTTAATGAAAGTCTAAAACAGCAAACATGATAACTTATTGGTAATGGTTCACGAAATTTGGCAATTCCTCTGTTTTGTAAGAAGTTTTACATTTTCCTCGTTCAAAAAAGATTTATTTTTCACTTTAAAGAAAAGTTTGTATTTCTTAATAATTTTGCCTCGTGCGGCTTCTTTGTTCCTCCACGAAAAGCGTGTGTAGGGGAACCTTAAAAAAGTACATCTGTACATCCATTTTAATAAAAAAAATAAGTAAAATAATTTTTAATAATTAAAACACGTCAAAAATGTTAAAATTGTAGAAAAGAATGACTTGCCAATCACTGTATATGCTATGCCACTTGACTCACTTGCTCCACATTTGGACTATTTTTGTTTGATTTAAAATTTTAATGTACTCCATATTTGTTAATGTGTTTCAATTAACAATAACATTTTAAATTAATATTGAACGGTGTAAATTAATTTTAAAATATTAAGAGTTATCTTTAGATGGTCTTTTTCAATACCTAAACTTTTTAGGCAATTTTCATGTGGTCTTAAAGTTTATATGATGTTATGAACCTTAATGCATTAATATATTAAAAGAATTGAGCATTTGTCTAAAGAAAATTTGTTTACGAGCCATGAAAAGTACGAGAATGTTCATATTTTAGAATAATGTGAAATGGGGCCCATGTCTTGATGCATTTCATTTTCTAATTGGGATTGAGCTCTCTTAAACCGGCAGGAAATTGAATTTCAGCTATGCCAATGGCCCCGAGCCACGCCGCGAAACCCTCTCCTCATCCGCCACCGCCACCGCTCGGGACCTATTACGCCACCCGCCGACCGTGGCGCTCGTTCTTCGACATCTCCGCCCTCTCTCTGCCCTTCGGCTATGGCGAGGCAATGTCCAGGATCCGACACAACGCCAACTATTTCCGGGTCAATTACGCCCTAATCGCACTCGTGATCCTCTTCTGCAGCCTCGTCTACCACCCGATCTCCATCATCGTCTTCCTCCTCGCAACCGTCGCCTGGATTTGGCTCTACTTCTTCCGCGAGGCACCCGTAACTGTGTTTGGCCGAATCGTGGATGATCGTGCCCTTTTGGTTTTCCTGATCCTCGTTACGGTGGTGTCTCTGGTTTTCACTCACGTCGGTCTGAATGTGCTCGTCGCATTGATAATTTCTGTGGTTGTGATCGGTTGTCACGCCTCGTTTAGGGGCACTGAGGACTTGTTCTTGGAGGAAAGTGAGGCGGCAGAAGCCGGACTGCTCTCCGTTGTACAGTGAAATTTCAATCTCTTATGAGAATTGGATGGAAGATAATGCATTTCTGTGTCTGTTCTGGCCTGTGGGATTTACAGAGCCTGTTTGGAAATAGCGATAAAGGTTAGTGTTTTGAAAAAACTATCTATGGGCAGCATTTTGCATTAGCGTTTTCAAAGTTAATCGGCGCCGTTGAAATTTTTATTCAAAACACGAATGCTAATAAAAAATGCTATTCTCAAACGGGGTCATAGCTGCTTGAATTGGGTGTATTGTTGCAACTGTTTTGGGAGGTAAATTCAGCTTATGCTGTGAGTGTTGTTTTCTTTCCCTAAAATGTCATGTTTTTGGGTATTTGGGGACATTGCAAGAGCCAAATCCTATGTACAATTTGGGGAAAAAAGCTTTTTGATGGTTATGTTTGTGTGAAACATTTGTACTTTCAGTTTGACATGTTTATTGCTGGTGACCTGTTAGAGACATTTCCTCAATGTGTAGAAACACAAATGAGTGGATGCAGTGTTCATGGGAGAAACATGAAATTTTCTTTTTTCTCCTTTGGCTGATGGGATAGAACTTTTGGAGAAATTCTGTTGTGCCTCTTTAGAGTAAGGCCCCGTTTGGTACATGGAATTCAAACTATGGAATTTGAATTGAGGACAACAATTCAAATTCTGTTGTTTGGTAGCACAAAAGTATGTAGATTTAGAATTGGAGAATTCAATTCCACCCAAATGAATTCCATAAAATTTTAATTCTCAATTCAATTCCCATTCCGTCAATTTCGTATACCAAACAGACCCTAAAAGTAGATTGTGTTTGAATGTTGTTGGAGGCTTCATGGTAAGGCAAATGATGGTAAGGCTTTATGCTTGATTTATTTGAGCTTTTCTCTAGTTGTGTTTATGGTAGGCCATTGCTTCCCTTTGTTAAGGATGCCCTAACTTAGCCATGGCCTTTTCTTTAACATTGCTCGAATGGAATTGCTTCTTGACATCCCCTATTATCCCGACAAGGAAGCTTTCTTTTTCTTTATGATGGGTTGCTAGTTGCGACAATGGGCTAGGCTTGAAATAAATTATTAATTCTAGTGGATTAAAATTCCTTTTATATACTTCTATACTTACATTCCATCACGTCTTATTGCCCTTCGCCAGTCGTCGATCACAAAATACCGACATCAGTGTCCTCCCGCTGAAAAAAAACATTGTCGCAATTATAAATATTCACTGCATTAGCCATCAATGTCACCAATCAATAAATAATGTTCATAAATTTTACAATGTATCATGTATTCATGTCCATACTCTTTACAATATCCCGTATCTGTGAACAATATTTGTTTAATGTCTATCAAAAAGGAAATATAAGCGGACAAATCAAGGAAAGAGGGAATCGATCAAACAGAGAAAAAAATAAAGTCTATATTTTATACGGAGTATAAAATAATTAAGATACATGGGTGTTTTAGTAAATGTATATTATTAATAACTACGGAGTATTTAATTAATTTAATGTTAGTTTTGGGAAAAAAACTTGTTTGGTGTCATTTAGGAAAAAGTGTTAGGTTTTGGTGATACTATGAGCAAATAATTGATAATATAATATAATATGTCACATCTTACAATGTTGGTTATTTTATGTATTTATAAATATAGAATAAAATATTATTTTATCTAATTAATATAAAATATAATTTTATTTAAGTATAGGTCAAAAGTTGAAATAATTAACTGAAAAAGGTTAAAACTAGACAAATATTTTGGGACGGAGGTAGTAATTTGTACTTCGTAAATAACAACATTCTTCCCATTCTGATTTTTTGGGTCAATGCTTTTAATTTTTGACTCTAAATTATGGAAGAACATACATTGAATTGTCAAATACATCACTTGTTACCTGTGTACTTTTTTGAATCATATTTTAAAAATTAATGGTCAATTACTTCAAATTGTATGTATAAAAATTAATAAAATAAATTTTGAAAATTGCTAACAAGATAAATTTAATGAATTCATTCTTATGCTAATATACATTATACTTCATAATTTTAAAATAATTAAAATTCAAATTTATCTAGTTTAATAAAAATACTTCCTCCGTCCCTAATTTATTTACAAATTAATAGTTACAAGAAAAAATCTCTCTTTTTTAAAATTATTTTATTTAACATTTGGTACATAATAAGAAATAAAAATTATATATTAAAAAACTACGTAAAAAATTCTGCAAAACAAAATGCTATAAAAATATTTTATTTTACTAAATACTTAATAAAATACATAAATGAACAAAAATTATTAAAAATAGATAAAAAAGATTATAATCTATTTTGGGTTGAATAGAAAAAAAAGGGGGAGTAAT
Source organism: Cuscuta australis (assembly GCA_003260385.1). Taxonomy (NCBI): domain Eukaryota; kingdom Viridiplantae; phylum Streptophyta; class Magnoliopsida; order Solanales; family Convolvulaceae; genus Cuscuta; species Cuscuta australis. The sequence goes on from NQVE01000192.1 coordinate 3,259,348, forward strand.
AAAAATGTGAAACCCAACAAAGTAGCAAGGCCAAATAGCTTACATACCCCCTGTGGTTTGGAAAATTAGCATCAATACCCCCTCTGTTTTCAAAACTTATTTCTAAAGTCCCAGTGGTTTCAAAACGTTGCACCAACACCCCCTCCGGTCATTTTCCGGCGAATAGGGGGCATTGATGCACAATTTCTAAACCATAGGGGGCATTCGTGCTTATTTCTTATTTTTGTTTATTATTCTTCCTTTTTTAAAAATATTTTCTATCTCTTTTTCTTTTTCCTAGATTTTTTAAAAAAAATATTTTCAATTTTTTATAATGTTTCAAAAATTTTAAAATTTTATGTTTGAAATAAAAAAAAATAAAAAAATTAACATACATTAAATCTATCTCAAATTAAACATTTTCACGTTTTGTTGTTTAGAATAATTTTTTGGAAAGTTAAAAAAACCCAGAATAAAAAAATAAAAATATGGAAAAACGAAATGAAAAAAATTTAAAAAACGCAAAAAAAGTCTTATACAAAAAAAAATTAGGCACGTCTAAAAAAGTCCTTAGAATTAATATGTCCAAAAAGGATATTCATTTTTATTTTTGTATTATTTTGTTTCTTATTTTATTCCTCATTTTCTTGAAGTTTTCAAACAAAATTACTTTTTTCAGAAAAAACAAAAATTATTAATTTGAGACGTACATATGCATTATATGTTAATTTTTTCTAATAAAAGTAACTTTAAAGTTTAAGAAACATTATAAAAATAATTTTAAAAAAACCTTTATTAATAAATGAAACAAAAAAAGTAAAAAATGGAAAAAGGAAAAGATATGGAAGAAATAAAAATTAGCATTGATATCCCCCTATGGTTTAAAAAACATGCACCAATGCCCCCCTCTTCGCCGGAAAAATGGCCGGAAAATGATCGGAGGGGCGCACAAGTGCAGCATTTTGAAACCACAAGGACTTTTGAAATGAATTTTAAAAACAGAGAGGGTATTGATTCTTGTTTTGCAAACCAGTAGGGGTATATTTGGCCAAAGTAGCAACACTAATAAATAAAAGAGCTCAGAAGGCGGGAAAGCTACTCCTTCCTCTCCACTTCTTCCTGAAAGCCCTAACCCATTCGTTCCCCTAATCTTTCCCAAAATTCGAAACGATTTTGCAGAAATAGGCTATAGCTCCGGTAAAGATGGAAGCTTTTGATGAAAAGCGATTGAATGATGGGTGTATTGATAGAATTAGCAGATTGCCGGACGAGATTTTAGGCGAGATTTTGTGTCGCCTCACCACCAAAAAAGCGGCGGCCACTTGTATTCTCTCCACGAGGTGGAGGAAGGTTTTCCCGTACAAGGTTCCCCTCACTCAAATCCATCTTGATGACACAGAGCTGCTTCGAGGCCCCCAAAGGTACTGCAAATGCTTTGCAGATTTTGTGAGCAGGTTATTCAATGGGAGTTTGCTTGATGATATTGGTGTGGAGAAAGTAGTTCTTCACTGTGAAAAGTATTATGATTATGCAGAGATCTTTTCATGGTTTGGTGCCATTATTCGTCTTAATGTTAAAAAACTTCATCTCATTTTGCCCTACAGCCCGCGAATTTTGGATGGGTTTTTTTCTATTTTTAATGGGTTCGGATCATTAGTGGAGTTGGAGTTTGAAAGTGAATACAATTTGTATGTTCCTGACGATATCGTCCTGCCCAACCTAAAAAAGCTGTCCCTATTTACTATGTCTCTGCCCAGATATGGGTACTCGATTAATGAACTGATTCGTGGTTGTCCAATGCTTGAGGAATTATCGATCGTCGAAGTGAATTTTGGGGGTATGGATAGTATTTACATTCAGTCTGACTTGCTGAAGAAGTTGTGTATTGAGTTCTACAACCGAGAAGATGAATGTACTATAGTGATTGATGCACCGAATCTTGAGTACTTTGTGTATGCTGGGTCTAAAGTTTCCGATTTTGCCATTAAGAGCTTCAAGTCTCTTCATTCAGCTTCACTTGATTTTGACCTGATGGGAGGATTTTCTAACGATTCTTATTCTCGTGAGGCCAAGATTTTTGAAGAATGTTCGATTGCCAATCGTTTGTGTTTGTATGGTGCAGCCGTATTGGTGAGATTACTTTGTCAGTTTTCTTTTCTCTGCCAATCTCCAACTGGATTGTCTTTTATATCCATTTTTGTGTATAGAATGTAACAAAACATTTGCTTATTTCTGGCTGAGAGTCTTTGCTATGCCTGCTTAAGAGTCTTTTGTATCCATTTCGTTCCTTATTTGTCACAGGCACTGGACTCTGTTACCCTGTGTACGTTTCCTAATTTGACATGTTTGGCTCTCGGAAGTGTTGGAAGCTGGTACAAATGCGAAATGCTGGCACATTTTCTTCAGAAAGCACCTAAACTCGAGTCGCTTAAGTTCGAAAAGGTACACACCAATATTTCATCACAAATAGGCAGTAAAGAATGTCATTTTCATCTCAGCCTCATTCCCATTTTAAAAGTTCCAAAGGTAACTGGTTATACTTTGTTTTGTCTCTTCTTTGAAGGAACTCGACGTGCATGCGAGGTGGGATGTTGGGGCCTTTGCAGCATTCGAGTCTGTGCTCCATGAGTTCCCTGTCTGTTTGAAACGATCCTTGAAGAAAATCGAGCTTCTACAACTCCACGGGCACGAAGATGAAATCAAGTTAATAGAGTATTTCTTGAAGAATGGGAGAGTGCTCCAGGAAGTTGTAGTAGTCTATTATCGAAATCCTCTTGATCCCGATATTCTATCAAGATTTTCTGGCTGCCCAAAATGCTCAACAAAATGTCAAGTTCTCTTCAAAGAGGGAGATAACGAGACAGCTTCGTACCCCGACAATCGTAGGCAATGGTTTTGAATGAGAGCGAGTATGATAGTAACCATTGAATCTTCTTCGATAAAGCTTTGGCGCATTTCTAGAGACCTGGCTACTTCAGACTGCTTGCTGTCTGTACCAAGGTCCAGAGATAATCCACCCCAAACTACTTTACACTGGATGTCTGGATAAAGTACAAATATACCCTTCTAGAAATAAGACTCAGTCGACAAACTGTGCTCGAGAACGGTGGTGTCATTTGTTGAATTTTGGAGTATTAACGTAAAATTGTGATATATATAAATGCCAGAGAGGATGCAAAGACTGTGAAAAAGCCACCATTTTAAATACTCCGGCATTTACCGGGAACAATGGTGTCATTTGATGAATTTTGGAGTATTAACGTAAAATTGTGTATTCTTTGAAACATTCATCTGATTTTTTCAGAACATTTTTACTCCATATTTTCCTACCTCTTGTGTTCTCGTTTGCAGTTTTGTTGTACTATAATTTATATTACTGTGGTTGTTGTGTCTTCCTTGTGGCAAAGCTGAATTCGCATTGATGTCATATCTTCCAAAATGCTAACGTTAATTGAAATTGTTGTTCTCAGAACAAGACCAAAATTAGATTGCTACTCTCTCTGGTATTTAAGAAAGGTGTTGAAAAGCGAAGAACTTGGTCATAGAGGATTCTTGGACCAATTCTTCATACGAGCTCGAGCTGGATGCTCCGAATCTTGAAGTGTTGTTGCATTCTGATTGCCTCGCTTTGGGGTAAGTCTCTTACTACGGTTCACATTGATGTTGGGCCCAATCAAGAACTGTTTATTTGTGTGTTTTCATTTTGAGAGATCATATATAACTAGTCTGAACTTGTTTTGCCGACTAGTTATGTTCTTTTAAAGTGTTCTCAAGGAGAAAATTAAATTCCTATTAGTTCTCTTTATCTAGTAACAAATTGTCTGACCATATTCCACTTGTTTACAGGCTTTGCTTCGAGCAGAAGCGCGGCTTCCCCCATTCCAGAATCTGACTTGGTTGGCACTTGGATCCCTTCCAGGACTGAATGGATGGGAATTCTTGGCATGCATGCTTCTCAGTGCACCTAATCTTGAAAAGCTCACATTCGAAGAGGTCTGGTTTGTATCTTGAATACCATGTGGATTTGATGCCCATATATCCTTAGTTCAACTCTACGTACACGTATTCCGTTTGTAAAATTGTCCGTCTTTTTTATGGCAGGGATTTACGGAATACAAAGGAGGACATGAGAAATTCGAGTCTTTACTTCCAGAGCCATGAAGAAGATGAATTCAAATTGTTTGATTATCGTCTGAAGAACGGCGTTCTGCAGAAACTGAAGATTTATGATTGCATTCCTTGCAAGGATTCGTGTTTTTTTGGAAAGGTTAGTTGCTTTGACAGATGCCTCCGAGACTTGTGTTCTCTTAGGAATGAAAACAACAACATATGAATGATACTACCTATGCAAAAAAAGAATGTTGTGTTGGTAGATTGTTTTGCTACATAAATATCACATTTTGGTTTCTCAATTGTGCACATACTACTTGAACACAAATATTCAAGACCGGGGACGGAGAAGATCGGGGCAAAGAGTAGTTGAGACCGGTCCGGTCCAAGACCAAGGATCTCATTATGTCCTTGTGCATGTGAAGGAAACGAGGTATCTCGGAGTATACTCTTGCAGTACACTCAGGAGTAATTTTCTGTACTTGTGCATGAGAAGAAAAAGAAAAGAAAAGGTATGTGGGGAGAAAAAAAAGATGGAGAAAAAATAATGGATGTGAAAAAAGTAAGAAAGAAAAATTGAAAATAAAAAAAAAAGTTATTTGCCTTCTCTATCAGTCAGTCAGCTGAGCCAAACCACGGGGCCAACATTCAGCCATAACCATTTGAAAGTACAAGCCCTATCCCACAAGGCCCTTTCAGACCCAGTCGGACGGTTATTGAGTATTTAAATTGGATTTTAATCGCAGACTGGTAGCAAAGAGTTGAGTCTGTACCTGGTACTTTAGGCTTTATGCATAGCATTATTGCTTCCCAGCATAGTTGCCGGAAAATAAATTCAGGTCTTATCCCCTTGGCACTCTTTGACTTATCAACTGCGCAACATACACCATAACCATTTGAGAGGGTGGGGAAGGGTATTATTATTTGGTTTGACCAATAGCTTAATTAATGGGTTTCATGCCCTTGTGAACAAGACAAGGGCACCGACTTCCTGACACTATCATTGCCTTTCTGAAAAGGGTTCCCCCCCCCCCCCCACCATCTTCCTTTCACACGAAACCCTCCACAATTGAGACGTGTTGGTTCACACGAAACCCTCCACAATTGAGACGTGTTGGTGATTTAGAGGCTCAAGTTTGCATTCTGGAGGCGACTCTTTAAACTCAATATCTTGTACGTAAAATTAACAGTGACAAAAAATCTCGTTATTCCAATCAATTGTGGCACATTTCGCAATTTACCTCCTCCACTAATCCAATGGGAAGAGATGCGAGAAACCTCTAAAACGGGGTCTCACTTTTTTCCCACGAATAGCGAAACACTTTTTTATTTTAAAGTAACAATCAAAGGCAAAATAGAACACACCGCCTGATTAGACTCGATTTTTATATCAAGAAAATATAATTCAAAACTTAATACAATAACTCTCATATTAAAACTCAAAGCTTGATTATAATATATGTTGTTTTAACTCAACTTGGACAACAAGTAAGCAAATTAATCCTAAGACCATAATTCTATTCTTATTTAAATTAAAATCTTAATGAAAATAGTTGGAGTGTATTAAATAGAGTAAGGTGTAATAAATAAAGTGAAGATAATTGTAATATTTTAAATGTTAACAAAGATAGTGAGAAGATCTATAGGGGACAATTAAAAAGTACAAAGTAATGAATATATGGTCTCAAGTTTTTTTCTTTAATCAAATTACTCAATTTCTACTTTTCAATATTGTTCTTAAATTTTGTAAAGTCAAACTGAGATGGTCAATTTAAACGGATGGGATAGTTTTATAATCTCTTTGTCTCAAAGTATTCGTTCGGTTTTGAATTTTGGAGTTAATCACGATAAAGTTTTGACATATAAATAAATGAAAATTATATGTTTCTCCGTATATGGATTAAATAAAAACAATATTTTACAAGATATAACTAATACAACTAATTTTGTATCAAAATTTAGTGCTTGGTATCAATTTATTCAATTAGTGATCAATGCTTATTAATTTTAACTGAAAAAATCAAAACTGAACAAATAATTTGGGCAGGACCTAGTACTTTAATACTACATTCGTCCCACAAAAAAGTTCCCATTTTGACCATAAATTGGTCAAACTGTTGCACACTTTGACCCTAAATTAAATATAATCTAAATAAAGAAATGCTAAAAAATTTGAGATATCAAAGTTTGATCCTAAGATGAATCTAATTATATAGAATTTATTCCATAATTCAATATACCTTTCTCAAAATTTATAATCAAAGCGTGTAAATATTTGACTAAATACTATTCAAAATAGGAACTTTTTTGGTGGGATGGAGTAATAGTTAAAAAAAGGCCTCCACATTTAAAACTCACTCCGATCCTCTGCCATATTCTGGCCCGGGAGCTCTGGTTCCAGATGGGGTTTGTAGCTTCCGATGGTGATACTATGAGCAAATAATTGATAATATAATATAATATGTCACATCTTACAATGTTGGTTATTTTATGTATTTATAAATATAGAATAAAATATTATTTTATCTAATTAATATAAAATATAATTTTATTTAAGTATAGGTCAAAAGTTGAAATAATTAACTGAAAAAGGTTAAAACTAGACAAATATTTTGGGACGGAGGTAGTAATTTGTACTTCGTAAATAACAACATTCTTCCCATTCTGATTTTTTGGGTCAATGCTTTTAATTTTTGACTCTAAATTATGGAAGAACATACATTGAATTGTCAAATACATCACTTGTTACCTGTGTACTTTTTTGAATCATATTTTAAAAATTAATGGTCAATTACTTCAAATTGTATGTATAAAAATTAATAAAATAAATTTTGAAAATTGCTAACAAGATAAATTTAATGAATTCATTCTTATGCTAATATACATTATACTTCATAATTTTAAAATAATTAAAATTCAAATTTATCTAGTTTAATAAAAATACTTCCTCCGTCCCTAATTTATTTACAAATTAATAGTTACAAGAAAAAATCTCTCTTTTTTAAAATTATTTTATTTAACATTTGGTACATAATAAGAAATAAAAATTATATATTAAAAAACTACGTAAAAAATTCTGCAAAACAAAATGCTATAAAAATATTTTATTTTACTAAATACTTAATAAAATACATAAATGAACAAAAATTATTAAAAATAGATAAAAAAGATTATAATCTATTTTGGGTTGAATAGAAAAAAAAGGGGAGTAATAAAAATGTGAAACCCAACAAAGTAGCAAGGCCAAATAGCTTACATACCCCATGTGGTTTGGAAAATTAGCATCAATACCCCTCTATTTTCAAAACTTATTTCTAAAGTCCCAGTGGTTTCAAAACGTTGCACCAACACCCCTCCGGTCATTTTCCGGCGAATAGGGGGCATTGATGCACAATTTCTAAACCATAGGGGCATTCGTGCTTATTTCTTATTTTTGTTTATTATTCTTCCTTTTTTAAAAATATTTTCTATCTCTTTTTCTTTTTCCTAGATTTTTTAAAAAAAATATTTTCAATTTTTTATAATGTTTCAAAAATTTTAAAATTTTATGTTTGAAATAAAAAAAAATAAAAAAATTAACATACATTAAATCTATCTCAAATTAAACATTTTCACGTTTTGTTGTTTAGAATAATTTTTTGGAAAGTTAAAAAAACCCAGAATAAAAAATAAAAATATGGAAAAACGAAATGAAAAAAATTTAAAAAACGCAAAAAAAGTCTTATACAAAAAAAAATTAGGCACGTCTAAAAAAGTCCTTAGAATTAATATGTCCAAAAAGGATATTCATTTTTATTTTTGTATTATTTTGTTTCTTATTTTATTCCTCATTTTCTTGAAGTTTTCAAACAAAATTACTTTTTTCAGAAAAAACAAAAATTATTAATTTGAGACGTACATATGCATTATATGTTAATTTTTTCTAATAAAAGTAACTTTAAAGTTTAAGAAACATTATAAAAATAATTTTAAAAAAACCTTTATTAATAAATGAAACAAAAAAAGTAAAAAATGGAAAAAGGAAAAGATATGGAAGAAATAAAAATTAGCATTGATATCCCCCTATGGTTTAAAAAACATGCACCAATGCCCCCCTCTTCGCCGGAAAAATGGCCGGAAAATGATCGGAGGGGGCACAAGTGCAGCATTTTGAAACCACAAGGACTTTTGAAATGAATTTTAAAAACAGAGAGGGTATTGATTCTTGTTTTGCAAACCAGTAGGGGTATATTTGGCCAAAGTAGCAACACTAATAAATAAAAGAGCTCAGAAGGCGGGAAAGCTACTCCTTCCTCTCCACTTCTTCCTGAAAGCCCTAACCCATTCGTTCCCCTAATCTTTCCCAAAATTCGAAACGATTTTGCAGAAATAGGCTATAGCTCCGGTAAAGATGGAAGCTTTTGATGAAAAGCGATTGAATGATGGGTGTATTGATAGAATTAGCAGATTGCCGGACGAGATTTTAGGCGAGATTTTGTGTCGCCTCACCACCAAAAAAGCGGCGGCCACTTGTATTCTCTCCACGAGGTGGAGGAAGGTTTTCCCGTACAAGGTTCCCCTCACTCAAATCCATCTTGATGACACAGAGCTGCTTCGAGGCCCCCAAAGGTACTGCAAATGCTTTGCAGATTTTGTGAGCAGGTTATTCAATGGGAGTTTGCTTGATGATATTGGTGTGGAGAAAGTAGTTCTTCACTGTGAAAAGTATTATGATTATGCAGAGATCTTTTCATGGTTTGGTGCCATTATTCGTCTTAATGTTAAAAAACTTCATCTCATTTTGCCCTACAGCCCGCGAATTTTGGATGGGTTTTTTTCTATTTTTAATGGGTTCGGATCATTAGTGGAGTTGGAGTTTGAAAGTGAATACAATTTGTATGTTCCTGACGATATCGTCCTGCCCAACCTAAAAAAGCTGTCCCTATTTACTATGTCTCTGCCCAGATATGGGTACTCGATTAATGAACTGATTCGTGGTTGTCCAATGCTTGAGGAATTATCGATCGTCGAAGTGAATTTTGGGGGTATGGATAGTATTTACATTCAGTCTGACTTGCTGAAGAAGTTGTGTATTGAGTTCTACAACCGAGAAGATGAATGTACTATAGTGATTGATGCACCGAATCTTGAGTACTTTGTGTATGCTGGGTCTAAAGTTTCCGATTTTGCCATTAAGAGCTTCAAGTCTCTTCATTCAGCTTCACTTGATTTTGACCTGATGGGAGGATTTTCTAACGATTCTTATTCTCGTGAGGCCAAGATTTTTGAAGAATGTTCGATTGCCAATCGTTTGTGTTTGTATGGTGCAGCCGTATTGGTGAGATTACTTTGTCAGTTTTCTTTTCTCTGCCAATCTCCAACTGGATTGTCTTTTATATCCATTTTTGTGTATAGAATGTAACAAAACATTTGCTTATTTCTGGCTGAGAGTCTTTGCTATGCCTGCTTAAGAGTCTTTTGTATCCATTTCGTTCCTTATTTGTCACAGGCACTGGACTCTGTTACCCTGTGTACGTTTCCTAATTTGACATGTTTGGCTCTCGGAAGTGTTGGAAGCTGGTACAAATGCGAAATGCTGGCACATTTTCTTCAGAAAGCACCTAAACTCGAGTCGCTTAAGTTCGAAAAGGTACACACCAATATTTCATCACAAATAGGCAGTAAAGAATGTCATTTTCATCTCAGCCTCATTCCCATTTTAAAAGTTCCAAAGGTAACTGGTTATACTTTGTTTTGTCTCTTCTTTGAAGGAACTCGACGTGCATGCGAGGTGGGATGTTGGGGCCTTTGCAGCATTCGAGTCTGTGCTCCATGAGTTCCCTGTCTGTTTGAAACGATCCTTGAAGAAAATCGAGCTTCTACAACTCCACGGGCACGAAGATGAAATCAAGTTAATAGAGTATTTCTTGAAGAATGGGAGAGTGCTCCAGGAAGTTGTAGTAGTCTATTATCGAAATCCTCTTGATCCCGATATTCTATCAAGATTTTCTGGCTGCCCAAAATGCTCAACAAAATGTCAAGTTCTCTTCAAAGAGGGAGATAACGAGACAGCTTCGTACCCCGACAATCGTAGGCAATGGTTTTGAATGAGAGCGAGTATGATAGTAACCATTGAATCTTCTTCGATAAAGCTTTGGCGCATTTCTAGAGACCTGGCTACTTCAGACTGCTTGCTGTCTGTACCAAGGTCCAGAGATAATCCACCCCAAACTACTTTACACTGGATGTCTGGATAAAGTACAAATATACCCTTCTAGAAATAAGACTCAGTCGACAAACTGTGCTCGAGAACGGTGGTGTCATTTGTTGAATTTTGGAGTATTAACGTAAAATTGTGATATATATAAATGCCAGAGAGGATGCAAAGACTGTGAAAAAGCCACCATTTTAAATACTCCGGCATTTACCGGGAACAATGGTGTCATTTGATGAATTTTGGAGTATTAACGTAAAATTGTGTATTCTTTGAAACATTCATCTGATTTTTTCAGAACATTTTTACTCCATATTTTCCTACCTCTTGTGTTCTCGTTTGCAGTTTTGTTGTACTATAATTTATATTACTGTGGTTGTTGTGTCTTCCTTGTGGCAAAGCTGAATTCGCATTGATGTCATATCTTCCAAAATGCTAACGTTAATTGAAATTGTTGTTCTCAGAACAAGACCAAAATTAGATTGCTACTCTCTCTGGTATTTAAGAAAGGTGTTGAAAAGCGAAGAACTTGGTCATAGAGGATTCTTGGACCAATTCTTCATACGAGCTCGAGCTGGATGCTCCGAATCTTGAAGTGTTGTTGCATTCTGATTGCCTCGCTTTGGGGTAAGTCTCTTACTACGGTTCACATTGATGTTGGGCCCAATCAAGAACTGTTTATTTGTGTGTTTTCATTTTGAGAGATCATATATAACTAGTCTGAACTTGTTTTGCCGACTAGTTATGTTCTTTTAAAGTGTTCTCAAGGAGAAAATTAAATTCCTATTAGTTCTCTTTATCTAGTAACAAATTGTCTGACCATATTCCACTTGTTTACAGGCTTTGCTTCGAGCAGAAGCGCGGCTTCCCCCATTCCAGAATCTGACTTGGTTGGCACTTGGATCCCTTCCAGGACTGAATGGATGGGAATTCTTGGCATGCATGCTTCTCAGTGCACCTAATCTTGAAAAGCTCACATTCGAAGAGGTCTGGTTTGTATCTTGAATACCATGTGGATTTGATGCCCATATATCCTTAGTTCAACTCTACGTACACGTATTCCGTTTGTAAAATTGTCCGTCTTTTTTATGGCAGGGATTTACGGAATACAAAGGAGGACATGAGAAATTCGAGTCTTTACTTCCAGAGCCATGAAGAAGATGAATTCAAATTGTTTGATTATCGTCTGAAGAACGGCGTTCTGCAGAAACTGAAGATTTATGATTGCATTCCTTGCAAGGATTCGTGTTTTTTTGGAAAGGTTAGTTGCTTTGACAGATGCCTCCGAGACTTGTGTTCTCTTAGGAATGAAAACAACAACATATGAATGATACTACCTATGCAAAAAAAGAATGTTGTGTTGGTAGATTGTTTTGCTACATAAATATCACATTTTGGTTTCTCAATTGTGCACATACTACTTGAACACAAATATTCAAGACCGGGGACGGAGAAGATCGGGGCAAAGAGTAGTTGAGACCGGTCCGGTCCAAGACCAAGGATCTCATTATGTCCTTGTGCATGTGAAGGAAACGAGGTATCTCGGAGTATACTCTTGCAGTACACTCAGGAGTAATTTTCTGTACTTGTGCATGAGAAGAAAAAGAAAAGAAAAGGTATGTGGGGAGAAAAAAAAGATGGAGAAAAAATAATGGATGTGAAAAAAGTAAGAAAGAAAAATTGAAAATAAAAAAAAAAGTTATTTGCCTTCTCTATCAGTCAGTCAGCTGAGCCAAACCACGGGGCCAACATTCAGCCATAACCATTTGAAAGTACAAGCCCTATCCCACAAGGCCCTTTCAGACCCAGTCGGACGGTTATTGAGTATTTAAATTGGATTTTAATCGCAGACTGGTAGCAAAGAGTTGAGTCTGTACCTGGTACTTTAGGCTTTATGCATAGCATTATTGCTTCCCAGCATAGTTGCCGGAAAATAAATTCAGGTCTTATCCCCTTGGCACTCTTTGACTTATCAACTGCGCAACATACACCATAACCATTTGAGAGGGTGGGGAAGGGTATTATTATTTGGTTTGACCAATAGCTTAATTAATGGGTTTCATGCCCTTGTGAACAAGACAAGGGCACCGACTTCCTGACACTATCATTGCCTTTCTGAAAAGGGTTCCCCCCCCCCCCCCCCACCATCTTCCTTTCACACGAAACCCTCCACAATTGAGACGTGTTGGTTCACACGAAACCCTCCACAATTGAGACGTGTTGGTGATTTAGAGGCTCAAGTTTGCATTCTGGAGGCGACTCTTTAAACTCAATATCTTGTACGTAAAATTAACAGTGACAAAAAATCTCGTTATTCCAATCAATTGTGGCACATTTCGCAATTTACCTCCTCCACTAATCCAATGGGAAGAGATGCGAGAAACCTCTAAAACGGGGTCTCACTTTTTTCCCACGAATAGCGAAACACTTTTTTATTTTAAAGTAACAATCAAAGGCAAAATAGAACACACCGCCTGATTAGACTCGATTTTTATATCAAGAAAATATAATTCAAAACTTAATACAATAACTCTCATATTAAAACTCAAAGCTTGATTATAATATATGTTGTTTTAACTCAACTTGGACAACAAGTAAGCAAATTAATCCTAAGACCATAATTCTATTCTTATTTAAATTAAAATCTTAATGAAAATAGTTGGAGTGTATTAAATAGAGTAAGGTGTAATAAATAAAGTGAAGATAATTGTAATATTTTAAATGTTAACAAAGATAGTGAGAAGATCTATAGGGGACAATTAAAAAGTACAAAGTAATGAATATATGGTCTCAAGTTTTTTTCTTTAATCAAATTACTCAATTTCTACTTTTCAATATTGTTCTTAAATTTTGTAAAGTCAAACTGAGATGGTCAATTTAAACGGATGGGATAGTTTTATAATCTCTTTGTCTCAAAGTATTCGTTCGGTTTTGAATTTTGGAGTTAATCACGATAAAGTTTTGACATATAAATAAATGAAAATTATATGTTTCTCCGTATATGGATTAAATAAAAACAATATTTTACAAGATATAACTAATACAACTAATTTTGTATCAAAATTTAGTGCTTGGTATCAATTTTATTCAATTAGTGATCAATGCTTATTAATTTTAACTGAAAAAATCAAAACTGAACAAATAATTTGGGCAGGACCTAGTACTTTAATACTACATTCGTCCCACAAAAAAGTTCCCATTTTGACCATAAATTGGTCAAACTGTTGCACACTTTGACCCTAAATTAAATATAATCTAAATAAAGAAATGCTAAAAAATTTGAGATATCAAAGTTTGATCCTAAGATGAATCTAATTATATAGAATTTATTCCATAATTCAATATACCTTTCTCAAAATTTATAATCAAAGCGTGTAAATATTTGACTAAATACTATTCAAAATAGGAACTTTTTTGGTGGGATGGAGTAATAGTTAAAAAAAGGCCTCCACATTTAAAACTCACTCCGATCCTCTGCCATATTCTGGCCCGGGAGCTCTGGTTCCAGATGGGGTTTGTAGCTTCCGATGGTGATACTATGAGCAAATAATTGATAATATAATATAATATGTCACATCTTACAATGTTGGTTATTTTATGTATTTATAAATATAGAATAAAATATTATTTTATCTAATTAATATAAAATATAATTTTATTTAAGTATAGGTCAAAAGTTGAAATAATTAACTGAAAAAGGTTAAAACTAGACAAATATTTTGGGACGGAGGTAGTAATTTGTACTTCGTAAATAACAACATTCTTCCCATTCTGATTTTTTGGGTCAATGCTTTTAATTTTTGACTCTAAATTATGGAAGAACATACATTGAATTGTCAAATACATCACTTGTTACCTGTGTACTTTTTTGAATCATATTTTAAAAATTAATGGTCAATTACTTCAAATTGTATGTATAAAAATTAATAAAATAAATTTTGAAAATTGCTAACAAGATAAATTTAATGAATTCATTCTTATGCTAATATACATTATACTTCATAATTTTAAAATAATTAAAATTCAAATTTATCTAGTTTAATAAAAATACTTCCTCCGTCCCTAATTTATTTACAAATTAATAGTTACAAGAAAAAATCTCTCTTTTTTAAAATTATTTTATTTAACATTTGGTACATAATAAGAAATAAAAATTATATATTAAAAAACTACGTAAAAATTCTGCAAAACAAAATGCTATAAAAATATTTTATTTTACTAAATACTTAATAAAATACATAAATGAACAAAAATTATTAAAAATAGATAAAAAAGATTATAATCTATTTTGGGTTGAATAGAAAAAAAAGGGGGAGTAATAAAAATGTGAAACCCAACAAAGTAGCAAGGCCAAATAGCTTACATACCCCATGTGGTTTGGAAAATTAGCATCAATACCCCCTCTGTTTTCAAAACTTATTTCTAAAGTCCCAGTGGTTTCAAAACGTTGCACCAACACCCCCTCCGGTCATTTTCCGGCGAATAGGGGGCATTGATGCACAATTTCTAAACCATAGGGGGCATTCGTGCTTATTTCTTATTTTTGTTTATTATTCTTCCTTTTTTAAAAATATTTTCTATCTCTTTTTCTTTTTCCTAGATTTTTTAAAAAAAATATTTTCAATTTTTTATAATGTTTCAAAAATTTTAAAATTTTATGTTTGAAATAAAAAAAATAAAAAAATTAACATACATTAAATCTATCTCAAATTAAACATTTTCACGTTTTGTTGTTTAGAATAATTTTTTGGAAAGTTAAAAAAACCCAGAATAAAAAAATAAAAATATGGAAAAACGAAATGAAAAAAATTTAAAAAACGCAAAAAAAGTCTTATACAAAAAAAAATTAGGCACGTCTAAAAAAGTCCTTAGAATTAATATGTCCAAAAAGGATATTCATTTTTATTTTTGTATTATTTTGTTTCTTATTTTATTCCTCATTTTCTTGAAGTTTTCAAACAAAATTACTTTTTTCAGAAAAAACAAAAATTATTAATTTGAGACGTACATATGCATTATATGTTAATTTTTTCTAATAAAAGTAACTTTAAAGTTTAAGAAACATTATAAAAATAATTTTAAAAAAACCTTTATTAATAAATGAAACAAAAAAAGTAAAAAATGGAAAAAGGAAAAGATATGGAAGAAATAAAAATTAGCATTGATATCCCCTATGGTTTAAAAAACATGCACCAATGCCCCCTCTTCGCCGGAAAAATGGCCGGAAAATGATCGGAGGGGGCACAAGTGCAGCATTTTGAAACCACAAGGACTTTTGAAATGAATTTTAAAAACAGAGAGGGTATTGATTCTTGTTTTGCAAACCAGTAGGGGTATATTTGGCCAAAGTAGCAACACTAATAAATAAAAGAGCTCAGAAGGCGGGAAAGCTACTCCTTCCTCTCCACTTCTTCCTGAAAGCCCTAACCCATTCGTTCCCCTAATCTTTCCCAAAATTCGAAACGATTTTGCAGAAATAGGCTATAGCTCCGGTAAAGATGGAAGCTTTTGATGAAAAGCGATTGAATGATGGGTGTATTGATAGAATTAGCAGATTGCCGGACGAGATTTTAGGCGAGATTTTGTGTCGCCTCACCACCAAAAAAGCGGCGGCCACTTGTATTCTCTCCACGAGGTGGAGGAAGGTTTTCCCGTACAAGGTTCCCCTCACTCAAATCCATCTTGATGACACAGAGCTGCTTCGAGGCCCCAAAGGTACTGCAAATGCTTTGCAGATTTTGTGAGCAGGTTATTCAATGGGAGTTTGCTTGATGATATTGGTGTGGAGAAAGTAGTTCTTCACTGTGAAAAGTATTATGATTATGCAGAGATCTTTTCATGGTTTGGTGCCATTATTCGTCTTAATGTTAAAAAACTTCATCTCATTTTGCCCTACAGCCCGCGAATTTTGGATGGGTTTTTTTCTATTTTTAATGGGTTCGGATCATTAGTGGAGTTGGAGTTTGAAAGTGAATACAATTTGTATGTTCCTGACGATATCGTCCTGCCCAACCTAAAAAAGCTGTCCCTATTTACTATGTCTCTGCCCAGATATGGGTACTCGATTAATGAACTGATTCGTGGTTGTCCAATGCTTGAGGAATTATCGATCGTCGAAGTGAATTTTGGGGGTATGGATAGTATTTACATTCAGTCTGACTTGCTGAAGAAGTTGTGTATTGAGTTCTACAACCGAGAAGATGAATGTACTATAGTGATTGATGCACCGAATCTTGAGTACTTTGTGTATGCTGGGTCTAAAGTTTCCGATTTTGCCATTAAGAGCTTCAAGTCTCTTCATTCAGCTTCACTTGATTTTGACCTGATGGGAGGATTTTCTAACGATTCTTATTCTCGTGAGGCCAAGATTTTTGAAGAATGTTCGATTGCCAATCGTTTGTGTTTGTATGGTGCAGCCGTATTGGTGAGATTACTTTGTCAGTTTTCTTTTCTCTGCCAATCTCCAACTGGATTGTCTTTTATATCCATTTTTGTGTATAGAATGTAACAAAACATTTGCTTATTTCTGGCTGAGAGTCTTTGCTATGCCTGCTTAAGAGTCTTTTGTATCCATTTCGTTCCTTATTTGTCACAGGCACTGGACTCTGTTACCCTGTGTACGTTTCCTAATTTGACATGTTTGGCTCTCGGAAGTGTTGGAAGCTGGTACAAATGCGAAATGCTGGCACATTTTCTTCAGAAAGCACCTAAACTCGAGTCGCTTAAGTTCGAAAAGGTACACACCAATATTTCATCACAAATAGGCAGTAAAGAATGTCATTTTCATCTCAGCCTCATTCCCATTTTAAAAGTTCCAAAGGTAACTGGTTATACTTTGTTTTGTCTCTTCTTTGAAGGAACTCGACGTGCATGCGAGGTGGGATGTTGGGGCCTTTGCAGCATTCGAGTCTGTGCTCCATGAGTTCCCTGTCTGTTTGAAACGATCCTTGAAGAAAATCGAGCTTCTACAACTCCACGGGCACGAAGATGAAATCAAGTTAATAGAGTATTTCTTGAAGAATGGGAGAGTGCTCCAGGAAGTTGTAGTAGTCTATTATCGAAATCCTCTTGATCCCGATATTCTATCAAGATTTTCTGGCTGCCCAAAATGCTCAACAAAATGTCAAGTTCTCTTCAAAGAGGGAGATAACGAGACAGCTTCGTACCCCGACAATCGTAGGCAATGGTTTTGAATGAGAGCGAGTATGATAGTAACCATTGAATCTTCTTCGATAAAGCTTTGGCGCATTTCTAGAGACCTGGCTACTTCAGACTGCTTGCTGTCTGTACCAAGGTCCAGAGATAATCCACCCCAAACTACTTTACACTGGATGTCTGGATAAAGTACAAATATACCCTTCTAGAAATAAGACTCAGTCGACAAACTGTGCTCGAGAACGGTGGTGTCATTTGTTGAATTTTGGAGTATTAACGTAAAATTGTGATATATATAAATGCCAGAGAGGATGCAAAGACTGTGAAAAAGCCACCATTTTAAATACTCCGGCATTTACCGGGAACAATGGTGTCATTTGATGAATTTTGGAGTATTAACGTAAAATTGTGTATTCTTTGAAACATTCATCTGATTTTTTCAGAACATTTTTACTCCATATTTTCCTACCTCTTGTGTTCTCGTTTGCAGTTTTGTTGTACTATAATTTATATTACTGTGGTTGTTGTGTCTTCCTTGTGGCAAAGCTGAATTCGCATTGATGTCATATCTTCCAAAATGCTAACGTTAATTGAAATTGTTGTTCTCAGAACAAGACCAAAATTAGATTGCTACTCTCTCTGGTATTTAAGAAAGGTGTTGAAAAGCGAAGAACTTGGTCATAGAGGATTCTTGGACCAATTCTTCATACGAGCTCGAGCTGGATGCTCCGAATCTTGAAGTGTTGTTGCATTCTGATTGCCTCGCTTTGGGGTAAGTCTCTTACTACGGTTCACATTGATGTTGGGCCCAATCAAGAACTGTTTATTTGTGTGTTTTCATTTTGAGAGATCATATATAACTAGTCTGAACTTGTTTTGCCGACTAGTTATGTTCTTTTAAAGTGTTCTCAAGGAGAAAATTAAATTCCTATTAGTTCTCTTTATCTAGTAACAAATTGTCTGACCATATTCCACTTGTTTACAGGCTTTGCTTCGAGCAGAAGCGCGGCTTCCCCCATTCCAGAATCTGACTTGGTTGGCACTTGGATCCCTTCCAGGACTGAATGGATGGGAATTCTTGGCATGCATGCTTCTCAGTGCACCTAATCTTGAAAAGCTCACATTCGAAGAGGTCTGGTTTGTATCTTGAATACCATGTGGATTTGATGCCCATATATCCTTAGTTCAACTCTACGTACACGTATTCCGTTTGTAAAATTGTCCGTCTTTTTTATGGCAGGGATTTACGGAATACAAAGGAGGACATGAGAAATTCGAGTCTTTACTTCCAGAGCCATGAAGAAGATGAATTCAAATTGTTTGATTATCGTCTGAAGAACGGCGTTCTGCAGAAACTGAAGATTTATGATTGCATTCCTTGCAAGGATTCGTGTTTTTTTGGAAAGGTTAGTTGCTTTGACAGATGCCTCCGAGACTTGTGTTCTCTTAGGAATGAAAACAACAACATATGAATGATACTACCTATGCAAAAAAAGAATGTTGTGTTGGTAGATTGTTTTGCTACATAAATATCACATTTTGGTTTCTCAATTGTGCACATACTACTTGAACACAAATATTCAAGACCGGGGACGGAGAAGATCGGGGCAAAGAGTAGTTGAGACCGGTCCGGTCCAAGACCAAGGATCTCATTATGTCCTTGTGCATGTGAAGGAAACGAGGTATCTCGGAGTATACTCTTGCAGTACACTCAGGAGTAATTTTCTGTACTTGTGCATGAGAAGAAAAAGAAAAGAAAAGGTATGTGGGGAGAAAAAAAAGATGGAGAAAAAATAATGGATGTGAAAAAAGTAAGAAAGAAAAATTGAAAATAAAAAAAAAAGTTATTTGCCTTCTCTATCAGTCAGTCAGCTGAGCCAAACCACGGGGCCAACATTCAGCCATAACCATTTGAAAGTACAAGCCCTATCCCACAAGGCCCTTTCAGACCCAGTCGGACGGTTATTGAGTATTTAAATTGGATTTTAATCGCAGACTGGTAGCAAAGAGTTGAGTCTGTACCTGGTACTTTAGGCTTTATGCATAGCATTATTGCTTCCCAGCATAGTTGCCGGAAAATAAATTCAGGTCTTATCCCCTTGGCACTCTTTGACTTATCAACTGCGCAACATACACCATAACCATTTGAGAGGGTGGGGAAGGGTATTATTATTTGGTTTGACCAATAGCTTAATTAATGGGTTTCATGCCCTTGTGAACAAGACAAGGGCACCGACTTCCTGACACTATCATTGCCTTTCTGAAAAGGGTTCCCCCCCCCCCCACCATCTTCCTTTCACACGAAACCCTCCACAATTGAGACGTGTTGGTTCACACGAAACCCTCCACAATTGAGACGTGTTGGTGATTTAGAGGCTCAAGTTTGCATTCTGGAGGCGACTCTTTAAACTCAATATCTTGTACGTAAAATTAACAGTGACAAAAAATCTCGTTATTCCAATCAATTGTGGCACATTTCGCAATTTACCTCCTCCACTAATCCAATGGGAAGAGATGCGAGAAACCTCTAAAACGGGGTCTCACTTTTTTCCCACGAATAGCGAAACACTTTTTTATTTTAAAGTAACAATCAAAGGCAAAATAGAACACACCGCCTGATTAGACTCGATTTTTATATCAAGAAAATATAATTCAAAACTTAATACAATAACTCTCATATTAAAACTCAAAGCTTGATTATAATATATGTTGTTTTAACTCAACTTGGACAACAAGTAAGCAAATTAATCCTAAGACCATAATTCTATTCTTATTTAAATTAAAATCTTAATGAAAATAGTTGGAGTGTATTAAATAGAGTAAGGTGTAATAAATAAAGTGAAGATAATTGTAATATTTTAAATGTTAACAAAGATAGTGAGAAGATCTATAGGGGACAATTAAAAAGTACAAAGTAATGAATATATGGTCTCAAGTTTTTTTCTTTAATCAAATTACTCAATTTCTACTTTTCAATATTGTTCTTAAATTTTGTAAAGTCAAACTGAGATGGTCAATTTAAACGGATGGGATAGTTTTATAATCTCTTTGTCTCAAAGTATTCGTTCGGTTTTGAATTTTGGAGTTAATCACGATAAAGTTTTGACATATAAATAAATGAAAATTATATGTTTCTCCGTATATGGATTAAATAAAAACAATATTTTACAAGATATAACTAATACAACTAATTTTGTATCAAAATTTAGTGCTTGGTATCAATTTTATTCAATTAGTGATCAATGCTTATTAATTTTAACTGAAAAAATCAAAACTGAACAAATAATTTGGGCAGGACCTAGTACTTTAATACTACATTCGTCCCACAAAAAAGTTCCCATTTTGACCATAAATTGGTCAAACTGTTGCACACTTTGACCCTAAATTAAATATAATCTAAATAAAGAAATGCTAAAAAATTTGAGATATCAAAGTTTGATCCTAAGATGAATCTAATTATATAGAATTTATTCCATAATTCAATATACCTTTCTCAAAATTTATAATCAAAGCGTGTAAATATTTGACTAAATACTATTCAAAATAGGAACTTTTTTGGTGGGATGGAGTAATAGTTAAAAAAAGGCCTCCACATTTAAAACTCACTCCGATCCTCTGCCATATTCTGGCCCGGGAGCTCTGGTTCCAGATGGGGTTTGTAGCTTCCGATGGCTCCCGGCTCAAAATCGTAGATTGTTGTCTGAGGCTGGCCGCCGCCGTCCTGGCCGCCGCCGCCGTCGGGCTCGCAGTGAGTGATCGGCAGGCCAACAGCAGCTACGGAGTGCTCCTCAGTTTCGCCCACCTCGGGGCTCTCCGGTAATTTCTATGTTTGGAAAAGTCACTTTGATTTCATTGGACTTGCATAAATGTACATATAAATAAATAAACTCTGGGAATATAATTAAAAAGGTATACGGTGGCTGTGGGCGTTGCATGTGGCGGATATGCACTGTTCACCGCCGTGGCTTTGTGGGTGAGAAGTCTGGTTTCCAAAGCATGGTTCTTCTTTCTCTCTGATCAGGTTGGTACCACCTTCCCTCTCTCTCATTGAAGGAAAAAACTAAGTGTATCTGAAATGTACACCAATTTTTCTCACAGACACACGTACACCCACTGTTTGTGTAAAACACAAAACACAACTGTGTCTGTGGGTGTTTGTGTGTCTGTGGGAAGGTAAGGTGGTGTACACCTGGGATATACCACCCACCTTGGAGTACAGCTCAAATCTGAAATCCCCTCATTGAATTCAATTGCCTTCTCTAAATTATACAAAAAAGTATTATGAAATGTCAGTATATAGTTTCACATTATCCCAATGTAAACTTTTATTTTGGAATAAAAACATAGTGCTAATATTTTTGCACTTACTTTTTGTTTTACTTCTATTTAGGGTAGTTTATTACTATAAAATTAGTATTAGATATTAACCCAAAATAATTAGCTAGATTCGGTTTTAGGCTTTGGCTTTTCGAACAGAAACCTATCTTAGGTTATGCTTAACATGCGCAGATTATCGCGTACGTGACCGTAACGTCCTTGGGAGCGTTAGCAGAGATCGTTTATTTGGCGTATAATGGCGATGAAGAGGTGACGTGGATGGAAGTGTGCACTTCTTATGGGAAGTTCTGTGGCAGGTTGAAGCTGGTTTTGGCTCTGCTTGCCATTGTCCTCTGCTGTTTTCTCTCTTTAGCTGTGATTTCTGCATTTAGGGTCTTCAGCAGATATGAATATCCCTCTGTTCATTGTGATGAATTTGAGAAGCAAGTGAAATAATGTTAGGCCTTTCCACTATGAGTGTTTGTATGTCAAAAGACCTTTTTTTGAACAATTTTCAATCCAATGTACCTGTGGAAATGTAGTGTTGTTACATCTTTACATGTAATCTTTCTATTTGCACATATCTCACCAATTTTGATCCTTTTCTCCCTTTACAAGAACCACTTCAGAATTGAACCATTAAGCTATTTGTACACCAAAATTTGTACCCTATTTTGTACCCCAAAGGCATACACCGACATCTTGTGCTAGCGTGATAGTTTACATTGACAAAAAATATCAGTGTAAATTTTTTAAGTGAATTAACATTTTGTGTCAGTGTGAACCGTTAAAATATTGATACATTTCTTTAAGGTACACGCCTAGGCATGGTTGAACTTTCAAATGACATGAGTGGTATTAAGACACCTACCCTTGGTGTCAAAAACTCTTTTTACTTGCAAATAATTATATAAACCACAAAATACAATGTTTTTTAACTTTTTGTAGCCAACTCTTTTTAATTTTTGACTTATAATTAAATAAAATATGTATCGTATATTAATTAGATAAAATAGTGTTTTAAAAGTATTTTATAAAATTTTCTAATACAATTGTTTTTGTATCAATATCTAACTACATTTTTGTTTAATATATGATCAAAATTTGTCAATTTTAATTGAAAAAAATGAACAAATATTTAGTGACAAAAAGAGTATTAGAGTAAACAAAAGTGTGAATAATGCAAAATAGTGTTGCAACAAAATTATTTTTGTTTCAATAAATACTCACATCTAAATGAACCAAATACGGAGTATGAAACAAAATTATGTGTTGTTTTTTAAGTAGACATTATGAGACATGATGTGATTGAGGTTCATTTTACATGGAAAAAAAATACACACAATTCTATCCTTGGAAGCAAGAACAAAACGAGAAAGAAAAAGACAACCCACACAAGCAAACTTCCAAAATCAGCCAACTTGATTAGATTTTAAATAAATGGTGCCATGAAATGAAAGGAAAAACAAATTGCACCCCTAATAAATAAAAAATACCTTGGTTTCTATGATATTGAGTCAAATTTTAAAAATGACACGAGGATCATACCATGATTCGTTCAAAAAATTAATGATTCCTACCCCTCCTAACCCTCCATCCCGGTAAACCCCCCACCCCCGGCCCAGCTCGAACATATCCCCACATAGTTGACTTTGGAGTTGACTCCAAAATTATCTAAATCTTGTAGCATGCAATTGACAGGAGTACATGGTATATTTGGGCCAAGCTAGGGTGGAGAGTTTATCAGAGGTTAGAGGGATAAGAACCATCAATTTTTCGAACGGAGCATCGTAGATGCGCTAATCAGGGCTATGCCATAGGATGACATGGGGGTTCATGTCACCCGAACCGCCCCAATAAAAAAGGATAAAAACGGCAAATATGGACACCATAGGATGACATGGGGGTTCATGTCACCCGAACCGCCCCAATAAAAAAGGATAAAAACGGCAAATGTGGACAAAGCAAACTGGACAAATAATCTAAAACGCCAGAAATAAAGAACAACAAATATAGAAGAAAGCAAACTTCCTGTGAACAAATGTACAAGAATGCTGATTTCCATTTGGGGGTAACCCCAGATTAATAACCTAAATCCAAATTAACTACAGTATATTATTACAACATTCATCCACCCCTAACTAATGCTTCCCTATTATCCTAATACCTTACCTGATTCCAATTTCCAACCTCAGACTATATATGCTTCCACAATTACGAAAAGACCGTGTTGTCCGAGAACCCCAAACAGGAGACGTGGGACGATGTGTGAATGAATGATATGTAGTTCTAGAAACTACTCTCGAGTCGCTTCATATGATAGTTCTTGAAGAGAACTTGTCACAGTTGCAAGGCTAAGTCTGGGTGTTGAGAATCGACCAAAATGCCTGAAGATGGCCTGCTGGGAGGGGACCCCGCAGACTGAAAAGTAATGTTCAAGTCAGGGGGGGGGACTGACTCCCGGTTCAGTCTTGACTGAATGGCAGAATGTGAATTGAGATTTTGTCGTGGGTGGAATCTAGACGGGTCAATGGGTCCTACAAATTGTGGGAACATCACCGGTCTGTTTGGGACCTGGCCTTCAATCCCTACTACCCCTCTAGCTGTATGTGGCATGAAGGCGTGAAATGGATAGATTCCTTTCCCGGGGAGGAAATGCATCCCAGAAGAGGGACGATATTGTATATTTTGCAGTTGAAAATTGCGAGATGGGTTATACAAGGACTCTGCAGAAATTTGACTCTCGCTGGCTTGTTTAAACCCCCCTGATGCCCCCATTGACATCCAAGCGCGAGCAGCAACTGCAGAAGCATTACTTGAATCACTTGGACCATGTCCTTGTCCATGAGGAAATAGGGTTACACCTTTGTTAACATTATCAGAACCACCAACAGATGAGAGGCGAGTAGCTGCATTGCTATGGCGGCTATTATCTTTCCCTTTTGCATCGAGTAGTTGGGAAGGTGCAGAAGATGATAGATTTCTGTTCTTTGAACCAGCAGGTACTTCAATAATGTTATTAGCCACCTTACTTGGTTCAAAGCTACTTTGGTTGCAGGGTAGAGGTTGAAAATTCAATTCGAACTGCCTTATAAGCTTTTTCTCAGGTTTAATGAAGTTTGGGGAGGGACAGTTTTGAGGATCGTATCGGGGACTAGAAGAATTAGGAGGTTTCTTTCCAGTAATACCGAGGAAAAAAGGTTTGCTTTCAATATTATTCGGAGTGGGAGGTTTAGGACAAACATACTGTTGGTTCACTTCATCCATGCTCTTAGGTTCCATCGTTTCCACCTTCTTCTTCTCAACCTTAACTTTCTGTGTGGACTTGGCCAGAAATGAAGGTTCCTTCAGGGTATGGTTCTTGAGCATCAATACTGGGCTGGGAAGCGGTTCATATTCCCCAATCCAACCGCGACCAAATTTTAACCCAGAAGGGAGTGCTTGTGTGATCCTCCTAGATGCAAATTCCCAGGCAATTGGCCCGAGTGTTGCAGCAAAACAAGCAAGGCTCCTTGCATATGAATGATCAGCATAAAGCCCCACCTGAAAATCCAGAAAAAAATACTATATAAGCATTAAAGTCATGCATTCAATATTATTAACTGTTTAGAGGACAAAAAGTAATTTTCTTCCGAAAAAAGCTTTTGTCAGATGATGAAAAATGATTCTAACCATATAAAAAACTTTTAGTGCTTATTTAAGAAAGCAGCAAATTGGTGCTCTGATCTTCAGAAAAGCACTTTATGAAATTTTAAAATGTGAAGCTACTTATGATTAAAACACATATACCATTAGTTATGCCACAGACCACTAGTCTACTTACAGGAACCAAATGCTTGATTTCTGCTTCAAATGTCGAAAACAATGATTCCGAACTTGTGCAAGCAGATTGAGTTGATATCTCATAAGTTGCACGCCGGTTCTCATCTTGTAGGGCTGACTTTCTTCCACATCTATAGAGATGACCCTTCCCTATTGAAATTTTGTTTTCAAAACAAAGATGATGAATCAAACCCACAGGAAAATAAAATTTTTCCTTACTCCCTCCATTCACCTTTAATTGTCCTTTTTTTTTTGCTTTTTTGATACTACATACATTGAAAACAGATGATTGTGTATTTGTGTACATAATTTATGAGCACATTTACCCATTCTTCAATGTATAAAAATTAAGCAACAAGGACAATTAAAAGTGAATGGAGAGAGTAGTGCAGAAGATCAAAATAATAAGATATCTGAATTACATATAGAAAGGAGACTGCATTCACCTGAATGTAATTCTTCCCTGTCCAAGTTGTCAGTGGACAAAACATTTCCATCTGTAGGCCCATCAGTGCTGTTTATTCTGCCCGAGGTTCCTGGAAAGGCATTTGAATCATTTTGTGCATCTCCGGCATTCGCGAGGGTTGCACCAGATGAGAAATCGGAGCCAGCAGGTTCTTGCACTGTTCTGCCCACAGGTTTCTTGATATGTCTTTTCACAAGAGGGCTTGATTTTGGCCTCGGATCTGATTTGACCTTTTCTAAGCGCTCTGCACATTCAACATTGACTCGTATTTTCTGAAATTTCCGTGTAGCAAGTTCTTGGATTGAAGAAGCCTATAAAATTTATTGAAAAATAATGACCTGGTGCGAATTAGAAGATGAAACAGAAACATCAAAAGGAAAATGGGTAAAAGAATGATGAAAGACTACCTGTTTGTAATATATGGTATCAGAGTCATTGTATTGCATTGCATTTGAACATATCAAGAAGACATCACTCTGAAACAATAAAAGATTATTTGAATACAATACTAATTTAAAATGCTGAACTTCAAACACATATCTAGAACTATAATTCACTATGATGAAATTATAAAAATTAAAATGGAAACATAGTAATGGGCAGGAACCACCAAAATATTTAAAATATTGGAGAAGCCACAATACAAAAGGATGTATAGTTAAAGCACATTTTAGCTGATTCGTTAAGTGTAAAGACTTTGTTAATGCAGAGAAATAAAAGAAATAGAGTAGAAATTTAGTTTCCCAACAATACGGGATCTAGAAATTGACTTTCACTCCAAAGAGCATAAAACCAAATCAGAAACCCATTAAAACAACAGCATATTGCAATATTCACCTCAAACTGTTCCAATGTCGCATACGATCCATTTCTAAGTTTGTTCCTCACGGTTGAGAAGTCCATAGGATGTTCAATCACGTCATGGTAATCCGGAAGCTGCAAATATAACAATCCAACATTCTTAGACACTAAATCCGAGTGATCTAAGTAATAGCCTAAAAAGAAAAGATTGACATTCCCTCACATGACCTCAAACACTTACCTCTTCAGGATCAACCGGTTCTGCATAGACACCATAAATATCTTTCCTGAAATAAAACAATTGTGCAACTGCACATTAATTAACCAACAAAAAGACTTAAAATTTCTTTGAAAATATTAAAGCTTACTTCTGAAGCTTGTCCAGGATTAATTCCAGCATCTTCTTGTCTGGTAGCGGAAACGGGGAGGGACGTCCAGATGGTGTTCCTGTTCAAACGGAACCGTATTCAATTAAGCCATTGCCGGAAACAATGATTTCATGGAAGGACATCAAAACCCAACAAGTAAGAGCTACTAGACCTGGAGAAGATTCAAAACTTCTAGCCTCTGCTTTTCTTCCACATTCCTGTAGAAAGTTTAATGGAAACTTTATAAACCTCCCAGACTAGTCTTAAGCTAAATAAATGCATGCTTGATACAAAGAAAGAGGAAGCATGCCAGCATAAGATAGACAAAGACAAAAGGTAATGGGCAGGGTGATCAGATTCAGTGGGGAATTCCTTTTGACAGTTGAACCCGACAGTTACATATACACTCCCTCTAATCAGTTCCCAAAATAGAACTATGCAGAGTTTTGGGCCACATACAAAACCTATGTGAATTGAACTTCCAGAATTCCAGTCTGTGTATATACATAATCGCTTATGGCTAATTTCATCATGCCTTAGTGATACCATTCATCTATCAGAAAGTTTGAGCATTTCAGCTGAGATTCCAGAAAATTAGTATACCTCGAAGTCATTTTGATTTCCATTTTCGTTATCATCAGCTTCATCACCTTCTTCGTCGTCCTCATTTTCTTCGTATTCATCATCGTGGCGGCGCGAGATTCTTCTTTTCTTAGATGGCTTGCCATCTTCTTCGTCGTCCTCCTCCTCTGATGCTGACACGGGCTGAGCGTGAGACGAGTGCCGATTCCGGCTGCGAGTCAACTCGTCCTCGCCCTGTAGCTTAAGCAATAGCTCGAGCTTCTTCTCCTTCCGGCCGTCGTCCTCGTCGTCTTCGTCCTCCTCCTCCTCCTCGAAATCCTCGTCGTCGAGGAAATCGTCGAAGTCGAAAGTGTACCTGACATTTCGCCGCCGGCTACTCCGCCGGAGTTCTCCCTCCGTCTCCGCGGCGGCGGCTGCTCGGCGGCTCCCGCCGAGATCCGCCTTGGGGGGGCGGCCTTTCCTCCCCCTCCTCACGATCTGGCCCATCCTTTCTATCTCCACTCCTTTTCTCTCTCTAAAACCCTCAAAACTCTCTCTCTCTCTCTTCTCCCTAAATTCTCGCCATCGCATTTCTCTCTTTCTCTCTCTTCCTTTTCTCGATTATCATTTTCTCGCTCTGTGTGTTAGTGCGCTTTGCTTTTTTCCATGTAGCATACTGTAGCTTTGGAGTTCCGAGCCTCAGGCTCGGGGTTACACAGTAGACGGCGTTAATATGCAGCCTGATTAATACAGTAACAGAAATGTTAGAAAATGATCTAGTTTAACCCCAAGAGTTTCATTCTTGGATACTGTGCTGGGAGTCAACTATGTTAAACATAAAGTCTTTGCAATTATAGGTACATACTACATTCTTTGTTATCAATCTGCGATTAAAATCTAGTTAGTTTTTAGAACAGAGACAATATTACTAATTTTACCAGGAGATATAGAAAAGAATGTTTATTTGTGTATCAATAACAACAACTATCGATATGTGTATGTGAAACACTTATATCGTTCGGAGTATAATATAACTTACTTAATACGCCGTAATTGGTATTAGCAATGCTACTATACATGTGATTGTCATTTATCATCGTTGCGAAGAATAAAACTCCACATTATTACAAAGTAGCATAAACATGGGCCGGTTTTGAGCAAGTTTGAGTCTTGATTTTCGTACTCCCTCCGTCCACTTTAATTCTTTCTATTTGACTTTTCACAGTTTTGAATATAAATTTTAAATGTTAATATCTTTATTTTTTAGATAGATATTACATCATTTCGTCTCAGTATTTTCATCTTGTTTTACTTTTTCGAGCCAAACTTAACAAGTTTTAAATTTCAATCAAATAAAAGTTGTAATGTACTCTTTTCGTCCCAAATTAAGTTCTATGTTTACTATTCACGAGATCAAAATTCATACATTTTCTTTTCCTATTTTTCTTACTTATTTGATAAAATAATATAGTCATGTCACCTCTTGCTTTGTAGAACTATTGATGTATTTTTTTAATATGTAAAATTTATTTTTTAATTCTACACCAACTCTCTAATAAATTGTATTGAAAAAAATTCAGTTAAATATTGTAAACTGAAACAACATTTTAAATTGGGACAGAGGGATCATATTAATTTAAAGGGCTTTCATTAAATTTCTCTTTCTAAGAACTCTCCAAAATTTATTTTATTGTATTAATAATTTAATAAGCAATGAGTTTCTCCGGATTAACTTAAAAAATCAATTTTAGTGAATACACTTAAAGGGTGTTTGGGGTTGTATTTAATAACTGCTTAGGAGCTTTTGCTTCAATAAAATATTATTTGTACAGTTTGCCAAAATGATTTTGCTTATAGATTATGGCTTCTCCAAACTAAGATAAGCTCGAGAAGTGCTTTTAACTTTTAAGCAAAGTTAGAAATATTTTCTTTCCGCTTCTACTTAAAACTTCTATTTTTAAGTAATCTACCACACTCCCAAACACCCTCTAAGACGAAGGGAATAATTATCACAAAGGTATACTCCCTCCGTCCCGAAATGAATTACAATTTTTGTTCTCGCCTCTTAATACTTTTTCTTATATGTGTATTTTCATTAATTATTTGATGGGTAATTTATTTAAATATGACTAAAACATAATGACGTTCTTAATATATGACCATTTGTTTTTATTTCTCAATGTAGAACCATTAGTCATTATCTATTAGTCATTATTCAACTAAATGTCCAGCATCACTTGGGCATTATTCTTCTCACTAGACATTATTAAGTCTTATTTAAGGAATAAAAAAGTGTAAGTCCTTCAATGGGAAATGACTTATGTTTTAGTCATATTCGGTGCAAATTTCACTTATATAAATTTTATTATTGGTTTTTTGTAAAAATATTGATACGATTTTTTAATATATAATTTTATTTTTATTGATGTTCTAACTTGAAATAAAATGTTTTTAAAATCTATTCTAATTCTTCCGGATAAATTTCACTCATGGTACTCGAACTTTGAGCGTTATATCATTTCGATACTTAAAATTTGTCACCTATTGTAAAACTACCTAAACTTTGAAAAGAATTTGCACAAGTATCACAAACTAGTTTTTAGAATATTGTCAAGTTACTTTGACCATAATTAAAAATCTGTATTGTTTTTTCACCAATTCCTTTTTCCTTTTCTCACAATTTTTCTTCTATTCCTTTTCCAACATCGTGGAAACGGGAATGTTGAAGAAGAAAGAAGAGAGAATTTGATAAAAAAGAGAAAACAGTGAGGTCAAAATTAAAAAAAATATAAATATACAGAATATAACATTGTAATTACGTCCAAAGTGATTTGACCGTAACCTAAAAAGTAAAAACCAGCTCCAAGTACTTTTGTTAAACTTCTTCAAAGTTCATGTATTTTGCGATAGAAAATAAATTTAGGTACCAAAATGATATATCGCTCAAAATTTAGATACCATCTGTAAAATTTACCATGTCATCCACTTATTACGTACTATAGGGGTGCTTTTATGAGTTTTATCTAAACTTAAGACAACTCTCGCTTGTTTTTAAAAGAAATTTATGAAAATTAAAAGTTTTCCGTAAAATATTTTTGTAGACTGATGAAGTGTGAAAAGGTCCATATGAAATACGAAGTACTCTATTTTCTAAGATGCACCTATTGGCCTAATAAGTACTCCTTCCATCTCATATATTTCTTTCTGTTGCGTAAAACTAAATCAAAAGTTTAACAAAACAAGTGGTGACAAGAATATTTTATTTTATCATATAAGACATAAAGAAATGTAAATAAATAAAAGTTTTCGTGAAATTGAAATAGTACTCTGTGAAGAAAAATATGGGACATAAAAGTACTCCGTAATTAATAAGGGAATAATTAAGTCAAAAAGTTAGAGTAAATATATTGGGCTTCAAACCATGTAACACTAATACTCTTTCTATTATTGGATGACTTTTCTAGTATTATCATCAAACATTGACAAGGTTAGCCTATATCATGAGTTTTTAATAAGCTCTCTAAATTCTCCAAGTCTCCCATAAGTATGTCTAATCATCAAATTCTTGTCAAACTAGCTTTTATTTTTAAATATACATTTCCATTTATCATTTGTTAAAAAGTATATATTATCTCACGCTTTACTTTGTAGAGTATTTGTAGTGATTTTTTAATATATATTTCTTCATTTTAAATTATTTTTTCTACTTTGAATAACGGGTAAAATTTCATATAAAAAAATTATAGTTACATAATACTACTAAAATAAAAAATACAACTTATATACTTAAGACTATATCAAATTCTAAAAAACAAGCGATGCAAGAATATTTTTTATCAAATAACCAAAATAATCGCACGTAAAGAAAATTATTGAATACCTAAACTAGTAAGAGGAAGATGTTTTTTTAGAACGAAAGGAGTAATTTTTATTAATTCTACATAAACATTGAAATAAATTCCATAAAAATATCAACCTTCATCACAAAAGTAACGAGGGCACATGGAGTTTTTTAAGAGTAATTTCATATATATTTCTTTATAATATATGCTTTTCATATTTAGTCTTTAATTTTATGATATTATATTTGCAATTCCCAATTTTTAAAATCATTCCATAATTAAGCTTTTAAGTCAAATATAATAGATTATGAAATAAAGAATAGTTTTCAAAATTTGAGGACTAAAAATATACGTGTAATTTTTTTAATTGATTGTTATGAAATTTATTACATTGTATTTGTTCAGTTTAATTTTTTCAAGTCAAATTAGACAAATTTTAAATTTCAATTACTCTCAATTTGTCTCGTATATTAGTATAATGACATATAATCTTTTAATGAAAATGAGAAGATCACATGCACCTATAACCAGAGGCAAGTAATGAAATTTTTTAATATGATAAACCTAATTAAATCATTTTTATACTAAAGTACTTTACAATTTGAGAATAATTAAAATTTAAAGTTTAGAAAAAATCTTTAATTATGTTTACAATTCAAGAAAATTTGAATAACGTGGCGGTAGGCTCCTCTGCGTTGAGGAGATTGAGCTCCCTATTTTCTCCTCCCTTGCATCAATGGACAAACTGGCAAAACTTGTGACCCAAATAGCCAACACTCCACCCTCTCAGAGCCTATCCACCCTATCGCCGCTCCACCTCTCTCTGATCCCATTTCTGTCCCTCGCCTCCGCCCTCTACCGACCGGCACTCCACTGCCGGCGACTTCTCTACCGACTTGGGATCTTACGCCAGCACAGGTATTCTCTCAGATTATCTGTTCGCTCGATTTTTTTTGTTTTGTTTTTCGAATAGTCTGCTTGAATTTGTTTTGGTTTGTTTTGGAAGGTTGCCGGTGCCGGTGATTAGCGTCGGGAATTTGACCTGGGGAGGCAATGGCAAGACTCCGATGGTTGAGTTCATCGCTCGTTTGCTGGTTGATTCCCGAATTCCGCCTCTTATTCTCACTAGGGTACTCGATCTCCTTAATTCATGCCCATATGCTCTATATTAGGGTTCCGGTGAATGTGCAATTAAGCTTAGAGGGTGTTTCAGTGGTGTGGTAGCTCCTTGCAAAATGATTGATAAGTCAGAAGACAGAAGCTTTGTTGAAAAGTACTTCTCTCAAGTTACAATCTATAAACCAAAACAGATTATCGAACACTCCAAATATTTTAGTGAAGTAGAAGCTCTAAAGTTATGTTGAAACACAATACAGATATACCATACACTCTCTCAGTACTACTCTCTACTAAGATCATATGAACCCAACTTTTTTGCAGGGTTATGGTGGTGCAGATGAGGTTAAGATGCTTGAGAGGCATCTTCAGGGGACGACTGCTAAGATAGGTGTTGGTGCGAACAGGGCTGCAGTTGCTTCCGAATTCTTCCAGAGATATGGTTATATGTGTCGTGAGAAGCTCTCGTCTGAAAATAGTAATTGTGCAAATTCTTATGGAGATCAAATTGGTGCTGCCATCTTAGATGACGGAATGCAGGTAGGTCGATGAATTTATATCATTCATTGCCCGCCATTTTCCTAGTCCTGTATATTTCCAGTTTATTTTGAGATGCTTACTGTCACAAGTATGGACAGTGATCTTTTAGGGTCCATTTAGAACTCAGAAAATGGGGATGAAGATGAAGGGTAAAATTGGAAAGGAAGAAAATGTCAAGGGAAATAGAAATCGTCTTGTACTCCACAAGTTAATTTTAGACAGTTGTTCAAACTCATTCTATTACTCTGTGCTATATATTTCTGTTTTATAAATTCTATGAAACCTAAATATGTGGTAAAAGTTTTTATCGAATTTGGTTATCCTTCATATTTTTTAAGGTAAAAGCAAACATTTAATCCTTTGCATTTTTTCTTCATTTTCCCACAATTTTTGATTTCTAAACACAGCTTCCATCTCTCTGATTTAATGTCCAGCTTTTTATATGACTTATATACGCTGAGAACTTTAGAAGCAATGCCTTATTCAATCAAGCATTTCAGATAACATCTTTTATAATACCTTTGCATATTACTAAAAATGATGTTTAAACATAAATGTTGTTCATAATGTCTGGCTAGTTAGTTAAAGGCAAGGCTATTCCTGATGCTTTTGTGTTATCAAAATTGAAAGGCAGCATCTTAGTTTGGAGCGTGACATAGAGATCGTAATGGTGAATGCAATGGTGCCTTGGGGAAACCATCATTTACTTCCTCTCGGACCTTTAAGAGAACCATTTTCAGCCCTTAACCGTGCTGATGTTGTTGTAGTCCACCATGCAGACATGGTACTGATTTTTGATGATTTTGAAGTGCTTTCTTAATGTTTATAAATATGAAATAACTGCAATAATGGGTTATTGACTGAACAAATCTTGCAGGTATCAAAGCACGATATTGAAGCCATAGAGGCAATGGTTCGAAAATATAATGAATTGGTTCCAATATTCTTCAGCATGCTGGCTTCTTTGCACTTCATGAAAGTAGGAAACATATCGTACAAATTGTCTTTGAAGGACATATCTCATACAATCCTCTTATGTGTCTCTGCCATTGGGTTTGCTGATTCTTTTGTGCGGAGGATTGAGAAGGTTTTTTCTCTCACTGCACTGCTCTTTCCAGATTTAACACATTTACTTTGAGCTCACAACAACACTCCCAACATTATTGACAGGGAAAATCACTTTTGGTCCTTCAATTATTCCTGATTATGCAATGTAGTCTCTCATTGTCAT
Organism: Cuscuta australis; assembly: GCA_003260385.1. Lineage (NCBI taxonomy): Eukaryota > Viridiplantae > Streptophyta > Magnoliopsida > Solanales > Convolvulaceae > Cuscuta > Cuscuta australis. Next base: position 3,293,849 of record NQVE01000192.1, read on the forward strand.
TTCAGTGAAATCTAGTCCCTCAATTATTTCAAACATTGCCAACTAAGGTGATGATTTGTTCACCTCTTTTTTTCTAATAACAAAATAACAACACCACCATCACCACCAACAATTGAGCTTTAAATCCCACTAGGTGGGATCAGCCCCATGGATCACACGATGCCATTGTGCTTTATTGAAAACCAAATGTTTTGATATGTTATCAAGTACAACTGTACAAGGTCATTTTTTTCTTATTACTTGTTTTTTATTTTAATTAGATCACACAAGAGTGACAATACCATGAACATTGAGACCAGAACGGTTCACATAAGACGAAGCCAGACTAGAACAAAGGTTATATTTCATACCAGAAAATTAGGGAAATCCAGAAACATTTACAAGACCAGATCTAAGAAAAATATTCTTAGGCAAACCCCTGGAATGATTCAACTTGGGCATTTTTCTCAATATCATTGAAGCATGTGTATCCTTTTCTGTTGTTTTCTCAATAATGGTGTTAGCATTAGGATGCGAGAGATTTAATTTTCAATATTTAAATGATTGAGGAACTGAATTGCGCCACATCGACAATGATGGGTTGCATTGCAGAATCCGGTTCAATTGAAGGATCCAAAGAGCAGTTTTCCTTTATTTGAATAGAGATTCTTGGCTTCTCTCAGATGGGACCAATGCATGTTGATAGACTGGACTTCAGTGACCACCATCCTTTTCAACCCAAGGTTAAGGGTTTAATCTCTTTGTAATCTCCCTTGGATTCTATTTCCCGTGTTTTATTTGCACATAATCAAATGCAAAATTCATCATTCTTTGATCCCCAAATATTTTCCTTGATTTTTTTTATTTAGTCCCATATTTGTGTTGATGAGCTGTGCAGACATTTGTTTCTTAATATCTGTAGGATATTGACAGGATAAAAAAGAGACTACAAAAACTGCAATCTGAATTTTCTGCAGTTCCAATTATGGTGATAACTGAGAAGGTGAGCTTATCAAAGCATACCAATTGTATTTAAGTTCTTTGCAGTAAGATGCAACTCCAAAGCTGACTATAGCTGGTGCTAGAGTTTTATTTCCCTTCCAAACATATTTCCTCTAGGATCTGTTTGAGAACATCATAGATTAGCCTGGAGTGGAAGTCTTTGAAAGCCTTATTCTCTATCCTAATGAACAAATACAACAACACAGTATAATACCAATCTGGTGGTCAAAGATGTATGAAGACTCACCTTCCAAAAAAGTTAAAAAAAAACATAGACTATTTTGTAGAGGCTTGGTTCCTTGATCCCAAACCTTCATTGAAAGTAACAAGCAAATGAAGTTTAATGTGCCATTTTGATTTAGTCCATTATATATCCGAAGCAATAGCATTGTCAATCATGACTTTTAGCTCCATTGACAATGGACACGTAACAACAACAACATTACCCCAGTGCCTGAACGGCTCCCGCCCATTGTGGGGTAAGGGGGGTCGGATGTACGCAGTTTGACCCCTATGTTTAAAACATAGAGCGACTGTTTCCAGATGACCCATGATGAGCGTCGAAAATTGCATTGACTAACTACACAATTGACAATGGACACACAATCCTAATAAATAAACGATGGTTAAATGTTATAGGATTATGATTTTACTAATTTTTAGATACTCTTAAATATAAATATCACGATGTTCCTTTCCGCTTTTCCTCTAAAACCAAGCACCCCAAAGGCTTCCCTTCCAAACCCAAAATCCCAACTCCCAAGCTAACCCTTAGAGTCACCCTTGTGTTTAACAGGACTATTATAGAGATCCCAAGCTTTTTGAACATCTGGATTATGAAGTACATGTGCTCTGTTCGCGCTTACAAATTCTGCCTTTTAATGGATGCGAAGACAGCTTCACGAAATGCTTGATGCAGCATCTGGAATTGCGATTATCGGTGTGATAATGCAATCTAAAAGAGGTTAGACAGTTGTCTAAAATAAATTTATAGGCCCTATTTGGGGGGCAATGTTTTCAATTAGTGTTAATTTCATGTATTTTTTAATGGTGCAGATTAACTTGGCAAATCTTAAAGTTAAGCACTGCCATTAGTGTCTTTAAAACACTAACACTAAGCACGTTGAAGTTGATGCCAAATGGGCACTTAGAGCTCTTTAGTGGTAATGCACACTTTCGTATTTTGAGAGTGTAATTAGAGTGTGATTGCACCCAATCTTGTCCCCATTGTTGTGTTACATAATTAAACTCTGCTCACACACTAATTTAACTCTATTATCTTTTAAATTATTTTTTGGCTTTTAAAATTTCACCATTTTTTGGCTTTGGGGTGTGATAGAATAAATCAAAATGGATCTCTAAACTGTCTGCGCTTAGTCAAGCAATGCAACTTTCGACGTTGAGCCGGGGGTCTCTTTGGAAATAGCATCTCTACTTTCGAGTAGGGGCAAAGTCTGCGTACACACACTCTTGTGGGATTTAACTGGGTTGTTGTTGTTGTTTTGTTGTTGTTATCTTTTAAATTATTTTTTATCCCATGTTTGGTATTGACATATACTCCCTCCGTCCTATGAAACCTTTCTCATTTCTTTTTTTATCCGTCCCACAAAACACTTCTCATTTCTATTAAAAAGTCACTTTTACCCCTTACTTTTTCATACCCTAATTATCACATCATACCTTTTTACTAATAATCTATCCATCAAATCATACTTTTACCCATCACATCAAAGGACATTTTTGGAAATTCAATACCAAAATACACTCCCTTAAATTCCTCCTAAAAAGCAAAAGTCCCATTTTTCATGAGACGGAGAGAGTACATTTTAAGATTTTGAAAGAAAATACTTGTATATTTTAAAACAAAATATAGTTTTATTTGGTTTAATTTTCAACTCCATAATAAGTGTAAAGTATGTGTTATATAAATCTTTTTTAAACATAGAGTATAAGATATAATATCTTTTTTGAAATAAAAGTTACTCCCTCCGTCCTAAATTATAATGCCTGTTTACTATTCATAGGGTCAAACTTTCACTTTCTTTCTCTATTTTCGTTAGCAATTTGATAAAATAAAATATTCTTGTCAGTACTAGTTTTGTAGATCTTTTGATGTAGTTTTTTAATATGTAATTTTTATTTTTTAATTCTATACCATTTGTTATATAAAATGGTTTGAAAGTAATTTCAGTCAAACATCGTAAACCAAAACAGGCGTTATAAAATGGGACGGAGGTAGTACGTTTTAATAATGATAATACTTATTACTACATTTTTATACGTAGTAAAGTTTTGTTTTTGAAAACTTGTAAAAAGAAAAATATACTCTCCATTCTCCAATATACTCTTTGCGCTTCAAGTTATTTGTCCTACTTTATTTTTTACGAGAATAAAACTTTGACCATAAATTGAGATAAAAATATATTTGATTATAATGTAAATTTAATACAATTAGATAAGTAATCACCTTAAATATAAATAAAACATAGAGAAAGCATCAGCATAAGAGTTTATGTTTTTATCTACTAAATACGAGTTCACATTGTGGTAACGTAATACTGTACATGTATATTTTACTATATTTTTTAGTAACGTACATGGTCATGATTGGTAATGTAAATGCATTTTAACTCTTATTTTTTCCCTAATTTGATTTCATTTAAGACGTAGTTTTTTTTTTTGAAAGAATTTAAGACGTAGTTGTAATGTCTAGTATATCAATTTTATATACGAGTAACTTTCATCTATTTAAAATTATATTTAAATTGTAACTAATGTTAACTTAAAAATACAAATAATTTGGAACGGATCAAATACTCCCTATAAAAGCATTGAAAAGACGCTTTAAAACCTTAACCAGTGACTCCAGGAGTAATTGAGGAGGGGTAGATCTGGAATTTTAAATAAGGCTTTTACGGTCTGAGCTCCGTCTTCTCCCCCGTTAACGAACACGATGGTCCGCTGCTTATTATCGGTCCAAGGCGATGAAGCCGCAGTCCAGGTCTCTGATTCTCCGTGCCGCCCCTTTCTTGGCGTCCCGGACCCGCCAAAATGCCGCGCTCCCTCGTTCTAGATCTTCTTCATCCTCTGCTACGCCGGAACAGCAGCCGGAGCTCAAATCTCAGAGCGATTCCGTTTTCATGACTGAGAATTGCGTCCGGGTATGCGAAATCTTTTCATTGCTCCTTTTTCCGGACAAATTTCATTTTATTTCGTGTGATTGTTTCATTTCCTTGTCGGTATTGTGTGTAATTGATGTTCCTCCTTTTTTTCATTATCATGCACAAAAATCAAGAGGTCTAATTTGACTTGATTATAGGGTTGTGATATGAGAAATTGAGTTGGACAGTTTCCTGGCCATTTGAATTCATGCTGGAGAATTTTGTAGCATAGAAAAAGGTTCAATCATTTTAGCTAATTAGTTGTGTTTAGCCGAAGAGCCGCGGAAGGGCCAATTTAGTTGGTTGAATTGGTGTACTCAAGTCATGTTACAACTGTGCGTGCCCTCACCCCAACCCTGCATTAGTATGATATTGTACGCTCTGGGTCAAGTCCTCACATATTTGTTTTTTAGCATCTCTCTAATGAAGTTGGGTGAACCATTAAATATTGGTTCTCTTCTTCTTTCTTTTTTTCCGGTGTGGGACTAAGTTGCATTCCCAACAAGTCATTAAGCTCAAATGCTCTTTCTCCTGATTTTATGGTATGGATTTGGTCGTGTTCTGCTTCAAAGGCAATTGGCTCCCTCATATAGAGTAACGTAGTTCTCAAAATCTGCGTCCAAAATTCTTTACTTTGCATGATTCTAATAGTACAATATCAACACCACCACCAACCAAGCATAATCCCAACTCCGTTTGGGTATGGAGAAATCTTACCTCTGTAAAAAAGGGGATTGTTTTTGTTGGACCCGTGACGCATTGCTGCATTAATGATTCTGATAATGAAGTTCAAATTTTTCAAATGTTTTGCATGATATTAGAGAATGAAGGAGTTGCAAGCCAGTGAGCCCGATGAAAAGATGCTTCGCTTAAGCATCGAAGCTGGTGGCTGCTCTGGGTTTCAGTATGAATTCTCCCTAGATGGCAACGCAAATGCAGACGATAGGTACTATCTTGCACCCGAGCTTCTGAGGTTATACTTGTTTTGTAGTTTCCCACAAATAACTGCTTCCCCCATCACTTCCATCGCCCTAATGATGTGTTTACGGAAGCTATTTTGGGCAATTTCAATGTTAAACATATTCTTCCATATCATTTAGCCTGCTGTCACGTATTCAATTTTTTTGTTAAACGCTGATCTTTCTTCTGTTTTCCGAATTTCGAATGTGTAGAATTTTTGAGAAGGACGGGGTTAAACTTGTGGTCGATAATATCTCATTTGATTTTATCAAAGGTGCAACAGTTGATTACGTAGAGGAGCTCATCCGTTCTGCTTTTCAGGTTTGTAACTTGAATCAACTGCCAATGCATCATCTGGCACCATTGTTGAACCAAAACCAGTAAATCTTACAGTAAATTTTTACTTAGCCTCTCATTGATGTGCAGGTATCTACAAACCCAAGTGCAGTGGGTGGATGTAGCTGTAAAAGCTCTTTTATGGTGAAACAGTAAATGTATACTCTCTCTCTCTCAATAAGGTGTGCATCTGCCTTTATAAACCTGCATTTGAGTCCACAAACTTGGATAAAAGGAGCCTTCTGAACTTCAACAGTTAGGGATTATATATGTACTCCCTCTCTCTTAGAAAAAAAGTTTTTTTTATTCGGTTTATTTACGATGTTTCACTAAAACTATTTTTTATTGAACTTATTTGAAAATGAGTGTATATATTAAAAAGAAATAGAACCATCTTTCACTTTACTATTACTCCAAGAAGAGGAGATGCCTTGAGCTTCTCTTTAGTGCTGCCTGAATAGAGGCAGAAATAGAATCATCTTTATCTAATGCAATTGCCAATTAGCAATCTTTTTTACAATTTTATGATTAAGTAGAGGGTTCCCTCTGAAGCAAAATAGATTACTGTCCTTGCAAAGCAACTTAATAAAAAAAAGGTAAGGGCGTGTTTGGTGAGCGTAAGAGATATTAGTACTTTTTTTTAGTGTTTTGTGAAGCCTAAATAGGTTTCGGATTTGATATCGTCAGATATCAAAACTTTCTTCTAAAAGAGAGTTTTGATATTTCTTGAACTTTTGGAAGATATCAATAATATTAATATGGGGGCTTTGAAATCTCCCTCAACCGTCGATCATCCGGCTACCACCATCTTCTTTCACACGCGTCCGTTCAGTTTTCATTGTCAGCCACTCCCGTGAATTTCTTAAAATATTATCATTTCGATTTGAAAATCTATATCATTTCTTTTTTAATTTTAAAACTCATATCTCATCAATTCTACAAAACTCACCAAACATACCGCAAATGTGGGCATGGAGCGATTCGTTCATTTTTCATTGTCAGTCGCTTTCGTGAATTTCTTAATATATTTTAATTTCGCCTTCAAATACTAGAAGTCTAAAACACATGTTGGAGCGTAATAATGGATTTAGCAAATACTAATATATAGTAAAAATATGGACACATTTCTTAACCAAAAGGCAAGTAACATGATTAATTAATTACTTGCGCACATGATTAACCCAAAGTAAATATTGGAATTTGTACATTTCTTAACCAAAAGACATACTTTTATAAAAAAATTATACTTCCGTACTATGTGGTTATTTTTCACATCAATTTTCTCACAAATTTTAATTATTATATTTCACCTCCCTTAAACTCCATATAAAAAAACAAATGGGAAGATTAAATAATATTCACATGGGTGCATTCCATTTTCTTTTTATTTGCTTCAATGTCAGGTATTCTCTGGTATTTCCACATTGAGACTAATCAATTTTTTGTCATTAAAATTAGGAGTAAGAGATAAATCTCTGTTCTTATCATGTCTCATTTTTTTCAAATGTTGTCACATAATAATAAATGTAATCTGCTATTATATGTGTGTGACAATATTTTAAAATTGGAACACAAAGGCATGATAACAATTTTATCAAGGAATATGCTTTTGGCATTAGGACCGCCCAATTGCACCAAACTAAGAGGTTTCTTCAATATTCTTTCCTTCAATGCAAGCAGTTTATAGGCATATTAACATTATATATAGTCCCATTCCATAGAAACTCTAACATATTAAATACATTCCTATAAACTATATATGTTTGCAAACCATTTTTGAGTGGTTTCACATTATAATAGATAGATATAAATAAGTTAAAACAAATCAATTAAAATGATTCTACCATTATATGCTTTGGTATTCTTAGAAGGGATGACAATAATTTTACTGTTTCATAGTCCTTTGAGAAAGCCACTGGTCAAATTATTAAACAGGTTAAAGAAAGGGAAGGGCCCAATCATTGCTAATTCTGTGTTTGGGACATTATTTATGATCTTAATCTCCATTTTCTACAACATGTCAAAAATGAGGACCACTAATCATCTTCTTATTCTTCCTAATTATCTCCTCGAAGCCTCGTTCTTAGGTACGTTAACGTATATACTTGATCGACTCACTTTATTATTTAAAGTCACATTTTTTTGTCTTTGTTTACTTATTTCCAATTCCTTAATCATTTGTTTAAATGATATGAAGTATGATATATTCATACGGAGTATCACTTTTTATTTTATAAAAGTTTAATTAGCTTGTTGTGGAGTAACATATAAATTTTATTTTATAATTTTAAAACATTATTTAAATAAATTATGTTAAAAGTGATTTTAGTCAATCATCCTAAACAAATTAGGATCATGAAGGGAGTGTATACATATAATCATATCATTCCCTTCCCTGTCTTGTGAAAATTATGTATACCTACCATTCATGCATCAAATTATTCCATTTTTTTAAAATATACTTTCATCTACCATTTGATAAAGTTATTGAAAGTAAGATTTCATTCCAATTCTTCAGATATGGATATACAATTATTGAGTTTTGAAGTGACTTGGAGAAAATCAGACTCATTTCTATTTTTCAATTTGCAAACATATAAATTGAGTGAAATTTTGAATTTAGAATTCAAATTTAAGTTCTTGAACAGGCCATAAAATCATTTTAGGTGCATTTTTTGTGTTGCTAGTAACTATTCAATATTGTTAAGAATAACTAATCCAATAATATATTTTTGATAATATACACTGCAGGATTTTCTCTATTCCTGGCGATAGTTATTAGCTGGACTCGCGATGCTCTAGAAGAACTACATAACCTACACAAAAGTTTGGAGATTGCAACAAAAAAATTAAAATAAATTCTCCCATAATAGTAAATAAAACTCATTATGTATATATTGCTTTTCATATTAAAACTGTAGTAGTAGCACTAATAACCGGAGACATATATCCATTTGTACATGTGTATATTTATTGACTTTGAAGTGATCTGTTATACGGAGTATTAATATTCGATGTCTTGTACTAAATTTATGTTTTAAAATAAAAATAAATTGGTGGAATTCAAATGACACCGGAGTACGGTGACACTACACTCCGATGTCAGTCATTTTGGGCGAGTGTCATCCGTTGACACTAGATTCCAATATCAATGGAACCCCACCCAAAATAAATATTTATATGCGGAGGTCAGCTAAAGTTACAACAAGTAGTGTTTTACAGCACATAAATGACATTCATATATCCTCCCAAAATTTCATAACAATCTGAACCAATTTGGCCACTGAAATCAGAGAAAAACAAAACCAAAGTGATATTTAGCTCTAAAACTTGTGAAAACAAGAACCGTATCGGTTTCGGATTGTTATGAAATGTTGGGAAGATAATGGATGTGCCAATATCTTCCAATGATGCGGTGGGTTTTGTATAAAAACAATCCTAGCAAGAGATCAATGTTGTAAATGTGTTGCAACACACGAAAGTAATAAAGCGAACGATGGAAAACTACCTTCTCGTTTCAATCAACATGGCACGTATCTTGGCCTTGAGATCGTCCGGAGGTTGAGAAGCTGATATTTGTTGTGGACTAGAAACGTCAATAGAGGCTTCTCTGCTTCTTGTAATGGCACCACCCCCAAGACTTCCTTTGGATTGATCCGATACTTTGCCACCCCCACTGATCTCTCCTTCCTCTAGGTCTTCTCTTTCAACAATACTCGAACCTCTTTTTGACCGTTCATGTCTGCTTCTGTGATGCGAGGAATGGTGAGATCTGTGCTTCTTTCTACTGTGTCTATGATATTTCCCTTCTCCATCATCGCCATCATGTTTATTATGGGATCGATGCTTCTTTCTCAAGTGTCTATCATCATCATCCTCATCATCATGTTTATTATGGGATCGATGCTTCTTTCTGGAGTGTCTATCATCATCATCATCACCACCACCATCATGTTCCTTATGGGATCGATGCTTCTTTCTGGAGTGTCTATCATCATAGTTGTCTTCATTATCATCATCATCATGTCTATTATGGGATCGATGCTTCTTTCTGGAGTGTCTATCATCATCATCATCATCATCATCATGTTTATTATGGGATCGATGATTTTTGCTGGAGTGTCTATGCCTGCTCCTTTCCTCTTCGTATACGTCAGAAGCCTCATCTTCATTTGATTGATGTGACTGGTGATGCTTCTTCCTCTTGGAACGGTTGTGATCTTTCGCGTCTTCACTTTCTTCTCCTTTCTCATCATCCATTGGGCTCTGTTCGACCCCATGAATGCAATGGGAAGTAAATATGAAGGCAAATTAGAAGATAATAACACTCAAGGGAAAATAATAATAATAATAATAATAATAATAATAATAATAATAATAATAATAAATATTCAGGATCAGTAATTTTTGTTTTAGATAAATGTTCAAACACTTCTTTTTTACTTATCTCTATCATAAAAGACTAAGAAATCAATTTTAAACAATCACCATCATTTTTCAGTGCCTATTTGTTAAACTCAATTTCGGGCGAAAATGTCAAAGACTATTCATCCAAAGTATTTTGCTAGTAAGCAGATTATCCTTTGAATTTTCCAAGGTAAACGCGAACATGTACAAGTAATTTGTTTTCCTTTTCCAAAATTCAAGCATACCCTTAAAGATTTGTGGTCTGTCCCGGCAGACTGATGTTTCCTTTTTACTCCATCTTCATCCTCTTCGTCAATCCCAGATCTTGACCTGTACTTTCTCATTGACCGCTTCTCATTGTATTCATCTATGAACTTCAGCCTTCCATCTTGGTCTGACTTATTATCATTTAATTGACCAGAATCCTGAGGTTCTAATGACACCTCACGTGAAGGCTCGCTTTTAAAGGGAGCAGCCTTGTTTTTCAACATGGCCACAAACATTTTAGCCTTCTTTCGTCTCTCTGCTTTCAACATCTGTTCCTTAGATAACTTTGATTCAGAAGAATTAGCTTCTGCATTAGATTTAGCATTCACATCAGTTTTTGAGAATATTCCTATATTAGGATTCTTGATACCCCTAGCAGCAGCTTGAAGAATGGCTGCAACAGAAGCAGCATCTAAATTGAACCCGTTCTCTTGCTGTGGAACTTTATTCAATTGTTCTTGTGGTTCCTTCTTTGATTTCCCAATCACCATCTTAAACTTCTCCTTATCATTTTCACAAGGCAGGTCTCCATCACCAGATCGACAAGCTAGAGCATTGCCACCCTTAGAGAGTGATGCTCTCTTTTCTTGTGGTCGCCCAATTGAATCATCTCTCCCAGACGGGAAGCTCTTGCCACTGACTTTTGACTGTAACAAAATAGGATAAATATTGTTTAGATTGGAGAGAAAAGTAACTTCAAAAAAAAGGGTTTAGAATAACATCAAGGTTAGTTTTTTAATAATCTATGCTACCAAATTGCTAATCCTGGATTTTACATGCCTAAAACCCATTAAAGAGTCAAATCGAATTTGATCTTAATATTGCCTTCAGGTACCACTCCTTGGCAAGAGAGATAGTGCATTATGTTCATATTCATAAACAAATTAGATGAACAAGGTTGTGTTCATTAAATGACATCAGAGCCAGATATATAACACTTGTAAATAGGATAAATATTGTTTAGATTGGAGAGAAAAGTAACTTCAAAAAAAAGGGTTTAGAATAACATCAAGGTTAGTTTTTTAATAATCTATGCTACCAAATTGCTAATCCTGGATTTTACATGCCTAAAACCCATTAAAGAGTCAAATCGAATTTGATCTTAATATTGCCTTCAGGTACCACTCCTTGGCAAGAGAGATAGTGCATTATGTTCATATTCATAAACAAATTAGATGAACAAGGTTGTGTCATTAAATGACATCAGAGCCAGATATATAACACTTGTAAAGCTATGTTGATGCAAATAACCAAATGACCACAAACAGCCCCAGTTCCAATCAAAATTAATATATTAACTTGAGTAAAACACCTCCATGCAAATTGGAATGCATAAATTTGTAATAGTACCAGATGTATTAATGCAACCCAAATGTGAGGTGAGAGTCAAATCTTTTTTACATAGATGTTAAAGAGAGAGAGAGAGAGAGGGACATCACCTCTTGGGAATCGTGGAGAACTTTCAGATAGTAGGGATGATACATGTTGGATGGGAGGAGAAATGGAAACCGTCCATGCTTACTATCTTGTTCTACAAGTGTTGCCTCAAACTGCTTCCCATTCTTCAGTATGAATTCAACAATCCTTCCAATCAATTTCTTCAAATCAGATGGAGGCTCTACAACTACAGGTTCATTCTTTATGATAACTCCAAGGCCAGAAGCCTTGAGCTTCTCTAAAGCTGCCTGAATAGAGGCAGAAATAGAATCATCTTTCACTTTTTTATGGCATGTACCTCCATTCTCAGATCCACTGATTGAAGGATTCTCTTTCAGTAGTTGACTCTTCTCTTTATCTAACCCACCAAAATTAAGTGGATGTTGCAAACCTATTTCTTGTCTAAGCTCATGTGCACTTGATTCACTAGATTCATCCTTCTCCAGTGCAATAGGGGCTGCATCCACAGCTTCATTAGAAGTCATTTTGTTAGAGACGTCCTCAATCAAAACATCATCGTCCTCTCCTGATCCATAAACAGAACCAAGCAAGGATAATGCACCATCTGGTTCACCAACAGCCTTTCTTTCTTCATGCTGAGGCTTCCTGTCACCATCAGAATCCAAAAGCTCTTGGTGATCGACAAGATACCTATAGTACGGATGTAGGTGATGATCTGGCATCAAGAAGCCAAATGTTGGGTTATCTCCCTGTTTCACCCTCAGAACAATTTCTGACTGTCCCCCATGTCTGCTAACAAATTGAGCAGTCCTTGCTATTATCTGATGAGCCTTCTCAGATGGTGGCTGAAAGAATAAATATGAAGCAAGACCTTTTTTGTCAAGAAGTTGGCTTCGAAATACATTAGACTATCAAATAGAAACTTGATTCTTACACAATAATCACAAGATCAAAATTCAATCAGGCGTGTGAAGCAATTGCCAACAAGCAGAGTTTTTACAATATGATGATTAAGTAGAGCATTCCCTCTCAAGCAATATAGATTACTGTCCTTGTAAAGAAACTTAATATTCCTAATCCCACCTGTACCGCACTCTCTCTTGATCATGACATCAAAGGAAACAAGGTGCCTGTGAATGGCAACTTAGATGACAATAACTCCATCACTGCTACAAGCATCTGAGCTCTGAAAACTTAGACACGGTGAGGAAAAAATATACAATTAAGGCACTTGTCACATCCACACGGTGAAACTTCGTTAGCAACTGCAATACCCAACAGTCATAAAAGTACACCAAGGTAGGCTGAAACACACTAACTTACCAAGCATTGAAGAAGGTGTTCAGGCACATTGAAGGGTGGGCGAAATGCAGAAGTCTCCACCCCAAACTCCGTGTTTACTTCTTCAGCAATACTATTTGCCTTTCCGTAAGAGAAGGGAATGGCATGGTATCCACCAGTATTATTAAGCAAATGGGAAGTGCTTTCTTCATCTTTTTCTGCAGGGAAAAGTTATTGTGTAAATATAAAAATGAACACATTTATAGAAGCAGTAACAGTAAAATATACATTTGCTCTAACAAGTGGAAAGCCAAAACATTTTCAAGTTGACCTTGTGAGTTATGTGGCCAATCCATACTGCAAACTCCTATTTTCAGATTACAGTTTTGAAATTACTGACATTCCTCTCTACATTCTAATGACCAAAGTCACCAGATATCGTTCTTATTCTATATTGAATAGTTAGTCATCATTATCATCATTTCTCAAAGAACTCTGAACAAACATGAACTGTGCTTTGAGAACATCAAATCTTAAATCAAAATGATCATCCAGCAAATAGCTTCAGCATACTTCAGCACACCAGAGAAAAAAGTTCCAGAATGAAATATCCTCCCTCCGCTGAGCTAAATTTAAACGACAAAAAAAGCATATACGACAACCAAAATAAATCAAATGCACCAAATACATTACCTGGATCATCATCAGATGGAGGAAGATCGAGATAACGCTCCAGATCGAGCTCCGATTTAAGTGACGAATCAATCGCGTGAGATAGAGAATGAAGCGATCGCTTAGGCTGCGGCGGCGGGCCGGAGAGAAGGTGGCGAACGTCGTAGCGGTCGATGTGGAGAGAGTTCCACTCAACGAGCGCATCGGCGGAGTTGACGAAGATCGCCATCGCATCGTCGTCGAATAGCAGAGCGTGCCGTCCCACGACGTCCAGATCCATAGCCCTCTGAATCCCTGATTGAGATTTGGGAACGACGAGTCGAAGAAACCCTAATGAGCAGACGATGAACGCCGCGAACAAAATGGGTTATTCGATGTTGACTTTGGAGAAATTTGGCAAATTTAAGGAGATCAAATAGAAACTTCTTTATCAATGAATAAATAAGGTAAGAAATTTTTTCTTTTTTGGAAGTGCAACACTTGTACAATCAATTAAGAAATGATTTCGCAAAATGATTTGGCAAAATCATTTCTTTTTGATTAGTGCAAATTTAAATTTATGATTTTCTAGTTGTTTTAAAATCAATTAATTCATTCCAATTGAAAATAAATAGTCTTTCAATAATCTAGAAAATGTATAAAGATAAATATAGCCAATTTTTATTTTTAATCACACCATATCTTAAAAATTAATTCATTCCTATAATTTTTTTATAAATAATCCTACCACCAAATATACACACTTTGACACTTTTAATCTATTTTAGACTAGTTGAAACATGTGATTGTAATCTCTTTTCTACGAAAATTATAAATTTATTTCATTTTAAAAAAAATTTCACTATGATTTCTTTAAAAAATACCTCTATTTTTAATTAAAATTTACCTTTTTTCTCTATTAATTATTAACATAACTATCATACCATATTTATTTATTGGTAAGTCTAAAATGACACCGGTGTTACTGATGTTACTTGCTTACACTAGTTCGTTTGGGGTACCTATGATACTCCGTTTGTAAAAATGACGGTTCCTACCTTTACCCAAACGAATAAGTGTAAGCAACTGGTGTATAAATACATAATGTCATTTTAAACGCTTTCTTTATTTATTACTCATATTAATCTACCCATTCTATAATATCTTCTATATTAGAATTTAGAAGTACATGAACTTTTATGTGCATGTGTTGTGCATAACATAACCCCCATTTCATAAAAGTGCAAAAAAATAAGGATCGCGTTTCATGTACATCTAATTTAAGTAATATCATTTTTTTATATTTCACAATTAAAAATTATTTTTGTTGGACAAGTATTGTCTATTTTATATAGATGTATAATACTCTATACAAGTGCAGAATAAAAAATTAATAGTGCAAAACTTAAGATAATCATTTGATTCTTAGAGGGTGTTTGGGAGTGATTAACTTGTGGATAAAGTGATTTCCACAAAAGCTGAAAGCAAAAGCACCGCATAGCAGTTTCTCCGAAACGGTGTTCTATGTACAAATTAGTGGTGCTTAAAAGCAGGAGCTGACATGCCAAACAGAGTAAAATCACTTCCACTCAAAGCAGAAGCTAAATTATTAAAAGCAGCGCACTGTTAAACACCCTCTCACCATTATTAACTCTATTACTCCGTAATATTTATCAAATACGGAGTATATTTTATTCTTTTGGTTTTATAATTAAGAACTAATTTAATGAAAAATATTACCGAGTAAATACGAAAAATAAATAATGGGAGAATAGTATAGGGAGGGGACGACAACGTTATTTTCCATATTTTACCCCGACCTTGTACAGAACAAGAAGAAATCAAGAAGCAAACCTAATTGGGCGTAGGAAGAACAGATCACAAAGAGGAGTAAAATTGAAATCTCAGTGAATCTCTGCTTGCTACATATGGCCAATCTCCCGCAGAATCTCTCGATCAGCGCCGCCGCCCCACCCCCCTCCGCCGTCGGAGCTCAGCCCAACAAGGACCGAAAGATGCAATCCGCCGAGCAGCTGGTGCTCGATCTCAGCAATCCCGACCACCGCGAAAACGCTCTCCTCGAACTCTCCAAAAAGAGAGAGCTGTTTCAAGATCTGGCCCCGTTACTGTGGAATTCATTTGGTACCATTGCTGCACTTTTGCAGGTAAAAAAAAACTCATATTGCATTGAGATCTTACTTTATCATCTCTTATTTTGGGCATTGTATTTTGTATGGTTTCGATAGGAATCTGAACATATGATTTAGAAATTCGAAACCCGGCTTGTGTTATGCTCGAATCCGTCCCAAGAAAAGTGCCAAATCTTTTCAAAGATATGGGGACACCGCTGAGAATCATCATCTGATCATCTAATTCTTAATTAGCAATTAACTGATGATAATCATTGGAACATACAAAAGTTTATGTTTTCTGTTTCAGTATAATGTAATAGAGTTGTCATTTAAATCTATGATTGTGGATTCGCGTGTTCAACTATCTTGCTCTATTACCCATATAAATCTCATCCATTCAAAAATTAGAAGCAAATATTCTTTCTCTTTAATGACCAAAAGTGGTAGTTCATTCTTAATTGATTCCAGGTTATGTTTGGGTTTCAATGAATGTCTTAATTATTTAAATTGTGCTTTACGCTCGCAGGAAATTGTCTCCATATACCCTGTCTTGTCACCACCAAACTTGACTCCGGCACAATCAAATAGAGTTTGTAATGCACTTGCTCTTCTTCAGGTATGTTTTTTGTTTGGTATGTTTTCTGAGTGTAGTTAGAATCTAAAAAATGTGGCACGGTGGATTTTGCATTACAATATGTCTTCTCATGCATTAACTGGTTTGATCCTTGTATGTCGGGAGATAAGCTGTCTTGTTATCTTTTGTAGTGTGTGGCCTCTCACCATGAAACCCGACTGTTGTTTCTCAATGGTAAGCATTTTACTTTTCTATATTGGTTAAGGATTCGGTTGCCGAATATGAGCATATCCTCTGTAAAATTTTACACTTTTGGGTTTCATGACTACCAACTCATTTCCACTTTTGGTCAACAACTTTCATTTTTCAATCCCTATCTATCTGGTGAAAAATCAATTGAATGTTCCGAAATTAAGTGACTGGAAGGGCTTAAATTAGCAAAAAGTTCATGGCCGTGCACAAGAAGTCGAAAAAATGGAAGTTGGTGATTAAAAGCGAAATTGGCCAAGTTATTTCTAGATTTTGGAACAATATTTCTTGCTTTCTTAATAAATTGCACACATGTTAATATGTTATGCACATATTGTTTCTCTTTCAAAATTGTCATTGAGTCCATTTGAATTGCTTCTGAATGGTTTTTCTTCTACATGCAGCCCATATTCCTCTCTACCTGTATCCTTTCCTTAATACAACAAGCAAGTCAAGGCCTTTTGAATTTCTTAGGCTTACTAGCTTAGGCGTCATCGGTGCCCTTGTGAAGGTAATGATTTTCTGTATATACCCTCATGAGTCATGACATGACACTTATATATTCATCTCTCATATAAATTCATTTGTGCTCCCTCAAATATTTAAATGCTTGCATATCACACCTAGTTTAGTTAAAGAAACAACTAAAGTTTAATTTTATTTTCAAAACAAAAAAGATGTCATCTTTTTGTGTTGATCTTTGTAGGTGGATGACAGTGATGTCATCAATTTTCTCCTATCAACAGAAATAATTCCTCTTTGCCTGCGCACAATGGAGTTGGGTAGCGAACTCTCAAAAACAGTAAGTGGTTTCTACGGGATTTGCAGTCACAAAGGAACTGATTCACCACACAACTTTCATTTTGCGAAAGATTCTTTTATGAATATGTTATCTGACTAGGGGCTTTCTGCTAATAGGTTGCAACGTTCATTGTGCAAAAGATCCTTCTAGATGATATGGGGTTGGATTACATATGCACTACAGCCGAGCGGTTCTTTGCCGTAGGGAGGGTGCTGGGTAATATGGTGACCGCACTCGCGGAGCAGCCTTCCTCCAGACTGCTGAAGCATATAATCCGTTGCTACCTTCGTTTGTCTGATAATGCAAGGTTCGTCTTCTTCTCCTCTCCAAATTTATATAAAGTTTGTAGAGTATAAATAAAGATTTATTTTGGACGGGAGTTATAATGCGGTCCATATTTACTTTTATATTACTGCAGAGCTTGTGATGCACTCAGGAGTTGCCTTCCAGATCTGCTCAGGGATGCCACTCCCTTCAGTAGCTGCCTTCGAGTACGTATAGTTTACCATTTCTACTTGGTATAAATTTTTCATTTATTACTCCCTCCATTTCAATTGAAGAGTCCTTTTTAAAACTTGTTTTTGTCCCAAAAAAAGTCACATTTGAACAAAAAAGCAGGCAATTTTCATTATATTTATTACGAGTACTTCTTTAGTAAAATAAAAAGCATCCCAACAAGTTACGTATGTTAAATTTAGTTAATTATTAAAAAAAAATTCCAGCAGTTGTATCTTAACTACACTACTCTTCTTTTGACCTTAGAAAAAAATGACCCGGGCACCAATGATGTTCCGTTGTAAAATTGATGGTTTTTACCTTTTAACCCCCCTCCCCCCCAATATATTTCTAGAGGTGGGAGGAAGGCAGGGGGCTGGGATGGGGGTTCAGGAGGGGGTAGGATTGTAGGAACCATCAATATTACCAATGAAGCACCATAGGTGCCCCAAAAGACTCGTGTCATTTTTTTCTATGGTAAAAAGAACTTTGCCGCCTAAACCAATGTTAGAAGAATTACACATTGGTGAAACAGAGGGAGTAATGACTAGTGTTCATTTGATGAATGTGTCGCCCCCCCCCCCCCCTTTCTTTGTGTGATAACTAGTTATATTGTAAGTGTTATTTATTTAACTTTATGCCCATTGTTTCAGGAGGACCCGACAACCCGAAGGTGGCTACAACAGTTACTTCACAACGTCCAAGTGCCCCGGGTTCCTCTACAAGCAGGCGGTGGATTTGATCATTTGTTGATGAACTGAAAAACATCAGTCTTTCTATACATCATGGTATGTATGTATGTGTTTTAGGTCACTTGTCACTTATTTAGTATTCTCACAGCTTCCTTTTTATAAGGGTTCCCCTCCTATTTACTCCGTATAATTGATTTTTGGTTTTGGATCATGCTAGCCAAGTGAACCCCCAACATATGTAGCCATTACCCTAAAAACATGTATACGGTTTCCATGACATTGCTCGGCAATGTCATAGAATGACCTGAGGACGCTCCGGTGCCCCGTTCATAAAATTGACGATTTCTACCCCCGGCAAACCCTCCCCTCCACCCCGACCTGAACACACCCCCATCCCCTTCAATTGCACCCCAAGTTAATTTTGACTTTGGAGTCAAAATTTGACTCCAAAGTCAAAACTAACTTGTGAGGTGCAATTGGGGAGGGTGGGGGTGTGTTCGGGTCGGGGCATGGTGGGGGGTTAGGGGGTAGGAACCGTCAATTTTACGAACAAGGCACCGGAGCGCCCCCCAGGTCATCCCATGACATGGGGTTCTAATGTCACGGGAACCCCACCGATTATTAATAGTGTCCCATAACCTTTATTTTCATTGAATAGGACAATGCGAATGGATGATGATGATGAGCCAAGTATGGTTAAACAAATGAGAAATTGTGTAATTAAGAAGAAGAAGAGTGGATAATCTATTTTCTTTATCTCTCACTTTTCTTTTCCTTTACTCATAGATTGGCACTTTAGTCAGACATGCAAAACTATGGTCTGTGAATCAGTGGATGTAATGCCTTTTCAGTCTCTCTTTTATTTTGAAATATATAAAATGCCCTTGTGAAATTCTTCTTCATCTCCTTAAAAATGAAATTTGCTACTTCCCCATGCCAAAGTGTTTGACTTCAGTTATTTATAATTAAATGTATTTTAATTTTTAGTGTAATACTTGAAAATAACATTTAAATATTTAAGGATTATTCCATACATCAATTTTTTTATAAAATAAGAGGTGACATAATTATTTTTTTAATGAATGAATGCTGAAAATATTCAAAATATGTGATTTGATTAGTAATAGTATTCCGTAGTTAAGAAGATAAATCTGAGACTGAAGAGAATTAAAGTTCATTGCAAAAAATATTTAAATATGTACAATGCTATTTCAAATTTACAAGATTCAAGCTTGATCTAATATTTCATCTCCAACCAATTTACCCTAATTTTTAATACTCTAAAAGATACGGAGTATAATTGAATTTGAATAGAAATAGGTAATTATTTATAAAAAAATAAAAATATAATCATTACAGTGGTAGTGAGACATTACAGGTGATTTTGAGTGAACGAATGATCATCCATGATCATTGGTTCACATTATTTCTTCTTTTACACAAATTTTATCCGGGGTAACTTTTCTTATATTTTCAACACTTTTCTTAAGTCCTACTATTTGATAAAAAAAAATTTAACATTTCCTCTTATCTATATGAAAATGTTATATAGTGGTAGTGTTTAATTTATACCATTTAAAAATTATCTAAAACATTAATGTTAATCGAAACATTATTTCCAAAGAAAACTTGATAACTTTAAGTTAGTGTTTAAAACCAACATTTCCAATTTTCGCATTTCAATTTCAAAATTTAAATTCTTGAATTTCAAATGATGAGGAGATATATGAATTTTAAATCAAGGTTTATTATAAATTGGAAGAATTATCTAAAATCCAATTTATTTTTTGGGTTATCAATATAAAATTTGAGCCAAATATAGATTTGAAGTCCAAATCCAAGTTCTCAAACATACCATAAAATTAAACCGTAAAGTTTACTTTTCTATTTGTTTCAAAATGATTTATAGTATTATAACGACGTATAAAATCTCGTACGTAGTAACTTTTAAAATTATTTATTAAGAAATCATTATTTTAATAAAAAGTATAAAAATGTGTACATAATTAAAGACTACATTTAAATTTTTACAGAATAAAAGGTGACATTAAAGTTATATTTTTCACATCACTCTCCATCAAATAATGTCAGCTTTTTTTAAAGTTGCTGCTCTAATTTAAATGTCAATTAAATGGGAAACTTTTTATTCAAGGTGGATTGATTCCAACATATACTCGAGGAAAAAAGGGATATTATTTGTTAATTAATATATTTTAAAATTATTTTATTTACAAATTAATACAAAATAAAAAGTATAAATTATAAATTTTACAACTACATTAAAGAATTTGTTGGATATAAAACAAAATCTAAAAAAATATTTTATTTTGTTAAATAATTAATTAATGAAAACACATGAATAGTAAAAAATGAAAAATAACTAAAATGATAATTTTGGGAAGACCCGAGAAATAAAATATGGGATTGATCAAGGCTATATTCACTTCAATTTATTTTTATTACTTATTATCGAATACGGAGTACTTTTTTTATTGGAATCTGATCACTTCATATCAGATCAGATCAGATCAAATCAGTTTAAATACAACTACAATCAGATCAGACCAAATCAAAACTTATTCTAATCGGATCAAAACCATTTAGATCATTTGAAGAGAACATGACCCCAACATTTGGCTCTCAAAAGCTCAATTACAAAAAAAAATCATAAACATTTTCGAAATCACAAACATTTATCCAAACAAACAACTCAAACAAACATCTAACAACTCGCGTCCAATATTTTTATTTTTTATACGAGAGCTAACAACTAAGAGTTAGGGTACCAAACATGGTCACACATAAACAAACACAAGGGAGAAAACCCTGTGAGGTTAAAATAAACTCTGGTTGGAACACATATTAGGGTACATAAGAAGTTCAAACTAACCAACAATGGCGAAAGCCCATGGGCCGAGGCGGCACCACCACTCCTCCGCCACAAATACCACCATAATACCTTCTATTTTTGGCAGCTCCCCTCCCCCCGCATTCCTCAATTGGTATATATAATAACACCACAAAAACTGCCTCCTGTCTGGTGCAACATTGCATCTATCTCATCCCCATCCTCCATCTCCAGCTGCATATAAGAAATAAATTACTATGGGTGTTTAAAGAAAGCTTCGTGCGGAGAGACGCTTTTGCCCTTCCATCGCACACTCCCGGGACAAAATTTACAATTTGACTTATGGTCAAAACTTATAAAATTTGACTACAATTTGCATTTGGAAAATATTGAATTATAATTTGACATTGACATCAATGAATTCATTTTGAAATGTATTCGCTTGTGGAGCCAAAGATTCACTATTTTTTTGGCTTTGGGGTATGATGGAATAAAGCAAATTGGCTCTTTAAACTGTTTGCACTTCTTGCAATCGTGAAGTAGCAGTGAGTCAATGCAACCCACCCGTGCAATGGGCAGGAGCCGTTGAGGCTCTGGGGTAATGTTGTTTTTTTTCTTGTAGAGCAGACAAACATGTTGGTCATGTTGGTTTCGAGTTGCTTTGGGTTGGGTCAATTAGGGTTTGGATTGAAAAAAATGCATGTTCATGTCCCAATATTATTGAGTTCGGGCCAACCCAATGAATTATGAATGTTTATTTTTGGAATATTGTCGATTGTATTTTGCATAAAAATAAAATAGAATATTCAAATATATCAAAGCTCCTACCCTATTTTCTTTTTCTTTTTTAATTTAGATATACCAAAATACTATAAATAAAATAAAAGCTTAAATATGCACAATTTTTTTTTAAAAATAAGATAACAGTACAATATTGTTAAAAATTCATTTGAAAAGATAAGTGTATACACTAAAGAGTAACAAGAAAACAATATTATATCATTATTTTTATCACATTCCTTTTCATACTAAAGTAAATGATTTTGAAAAAAGCCTTACCTCAACGGGTCAATAGGCTCGAAATCAAATTTGTGGAGGGTTGACCCATTTTTAGCGGGTTATTACAAATTTGATTAACAAAATCTCTGTTCAAACCTAGTATTCTCGTGTTGGATATCAGACCAAAAAACAAGTCGAATCAATTGTTGTGTGGTCTAATTTAAAGTATTCCCGTAGAGATCATGAAAGTCAAACTGTAAAACTCCAACATGTGAAGGAGGCAATGTAGAAAACAATTAACACTCGTTTTGGTCCCTCTAAGTGCACTTTTGTGAGTCAATTTTGTTTCACAGTTTTTAGTTACATGGATTAAATTTGACTCGATGTAACATGCATGGACCAAATTAACTTACGGATGTACTTAGAGGAACCAAACCGAGCATTAACTCCATAGAAAATGGAGGTGAGAATAGGGTACCTACCTCGTCAGGAGTCTGTTCTGGTCTCAAACGACGACCGTCAAACAGAAATGCAACAGAGCTCAGTTCCATAGATTGTCTGTCACAGTAAGCATTCATCAGCTTCTTCAATTGTGTGTTCCTCTTAATCCGGAAAAATACTTCATTCCCATCCTGCAAAAACAAAGTTAAGTCCTATTGTAGACAACAATTATTTAGCAGCTAAAATAGCTCCTTCAAATTAAGCAATTTAGAGCATTTGACCTTGAAATACATGGAGTATTTTTTATGATACATTAAAATATACATGGAGATAAAATATTCTTTACTTTATTAGGAAAGTAAAAAAAATGCAAAAATAATTTTGGGACGATCCAAAAAAGAGTGAGGATTAGTTCAGGCCGGACAGAGTGAATTTAACTTAAATTGACTCATAGTAAATGAGTAATATGTCCCCAAGTGTAGTCTTTTTGCTCGATCCCAATATGTTTTTGGAATATTATGTGACTTCATCCTGAGGTTTATGCTAATTCTAAAAATGAACTTCCCATGAGATAAGAGTTAACACGAGAAATTTCAAATGGGTATTTTAGTCCAACCT
The DNA here is from genome assembly GCA_003260385.1 of Cuscuta australis. Taxonomy (NCBI): domain Eukaryota; kingdom Viridiplantae; phylum Streptophyta; class Magnoliopsida; order Solanales; family Convolvulaceae; genus Cuscuta; species Cuscuta australis. The sequence continues at coordinate 3,317,141 of NQVE01000192.1, forward strand.
AGGGTAAATTTTGATAATAGAGAGAGCAATATAATAAATAAAAATAATTTGAGGATTACCAAATAAAATTATCCCTCCATACCAACCTAAAGGGCACACTTTGACTGAACACGAGAATAAATAAAATAAAAACTTCAATGTTGATACTCAATGTATCCCAACAACTTAAACCATTTTCCCTTTTTAGACGTCTCAAAAACATTTCTCACATAGTTCAGTTCCTTTTTTATTAATGACTACGTGGCTCGTACATTTCTCTCCCGTCTAAACAAATTCAAATCATACACTTCTTAAGTTACAACACCTTTCTTAAACTTGTGAAAGTCAGAGGGGAAATCCTTTTTGGACAGAGAGAATATTAATGAAGAGGTTTAAATTCTATAAATTGAAACCGACACAAGAGCTGAGACATGCCAAAACAGAAAACAGGGAATAATCCCTTCGGACCAAACACAAAGATCAGTCTGGAATTAGATGTTCCGGTAATTAGAGTTAAAAATTGGAGGGAACAAACACTAATTAGGGAAGAGGAAATACATTTTGAGTGGAACGTCGACTTAAATTAACAACCAAAAGTGTATAATCAATTAAATTAAATGGAACACTTACTTGATCTAACAAGCCATGGTCTAATCTTATGATTCCTAAAAATGTTGTGCTTCTATTGTAATACTCACTCCGTCCATTACTTAAAGTCTCATTTGGAATTTTACGGAGCTTACGAGGGGTGGAAATAAGTGGTTGAGATTTATATAGCGTAGAAAAATAATCAAGGACCACAAAACTTAATTTAGAGCCTAAGGAAGTATGGAGTAGTTATTAGGGAGTACTATTAATATTATTACTACTAATGAAATGTACACTCTTTGTTTCAAAATAAAGTTTTGCATCGTTATCGGCACAACTATTAAGAAAGATGATTTTGTATAGTTAAAACTTAGGGCAGTGGAGATTAAAAATAATCATATGGAGAAACTCAAAGTTAGTGTGAAATTAAAAGATACTTCCTTTGTCCGAATGTGTTGGTCTTGTTAGCCAAGCTGAATAAAATTTGATCATCAATCAATTAAATAAAAATAGCCTTACGTATGTGTATAAAAAACATTAAATTACATTTTTTTTGTGAGATACATTTGATAGACGATTTGATTTTATTAATATACAATGTTATAGTATTTATTTAATTGACGATCGACGTTAGCAATACAAATTAAACAAAAATTACTTGAATTTATTACTGCACCCGGGCTTGTAGTTGGTAATATTACTCCGATTAAGAATAAAAGAATAGGTCCTCTGTATGAATAATGAAGTGTCAATAGAATTTTGAGAAATTCAATCGTGGTGGTAAGTGAACAATTTGCAGATATGAAATCTTAGTAAACACAAAAAATTTCAGCTTTAAGTTCCAGATTAAATAGATATTTAAAAAACTAAAACGTTGTGCTTGATGATAAAAACAAAATACGAATCAGGGAGGTGTAATAAGTAATAATTACACAGAAGATTAATACTAAAAAAAGAAGATGATGAAGATGAAGGAGAGACCTGGCCCTTGACTTTGAGGTTGATATGGTTCTGATCGGCGGTGGATGGCTTCTTCTCCTCCTGCTGATTCTGGTTGAGACCGGCGGCGTCCTGGTTAGGAACGGTGGCGTTCGTGATGCCAGACATCTCTCTGACGCGCCTGAGTTAACGCCGGCCGGGATTTATCAACTGCCGCGGTTTTCCGATAACTGTAAAAAAAACTGCTGGGGGGGAATGTAGAGTATGAGATTAGATGTGATTTTACCCTAATCGGTAAACCGCCCAAATTAAAGCCGCTTTTATTATTCTCTTTATTGACGCGGGGGACGGTCAAAGATGACGGCCCATGGACTCCGGCTTTTTAAAAGTTGTTATATTCCCACACCAGTCGTCACGCGTACGTTTTTTTATTTACTCCCTCCATCCATTTAAATTTTCGCGTCAAATTCCATGTTTTTCAAAATACCATAATTTTATTTAAAAATTTAAATTATTATTATAAAAAAAGTATACAACAAATTTTATGAAAAAAGAGATATACAGACAAGATTTACTGTAAAAAAATTATAATCAATTTCAAAAAAGAGGGAGCGTTTATTTATAAAGGTGCCAAACAAGTTGATAAAAATATAGTCTCATTGACCTTGGCCAACTAGCTCAAGTGGTGCCTGTGTGATTTAGAAAATTCACACCAATACCTCTTTTATTTTAAAACTTATTTCTAAAGTCTTTGTGGTTTTAAATCGTTGTACCCGCAACCCCTTCGATCACTTCATTGACGCCTATTTTCTAAACCATAGAGGGAAATAGCTGGGCACACATATTCATTTCTTATTTTTTGTTTATTGCTTTTGTTTTTTTAATTTTTTTTTAATTTTTTAATATCTTTGTTTCCCTTCCCTAGAAAACTTTTTTAAATTTTCTTAAATTTCTTATACCCTCTCCATCCAAAAATAAAGTTTCTATTGCGTGTTACGATGTTTGACTAAAGTTATTTTCGAATTATTTTATATGAAAAATGGTATGAAATTAAAAACAAAAATTACATATTTAAATCCATATTAAAAGATCTACAAAATTAGAGATAACATGACTATATTATTTTATCAAATAAGACATGAAAATAGGCCAACAAAGTAAATAAAATCTGACTCTGTGAATAATGAACATGAATTTTATTGTTGGACGAAGAGAGTAATGTGTTTTAAAATAAAAAATTCTTTGGGTTTAGAATAAAAATTAAAAAAATTAACATATACTCCATCTATATTAAATTAAGCATTTTAACTAGTTGTTTTCTGTAAGTTCAAAAAGAAAATAAAAATAAAAAATAAAAATATGGAAAAAAATGAAAAAAAATTACAACGAATCGTTGAACTATGTGAAATCATAGGAAACGAAATGAGTTTCACATAGTGAAACGAATCGAAACATCTAGAACAAGTTTTATACAAAAAGGAATTTTTAGAACACCTAAAACAGTTTTTAGAATTAAGATGTTCAAAATGGATATTGATTTTTACTTTTTATTTTGATTTTATTTCTTATTTTATTCCCTATTTTTTCAAGTTCTAAAAACAAGTTTTATATATGTTATTTTAGAAAAAAAATAAAAATGTTAATTTAAACAGATGCAATATATGTTACTTTTTTCAAACAAAACTAATTTTAAATTTTAAAAAATATTATAAAGACAATTTTAAAAAGAAATTTTAAATTTTTGATTAGTAAAAGAAACAAAAAATAAAATGAAAAACAAAAATAAACAAAAAATAAGAAACGAGCACTAGTGTCCTATGATTTGGAAAATAAGCACCAATACCCTTTTTCGTTGGATAGACGATCGAAAAATGATCAAAGGCGATATGTGCAATGTTTTGAAACTACACAAATTTTAGTAATAAGTTTTGAAAACATGTAGGGTATTAGTGCTTGTTTTCCAAACGCCGAGAGTACGTACTCGTGTTATTTGGCCCATTGACATTTGACATCAAATTTAACCGTATATATTTCGCAAATATATATAAATAGTGATTTTTTGTACACTTTATATAAAATTTATTTATGGATATCTATAGAATACATGATATCGAATTTTAACATCAAAATTGATGTGATCATAAATATCATTATTCATTCAGTATTTTGAATAATGTGTTATGGAGTTAAGTCGGTGATTCAATGATATCTCCAAGTTTGTCCAGTTTTCGTGAAAAACATGATAAACTCGAGGTCATTTTCAAGAGTTGTCATATAGAATTGAGCTTGGCATTCGAAGTTATCAAGTTTGTTGAATTTCTCATAGGGGCACAAAGCAAGCAATGTTATTATGAATGCATCTATGTGTGGAAAATGAGACACAATTGTGATCACTCTTGAAGTGTCCCTAATATTATTAATGTGTTATGCCTTTTTCCTGTTGAGCATGGAACACAGTTTAGAAAAATTTTAGATGGTTGGAGAACACTACAATAAAACTAGGTATGCTAAGTTTAAGCTCAATAATTTAGTCAAGGCCAATCAAAAACATGTCTTTAGGGCATTTCAAACGACTAAAGAGATGATAGTCTAAAGTCGGTCATGACGAGACGACTTGAGAAACCACATTAGTTAACATATGAAATATCTTGGTAAGATCAATCATATTTGGCAGGTTATGACAACTATAATTCATTTTGGGTTGGAATACTAATTGATGTCGAAAATCTATAATACGAGCAAGTGGGAAATGGGCCTTAGGTGCCGTCGAACAAATTTCTTTTAAAAATAATACACATCAATTGAACTCACTTGACAGTAACAGACGACACAAAGCAAGTATCATAGTCGTAACAATAAAATAACACACTTCAATGCATCCAAGATCACATATACTCTCTGCATAGCATTGCAATAGTGCTACATTTTCTTTTATATGAACTTACATTCTAGTCTATTTTGAGGGAATCCACTTGTGCCTACTAGCTCTCCTACTACCTTTGTATACATAGATTTCCATTTTGGTCTTTGAAATATTGATTCTGGTTGAAAGTAATTGGCCCGGACCGAGCTTGATGATTACACAAAGAAAGGCGGTTCATATGAACCGGGTTTGATACAAAAACTCTAACCCAAACCCAAACCCAAACCCAAACAGCTTGCAACCACAAAGCAGACGGTTTGACAGTGTTTTGACTTTTGACCGCTCCGCGGTGCGACAGAGGTTTTATCCCCAACTCTCACCGGCCACCATTATGATCCAGAGAAGCCCGAAATACCCAAAATACCCCCCGCTACCACATCTTCCTCTGCCCCCTTTTTCTCTTGGTTCTTCTTCGCCCGAACAATCCACACAGTAGAGAGAGAAACTGAGGTTTAGAGAGAGAGAGAGAGCGAGGGGGAGGATAGGATAAAGATCTCCCCCACGATTACCCATGACGTTTATTTGATATATCTATCTGTTTCCTCTCAATCGGTAGAGAAAAAGATCTGATCTTTTTTTCTTTTACCAGTTCTTGATTTGGACGATGAGGAGTGGCAGAGCACATCCGCAGTTCAGAGTGTCCCCGGAGGACGATGGAGGCGGCGCCGGAGAAGCCAACGGATCTGGCGAGATCAGGTTCCGGGGCGTGAGAAAGAGACCCTGGGGGAAATTCGCGGCTGAGATCAGAGACCCTTGGAAGAAAACCCGTGTTTGGCTCGGGACCTTCAACTCCGCCGAGGCCGCCGCCAGAGCCTATGACGCCGCCGCCCGGAACCTCCGTGGTCCTAAAGCTAAGACCAACTTCCCGTCGCCGCCTGCTCCTCTCCATCCTCATCTCCCTCCTTATCACCACCATCAGAGTTTTCAATTCAACCCCAGGGTAAAAGATTCGTCCTTTGTCGACCAAAGAATTTACTCCGATCATCATCCTATTATCTCCCAGAGGCCGACCTCCAGCGGCATGAGTAGTACGGTAGAGTCCTTCAGTGGGCCCCGGCCTCCTCGGCTTCTGCCGCCTTCTCGGCCGTTGGTGGTCCCTGATGATTGCCACAGTGACTGTGATTCGTCTTCCTCAGTCGTGGACGACATGGGCTGTGAATACATTGCCTCTTCTTCTTTCAGAAAGCCCTTTCCTTTCGACCTGAATTCCTTGCCTGCAGAGGAACCCGAGGATGCCGAAGCCTATGATGACCTCCTGTGCACAGCTTTGTGTCTCTGACGGTCAGCAATGGCGATTCTTCATTTGTAACCAATATTGATTGCCTAATTTTACTTTTTCTTTTTCTTTTACCTTTTAAATTTTATTTTACCATCTCCTCTTTATGGTGCGGAAAAAGGCGGGGAATCAAGAAGGAAGTCAGTGGATCATGGTTATTAGAGCCAAAGACTGAACCTTTTATCAAATGGTTTGTCTGTGATGAGTCTGCTCTTTGAAGTGGATTTTCATGTTAATCAATTGTGATGCCTGTTTCATTGTTGTTTGATGCATTTCATCTGATGTTATGTCTTCTGCTTGCTCTTATGTTATGATCATGATTTTCATAATCATTATATAATTGCCAATTATGCCCCTTTTAGCCACATTTGTTTGTTCTTACACTTGCATGATATGTGTGCTCATTTGATCTTTCTTGATTGTTATGGAGTATGTTTTTTGATAATCTTCCTTGATTGTTATAGAGCATGTTTGTTGATAATCTTTCTTGATTGTTATGAAGTACTTTAGTTGACAATCTTTCTTGATTGTTATGGAGTATGCTTATTGTGCCTTTAGCTTGTGGACATCTTTGCATGGTAAAGATTGGATTTTTCTCTTGTAACATTGTAATATGATTCTATACTAATGACGTTTGTCGTGTAGCGATGTCATTTTTCTCGGTGTTTGGTATTTATCAAAAGGAAAGTATTTTGTAGTTTTAGCAATCAATGTTGCCAAAAAGTTGTCGCCATTCGACCGTTTCCCGTGGTATGAAGTTTCCGCGCGTGTGGATGAGGAAGGCTTGCAAGATGATTGGAGATTCTTAATAGGTATTGAACAACATTCTATGTTCGTTTTGATATATTGTAGGTAATAAATTTTGACACGTGTAGTGGGGCTCGGGTTTCCAAGAATATTTTACGTATTTCCTAGTTTGATTGCCTTTTAATGAATGTTGAGGTTAGCGGTTGATTATGGTAGCTAACGGTTGCTTATGCTTATTTTATGTAGCTTTTAATTGGCTGAAATATATATTACCAAATGTTTTACCTCGTAGATAATTCAACCATTTCATATCACTGAAATAACGTTTACAAAACGAGCCTTCACCTTGTACTCCCTCTTTCTCATAAAGAACTTTATAGAGTGACTTTGTGCATCAAAGATTGCATCTTTTATATATACACATTATGTGATATTGGAATTACTTCGGAGGTGTTTGGTTCATGGCTCCTAAGATTTCGCATATAGCGTAACGTGATACTGTGTGAACAAAAGTTTTTCTTACGTTGTCCGGTTTTTAATGTTTGTAGTTTTGTACTTTGTAGCCATTGATTGCGTGCACATAGGGTAACATTCATGCTCCCTATTTGGTTATGTTATAACCTTTAAAAGTTTAAGTATTCACTTACTGGGATTTGATTCTTGATTATGTGCTAATTAAAGGGTTTACATGTTTGCCAAGTAATTGTTATGGTTTGATGTGCTTAGTAACTGCGAGCGCTGATATGCTTAATGCTTTGCTTATTTGATGCATTCTAACCAGAACCCCCCCTCTCCCCCGGTCCCCCGTGCTTGAGCACTTGGTATTCTCTTCACCCGGAGGGTAATCCGGCTTGGATAGGCTCCACAGTTTGTAGGATTTTTCGAACCCGAGACATTTTATTGGGGTCATGTATTGGTTTCTAAGTGTCTGTTTGGCAATAACTTCGACGTTTAGCTTTAGCATTTTTGAAAAAGTTATCTAATGATAGTGTTTAGCACTAAAAGTTAATTTGCATTCTTAAAAAGTTATCTGAAATTCTAATGGAAAACAAAACGTTCCAAGAGTAAGAGGTGTTTGGGATTGTGTTTTAAAACTGCTTTGAACTTGTGAAAATTTTTACTGTATTTATTTGCGTCTTTTCATTGGTTATTTACTTATTTGATGAAATAGAATATTCTTGTCGTTTCTTGTTTTGTAGAGCTTTTGATGTACTTTTTAAATACGCAAGTTTTATTTTTTTTATTTATATACCAATCTTTAAATAACATGAATTTAAAAAACATGGAATTTTACTTCGTTCTCCATGAGGTGTAAATCATTTAGGGACGGAGAAAGAATGTAATTTCTAATCATGTATTTTTATTTTTTGACACATTTTTTGTTCTCCAAAAAAAATACTCCGTACTTTTTTCGTTCCATAAAATTGGCTCATTTGAAATAAGTTGTGGAATAGGACCAAACATTGTCAAATAAAAGTGGTGTCCAAAGACCCAATTTAATTACGCCATGTACTGAGTAGATAAGATAACAAACACGAGAGCAAATTACCGAAGTTTAAATGTTATTTTGTTATGTTTGGAGTATTTTTATTTTAGAACTAATGTTACACTTAATTTTTCATGATCAACAATGCAAAATTAGAATTTATGTATCTTTAGCGTTGGCCTTGACCATTACCTTTAAAGTACTTCCTCTGTCCCGTTTTAAATCACCTGTTTTAACTTTTGGGCATATTTAAGGAAGAGAAAAAATAGAGTTGATTTTACGAAATTGTCATTATTTTTTAGGAAGGATGACGATGAATGAGAAGATAAGGTGAAAAAGAGTGACTTATTTTAGGGGTAGTTTAGGTATTTTACTCTTAAAAGTTTACGATAACAAGTAATATGCAACTTATTTTAGAACGGAGAAAAAAGACAAACATGCAATTTAAAATGAGATAGAAGAAGTATGAAAAGTGTTGATTTAAACGGAGTGTAACTTTTCACGATTGAAATTATAAGTAGAACTAAATTGAAATAAATTCGAAAGTACTACGCGATTGATGTTGTTTATTTTTTCCATAAATAAAGAGTTTTTTTGTCTCTCGAAACCCATATAATAATGATATTGACTTTGTTTAAAACACTAACAGTGTTCTATTCGCAAAATTGACGGTTCTACTCCGAATTAAACCCCTTCGGGATTTCCCAACTCGAGTCCAATTTGAAATTCTCTTGGGGAATTTAAATAACACAGATTCATTTGAGAGTCGTGATAACACTTTCATATTGATTATTTTAGACGTTAATCCAAAAATTAATCGAATAAAACTCAAATCACTGATCAAGAACAAGTACGATTGGTGATAAATTTTCGAACTACTCCTTTCAACCAGGTCTTGTGAGATTTATAAAGAAGCGGGGAAGGACAAGAAATTGGGTTTGCGCCTCTCTTATAAACTTCAAATCTAATCGCGTGAAAAGGAGAAGGAACATTTATTCGAAATTTCTTTACACTCAATTCCAAAAATAAAATAAAGTCAAGTGAATTCTTAACACAGTACTTTGTCCATAGCCAGGTGCTCTGCCCCTTGAACCCCGCTTTCTAGGGCGCTGCCCCTTTGGAACCTCCATTAAAACGAAACTTATATTATAACAAACTCAACAGAACGTGCACTTCATCCGATCAAATTTCTTTGATAATTATTATGATAACATTCGTAAAATAATTATTCCAATTACACTAAAATAAATAACAAATTGTACCTTCCAAATTTAATTAATTTTGGGGTAGAAATATTTGACGAGTGTAACCGAAGGGGATGGAAGATCGATTTGGGTAGAACCGGGGAGAGATGTTTACCGGAACTTTATAATAATAAAAAAGCAAACTCATAAATAAATCTCATTTCATACAATTTTCATTGAATCTAAAAAGAAAAGTTGCTATTATAAATGTATGGCTGATGACGGAATAATAATATTTACGAAAATAATGAAATTTAAAAAGAAAAAAAAATTCCGTCATAAAAAAAAAAAAGAAAAAAAAATTGTAACATCAATACCGAACACTGCTCAGCGGTGCAAAGCACAAACATTTATCAACACTAACTTTTATTTGTTTTTGTTTTTCTGAAACGTTGCACCTGACTATATTCATTAATTAGGGATGCATTATAATGGATGATTAGGTTCAGAAGACATTAATCTATTCAATAAATAATAGAAAAACACATTTGGTTGTTACTTGTTAATGGCTTTAATATGTGGCCTCAGGGGTTTAGGGGATATAGGCATGTTTGCAAATTTCCTAAATAACAATTCTTTTTTATATCAAAAAATGACATCAGGCTAAACAATATTTCATTAGGCTCGAGATCGAATTCTATTTCATGCTTCCCGACGAAGAATAATCCCGATAGCGTGAATTGATCCCTCGGTTTCCTAAACCAAACTAGGCATCGAAAGCCCCAAATGATTCGGTGTCATGATATGACATTTATGTGAATAATAAATTCTTATATTGATCTGTGTACCATATAGAAAATATAGACATTTTGATATGAATTAATAAATTATTATTAGAACATGTATTTATTTATTTTCTTTTAAAAAGAACTTTTTTTTAATTTGCCTAAATAAAAAGGTTGATGGTGCACTTTAGATGCATGATAGAAACATCATATGTGAATAAGGAATAGAGAAATAAGTTTAGGAAAAAATATCTAATTAGGACTTAAACATATTTTATACCAAATTATGACTAAAATATGTTGCATATGTCAAAATAGGATTTTTAGTATTTTTACATCAAAATAGGTATTATGTTGTCAAAAAAATATTAAAATATAATGAAAAAATTATAAAATACCAACATATAATGCCAAATCGTGAGAATTTTACACTACACTGCTCCTACTTAGACAATCTCCAATACTTTACTCCAAACTCAAAATATTGTACAAATCTAAAATGCAGTAATTCATCTCCAACCAATTACTCTGTAAACCCGGCCCCTTAGCTTATTAAGATGAGAATAAGAAAGAGTTTAAAAGGATTGATAGTACTATTCATACCAACAAGGTGCATCTTCTTTACGAGAGCTCAATACTTAGAAACTCCAAAGTTAAGCGTGCTTAACTTAAAACAATTTTATGATGAGTGACCCTCTGGAAAATTCCTAGGGCGCGAATGAGTGAGGATAAAGTGAGCGAGAAATACTTTATGTTGGTTTGTGAGGCCAGTCTATAATCTTATGAGCGGACGCTTTACGGCTAGGGTGGGGGCCAAGGTGTTACGTACTCAAAAGTACTCAAACTCAACCCAAATTAATCAAATTTTCACCTTTTTTATACTTTGTAATTTAAAAAAATCCATTAAAATATACTCCGGTAAAAATACTCTATAAAAATAAATGCATAAACCACAAAATGTAAACACAAAAAGCTATTAAAAAGAAAGAAAGAAAGGAAATGACTTGGTATAAAAAATGCGTTGAGCTACCGTGCAACTACAAATTTGCGTTTGAGGAAAGGTCTAAGGCTAACAAAGAAATTTTTTATTTTGGTGTTGGATTTTTTGAAATATAAATAATATTTTCTCCTCAATTTTAATTTTAATTATACACAATCGGGATTTCAAGTCCACCATCCGAATTCCGATTAAAATTATTATTACTCCATCCATCCAGAAATATTCTTTACATTTGACTTTTCTTAGTCAAAATTTATAAACTTTAACTCCAATTTATGAAAAAAATATATTGTATTATAATACTCTCTCCGTCACTGAGTATTTCTCCATTGTTGACTTTTTTCGATCAAAATTGGTAAATTTTGACCTCAAATTAAATAAAAATAATATTAGATATTGATACAAAAAGAGTTTTATTAGATTTATTTTGTCAAATATTTTCAAAATATTATTTTATTTAATTAAAATACAATATATATTTTATTTAATTATAGGTCAAAGGTTGAAAACATTTGACCAAAAAAAATTAAAACTGGATAAATACTCATGGACGAAAGTAGTATAAATTTAATATCAATATTTTTCCAATGTTACGCAGTTTTGAAATATCAAACTTTTATAAAATATATATATGTATAAATATAAATATTAATAGTCAAAGTATAATATTAGAGACTCTGAGAAGTCAAATGAAAAAATATTTCGGGCCGAAGAAGGGATTATATCCCAATTTAAAATATTAATTTGCAGCTTCCAAACTCCAATTAAAAGGGAAGAAAATAGAATAAAGTTAACACACTTTAGTTAACGGTCGTCACGGAATAAGGAAAATATAAGTACTCCGTAAATGGTGGATGATGAATGAACTTAACTGTAAACTCACATGGGTCTTATGATTATGTTATGTTATTAGTTATTACTCAATTTAATTAAAGTTTCCCCTTAACAAAGTTTATTGGAGATTTGGTAGATATGATATTAATATCGAAATTTGGAGAAAATGATAAAATTTCAAAATTTAAAATATTTTTTTTGAGAGATGCATCAAAATATTTGACTTGATATTTTTCAAAATTAAAACATCAAATATCAAACGCCCTCGTTCGAGAGAGTTTTCACATTAATGATATAAAATCTCAAGTTCTCAGTTACGCTTAGACTTCACCAAATACAACAAAATGATTCTGATGTTGAAAAATATCAAAATTCATATTTTTTGCGCTCATCAAACGGCCCCTTATTCTGTTCGCCATTGATTAAATCGACACACAACTTACAATATTATACGGAGTATATATGTGTGTGTGTGTGTGTGTGTATATATATATATATATAACATTAAAATTCTACCATCTACCAAATAAGGAATAACTTGACTATTTTATTATAACAAATTATTCTAAAAAACAACAATAGTTTGTGTAGAATCCATATAATGGGGACTGGAGAGAATATGCAATTGTGTATTTGTGTATACACAAGACTTAGTCTTGGGAGAAAAGTAGATAGACAATTTCTAATAAAATTCTTAGCTCAACATACATGCACATAACCACAAATGAAAGTAGCATAGATAAAGAGAATGCAAATAGGACAAACATATAAGTATAAATTACTTTTTTAAAAATAAGTAGAAATTACTTTATTTCGTATATAACTTCTTTGTTTGAGGTAGTACAAACTAAGAACATGTTCTCTATGTCTAACTCTAACATCATATCTTTTAAGTTTTTTACATGTCTATTTCCTACCCATCTTCACATGACTTATTAATCTACAAGAATTACTCTCATATTTCTCTGAACATCATCGTAATAAATCATATTCATCCTAGTTAAATGAAGGGCGATTCAACTAATTCATCTAACAAGGTAAATGAAGCTCTCCTCCAACCCTCCAAGAGACACTAATGTCCCTTGCTGGGTCGGTCCAAAGCTTTTGGACCCTCTTGCGGACTTAGAAGAATATACTAGGGAGTATAAATACAATGTCTCGCACTATAACCCGATTCGGCTCACACTTTGATCAAATCTAACATCGATAAAAATTTTGTCCGTCCCAAAATATTTATTTTTCTTTTTTTGTTTGCATCAAAATGATTTTTTTCATAATTTAATACTTTATCCGTCTCAAATTAAATTATATGTTTACCAATAACAATACCAAACTTCATTCATTTTTTTTCTTATTTTTGTTACTCATTTAATAAAATAGTATATTCGTGTAACTTTTTGTTTCGTAAAATTTTTGATGTAGTTATTTAATATGTAAAGTATATTTTTAAATTCTGCTCTAATTTTCTTATAAAATAAATTAAAAATAAATTCAATCAAATATCATAAATCGAAACTGACAATTTAAATTAGAACAATGGCTACATGGAGTTTAATTTAATTTGGAATTACATGTACTAGAATATTTACAAAAAAAAACAAAACAAGTACTAGAATATAACCACTCTTAAGAGGAGAGGGGGAGTAAAACAAAAGAAGAATGGGAGAGGAAGGGAAAGCTTTGCTGAAAGAAATCAATCCCAACAAAGCATTTGGGCGATTAAAATCGAACGCATTTGACGAGCTGCACAGCTTCAGGTCATGGCTGAAATGGATGTGCGTGGACCAGTCCGACCGGCGGTCCGCCGCCCTCTCCTGGGCGGTCTTCGTCTCCATGACCGTCTTCGTCCCCTGCTTCTCCCACTTCTTCCTCGCCTGCACGGGCTGCGACGCCCGCCACAGCCGCCCCTACGACGCCGTCGTCCAGATCTCCCTCAGCGGCGTCGCCGCCCTCTCCTTCGTCTCCCTCTCCGCCTTCGTCCGCAAGTACGGACTCCGCCGCTTCTTGTTCTTCGATAAGCTCTGCGACGAGAGCGAGGCTGTCCGCCAATGGTATACCCAACAGCTCAATGTGAGTTTTTTATATAAAAAATTTAAATTTAGTGTTCTTTTTATTCGTGTTTATGATCATGGTATTCTATTGAATCTTTGACTATATAAAGATTCTTTTTTTTAAATCTTTTAAACGAAAATTTTGACAATTGCTGCAATTTGGCAATGGATTCAATGATAAAGATTCATTCTTTCGGAATTAAATTTAGTGTTCATGATCATGGTTTTTTTAAAAATTAAATCTTTAATAATTTAAAGATTCTTTTTTCTGATCTTTTAAACTAAATTTTAACAACTGCAGCAATTTGGCAATGGATTCAATGATAAAAATTCAATCTTTGGTAATTGGTGTGGAGATGTCTGTGGGTGTTTTTTTTCTGAATCTTGTTTTTCTTCCTGTTTTTTTTCTTCTTTGGGCAAAAGAATAAAATGAAAGAAAATGTTATTTTCCCTGAGAAACAGACACTGTGTGTGAGATAATGATTATCAATTTTAGTGTCATTTGTAGCATGACCAAAAAATGAAACTGCTTATTATTATGTCTCTGTTTTTATTTCTTGGTTTTTTCTTTTTTTTTACATGTTTGCAGCATATCAACTAAACTCACAATTTTATTTGTAATCTTATTTCCCAACATTTGGAGAAAAGAATAATAGTCATTGCAAGTAATTGTCTTTGGAGGATTAAGGGGGAAAAGTGGGGATTACCAGCTGTAAGCATGTAGAATATTGTTGCAAAACAGATCAGAAAAGATTAACAAACAAATGACAGTTTGATTTTCTTTACAGTAATTATTGTTGACTTTATTATCATTTTTTTTAACCTTTTCGGATGAACCAACAACAAAATTATACGTAAAAAGTAATCTTACCTCTGTAAAAAATGACTGTTTGGTTAAACCCCAGATGAATTGATACATTTACCACCCAAAATTTAATTGATAAGAGCAAACAAATGAAGTTTATTGCATCATTTAACTTTAGTACAATCTCTAATTCAGAATTTTATTATGTAGGTTTTCTGATGCAGTTTTAAAGGAAAGGTTCATGATAGACATTAAATAAGCCAAATAAGCAATTTTTTACTACTTAGGTAATTATTTTCTTAAAATAATAAGTAAATATTTGTGTGAGAACAAGCAAACTTCTGAATTTCTAAATATATAAATTGTATATTATTTTAATTTAATATTAATATTTAAATAAGCTGATTTGAAAATATCATCAAACCGTTTTGTCAAGAATCAAATGGATAACTCCATCTACTCTAATAAACATGCAGAGATCATTGGAAGTCCTCTTCATATTTGTCTTGCCTTGTCTTGCCGCTGAAGGAGCATACAAGATATGGTGGTACGCCTCAGGCGGGACCCAGATCCCGTTTCTGGGCAATGCCGTCGCGAGCGACGTCGTTGCCTGCGTGCTGGAGCTCTGCTCATGGCTCTACAGGACGGCCGTCTTCTTCCTCGTGTGCGTCCTCTTCCGCCTGATTTGCAACCTCCAGATACTCAGGCTCCAGGATTTCGCCAAAGTGTTCCATCAGGACTCCAATGTGGAGTCTGTGCTGAGGGAGCACCTCAGGATCAGGCGGTACCTGCGGATTATTAGCCACAGGTACCGCGCTTTCATCCTGTGGGCCCTTGTGTTCATCACCGCCAGTCAGTTTGCTTCCCTTCTCGTCACCACACGCTCCGCTGCCGATCTCCATATCTACAAGAGTGGTGAACTTGCGGTGCGCCCATTTCTTACCTTGTTAATACTCCATCCGTTCACCAAAACGGTTCCTATTCTTACTCATGGTAGAAACAATGAGCTTATATTTGTAGTTGACTTTCCGATCTTGCCTTTGATGAGATGTGTTGATTATTGGTGAAAAAATATGATGTGATAGGTAGACTAAGAATTAGTAGGGGCAAAAGTGGTTTTTTCATAGAAAGTGAAAGAGAAAAAAAATTAGAGGAAGCGTTTCCGAAAACGGAGAGAGTATATTATATCTAGTGTAGGGTTCATTTGACACGAAAGGTCGATGATATAATATGACATTGTGTCATTTGATAGTCCTACAATACTCCGTTTGACCCCAAAATGAATTCTACCCCTACAAATCCTCTAGCTCTCTCGATGGAACCTAGGACAGTTGGAGGATTTGCATGGGAGTTAGGGGGTAAGAACTACTTTGGGGTCGAGCGGAGTACTCGAATGCCTTCAAATGACATGTGTGCATGCCGATGAAACCGAACCGGTGAACACCCATAGGCCCTAACACTTCTTCTTGATTCCATATTTGCCATGCAGTTGTGCTCGGTGAGCCTTCTCGCGGGCCTCATGATACTGCTGAGAAGTGCAACAAGAATCACGCACAAGGCTCAAGGGGTGACATGTCTTGCTGCCAAGTGGCACGTGTGTGCCACAATAGACTCGTTCGAATCCGTCGAAGCCGAGACTCCGACCGCCGCTCAGAGCGGCGGTGGGGCCCACTCTTTTACGCCGACGTGTTACTATGATGGATCTTCTGATGCGGATGATGATGATGTCGGGGACGAAGAAGACGAGCTAGACAACACCAAGTTTGTCCGCTCATATGCTAATAGCACCATCTCTTTTCAAAAAAGACAAGCATTGGGTAAGTCATCTCTGATGTTCAGCCTCTATTAGGATATAATAACATTTTCGGACATTCAATATCACAAGTTTGAACTTTTGGTTGACTTGTTCTTTGATACTCCGTATGATATTATACTGTTGTTGACCTAAAGGGTCACGGGTTCGAAACCCAAATTTAAAAAAGAAAATGTTCAATGTGCCTTGCACGTGTTAGGGCTTTATTGACCTAGAGTCCACGAGTTCAAAATTCACCACCTCATAAAAAAAAATTACTCCGCAATGTTCTTGTGCAAGAACTGAACAAAAAAGACTTCGTCTGCACGTGGTGGGACGTGTTAGTATATAACTAACGATTGTTTGTGTTCGGTATGTTTGATGCAGTTACGTACTTTGAGAACAACAGAGCGGGCATAACGGTTTACGGGTTCATGTTGGACCGGACATCGCTTCACACAATATTCGGTATAGAATTGTCGTTGGTGCTCTGGTTGCTGGGTAAAACCGTGGGCATTTCTTGACTGATCATTCATTCTGCAGAGATTCATGATTCATTCATCCATTCATCAATGGTGAAAGATCAGTCCAACGGGGATTGTAAAGGCTGTATAATTATATTTCCATTGTTTTGTTTTGTTGATTATAATGTATACCCATCATTGTACAACTCTTTTGTTGTTTGATTGTTTAGTGATATAATCTTTTGGAGTTTGGCAAACATGTCCCATATTTTAAGTTGTCTGTCTTGTTTATTTATAATGTTTGATTGGAGTTATTTTTAATTTTTTTTGGATGACCTTAAAATATTAAAATTAGAACTTAGAAATTCAAATGCAAAAATACAAATATGATAAATAAGAAATCACATTTATATATGGAGTATAGTTTTTCAAAAGGCTCAAGGATAAAAATACCCGTCACTCGAGTACAAGTTTTTTCCCATACCTATGACTATAATGTAAAAACTAAGAAATATTCATACTAAATAGCACTAAAACTTAAGTCATTTCCTTAAATAACATTTAAACGAGTTTATTTTCTAAATAACATTTAATAATGTCTATAATGTTCAGTGATGACGAATATTTATTTGAATAATATCTAATGGATAATGACTAAAAGTGCGACATTGAAAAAAACACATATGATGCTACTTAGAGAAAGTCATTATGTTTTAATGTTATTTAGGTAAATTCTTCAAAACTAAAGTATTAAGGTCGGACAATATGTATTATAGAATAATTTCAAGACTATATAGGTAGGGGTGGACACGGTACGGTTCCGGGACGGTTCCGGTTCCGGTACCGCCACCCCTTGGTACCGGTACCGGTACCGGACCGGCCGGTACCGGTTCCGGTTCCGGTACCGCCGGTTCCGGTACCGTTTCCGGTACCGTTTCGGCCACCCCTAATTTTGTTTTTTTTTTTGCTTTTTTATTATATTTTTAAAATGTAAAATTGTAAATGTGTAATTGTTAAAGGAAATGATGAAATAAAAAAATCTAAAAATGAAATTGATAAAGGAAAGAATGAAATAAAAAAATAAAAATAAAAAAAATTAATAACGGTACCGGAACCGGAACCGCCGGTGCCGGTACCGAAAAATGGGCACCGGAACCGGTACCGGATTGGGCGGTACCGGTACCGGTTCCCGGAACCGGTGGACCGTACCGGCCGACGGTAACGGTACCGGAACCGGCGGTACCGTTTCCGGTACCGGTACTGTACCGGTACCGGTACTGTACCGGTACCGTGTCCACCCATATATACAGGTCTTGTTTAGTAAATGACAATTGGCCAAAATTTAGGTGGCGTGACTTTTTTAGTTTTTTAACTGAATTAAAATGCAATTTTACATGTTTAAAAAAAAGATAAAGAAAAACATACTTCCACCGTTCATTTAAACCCTTCCCATATTGATTTTGGGTCAAAATAAGAAAAGTATAATTTTGTTTGACTTTCCAATTTTACCTCTGATGTGATACTTTAGTTATTACGAAGTACTTATTAGTGAAAAATATGATGTGATATGTAGAGTATGAAAAGGTGGGGGTAAAAGTAATTTTTAATAGAAAATAGAAACGTTTTAAGGAATTGAAAAAAAGCAAAAGAGGAAAGATGTTATATAAGGGAGTAGACCTGGCAAAACGGTCGGTCAGGTTGGGTTCGGGTTCGGTATAATCGGGTTCGGGTTATTTCGGGTTCGGGTCACTTCGGGTTCGGGTCTAAGAGTTCTTGTTCATGACCCAGAGTTATCGGGTTCGGGTTGACCCAACGGGTTAAGAGGCGTATTTAAAAATTAAAAATTTTGCTATTTAGATATCATGTGATCCGAGCATTATTCAAAACAAAGAACGAGATCATAAAATTTTGCAGTTCTATTTGCAACATACCAAAAGAGAATTGCAATATACCCAAAAAAATCACCTTTTTGCAGCATACCAAAAAAACCGCACTAGATGAAAAAAATTGAAGATTCTTTCAACATACCCAAAAATATATATACGTTTAAAAAATTGAAATTCTTGCATCATACCAAAACAAAAGAAAAGAATTAAAACTTGAGTTACACATAGGAGTAACTGAAGAGGATGAAATAGGATTAAAAATTTCACTATTGTTCTGGTGTCTTCTCACCATTTTGATTGAGTTGACATCTAATATCAGCGAACGGTAGAAGAGTGGGAGAACTATATATATATATATATATATATATATATATATATATATATATATATATATATATATATATATATATATATATATATATATATATATATATATTACGTCTTTTGAGTTTTGGGTAGCCTAATGGGTATATCATATTTTAAATGAATATATAAAACTAAATAACTAATAAAAATAAACAATTAAGTGCATAACCCGTCGGGTCAAACCCGACCCAACCCGTTCTGACCCGAAAATTTATAGGGTCTTCGGGTTCGGGTCGTTTCGGGTTCGGGTCGCAAAATTAATGTTTAAAACCCGCTAATTTCGGGTCGAGTTTCGGATTAGTAACGGGTCGGGTCAAATTTTGCCAGGTTTATAAGGGAGTGATTATTTTACGGAATAGACTAAAATTGAAAAATACTCTTATTACTGAAGACCAATTTCAGAATTTACACATTTTTATAAGTCTAAAGCAATTAATTTCATCTCAACTGTAAATTTTTTTAGGAGCTCAAGAGTCTAGAGTACTCCGTAAATACTTGAAATTTTCTGTACAAGAAACATTTATGATTTATTTTTCAAAAAGTAATTTTTTTTTGAAAACTTTCAAAAAGTAATTTGAACGAGGGAATTAGGGAATTTTACTTCAAGCGGTGGAGGGAACAATAATTTCTCCCGGCGGCGATGTACGGCTACGGCGGCAGTTTCAGAAGGGATGATTCAAAGGGGAAGGCGCAAAGCAGAGGAGGTGAGTCGTTAATGGAGATCGAAGATGCTCCCGTTTACCGCTGTTCTAAATCGCACGAGAAGATCTATCAGGAATGGTTCGCCTTGGCCGATTCAGGTTCCCAGCTTCTGCCATCCAATTTCTGTCTGTTTTAGGTTAAATTTTCATCTCAGTTTGACAATGAAAGCAATGGATATCGTTTTTTCAGACGGAGATGGACGGCTCACAGGAGTCGACGCCACAAAATTCTTCGGCATGTCCAAGTTGTCCCGCCAGGATCTCAAGCAGGTTCTCTTACTAATTTTGAGTTACTGATTTTTCTACGCAATCGAAGTTTTGTCAGCTCATTTTCATTGCATTCGATTGATACATATTGGTCATCACTGATTTGTTTTTATTCTCTTGCCCTAGGTTTGGGCAATTGCAGATTCTAAGCGTCAAGGCTTTCTGGGTTTTAAAGAGTTCATTGCAGCTATGCAGGTTCTGATTCTCTTTGTGATCTTCAGCCTTCCATTTTAGAATTATGATCTCTCTCAAATATTGATTGATTACTGGGATATGATTCGTCAATGTAGTTAATCTCTTTGGCACAAGCAGGCCATGTGGTGAGGGCGACAAATGATTATTCAACAGCTGAAGGTAACTAGTGTATATAGCAACTTTCCTTCTTTCCTCATGATAACGTGAAATCTTTCTGATAGGTAATTCCATACGTATTTCTTGGTTAATTATAAATCAGATTGTTTCCTTATTGTGATCACACCATGGAAAAATTTGCAGTTGATTTTAAAAATTTGGAGCCACCTACCATGGAAGGCTTGGATGTCCTATTGGCTGTAAGTATATTAGATCCACTGTCTGATTGATCTTTTGGTTAACCATGGAAAGGCCTGACTTCTCTAATCATATCACACAGAAGAAAAAACGTGCTTCTAGACATGAACACGAGGGTAAGGCTATATATGTATGTATGTATGTATCAACTTTCACAGGACGGGTGTGTGGGTGGAGATGAATTCCATATCCAATGAATTTGAAATTAACTGTAATTGCCATGTTGCAGGTAGTCCTCTTAGGCAATCTTCTACAGCTAATTGGTTTCAATCACCAAAATCTGCAAAGGTATCCTTTCAAACTTTTGCTCCTCTCAGCTGTGTATTTTAATGAAATACTATCAAGGATCTACTAATGAGTTCTTGACCGAATACAAATTCCAATGGTTCGTTCTATGAACTTTTTCCATAATTTAATTCTCTGAAACTAACTCTAAGGGATCTAATTTTTCTAGATATCATGTATGCTTGCCTTTGGAAAAATATTTTGTTTTTTAGTTTTCTAGAAAAGCAAGGCATGCAACTTATTTGTTCACTTTTTTTACGTGACCAAATTGATCTTTGTTTATCCTTAGGACTTTGTTCTAATTCTTAAGAGATGCTTTGTGAAATTTGTAATTCTTGGCTTCCTACTAAATTTATTAAGTTCATACTTTCGAGTAGGGGTATGGTCTGCGTAGACAAACCCCCAGACCATACTCTCATGGGATTCAAGTGGGTTGTTGTTGTTATTGCTGTTTCTTTCTTTTTCATATAATAAGTTTATTCTCTTGCATTGACATTATATTTATTTTGTAATTCGCGTTTCTATAACACTTCATTCCTGGGATGACTTGTTATTTTCTTCCATGTATCTTCTCAGATCTCTTCAACATCGGTTACTTCAATAATTGATGGATTGAAGAGGCTGTACATCAAGAAATTGAAGCCCCTAGAAGTTACATATCGGTTTAATGATTTTGTCTCTCCCTTACTGGTTAGTGAATGTCTTCCACTATGATGTTTTTCACTTTTACATCTTATTCCAAAAGGAGTTATGCATTTCCCTTGTTTATTTCGGGGAAAAAGTTGCATAATTGAGATCTATTTTTATTGCTTATGCATAATTTGGTGGTAGACAAACAGTGACTTTGATTGCAAGCCCATGGTGATGCTTTTGGGTCAATACTCCACAGGGAAGACAACTTTCATCAAACATTTACTCAAGAGTAGTTATCCAGGTTTATAACACCTCAATGTTCATTATTTGCAATTTCTTGTGCATTCACATTCATCTTCTAGTTAATTGGTTGCTGTTCTCATTGATACTCATTATATAGTACATTTGCAGGAGCTCATATTGGACCAGAACCTACTACAGATAGATTTGTGGTTGTCATGGTATGATTCTGTTTTATACATTTTTTTTCTAAATGATAAAGTAACAATGCTAGCTCATGCATGACCACATAGCATTTCCACTAAATCATTCTTGCTTTGCCCCAAAAAAGGTTTCTACTTTCTTTTTTGTTCTAAAAATATATTTTCTTTTTCCTTTTAAGGAAATAATTGTGTGCTTCATTTTATTTCAATTCTCTACTCAAATCTTTACCACACAATTTTCACATTCTTAATAACCACTCCTGATCAAATGCGTAAGCTTTTTATGAGACAAGAGAGCGTGTTGCAAGAACTTCTTTTGGTTGCTAATACAGAGTATTACTGAATCCCTAAATTTCATAGAAAATCAAATTAATGTTCAGTGTTTTCTTGAATAGAAAGATGCTAGAGCGCTATATCAGTCACAAGGTAGTTATGGGTATGAGTGTCACCAAAAGCCTTCTCCATCATGTGCTAATGAACTTTTGTATTGAGTAATTTGAGTTGTTAGTAGCTAAAGTTTGAGGGTTTAATTTCCATTAGATTTATCAGTTGCTTCTTCTCTTTGTGTAGAGCTTTTTTGTACTCTAGGAAATGAACTTTTATGCTCTAATTAACACTCCCATTAGATTTATCAGTTATTTGACAACTCTCATATATTCGGCATTCAGAACACTACTGTCGATATATCTTTTGTAAAAACAGTGTTAATGTTGTTTTTCACAGAATGGGCCTGACGAAAGGAGTATTCCTGGCAACACCGTTGCTGTTCAAGCAGATATGCCATTCAGTGGCCTTACAACTTTTGGAACTGCATTTTTGTCAAAATTTGAGTGTTCTCAAATGCCTCATCCTGTGAGTTACTATCTTCTTTTCACTTCACCAAATATTTTCATATCAACTGATTTTATTCGTTTGCTTCTGGATTTTTGTGTTGTCATTTGTAATGGTCAAAACAAAAAAGCTGTTAGAGCAAATAACATTTGTCGACACTCCTGGAGTTTTATCTGGAGAAAAGCAACGTACCCAAAGGAGCTACGACTTTACTGGGGTAACATCTTGGTTTGCAGCCAAGTGTGACCTCATCTTGCTATTGTTTGATCCTCACAAACTCGATATTAGTGACGAATTCAAGCGCGTGATTTCATCTTTACGAGGCCATGATGATAAGATAAGGGTGGTTCTGAACAAGGCCGATCAAGTCGATACTCAACAAGTGAGACAATCAATGCCTACAAAGTCTTTTTAAGTTTCAGTTGTGATCAACTAATGTTCCATTACCTCTATTTGTTTAGTTATTTCACTTCACTATGTTGTCTATTGTAGCTTATGAGGGTCTATGGTGCATTGATGTGGTCCTTGGGGAAAGTTCTGAATACTCCAGAAGTTATGCGTGTTTATATTGGGTATGCTATCTACGATTTTCTCATTTTGTTGTCTCAGTGGTTAAATTCATCCCATCATGCTTGAACTCAATGTTTTAATGGCCTAAATTTATCCCTTCAAGTAGGATTTTTGGTTGTGTATTGTCTGTGGCATTTGAACTCAAAATGTTCCTTACTTTTGACATTGTATCGAAGTAAGCTTTATTTAAATGTTCAAATAAAAATGTACGCTATCAATGAGGACACATTGTGTGTGTGCACGGCTGCATGCAAACGCAACTGTGCATACATGTACTTTAGCTTGTAAAGCTGAGACGAAGAGTAGAGTCTCTCTCCTTGACCCCTTTACAAGGCTGGTTTGTTGTTTTATATTTAGTCAATGTACAACACTTTTCAACAGTCCTAGAGATCCAATGTTTAAATCCATCTCTAAAAACTAAGGGAAAAGTGTACCATATTATCCTTTGTATTGACCTCCCACTGTGTGGGACCTTTCAACACGGCACGATTCTTGAGCACATGTCCTTCCTATATTATGTACCGGAGTATTATAAAGTGTGTAAGAACTAAGAAGGCAAAAGATGCTAAGTTTGGGTCCTTTGGGATAGAAATAAAATATCTTGGAGCCTATAATTCTCTCAGTTATGAGTCTGCCTTCACTCCACTTTAATTTGAAACCAAGGCTTTGAGTTTTAAAAAGTTTGTTGGTGAGTTTCACAGGTCATTCAATGATAGACCAATAAAAGAATCTGCTGCTGATGGTCCAATGGGCAGAGAACTTTTTGAAAAGGAGCAGGATGACCTTCTGAACGACTTGAGAGACATACCAAAGAAATCTTGTGATCGTCGTGTTTGTTCTAAATTCTCTCTTTCCCTCTCTTTTTTTCTCTTATTTGCATCAGCGAAAATCTTGAGCCAAAGACACAGTTATTCAAATGCTTGTTTGCTTTGCAGATTAATGAATTTGTAAAACGGGCAAGAGCTGCTAAAATTCATGCATACATCATTAGTCATTTAAAGAAGGAGATGCCTGCTATGATGGGCAAAGCCAAAACCCAACAAAGACTTATTGACAACTTGGAAGACGAATTTGCAAAGGTAAGTCCCCTCACTTCTGACACTAGGGATGACAATCCAACCTGAACCCAACTCGATCTTCAAATATTCAAATCCGACCCAAAAATCAAAACCCAAATTTTTGGGATTGGATATTGCTCATAACTGACCCGCACAGTTTGAGCCGTCATGAAAATAAATGTGAAATATTAGTTTTGACAACTTTGATTCCTTACAAATCATGCATCAAATATTATTTTTGTATAAATGCTATGGACGCCATTGATTAAAAATTAAACTTTATGTATGAATTGGGTCGGGTTTAAAGTTGGGCCTGGTTCAGGCGAAAAAGTCGTACCCGAATATTAAGTCGGTTTGGGTATAACAAAACCTGACCCGAACCCGACTCATTGTTATCCCTAACCCAAAAAAAATCCTATCTCTCGCTGCGATGGATAGGATGCATATGAAAGCTCTGCAATGATTATGTGTTTTCATACGAATCATCTAAACAGGTACAGAGGGAACACCGTTTGCCAGCCGGAGATTTTCCAAGCGTGGAACAGTTCAGGGACAACCTGAGCGGTTACAACATCGACAAGTTTGAGAAAATAAAGCCCAAACTGATACAATGTGTAGACGACATGCTTGGCTACGACATCCCAGACCTCCTCAAGTCTTTCAGGAATCCTTATGACTAGGGAGAGACGCACATCTTAAGGGGCGCGCTGGCTGCGGTTCAAATGGCGTGTATATTTTGTTGTACAGAAATTGCGACACTTTCACCCCAAGGATGACGTCAAGATTGACACTACAAATCACGCCCGGACACACACTTTAGTGTCTATGGTCTGTGAGAGCGTGACAGTGTCAGCGTAACCTTTGTTGTATTGTGTATAACATTTCTTGACAATCTAACTGGGCAGTCGTTACTCTCTGTATTAGGTACACAGCCATTGAAAAAATGTTTGAAGAGAAGAGACGTTTATGGCGGCCCGTTTAATGTTTCATTAATTTTCTTTTTACCAAGAATCACTTGTGTTTTTGGTGTTTTAGCCTGACATTACATGATAAGCACACCAGAAAACCTAATAGACAAACATTATGCAACAAAAAATTGGGATGGAGTAAATGACATTACATTCAATTACTACCACCCTCCCATAAAAATCTTACTCTCCCTTTCTTAAAAAGATTTTATTTATAAATTGGTATGAAAATAAAAAAATGACTTAAATATTTAATAATCACAGCAAAAAACTTTACAAAATAAATAGTGACATGTCTATTTTATTTTATGAAATGATCAATGAAATTTTTTATGCAAACAAATGCAGTGGCGTATGGAGCCTAATTTGTTAGGGACTAATGCCTCCAACTAAATTTATGTTGTAAGGTAAAAAAGAACAAATTTAACTTTATGTATATGTGTTCTCAACATAAATTAATGAGACCTCATATAATTAGGCTAATTTATTTTTGTTTGTTTATTTTTTTAGTAAATTTTATTTATTGCCTATTAAAGAAGTTTCACACTCAATATACACTTGAAATAATATTTACTATTATTTTTCATTTCATATTGCCTACCTGGATGTTGCCCTCGGATCCCCGACAAATGGTGCCCCCATCTAACTGGATCTCTGGGTCTGTCACTGAACAGATGTTATAAACAACCCCGAACAGTAACTAGGCCAAATAATTTAGGATGAGAGTATGTGTTTGATAAATGATTTTTAAGAGGTTTTAAAAAATATAGAGTATCAAAAACATAAAAAGAAAAGAATCACTCAAATAAGAGCAAAATATAGCTCTTATAGCTAAAATAAGAGTGATATATTTTTAGCATCAAAATAGAATTGTATGATATTGTATAGTAATATTCTTTAGGTTTTTTTTGCCATTATATGTCAGTATTATTATTATTGGCATTATAAGCCTTATTTTAGAATAGACCTTTCATGTTTTAATCCTATTTAGTACTATTTTAATCCATGAATATTTGTTTAGTTTTGACTTTTTTGCAATCATTTATTTTTCAATTTTGACCTATAATTAAATAAATATATATTGTATATTAATTAGATAAAATAATATTTTCAATTTTTTTATAAAATAAATCAAGTAAATTAATATTTGTATCATTATTCAATATCACTTTCATTTAATTTGAAATCAAAATTTACCTATTTTGATAATAAAAAAAAATCAAAAGTAGATAAATAGAGAATATGTACTCTTTTCCAACGAACAACTTGAGGAACAATTGCCAAGGGTCCCAAAAAAAAAAAAATACCGCAGACGCCAATCTCAGGTACTCGGCAATCAATCGTTCCTCGTATCTGCAACTCCTAAATCTCCCCTTCTCCGGAATCTCCTTATAATCGGCTTCTTCTTGTCTCTTCCCTTTCTTTGCTCCGACCACCGTAACACCGCCGTCAATGCTCTGGCCTTTCTTTGAACTGGGTCTGGAAGACTGACTGGGATTCGAGGTGCATTCAAGGTGTTCGATAAAATGCCCCTGACGGCTCCAGCCTGAAACAAACAAAGACCTCGCCTTTTTTTGCAGTAAAGATTTGAGTTTGAAATCTAAGATACATTTATTGAGTAACGATTTCTTCTTCAATGCAGGGGATCAGAGATTTTTTAAGAAAACAAAGGAAGAAGAAAAATGGTGGCTCCAAAGATGATGAGGGGCTTCGTTGCGGAGAACCCAAAGAAGCTGGGGAACTTGATTGACATTGTTAATCTCCCTTCCACGCTGAGAGATTTCATGGGACACTCCCAAACCTCCCGCCTAGGTTGTTTCGTCCTCATTTGGTCTTACATCAAGGACAACAATCTCCAGGTAAACTCACCATCTTTGGGTTTCATATGATTTCATCGTTTTTTTCTGCCAAAAGAAAGAACACAAAACTCATTCCCGATATCCATATCAAAATATGCACCGAAACCCGATATCTTCAACCTTGATTGCCCTGTTTTTCCCCTTTCAAATATGATCAATCTGCCTCTTTGAGACATTGGTTGTCATTTGATGGTACGTATGATCTTTTGTCTTCTGAAGGATCCAAACAACAAGAACATCGTCAACTGCGACAAACAACTGAAGAGCGTGCTGTTGGGAAAGTCGAAGGTTGATCTGTGCGAACTTCCTGCCCTCGTCAAGTTGCATTTCCCAAAGCGCCACCCGAAATGATCAATCACTCGCCATTGCCGTATATATTACGGAGTGCTACCAAAGAAGTGATCTTGATTATGGTGGAGGAAGATTGATTCATTTTCAAGTCATTACCAGCTAGTATTTGTTGTAAAAGAAAGATTGGGAAATGCTCTTTAACCCGAGGGGTGATACTAAATCTTTTACTCAATCACGCAGAGAATAATTATTGTATGTGAGGCATCGGTAAGGTTCTTTTGACATCAAGCACCGACGTCCTAGCCCATTTCGGGCACCTACGGTGCTAGTTCCTACCCATATGACATCAAACAAAACTTATTGTCATAAGAAACGCATCAATGAGGCATTTATTTTCTTAGCATCTTCTTTTACTTCATAATTTCTTGAAAAGAGTGTTATGCCCTTGATATAAGAAAACATGATTAAGGCTGGCTCTGTCTTTTTCGGTTGGAATTATAAACTTGGATGTTGGAAAAACCTAGAAAGAGTTGAAGGAACTGTAAATAGTTGAAAAATGTTATAATGCATTTAAAAATCATTCAATTAAATGACCACTCAAATAAATATCTAAGAAAACTAATCTTGGATATAAAAAAGAATTCATTATCCATATTTGAGGTATAATGTTGTAAATTTAGATATATACTCCTTCCATCATTTTTAAATCACCCGTTTTGACTTTGGGGCATATTTAAGGAAGAGAAAAAATAGAATTGACTTTCCGAAATTGTAATCACTTTTTAGGAAAGGTGACAATGAATGAGAAGATAAGGTGGAGAAGAATGACTTATATTAGGGATAATTTAGGTATTTTACTCTTAAAAGTTTACGATAACAAGAAACATGCAACTTATTTTGGGACGGAGAAAAAAGAAAAACATATAATTTAAAATGTAACAGAGGTAGTAATATTATTGTATAGTCATCCTATGTAAATATGCTTTTTAAATCGTTAGAAGAAACTGAAAGTGTTAGAAAAAGTTAGAAATTATTTTTTTCTAACCGAGAAGACCAACATTGTATCCCTACCTTTTGTTTCCAAAGTCAAACAAAAGGTAATTATTCCTCTCATTGAATATTCCAAAAAACATTTCTCAACTTATTTCTTTTCTTTCAGTACTGAACATGTGGCTCGTAATATTACTCTCTTATCTAAACAACTCCAACAATATATCTTTCATTTTTTAATATTTTTCTTAAACCCTGTGAAATTCAAGTTGAGTAAAGTCTTTTGCGATGGGAACAGTATATACTCAAAACATGTAAGAAACGATGCAAAAAGTTACTACTACTAACTAAACAATTGTATTCTGAAAGAAAAAAAACCTACTTACACAAATGCTTTGTCAACTAAACTATGAATGATGACTTCTAGGACTGACCACTTGATGGACCACTCGGGATCCCGCACTCGAGTATGGCCCCACCATATTCGTGTGGGGTACGGACGTTTCTCCCCGGGCTAGGGATTCCACATTCTCGAGTAAGTACCGCATTGGAAGGTGACCGACAACATTACCCTGCTCGTTCCCGTCCTTGTCGAGGAATGCAAAATGAGGGATGCCTTCAACTCCAAACTCATCAAGCTCTTGTTCCCACTTTGTGTTGTCCACATTCAGCATTACGAAATTCACTTTGTCCCTGTTTATTTAAGGAGTGTAATGCAATAAATAGCCCACTTAATCAATTTTTGTCCGAACCGTCCTAGGGGTACCCAGGGATGGGGTTTAAACAGACATTGAATTAAAAAATGGAACTTGAAGCAGTAGCACATTATTTATAAAAATGAACTTTCTAAAAAAATTACTCCGTAATAAATATGGAATATAAAGCTGGGTTGAAGTTGGTAGGCTCTTCTGTTGAAAGGTTGAAATAAAATTACTTGTATTGCTGTTCAGCTGTGTACACGTCTCGAGCTAATTCCTTACAAACTTCACACCAATCTGCGTAGAACTCAACCACAGTAGGCTTCCCATTTGAAAGGGCCTTTGCAAACACAAAAGAAGTAGTATATTATAAAAAGACTAAGAAATCTTGTTTCATCTCATGTTACATTTTCAAAGGTAAAGTCAAACATAAAAAATAACTTCCATTCGCTTTTTTCCCCATTTCCATGACATTTTCCGTGATCACAACATACCCTAACACTCTATTTGGTTCAAGGAATACAGTGGGGAAAACTGGAACAGAAAAGGAATTAGTAGGGAAAAACAAATTTGCTGTTTGGTTAGAAAGGAAAAGAAAAGAAAATTGGGAGTAAAAGAAAAGGTGGAAAAAATGTAAAGTAAATATGGAAATATGATTTTCCTTGTATTTTTTTTTGAGGAAAAGGAGAAATACAGCAAACTCTTCTTCCTCGTCCCAACATTGCCCCCCCCACCCCTAAACCATTTCTTCCCCTGCTTCATCTATCAACCAATCAAAGGAATGATTTTTGTTTTTCGTTTTTTCGCTTTCTTTTCCTTTCCTTAGCATTTTCATCTCCTTCCTAATTCCCCGAACCGAACATAGTGTAGATGGTGAAAACTTTGAAACACAATCTGCTCTATTCATACACAACAGATGACAAACCTGCTCAAAAGGCATAGCAGCAGCAGATAGATCTTTTAAAGAGACGCCTAAATCGAGTCGCCGTGACAGAAAAAGTGCCACTGCTCCAAATCCAGATATCAGTGCTACCCTCCTATTGAAATTTCTGTCAGGATATGCAAGAAGCCCACCAGTGTCTTTGGAGGAACCTGGAACTTCACTGCTGGCAACACCATTGCTAGAGGAACCAGGCTCTGTACAAAGCTCTTCTTGTTCCTTTTGCACACCCATCAAAGAGTTAAAATGAAAACATTTCATGCCCATAAGAGACATTATGTATAATTTCAATAACAAAATTGTGAGAAAAGCTAAATAAAGACTTCAAGCTTTAGGCCAATGAATCACCCTGGTCTAATTGTCTAACAACTCGCAAAAAAGGGAAAGTTGAAAATTCACTTTGTACTCACACGAATAGTTTAACACTATGTTTGATTCAAAGAATTTGAAAGTAAAAGAAAAGAAAATGATTTTTCCTCATTTTCCTCACCAAATGGGAGGAATTTGGTTTTCCCTTCTCTTAGTCAAACTCAATATCTTATGAACTATGGCTTTTAAATCTTCCAAGATAAACTTCTCATGGAGTTTAGGGTAGAATTCATTCAAATGGTTCATAAAACACTTGGGCTAAACCATTCTTTGTTTTTCCAATGTGAGATACTTTAACATATTACTAACCATATATTATCACTAATGAATTTATACTTGCAACAAATGAGTAAAAAAGGTAGATTCAAACGAAATCAGGTGTGCTCAATCTACTTACAACTCAGTTTCACACAGTGAATAAATCACAAAAATCCTTCTAACACGCATAAAGAAGCGATCTGAATCACAATAAACGCAAGAAATAGTAAACAGAAAGAGAGGGGACGGAAGATCGCAAACCTTTTCTGCAGATTCAGATGTTTGACAGCACTCCGCCGGATTACGATTAGGGTTCGTCTGGCAAAATATCCGGCAACGAAACCTGCGACCGCCGCTCTGACGGAATTGGGGACGGAGGGTTTGAAGGCGGGGAGGAGTTGTGCGGAGGTTGAAATGAAGCGGGTGCAATCTGCGGAGATTGACAGGGGTAGTAACTACCAGCGCCATGGCAGAAAGATCGTTATCTCATCGCCATGGTAAGTTTTTAATACTCCCTAAGTTCTATACGGAATTCATTTTTCTTGAAGAATTCTAGCTCACCATCTTTTATTTTTCAATAATCTTTTCAACATTTATGAAGTAAAATTATGAAATTTATTACCAGACCAAAAAAAAAACATTAAACATTGTGAATGGAGGAATTTCTCCCCTAGCTTGACAGTCCGAAGTCCACTCCTCAGGATTCATGGGAAAATTTAATGAAACTCGAGCCCTAACAAAGACAAAAAGATTGGTTCTTTGTGCGTAATTAGATTAAGAATAATATGAACAGATACTACTTTGTAATATAGTCAATAACATTCAAAAAACTTGTGAATAGAGAAGGTTTTAAATTTGAAATTTCAAATAAATAAATAAAGAATACTTTGCGTGTTATTTTTTAAGACATAAATATACAGAGTATTAATTTATACAGATTAACATCCAAATAAGAGGAAATGTTTAAGAAAATAAAATGGGAATGTCATGAGAATAAAAAAGCGAATAATGTCATTGTTAACTACACTCAAAAAAATTTGAGCAATCACAAATTCAATATTACTCCGATTGTCTCAAAACAAAGTTCCTAACAATTTACCATGTTTGACTGAATTTATTTTAAATCAATATAAGTAAAACTTGGTGTAAAATTTAAAACTAAAAATTATGTAGTAAAGAATTACATCAAAAGTACTACTTCCTTCGTCCCAAATTATAATGTCTGTTCACTATTCACAGAGTCAAACTTCATTTATTTTCTTTCTCTATTTTCATTAACAATTTGATAAAATAAAATACTATTGTCACTACTAGTTTTGTAGATCTTTTGATGTAGTATTTTAATATGTAATTTTTATTTTTTAACTATATACCAGTTGTCATAGAAAATGATTTGAAAATAATTTCAGTCAAACATCATAGACCGAAACAGGCGTTATAAAATGGGACGGAGAGAGTACAAAATAAGTGATGACAAAATTATTTTATTTTTTTTTAAATGATCAATGAAAATGTATAAATAAAATATTTAAGTAATTAGTTTGACCTGTGAATAATAAGCGAGATCATAATTCCATCTATTAAAAGTGCTTGGTAAACATTATATTTGGTACAACCTTGTCCCAAGAAGCTTCATTTTTTTCTTTCAAAAAGAACATTTTTGACCTACATGTTTATGCATTAAAAATACTCTAAACAACCGAGAAAAATAATTCATTTTAGGATACATTTTAGACAAAAATAGCCAACACAAATATCTACTCCAATAACCAACACAAGCATAATTTAACATTTGAAGAATGCCAATAAAGATGATGACCAAGAAGAATAGATGAATAATTTACATATACCAGTTCAAATAATTTGTACATGTATTTACATTATAGTACTACAAACTCTAAATTTTATACTGCTTCTGAACCCAAATTACACAGAATAAGATGTGTGGAGCACAGATACAAAAAAAATAATGAAAATGAAAAAAAAATTACCCATATGATGATGATGCTGCTGCTACAAGTGAAGAAAATTTACCCAAAGAACAAGACAGACACCAAAACCTAATAGAAAAATTTTACTTTACACTTTCACGGTTGAATGCACCGTGAATTTCTACATCACAATGTGTCCTTGTGATGCTGCTGCTGCAGTAAAAATTGCCCGGCCAGTGGGGAGGTTAAAGTTTTTGACGGGGGCCACATCGCTGCATATTGTGATCCAGGAATCGGAGAAGAAGATTTGAGCGTCCCGGAGCTCATAACCATGGAAAAATGGCAGATGATATCCCATCTCCAGCCGCAAGTTCACTAGTGGTAGCACCACAGTCTTCAGCAGGGTGGATGCTACTCTCTGAAAAATAAATTCATCGATTCATTTCGTTCATTCATTCAATTTGGACCAGACAGTTGACACAAACAGACATATTTTTACTGTTTAGCCTGCATAACCGTGACAAAATATGTGGGCTGTTTTCATATTTGGCTAACATATCGGGGTCAATGACATTAAACTTCAGGA
The DNA here is from genome assembly GCA_003260385.1 of Cuscuta australis. Lineage (NCBI taxonomy): Eukaryota > Viridiplantae > Streptophyta > Magnoliopsida > Solanales > Convolvulaceae > Cuscuta > Cuscuta australis. The sequence continues at coordinate 3,350,473 of NQVE01000192.1, forward strand.
AATGGTATTTTGACACCATGACGGTGTCTCACGGACACGCCTAGACAATAACGGTCTTTGCAGGACTATTTGTGACACAGATTGGTGTCATCCATGGTTTCATAATTGCATGACCCTTAAACTTAGTGTCAATCAACACCAGCATTAAATGGGAAAAGAAATGAGTGATTCACATTATTTCTCGCTGCTTTGCATAAACTTCCAACATACAATTTCATTTTTCTTTAACTCCTTGAAAAAGCAAAAAAAACTCCTTTTAGGTTAAGGACGGAGGAAGTATCCGACTAGGCATCGCCACAAAAGATTATGTTTGTCTTTCATCAAGCTGAGGACTATGGGTGGATGAGGCAACGTACTTACCTGAACAAGAAACAAGTGGAGATTGCCAATGTTGCTCCATTTCAAAGCCATGACAATGTTATCTAACTTGACACTGCCTGCCACACTGCCATTCGACACCGCTGCAAAAACCCATCCGTTGATTTCCTGTAAGCAACCCATCAACCCCACACATGACCACAACCCATAATAAGAACACTTTGATTGAGCAAAATATTGAAGTAACCACATAATAGCACGAACAGAGTAGAATATTTTGAGGGTTTTCGAATAAATCAAATGAAGGAAAAAAAAGGCTTACCACTGAAATGCACGCAACAGGTACGACTTCACCCTGATGTTTGACATTTATGATGATATCAGCAGGAATAGTCGCGTACATCTTCCGTTCTTCAATGTTGACACTCGGCGTTGAGGTTACGGAAATATTCAGGCTCATGTCATCATTAGGGTATTGTTTGTACAGCTTGGGGACAATGAACCTCCACTCAGCAGTGTTTAGTAGGGACTGGTCAGGTACTTGATCCACAACCCACTGCATCTTATCGGCCTGATGAAACAACATTTTAGGACTTGAGTCCCCCCCAGCATGCATAAATATGCTTCTTGATTAGGGAAAAATATGAACGAAGCAAACTAAGTAATATTCAGTCAATGAACTAAATCAGGTAATAACTCTATAACTTGGTAAGATTATAGATCAAGTAATGGTCTTCATGCATGTATTCTTGAAAGATTATTTTTTTAAATATTAGCAAAGCAATAACCCATGAATGAACTTTAAGTAGATTATGAATTACTCACAACCCTACCTTGAAATATACAGACAACACCGACTTAATGACATTTTCGTGCAAGAACATTGTAACCATTTCATTTGAATCCTTGCAGACAATGGAAGGTGACTGCTGCCCACGGTACATACTTTTATCTGAATCACCAAATAAACCACTGATTGCAAGTGCAACAGAAGAATTGCTAATCACCGGATCCCCAACGAAAGTGGCATTCATAGAAGCAATTTTGGTGACCTGAACTTCCTTGGGAAGAGACCGCAGAACCGAATCAAGCTTCAAAACACCATCTCCTATTTTCTTTGTGATTGCATCTTCAACGGTAGAGATTAGTTTACCTTCAAAGGCATCTAGAACCCTAGCAGGAAAAGGGACTGACCATCACATCTAAGCCCACCATGAGGGAGAGGAAATGAAACTATGAAAGCTGGCAATAGTATAACCTGCTTCAATATATAGAGTCATGTTGAACTAGGTATAACTTAATTCAACATGTCTCTATAGTGCAGAATAGATCAACTCTGATTGATAGTACTACTCTCTCAATGTACCCGAAAAAGATTCCACATTTCTTGCTTGGTTATCTCATACTTCGTAATAAGGTTCCACTTTTATTCTTAACTAAAATTTGTGTGGTTCATATTATTTGTCTCTTCTGCATAACTCTCAACCACAAAATATCACATCTCTTAGTAACCGTACCGGACCAAAGGTAGAACATAATTCAAGGGCAGAGGGTATGTGTTTTACTTTATTGAGCTGCTAAATGACGACTTATTTATGAACAAAATGCATTTTTATAGACACTATTTTGAGAACAGAGGGAGTAGAGATCTGAAGAAGATAAAGAGCATGATAGTACCCTTGATATAGCCAAGAAGCTCCCCCATCCAAGGTCACAGAAATATCTTCCACAAAGCATCCACATTCCAGAAGAGAGAGTGAAAGAGATCCATTTTTATTTTGCAGACTGAGAGTAAGAGCGATTTCCATACCTTCAACCTTTGCAAAACCAACAATAACAAACTCAGTAAAATCTCACAAAGATTAGGGTACGCAAGCCTTATCCCTACTTGGAAATAATATTCCCAAATTTTACTATGAACTCAAAAGTGTAAATAGGAAAAAACAAATAGACATCACTTTGCAAATACAAATCCTTCCTACATGTTAGTGGTGAATGCTCATTCCATCGTCCAAATTAACTCTTGGGTTTAACTAGATTAATCAAAATTTAACCTGTTTGTATCAAGTTTCTTCTGCAAATTATATGAAAAGTTAGTCCCTTTGGTGAAACATGAATCTTTTTTTATTCCTGAGCAGAAAGAGCACTTCATTTAGGCCCCTTTTGGAATGAGACACTCAAAGTGCTTGGTTACATTCATTTCAGCCAGCAGAAATAAATCCTAGCGAACCGAACCTTAAACTCGAATTTGCAAAGATTAATGAACCAACTCAACCAAAAGCCCAGAAAGCCCAGAAAATATTTATACTACAGGGACCCATACCTGAACAGAGGCATCTCCTTCATCAGTGACAGTAACAGGAAGCAACCAAGTGTCATAGGAATACTTCCACTTCATAGTCATATTGCCAGTGGCACCAGAAACAGCCATAATGATGCAAGAATTCCCAGTTCTAACAGTGGACGAATTCACATCAATCCTGTCTATAACAATATCAGAAAGAAGCATCTCAACTTTCCCCACGACTGGGATGCTCACAGATTTCTTGATCTCAGGCAGCTCAAGTGGCACCAGCGAAGATTCCGCAGTTTCAACCAATAGATTCTTGGCAAAATCCAGACCCTTGTTGGATATTTCCACGGAGATATATTCTCCGCTGGAATTTGGCTGAGAATTCGAAGGAGAAATAAGAAGTACAAGTAGAGATGCTAGCATCGAAAGGGATGCAGCCATGGAGATAGCTAATTACAGAGCTGATTCAACAAGAATATGGTAAAAGATCCGACTTTTCGGAGGTTTTTCTGGGCGGTGGATGATTGGGAAGATTTATACGATTGATTTGATTGGCAAATATTAAGCAAAACCACAACTTTGACAGGAGTAATGCTAGAGTCACAAACTACTGGAACACAAATTACACAAACTTGCTATTTTTGTACTTTTCCACAAACATCCATTTTTTTGAAGATACAATCATCAAAAAAAATACGGAGTACTAAATACTACTATTAAACAACAATCTTTATATCTTTATACATTATAAACTTTAATATTAAGGCTTTCCAAATAAAGAGTATTCTTTGTTTGGAAAGCCTAAATGTTGAAGTTTATATTGTGTAAAGATACAAAGATTGTTGTTTATTGAATAATATTAGTGACACGTATCTAAAACTACGAGCCCTAAAGTGACAAAAAGTCAAAATATCTACCATCTAATAACATAATTAAGCTTAAGCCAATTCATGTTAGTGAATTTTTAATAGAAAATAAAAGTATTTTGATGAGAAAGATTAAAAATAAAAGAGGAAGTGTTTTCGAAACAAAAGAAGTATAAGAATTTGATATATTAACTTCCACTTTCACTTTTTCTATCCCAATGGCACTTAGCTTCTATTTTCAGTTAATATCTATTTTAGTGTAAAAGTAAGGCACCGTTTGGCATCAGCGTTAAAGATTAGCGTTAGCGTTTTCAAAAAGCTATCCGACGGTAGCCTTTAGCGTTAGCATTTTTAGATTTAATCTACACCATTAAAATTTTATCCAAAACGCTAACGCTAATCGAAAACGCTGTTACCAAACGAAGCCTAAAAGTGTCTTTTTATTTTATTATATTTTTTCTCTCTTCATTTTCTCTTCAATTTCTACTCGTCCAAACAAGAATTTTTTTCTTTTCATTTATCTCCAATTTCTTTCTTCTGATTTCTTTTCCTCTAATTTTTCTCATTCCCTAGAATTTTTTAAGGGTTGAAAAGTTGAACTAAGATAATAATTTGATAAGTAAGAATCGATCTTTAGTAGAGAGCATGATTGTCGTTCAATTACTCTTCTTTTCATTCTCTCCAATATATTTCCTCTCAATTTCTCTCTTCGTCCAAAACAAATGCTTAAGGATGAACCCCATTTCTCATAGTTTTCTAAGGATAGATAGGTTGAGCCGTGATCATAATTTGACAAGTAGGAATCAATCTTTAGTAGATAGAAGAACATCATCTTAGCATTGATAATTCGTCTCACTTGCCAGCCAGGCTACGCCCACCGACATATCCAATACTATTCCATGTTTGTCGTAGATGTTGTTAAGAAAAAACGACATTAAAAATGGTATCAAAATTGGAGTACCTTAAACATAGCCCTACAAATCAATATTCTTCCAGTTTTTTGTTTTTTATTTTTTTTGTTTATCTCAATATATTTGTATTACTTTCATTCTTATGACAATTTTGAAGTTTGGGATGACAGGCTCATTAGCACTCTGAATAATACCCCATAATAATAATAATAATAACAATAATAATATAATAATAATAATGTATATCTTACAATTGCATGAATGACATATGAATATGCCTCAGGCAGAAAATGTATAAAGGGGAAGAAAAACCTTCAAAAAGAAAAAAAGAGGTCAAAAGAGGCGATTTCCGCGATGAGGCCACCTGACAGTAGAAGGGGCTGTGGTTGACGAAGCTACACTCTCTCTGCCCTTTGCAGCCCCCCGGGGATCGGACAGAAGAGCCTTCTGGAATGACTGTGGGAACCCCGTGGCTATTATAGTCACATGGATTTTCCCTGTGTAGCGCTCATCCACAACAGCTCCAAAAATAATGTTAGCAGAAGGATCAGCAAGACTGGTCACAACCTGGGAAGATAAATGATAGTACTTTAGACATAATTTTATTTGTAGAACTACTAATTTTATTTGTAGAACTACTCGAATGTTAGAAGAAAGTGACAAGAATGCATGAATTTCCATGTCCAACGGCTGGGATGAATGTGCTGTTTATCTTTGATGAACCAATGATCAGACACCAAAGATTTGTAGGGCTACGTGAGTGTGCTGTTTGGTCGTTTTGGTCTTCAAAAATACCAAGACGGGAGAATACCAAACCCGACTAACAAAGAACACTCACAGACACACACGGGAGAATACCCACAACATGATACACATACCTGAGAGACCCTATTCACTTCTTGCAACGTAATATCTTTTCCTCCGGTGATGTTATATACTACTCCAGTAGCAGATTGGATAGAGGACCCAATCAAAGGAGAATGAGTTGCCTGTTCTGCAGCCTCTTCTGCACGGTTCTTGCTAGACGAGACTCCCACTCCAAGCATTGCTGTTCCCGAATCTTTCATTACTGCCTTCACATCTGCAAAATCAACATTTACAAGCCCGGGTATCTGCAACAAAAAGAACGCAAAATAATTACTCCGGAGTACTCAATGAAGCAAGCTATAAGCCATATATGATGCTATTTAAGTGTGAGACCCACTGTGATTAAATCAGAAATTCCTTGGACACCTTGGCGTAGTACATCGTCGGCAAGACAAAAAGCATCCTGAAGGGAAGTCTGCTCATCAGCAATGTCCAACAAACGATCATTAGGGATCACTATAAGAGTATCAACGTTTCTTTTAAGCCTCTCGATAGCTTCCATAGCCTGGATAGTTAGACCACAAGACAGACAAGAATATAAATTTCATGCCAGATTAGATGTTTCTTCATGCGTGTGTCTGCATTAAGGGGAATGTTGGATCTCATAAAATGCAAGGGAAAGAGGAAAAGTTTTTTTCAAGTTTCTTTCTTGCTTACGTTTGATTTACCTCGGAAAAAGAAATATGGTTATTTTAAAAAAAAATCCACATATTTTATAGTAATGGTGATCCAATTATTAAATTTTCTAGACCCCTACCATATTACTTTTTTTTCTAATGATAACAATAATATTAAAAACAGCAACAACAACAATAAGCCTCTACCGCTTGAGCATCCTCCTCTAAAGAAGCGATGCAAAATTACTTCTGCCGACTTCATATTGATGTTCTCCTTTGTTCACCTTAGGCCCAACACCAGACTTGGCACTCAGTTGATTTTCATTCATCGACAAAAGTGTAGAATGGGTGGAAGAAATTGTTCTTGTTAAGAAAAAAAACATATCTCTTAACATGTTTTGACAACTGCTTGCTGCCCTTAGGTAGTTTTAGTAAAACCGCTCCCGCGTTATTCTGCTTAATCTGCAAACAAATGTAAAAATTAGGGCCGATTTTTTCATCTGTTTGCAGATTAAGCAGAACAATGCGGGAGCGGTTGTAGTAGGACTACCTAAGGACTATCTCTGTCAAAGTACGTTAGGAAATGTGTTGATGTTCTTAACAACAATTTCGCCCACCTAATCTACACATTTGTTGATGAATCAAAATCAACGAGGAGTGGCAAGTCTGCTATAAGGCCTAAAGCGAATAAGGAGAAGGAGAATGTGGATATGAAGTCGGCAGAAATAATTTTGCATCGCTTCTTCAAAGAAGGATGCTGAGGCAGTAGAGGCTTATTATTATTATTATCATTATGATTATTATTATCATCATCATACTTTCTTGGTGTATTTATTTTAGAAAAAAAATTGTAATATGGTAGGGATCTAGAAAATTTAATGATTGGATCACCCTTACTAAAGGAACTATGACAGATCTACCTTAGTAGATCTGCCTATGCTAATGAGTGGTGATTGAACAATAACAACAACCCAGTAGGATCCCACGAGTTTAGGGTCTGGAGGTGATTGAACAAATATCGAAAATAAATTGACTGAGTTGTTCCTCCAATTTTCTTTCCTTTCCAGTTATGCTCTCAATTTTCTTCCCTGATTCCCCCTAGTATTTTCTGTTTTCCAAGCATAGCCCAAGTATCCATGGTTTGGGAGGATAAACAAGAAGGTGAAGAAGAATGCACATCCCAAATATATTTCCACTCCTCCCAAAAAATTCTTCCTTCAGATTTTCCCTCTATTTTCTTTCCGCTAGCATTTCCTGGGTTCCAAATGAACTCAAGTATCCACGGTTTAGAAGATTTTACATCCCAAACTAAATTGGAATTTATTTTTTCAATTAATTGAGAGAGAAGTAAAAACAAAGGCACCTGCCTGTAATGCTCTGTTGCGACCTTCAAAGCTGAAAGGATAGGTAACCACCCCAACAGTAAGATAACCAGCTTCTTTTGATATTTGTGCAACAACTGGAGCAGCACCGGAGCCTGTACCCCCACCCATTCCTGCTGTTACAAAAACCATGTCTGAACTCTTCAGTGCATTTGCAATGGTTTCCTTTGATTCCTCTGCTGCTTGTTCCCCCAAAAGAGGATTACTACCTGTGCCTGCCCATCACCAAGAAAAAAACCACAATATATGAGAGTATACTTGGTCCAAATTAAATACAACAACTTTAGTCCTAGACAAATTCAATAACCAAGAATAACTATTAGACTAGATCACTAAATAACTTCTAAATAGTCTTTTTCTAATTATTTAGAAATTTACTAATCCTCCTACGAATAATATGAATCCTAATTAATCTCAGAATCGACTCCTTCAATTCCTCGTTGTGTTATTCGAACTAAATAGCACTAAAATTTAAGTTATTTCCACTAATGGATAATGACTAAAAGTGCTACATTGGAAAAAAACACATATGATGCTATTTAGGGAAAGTCATTATGTTTTAGTGCTATTTAAGTAAATCCCCCATGTGTCTAGTCCCTTAGTATGTGTCATAAGAAAATAAAACTATACAAAGATAGACATGAAGGTTAAACACTTCTCCCATGAGAAAACAAGAAGGCAAACACTTCCAGTCAAATAAATAAACTAGTGTATGTGTCCAAGTATTCGAATGCAGATGGATATTGAGGCTAGAAGATCCAATATCATTCTATTGGGATTCTTAATGAGAAAATTCCATAAATAGAAAACTCTACACAGATAGATTTTGGGAAAGAGAGAATGCTTACCCAAACCACGAGTCAGAAGCTCTCCAATTTGAATTGGGTTCTCTGCAGCAGAAAGCAGTAGCGCTTGAGCATCGGTGTTAATGGCATAAAAATCAACACCCTGCAAATTGAAATCCAGTATAACCCTTCATTGAAAGAACTTTTGGCACTTTGACATTGTTTTCGGAAGTCCCATCACCTATACTAAACGAGTAAAGTCTCTTAATGCATTCTTCGCTTCTATACATTTTCATTTCTATGATGGATGAGGAAAGACAACCTATTGGCTGATAGTATCATCTTCATAACTTCACCTAAACATTTGTTTTAAAAATCAAGGACGGTAACATGAACTATGAGTAATTAAAACTCATTCGCTCAAACCATTTATTACCATATAGCATTCCAACAGAAAATTGGGGAAGAAGAGGTAATGACCTAACCTGCAAGCCGCTATTGATCATGCGATTAACGGCATTGTTGCCGCCGCCGCCCACACCGAGGACCTTAATCTTGGCGGAGGCGGAGGCGGAGGCGGAGGGGGGATGATAGGAACTGCGAGCGCACAAACGGTGTCGTACAGAGAAGCTCCTTCCCCGCGGGCCAGGCGAAATGCGTTGTCCGGAGATGAATGGAGATGGAGTGTTCTTCTGAAGAAACCCTAGTGGACTCCACAAAGACGATGATAGCTCTGCTGCATTACCTAATCCAGGCCGAGTAGCCATTTTTTCCCTTCGTCTTCTTCGTTTTTTTATATTTTGAAAGTTCAGCAGCTCTATGAAGCTGTGGTAACCAAAGATAGCATATTTCTATGTGGTAACCAATTTTAAGGGATAGAATTGAAAGGGTGACCATCAATTTTACAAAAAGAATACCGAGTAGATGTTCAATCAAAATAGTCGTAACAATATTTGTTTGTCTTAAAAGCATGAGTCTGTATGACATTTTATTTTATAACAGACAAATTTGTAAATAAGCTTAAGATTCATAGTTATTTTTCATTTAAAGCATTGACAAAGTATTGGTTTGCTTTTTACTCCGTAAGAAAATAAAAATTTGTGTAGAATATTCATATGAATCTTTTGAATTTTAAGAAATCAATGTGAACATTTTAATTTTTGAAAAAATTATTTTGCTTTTTGCATTGTGTTTACTTCGAGTGATTACCTTGAAAAGAAAAAAAAACCAATGAAATTCAAAATTGTACGGAGTAATTTTGTTTGGTCAGTAGAGAAATTGGCAGGAAAAATACTTTTCTATGATTTCTATATTGAGCGGGAAGTACTGAAGGGAGGGAACGAAGAAAAGAGAAAGAAATTAAGTGATTGGAAATAAATTGGTAAAAAATATTATTTCGAACCTTGACTAAAAAAAGTCAAAATGTAAATTTTTTTTGAGATAGAAGTAGTATAATATTATTGTGAGATTCAATCCCAAAACCAATTGTATAAGGGAAGAAGGAGGAACTCATATTCAATGTAGGACTTTATATCATCAACACTTTGCCACTACTGTTTCTCTCAAGAAGAACTGATAATAAAACAAACCATATAGAAATGAAGCAACTGTTGTGTCTACACATGTGACAATCATTATTATTACAAGTTCTTCTGATGCAGTCCCTCAACAAGGCCCCAACATATTTTGTCTGCAATCTTTCAATCTCTTCCCCATCAACAATACAGGAGAAAAAAAAAAGTGGCCTTAGAGAAGGAATGCATAGGCTTTTGTACATACTTCTTCAATCCCCTTCACTTAGGATGGGAACAATGAGTGGCTTCATCTGAGCAAGATAAACAATTCCCCACCTGTCCAAAGGCACAAATTACGTTACTTTCTCACTACGCTTCCTTTTTTTTCATTTTGCTTTGTTTTTGAGGGGTTGGTAAAGCGAAAACATGAATAACTGATTGTTGCAAAGACTAGCACATTTCTCTAGACAATAGAAAGCAAGGAGCAGTGGAAAGAAAGTTCAATGTGTAATCTGGTATAGTCCATTATAAAATAACAGAGCTAAAATATTGTCCAATGACTACTTTAACTCTATTGAAAATAGGATAAGGAGTCATATTGTGGATAAAGAAATAAGTTGTGCCATAAACACCCTTTACAAAATACTCATACAAATCAACAAATGTCCACAGCAAACTTACCAAACTAAACATATCAAGTAAATCCCACTCAGGAGTAGGGTAGGATTTGGGGAATGTCCACCACAAACAACAAATCTGAGTATAATCCCAATTGCATGCATGTTCTATATGCCTTAACTTGAACTAGAGTTAGGAGTCTAATGACTGTGGAGTCTGGTTGCTAGAATCAGGAGTCTAAATGCAGTTTTAAATTGAACTGAACTTTGGAGTTTGGTAACTCAAATCTGAAGATTTGTAACTAGAGCCTGGAGTCAGGACAGGATTCTGAATAATTGGAACTAAAAGTTGATTAGAACAAGGCTCAAGTTGGGGCCTAGGGGGTCAAGATATACACAGCATTACTCTCATAAAAGCAAAGAGATTGTTTCCCAAAACTTCATTGGGATTTGGGAGTAAGAAGCAAAGGAAGTTTAATTTGCCATATTGATTATGTCCATTATTTATTCATCCAAAGCTAAAACATTGTGAAAAATGATTCTTTTAGCTCCACTGACACCAGACAGTAACTGGATAGAGTCCACAACTAATTGAAAAGATTATAGAAATACAAAGTGCACTATGTACTTGCTCTAGTAAAAATCATTTGTTTGAATCTAGATCAAACACATCTTAGCACAAATTTGGTTCAAACCACTAGAACAAGGTCTGTTAATAATACAGTAGATTATTCAAGGTATACCAAGCACCCCCACCCCATGGAAAGACAATTTCATACTGAAGTTGTCATCTGAGGTCTAACCAAAGGCATTTGAGAAAATGACAGCACTAAGGCAAATAAGCATATACTGTCCATTATCCTTTGATGAATTTCCCTGAATTATAGAGAATCAAGCGTGACATTAAGAATATAGCTCATATACTGTCCATTATCCTTTGATGAATTTCCCTGAATTATAGAGAATCAAGCGTGACATTAAGAATATAGCTTGTGAAATATGCCCTGGTTTGTTACTAGGCTAAAGATGAAACTTACATCATCCAGCAGCAAACTGTTGCCGTGGCGATCAATGTCACATGTAACCTGCAAGAGAAAGCATTTTTTATTAAAAAAAACACAGCTCTATACAAAGCAGAAACAGAAGTTTATCGATAACAACAAAACACATTATAATATCATGTAAGAAAACATGGAGATTGCTTCTTTTCGACAATTGATGCATTGTTGCATTAACTACCCAAAAGGCCATAACTTCATAAGAAGTAAAATACAAAGTAAATTTCATGTGGCATTCCGGTCTAATGACCAGACCATTAACTATCTGCAACCATAACATTGGAGATGCCTCTGTTATATTAATCGCATGAAGTACCTTTTTTTAATGAAAGGAAGACAAAGGCCGGTGACACAGATTGAATGCTAGCTCATACTTGCAATTTAGGAAACCACAGTCCCACAATATCTAGTACAACTCTACAAGCTTTTAGGTGAATTAAAACAACTATGCCCTATGTACACCATGGTGTACACCAAGACGCTTCACCTACAACACGTATAGGGGTGGCACTTTCACTGACAAGCAGGTGAAAATTGCTCAGACAGACACGTATTGTAGGTGAAAAGTGTCTTGGTGTGCACCATGTCGTACAAAGGGAAATCTTGTCATGGAAATAATTACCAGAATCCCAGCCTATTTCATCTAAATCCTTCTCTCTTCGCTCCAAAGTTTTCATTTGCAACAATTCTTACGAAACGTGTCAAGATTTACATTTCATTGACAACTTAACAACATTAAAATCATCACAAAAAATGCTTAGAAGTGAAAATATCAAAACAATTAGCAGCACCATATACTCAATATAGAAAAAGAACGAGCCAAAACAGATCTGTACAGATTAGTGGAAGGCCCCCTGTTAAAGCAAATTGTGGCACAGAAAGATGCAAGCACCCCAAGAGCGACAAAAACAAGCGCCGTCACCATAATCCCCATCCCGGATCAATGTCAGCGGCCCCAGGGCCCAATCCAGCAGCTTTCTGAAACAGATCCCAGAAGCGAGTTCAATAACTCCCCGTGATGATCCTGATCGTCCAAACAGATTGAAGAAAGACGAATATTCAAACAATCAGATCACACAATGAAACGCATGAATCGATCGCTGCTAGAAATTAAGCTGTTTACGATAAATTCATCTATAGATCAATTAAATGTTGAAAAATCTCTGGGGGAAATCGAACCTGGTTTTCCGGCAACACAACAGAGTTAGAGACCTGCAGCAAACGCTGGGTTGGTTTCTGAGATCGAACCTCCTGTTTGTTTTGTTTAAAAATTTCCCTTTTTACCTTTGGTTAAAGAATTTTGAAAGAAAACAAAAGAATTCTCTTCAAAAAGAATTTGGTTTTCTCTTTTTAGCATATTTTTTTAGTATATTTTTTATTCTCATTTTATTTTTTCTTCTACTTTCACGAGTTTTTCATCTCTAATCAAATAAGAAAAATTGATTTTCTACTTTATTTTCTTTTTTTCCTTTCTAAATTTTTTGAATCAAACATAGTGCTAAAGTTTATTACACATATTCTATATTTATGAACAAATAGAGACATACTTAAAGCCTACACTCATTTAAAACATAATATACCCCGTATCTAATTAATTTTTAATAGACAATTATTGTAGAATAGAGAAAGTATTTGTTTTTTTATTGCACAAATCAGTGATATGGATGCGTGAAAGTACTTAAACAAGAGAGAAAAAATTGTTTGAACTTTTTGTTGAAAAAAATGAGTCTCATTTCGGAAGGATCTCTTATATGGTAATTTGACTTTATTCACACATTGGTGGAAAAAAATTAATTTATACTTGGTACTTGCAAAAGTCATGTACTTAGTATAATTGTCTCTTAGTGCAGTCGCTAACTATGCAAAACCAACCGAAGTTGGGTATTCGAGATTGCCCACATGATATGTGAAGCCAATGACTGGTCATGTTGATTAAAGAGAACTTGTTTGAACTTTTAAACACCATTCATGTTGACAAATGGTCCCCCCCCCCCCCCATTGAATTCCAAACACATTTATAAACCCATCTCTAAACCAATAGTGTGAAAATAATTTCTAATCTGATCCCATACCACTAAAAATTAATAATAAATATAAGTTGAAACAATAGATTATGACAAGATTTATACTCCCTCCACCCAAAAAATATTTACACATTTACTAGACAAATGGCCTATTTGATACTCCCTCTGTCCCATTTTAAATTGCTTATTTGCCTTTTTTCTCCGTCCCAAAATAAATTGTATATTACTTGTTATCGTAAACTTTTGAAAGTAAAATACCCAAAATAAGTCACTATTTTCCACCTTATCTTCTGATTCATCGTCACCCCTCTTAAAAAGTAATGGCAATTTCGAAAAATCAACTCTATTTTTTCTTTTCCTTAAATATATCCAAAAATCAAAACAGACGATTTAAAACGAGACGAAAGGAGTAGTAAAATAAGAGTCATATCCGCTTTAGTTGTGAAAATCTTCTAATGTACGGAGTAATTTTTAGATATGTAATTATATTTTTTTGATTTCATATCATTTTTTATACAAAATGATTATAAAATAACTTCAATCGAAAATCATAATGTGCAAGAGGAATATAATTTTTGGACGAAGAGATTGCCCTGTATTGAACATGTTAGCATCTTTTTTACCCAAAAGAATAATAAAAAAACATTAGAGTAAAAAAAGGATAGATACAGAAACACTAATCATTATTATTACCACTACAACAGTTTCATTATCACAAGCAAAGTAAAAAAAACACTTAACCTCCAGAGAACTAAAACATCTACTCATATAGCCAGCCAGAGTCGTTATGTGGAGCGGGGCGGTAAGGGCCTTGCGCGAAGCTAAGCGAATTAAAACTATTATTACTAGGCGGAGGAGGAGGGCCCTGAGGAGTGTCAAAGCCATCCATCGTCCTCACCCTCGACTGGCTCACATCGTGCCGCTCCGGTTGGCCCCACCCCATGCGACCTTGCGGCGGTGGCCCATTATAAAAGCTATGGGCTTGGTCCGCAAAGCCGGGCCCACCACCACCATATCGGCTGAGGTGATCGAGGTGGCCATACATATGAGCTGTTGGGGCATGATGATGAGGCGGTGGAGCGTACTCTGGTGGACCCCTCGGAGGGCTATCCCATCTGTCTTCCAAGTATTTGTTCACCACGTCATACTCGACGGACGGAGGCATTCTGTCGTGACGCTTGGGTGGAGGCATATGGGCTCGGCCTGGCGAGGAACTAGGGCGAGGACTATTACTGTTGTTATTGTTTTCTTCTTCACGGCGCCAGTGCATTGATCGTTTCCTGGTGGAGACATTGGCTGAGGGATGGTGTCGCACGTCGGCTTTTGCCACGGCCCCGTTGTTGTTATTATTGTTTCCTTCTCGCCACCACTGCATTGCTCTTTTCTTGGTGGAGAAATTGGGTGAAGGACGATGTGGCAAGGCGGCTTTTCCCGTGGGCCCACGTAAATTAGTATTATTATTACTATCATTATTACTATTGCTATTATTATTATTATTATTATTATTATTGTGGTTATTTTTATTATTATTATTAATGCCTCCACATGGTGGCTGCCTCTTACCGCCACGGGAGACGGTGGTGGGTGATGGGTTGGGGGATGCTGGCAAAGCGGCTTTCGCACCTGCGGGTGGCGGTACGTTGACGAACGAGTCCCTCCTGCCCTGTTGCTTCTTGAAGTTGCGAAGCGCACCACCCTTCCCCCTAAAGTTGCCAGGTTGCTTCTTCCCACTTCCAGGTTTAGGACCATTCTTGACTTTTTCAACAGTTGCTGTTGCTGGTGCGGGTGGGGTAGACTCGGCCTTCTCAGTTTCTACCACTACCTCTCTCGAGGGTGGCTTGGAATCATCATCCGCGGTGAAGGTAGGGGAAGGGACGGTAGTGGTGGTGGCAGCAGCAGTGGTCTTCTCAGACTGATTTTGATCCTTTTTAGGGACAGGGACTGTGGCGGTGGTCTTCTCAGATTGATTTTGGTCCTCCTTTTTAGGGACAGGGGCGGCGGTGGTGGTCTTGTGAGACTGGTTTCTGTCCTCCTTTGTAGTAGGCAGCAGGTGCCCATGCTGTTCAGCAATTTCTCTGTGTTTGGAGGTCCAATCTCGACGACTCCAAAGATAAAGGGGCGGTGCTGATACGTTCCAATCATCCAATGTTTTGTCATTCACGTCAACTGATCCCGGCAAATAAAAAGCCTGCAGCAATCATCAGTAGTATGGGGATTGATTGGTATTTTTACTTTACATCTCTACCATTTCAATATCTACCTACATCATTTAAGTGGGCAGATATGTTGACAGTGCAAATTAGTGTCAACGGATGACACTGGACACCTATGACCTCCCACACCCAATCCCGACCAGAACACATCCCCCAACCCCGTCAATTACACCCTGCATGTTTAGTTGACTTTGGGGTCAAATGGGCAAGTGTCATCCGTTGACATCGGATGCCAGTGTCAACAAACCGCCCCGGGAAGCGGGATACAGTATAAAATTTAACAAAATAATCCATCACCTTTCCACTTAGTAGCTCCTCATTCTCCCAAATGAGATCGTAAGCATTCTTTTTAGCATCAAGTCTGTGAGCCATAGACAAGCAAACCACATTACAAACCAAATTGTATGCATGTATCTATGTATGGGAAATGGAGATAGCGCAACCGGTAACATGTAACTACTGAAGAATATCAGATTAAAAATAAAAGGTTTGTACCGTTGGGTCTCCTGAGGGACGATAAGGATGAGGAGCTTTGGCTTAAACTCAAGGGCTTTGTTAATAAACTTATTGGCAAGCCCTGCATTCACTCCAAAAGGAGGATTTAACCCCATAATCTGCACACGACCCCCCAAAAAAAAGATGAATAAATGTGAGCAACTGCAGTGCTTGATGTCAGATTTTGAAAAATACTCCCTCCGTCCCACTGTCTTTGTCCACTTACCTTTTGGCACACCATCCAATGCACTTCTTTAATCCATTTTATCTTGTAATTTGTATATTAAAAAATTATAGAAATTATATATTAATAATTTATATGTTAAAACAAATCAAACAAGATCACACATGACTATATTTAGGCTTACACATTGAGAGAATTTGATGAGTCAAAGTGCTTAGATGAATAGTTTCAAAAGTCAAAAGTGGACAAAGACAGTGGGACGGAGGGAGTATTTCAAGAAGCAAGGATTCTCACCAACTTTGACCCGGGGGGTAATTCCTTCGGCTGGACAGTCATCCAGTCCCTCTTCTCAAAACAAAAATCATTCTACAAGGAAAGGAGATGAATTCATAAATACATGCAATAAGTTCTCACATACACCTCAGCCATCAAATATCACCACCAAATCGAAAGAAATTGCCATTTAAAAAGCATGTAAAGTAGTACAATTCACCTTTGGTTGCAAAATGTCAAAATTTTTAAAAGAACATTTCTTCCCGATCTCATCGACCTTCTTTTTCATAAGGCAACTGAAATCATTGGAACCACAGCAGAAATCCACAATCTGTTCAAACAAGAAACTTAAAAATTAAGATTTGACTAACTCGGACAGCATCGCAGATTTACATGGCATTCATGCCATGTATGCATGTTTTTATTTTGTGAAGTAGCGAGGAGAGACTTTTGAAAATTTTTGTGTAATATATCAATGTGGGCCACTATAGACACTTACAGTGTCACCTTCTTGAACATACCACTGAAGCATATTCACAATCTGCACAAATAATATGCAATCAAATGGTTAGCAAAAGGGGAAAGGTTAAACTATTTTCTTTACTTCGCAAATAAGAGGACGTTTTTCTGTGTGATGCCCTATAACAGGTCTACATGGTGAAATTTAATATGATTAAAAAAAGAGTGAAATAAATATTAAATCAATCCTGCAACTAGAGTTGGATCATCTCCTGTGAAACCTACAGAAATCTAAGTTACCCCAGCCTTAGAGTAAAACATGTTTAAAATGAGTGATTCATCAATATATCTTTAACACAAATTGATATCCTCTATAAACACCAAGGTGGGTAGGTGTAAAAGGATACTCATCTTTTATTGGCTCTCTAAGAACCTCAAAATAATGACCACACGCCAAAAATCACCCCCTCAATTTAAAGGAAAGATGTGTCCATCCAATTGCCTACTTAATATACATAGCCACAGAAAATCATGGTCATAATTCTATTGCAAAACTAATAATATTGCATCATAGGGAGTAATACTTAATGAATTTAGCCAACATGTAACTATTATAAATAACTAATAAAAATTAAGATAAAAGCCAAAAAATGTAATATCTGATGCCTTAACCCATAAGCTTAGTATCTGATAAGTGATATCTATATCAACTTGATTTCTTAAAAACATGAATGCATCCCCTGAACTGCAAAGGTGAAAACCCCCCAGTTCCTAGCCTCTAATCTCTTCTGATTCAGTATGTGTTTCCTACCCTTCCCACCTTTCTAGGGGGGTTAATAGTTGGTAATGAAGTGAACAATGTGTCAACCAAACAAAACATGTAATACCTCCTTTAGCTTGTCCACCTGAGTGAAGTGGCGACCAAATGAGGTGTAGCGCATGCCATATAAAAATGGAGCGAGATAAACTTTTAGCTTGTTCTACAAATAAAAATACGAAATAATTAGAACAAAAACTTCCAGAAGATGCTACGAAGTGAAATTTCAAATAGAGGCTTACAAAGAAGATTTTTTTAACGAACCAAGATGTCCAATATAGAACATGTTTGACAGAAACAGGAAAAAAAGCATTATAATCCATGGCAAAATCTATTTGGTGCCCTAAGGGCAACATATAAGAGGTAAAAATTATCAAAAGCTATGCCAAAAACTCACCTCATTAAGAGGAGTCGTGTGTATTAATTGTTAGTCAATTTTTAGAATAATGGAAAGTTGAAACTCTTTGTCCCATATTAGTACATTTGATTATCAATTGTTTTCTCCATCTCAAAAATATCCTATAATTTGATAAATAAATTATTTTTGTCACCTTTTAAAGATGTAAATTTTATTTTTTTATTTATATATCTATTTGTAAATAATATTTTTTTCTAAAATTCAAGAATTTTACAAGTTGTTCGAATATATAGAGAATGTTATTTTGGAACAAAAGGAGTATATATAAATTTAGTATATTTGATTTAGAAAAATACTTTGGGAACCCCACTTGGCGTACACTAAATATATGTGTGTGAACAAGCATTGAGTGTCAATGTGTCTGTTTTTGTCTTAGTGTACACTTGGTCTACCACAAGTGAGGTTCCCCTAGCACCCTCTGCGATTAAAGTCCAATTCGCAGCCGAGTCTAAGGGGGACCTCGGGGATGGGGCTCATCTTTTTAAACAAGTTTAAAATATCATATTTTTATAAAACTTATTTATCAATTATAAAAATATTAATGGTCAAAATATACTCTTGGAGACCGTGAAAGGCCCAACAGAAACCTTATCTTACAACGGAAAGGATATTTGAGAAATTTCTAAATAGGACATTCTAAAATTTATATGGAGTATAAAAATAGGACTTTCAATTTCAATACTGCTTAGATATAATGCTACAAAACATTGTGAAATGCTACTATAAATTGTGTGGTTGAAAGTGATACAGAAAAGAAAAAATAATAATAATAAATACCATCCCTTTTCATAGTGAAAAGCAAAACTTCAATTTTTTGGATGGACTAAAAAAGAAATATAAAAATTATTGCGGGATACTATTTCATTTCTTAATTTTTTGACCTTTTTATATGGAGTATAATTTTTAAAATAATATTTTTTATTAGACCATTACTATATTTTTTAGCGATATAATTTAATTTTATAAAAATTAAAAGTAAAAGATATCATGAATCAATCCCAATTCCCAAATGAAGCCTACATATTTCTCCGTATTCGTCATGACTAATGAACTCTGGTATATTAATTGCATGAGTGACTTTTGATATTCCATAGAAATGATCGGTAGATGATCGGTAGCTTAAGCCTGATTAATTAGCCATATTGATTACGGCATTTAATTGTCCGTATCTTTTGCCCTTAGGGAAACAAATATCACTCCACATAATCCATAGATGGCATGTGTATATCACTACAAATTAAAAATGAAAAAATGGCATGCTTGGTGGAAATGAGAAGAATATAGGGTAAACTACCTTCCATTTTATTATCTGTGTAAGATGAGCAGGATCACAAACTACTTTTGCATCATCAACACTTCCCCCTTCTTCTAGCCTTTGTAATGCTGTACGAATTGCCTGCAATCAAATTACTGAGTATAACTGACTCAAATATCAGAGGGAGTACTCATGAAATAAAGGAAAGAATAGAAATTACCTTAATAGACCCCTCAACCTTTCCTAAGGTTATAGACCTATCTATTGCAACTTTTGAAAGGTATGCATGTTCAGTTGGCACTTTGAGCATCTTCAAAACCTCGTCAAGAGTAAGTTTGGAAGACTCTTTCATAAGATCCTGTATCCTGGGAGGTTGAAAGAAATTATAAAAATGGGCCAAATTAGTATTAGTTCACACTCCCGGAAAAAGAGAAAACCGGGGTAAGAGTAGCTAAGACTGCTTAATCAATCATGCAATTTATGGTAAAATGAAAGTGTAGACGCAAATACATTAACTGCTCAAGGACTTCGCCTAACAATTGATTAATTCATGTAGAACATAATAAAATTCAAGTAGTCAAATGAGCATGACTACTTTTACACAACTTCATTAAATAAAAAGAACTTAGATAAAATTCATTTTCAATCCTTTGTGGATTATTGAAGCACTGATAGATGGGATGAGAGATGCAGCTTGTTGCAAAATATTGGAATAGTTGGTTCACCTTTTTTCTGAATCAGCATCAAGATTTGATGAACTGCTTAGTTCCTTCTTTGCAAGTGAAACTTTAGTCACTTTATTCGAATCCACTGGCTCGGCATCACTGCACCTTTGTTGATTCAGCTCAAATAGCATTTGCCCTAAAGTCATTTTGCCTTCAGCTGCACCAGGTTGAGACTTAGCAAAGGAAGCCTTATCTGCACTCCTTTTGGTAGTACCCATCACTTTCTGTTTCTTAGAAATACTGGGTGGGGGAAACTTTCCCTCTCTCTTTTTGGAAAGTACACCAACAGATCCAGTGGATGGCTTCTGCAGACCTTTTGAGAGCTTGGCAACACTATTTTGGCTCACATCTTCAGTTTCATGCAAAGGGCCACTACTTTTCCGTATGATCTTTTTTTTCTCCAGCATCTTAGTATTCTGCTTTACTTTATATTTATTAACCCCAGGAAATTTTATATGGTTTCTTACAGGCGTCTTAATTTCAACATCAATTTCATGCTCTCTGTGAAAGATTAAATTCAAATCAGCCACAACGCAAAAGAGAGAACTTATTCAGATTCAATTCACTTACAAGCAACAATAACCCAGTATAATCCCAACTCTGTTTGGGTCTAGGGTCAAGATGAAGCAATCTTACCACCATAAAAAAACAGAGAGGATGTTTCTCTTAAACCCTAGATGTACTGTTTCATTTAGCAGCCAAAACTTCATAGAAAGTAAGAAGCAATGAAGTTTATGTGCCAATTGAAATTTAGTACATTATGTGCCTAAAACTAAAATAGTAAAACGTTGTTGATAATGATTCTTTTAGCTCTATTGGGAATCAACATTAATTCACTTACAAGCAATATATCAATATTCTGTTAGGAATAAGATTCTCCCAAGCCCTTGTTACCGTATTCTGGTCTTCATCAATATTCTGTTCTTCATCAATATTCTGCTCTTCATCAAGATCCTGCTCTTCATCATCATCATTGAATACAATATCACTGACAAGTAGAGAGAACCAATCAGTCTAAATATGATAAATAGTCATAACAATCAAAACAGTAATAACAAAATTCTAAAAGAGGTTGGGGACCTTGGTAAACATTTCCTATGATATGCTCTAGGGCACCGCCTGCAAATAGCAAATTGCATATCCTTATTTTTCTTGTCTTCAATCTGATTGCAAACAAAGCATTGGTGTATGGGACAAGCAAACGGTTCTCCAGCAGCAATCTTTTTCTGAAGACTGTCCATATTTAACTTCTTACTGTGATTAAGCAGTTTGGCCACACAATGTGGGTGGTAAAAGCGACCACAAGTAGCATTAACACAACGGAAAACCTGCAATTGATTTTTAAACTCAAAGGGATCAGTGAAATTCACAAAAACAAAACTGTGAATGATAGTGCACATTCTTGAATCAGCGCCAAGAATCGATGCCAACATGATATAAGATAAATGCAGTCTCCCAAATTTGATATACCACATACTACCTCCATCCCAACATGAACCTGACAATTTGACTTCATGGAATTTAAGAGAAGTGTTGAAAAGTGAGTGGTTAAAATTTCTTTAAAGAATAAGGGATGTTGTGAGCCACATATTCATTTCCTAAAAAGGAAATTTGACAAGTGTAAGCTTATTTTGGAACAGACAAAAAAAGAGCAAATTTTAGATAGAAGAATTGAAAGAGATTCACCTGGAAAATGCGCTAGTTGGAAGTTTAATGGGATAGGAAACTAGAGAGCAGGTTTTACATAATATAGCAGAAGTACACTGTATACATTAAAATGAGAAAGAACCTATTGGTTTTAACTTATACTCCGTATTATTGTTTAAATTTTGTTTGCATGAAATCAGTTGAATGCATTCAACCAAATTGAAGATATGTAAATTGATTATTTGACTATATCTGCACCTCAGCACCAGAGGATAGATCTGATGACCCCAACTCTCCACAGGCAAAGCACTGATGTTTTTGGTATAGACAATTCTTGCAATAAAATTTCTGGATATCCTGCAGTAATCATGGATGTATAGCAAGAGGTAAACATATACTCAAGATGCTTCACATTTTTAAGAAGGAAAAAAAGAAGTGAAAGAAAAGAAAAGTTGATGCATGCATGGATTGGTACAGCCACACTACATTACTACAGCTTGCAAGTTGCAATATGCCAAACCTATGCCAAACCACACACGCATAGCTAAAATGACAGCCATCATATTACTAACTACTGAGTTGTTTACGACAAGCTAAATCACTGTAAGCCCATCTACGAATATTCTGCTACAACGCTTAACATTTGAAAACTAAAGCAAATAATAAGACAAAATTGTTAAATAAATAACACTATTAATTTAGATTTAACACCAAAATTAATAAAGGATGGGACAAGAAAACAGAAGAGGAAATTAAATAGATTGCATAAAGTTATATGGAGAACCCAGACATCTTTTGATTCTTCTCAAACATGCTCTTGTTATATCAAGACTTACTTCAACTTGTTCGCGAGTCAATCCAAGAGATTCACAAGGAGGGTCCACATCACTGCCAGCTTCTTCAGTAGCATGGAATGACCTCAGGCACTTCCCCTCACAGCTACATAGATGCCAAAAGTTGTCACATACGGAAGATATAATGTCATCATCATCATTATCATTTACTAGCACCTTATTGTTAAATAGTTGGGGCTGGTAATACTTAATTTGTTTAATTGACTGTAATGGTGTATACAATTGATTAAGGTGATAAATCCATGAAAACTGCATAGTTGCAATATTTTATGCCAGATGCTACTCTTGTTGCAACCTTCAAAGTATTAATGAGATGAAAATTCTTAAACTATCATCATATGTTATTTACGCATTTAATGAAAATATCAACAACAATGATGAGTTGAGATATTTTCTTATTTTTGTATTCCATTAAAAGAATGATATTGTTCAAAAAAAGTTGATATTTTTAACCCAACAAGCAAATCATGGATCCTGACTTAAGAGATACACACACACATACATTATACATATATATAGGCCTTATAGGGTTCAGGTGAGTGATCAATACTATGAGAAATGAGAATGGTGCATTTTTAGTCCACTATGATGCATTTAACACTTGTAGTGGTGCATTTTCGGCACTGACAGAAAAATTTGATTTATTTATAAAAATGCCATTGCAATTTTTTCCATTTTTCCCAGTTCTTTTGCAAAAGCATAGACATATCGGAAAGAAATATGAAACATGCAATTAATGCATTTAAATTAGATAAAAAAGAACAAACCAAATAATTTCACCACCATTGTCACAGATTGCACAGACAGATTCAAACTGATCATCTTCCTCATCATCAGATCTGCCTTCATAACTTTCATCACCTAGATCGTCAACTATGAACCCTGAAAGGGTTTTATCCTTTACCTGCTCGGACAAAAAAAATGCTAAAATAAGTTACTGGGCAGCTTTATACTTGCCCCATGTCTTATCTACTAGCAAATTTTTACAAGGCAGAAAGTATGGAGTGTCTGTAATAAACATATGATGTTTTCACAAGTGGCCCTGACCTCATCAACAATTTTCTTCTTTGTAGGCCTCTCTTTAAGGAATGTAACTAAAACCTGAACAAGAAAGCACGAAGCACTCTGTAACTAAAGATTGAAGATTCTAATATTTACAAACAACATACTACTGATGTTGCAAAATGCATCAACAACCAAATGTTTTCCATGCTTCTTCACAAACAAACATTCATAGACATACTTTAATTTCCAAAATATCATTCATTAATCTTAAAGAAAACCTTCAGAATATCTTATATAGTGGGTCAACAGTGCTTATAAGCCGTTTTTAGGATATACTCTCTCCGTCCCTAAAAGATTGCCACATTTTGACTTTTTTGGTTAAATTGTGACACCCTTTGACCATAAATTGGGGGAAAAGTATATTTAGTTCTAATGAAAAATGAGTAAAATTTGGTTTATTGAAAATAGTTTTGAAATACCAAACCTTTATAATATTTAATAATTTAAACTATATTTAATTCATGGTCAATGGGTGTCACAAACTGTGGCAATTTTTTAAGGACGGAGGGAGTAAGTCACTTGATGGTGTGTTTCTCGGTGTTTATGAGTCAGAGAAAATAAGTAGGTCTTACCTGCTTATTTTTAAGCCTATTTTTTGTTTCTCAATATTGACCTAATCATTTGCAAAACTATCCCTAAACTTTTATGAATATCCCCAAATGACTAATCTCTCATTTAAGTTACTTTACAATAAATATTTCAATAAACAACTTATAAGTCAAAAACTACTTGTAAGCAATAAGCCATTAAGCACCAACAGAGAGAAACACCTTCATAAAACTGGAGAAGAATCATAAGAAGTATATCTACCTTAGATTTGGCCAGAAGTTCATCATGCTTCAAAGTTTCACTAATAAAATCAATGTGCTCCACTAGGTCGTTCTCCGAAGGCTTTGGCTCAAAACTACAAGTATACACAGATGAATAAAGTTTAAAAACTAAAACTCTGAAATTAAAAAAAGGCAAGTTTTGTATAGAATCATGATGGAAACCTGAAAACCTTGTGCAGAAGTTCCCACAAGGATTTAAGAGAAGCGCCGGGATTTTTTCGAAAAAAATGCAAGCAATGCAGAGTAACCACTATTGTTCTAATAATTGTATCCTCATAGGCCTTCCTTGGTTTCTCAAGCAAGATCCAGCTCTTCTTTTTATGCAGTACCCAGAGGCTAGGCTTTGGGCTTGACAAATCAAATTTCCAGGCAGTAACTTCTTCATAAATCTTCATATTGCCATTATCAGCATCCCCGCGCAAAAATATATGCTTCCTCTTTCCACCCAAAAGCTCATCCTTTTTCCACTGAACTGGTAACGCCGAGAACGAAATCGGCTCGTCATCATCATCTACAAAATCATAGTTTGATACAGATTTTATCTCTGCTTCGGCTTCATCGCCAGAAGATGCCATGCCCTTCACCCAATTGCTCTCTCGATGATCTTACAACAGTAAACATCAACCCAAAAAAAACATAGGTATCAGAAAAAAGATGTAAAAGCATATCCACTTATGATAATGCAGTTTGTGCTGCCCGATTCCGGCCAAAACGAACTCAAGATAAAGTAATCAGAGAACTCAAGATAAAGTCATCAGACTGCATTAGACTAAAAAACATCTCAAATTGAAAAAAAAATACATAACAGCCCAAAAACTTGTTTAAAACGTGATAATTAAATATGAAGAGCTGTATTTCGTACGAAACTTCAAAAATTAGGGGTGACAGATGATCGGTAGACCAGTGTTTGAGATTTCGATCGAATTCTGACCATCTAAAAAGCATCAATATGCTAAAAACATCTACTAAAACCGAGTAAAAACCATTAATGATCTAAAAAACATCTACTAACTGTGTTTCCTATCTGCAAAATTGAAACAAAACATATTCTTTGCTTGAGAATACATACACTTGGTAAGGAAGGATGCTGAAGCAGATGACACTGAAGATGGAGGCGAGAGTAGACGAGAAGCTTGTTGCGATAACCAATTGAAGATCAAGGGATTTTGCGTTTTCGTATACTCCTCCCCGGGTTAGGTCTCATACGAAAACAGGCCCAAAATAAATCCCAACATTTTTGCATATAATTGCATCTTTACGAAATAAAATTTTTATAGAAAAAAAACACTCCTCTCATCCCAATTCATTTCACACACAAAAAAAAATCAAGTAAAACTTTTGATTATATTTTAAATACTTCCTCCATTCACAAATAAACTTTACGTTTACTATTCACATGGTCAAACTTTATTCACTTTGTTGGCCTATTTTCGTCACCCATTTGATAAAATAATATAGTCATGTCACCTCTAATTTTGTAGATCTTTTGATATAGTTTTTTAATATGTAATTTTTATTTTTCAATTCTACACCATTTTTCATTTAAAATGA
Source organism: Cuscuta australis (assembly GCA_003260385.1). Classification (NCBI taxonomy): domain Eukaryota; kingdom Viridiplantae; phylum Streptophyta; class Magnoliopsida; order Solanales; family Convolvulaceae; genus Cuscuta; species Cuscuta australis. The sequence goes on from NQVE01000192.1 coordinate 3,376,511, forward strand.
TTTGAAAATAATTTCAGTCAAACATTGTAACGCGCAACGTAAAGTTTATTTGTGGACGGAGGAAGTATGTAAAATATATTTTTTATTTCTTTATCAAATTATAAATAAATTTATTTGAAGTAAAATTAATCACCATTCGAAAGAGATAAAAAAATTGAAACGGAAGAAGTAGGTACTACTCTTATTCAAACACTGAAACGAATGTTATTCTCTAATTTCTGAGAAGATTAGCTTTCTCACAAGTTTTTTACTCTTATTCAAACACTGAAACGAATGTTATTCTCTTATTTCTTCATCTGCATATATCTCAATCACATCAGTTCACCTTTCTTAAACAATGAAGAAAATGGAAACTTAAATTTAAGACCGAGGAAGTATTTGACTGATTTAGCAACCTCAATAATGGTGTAAAATTACTGAATTAGTACAATCGAATTACATCATTGATTAAAAAAGAAACAGAGCAGGGACGATTGACGAACACAATTGTGCAGACAATTAGGGCAGAACATACCCAAGAATAAACAATATAATCAGATCTCAACTGGAAGCAAAGGAGACGATGATGAAGAAGAAGACCGCAGAGGTTGAAGGAGAGACGGACGGTCGGACTTCGGAGGAACGATGAAGGACGGAAGGAGTTTTTATAATCTTGGACTTTTGGATGAGATTTGAGAATGATTTTATATTTATACCTAATGCTACAAAATCCATCAAAATCCACCTTTTTAAAAATCTTTAAAAAATTATCAACTTTTAGAATACCATCATATTTAGAAAGATTTTTAAAATCTCAATTGAATACATCCAAATTTTAAATGACTTTTTTAAATCAGAATGGAATACTTACAGATTTTCAGAATCTCAAAAAATTCATCAAAATCTGGATTGAATACACCCCCTTTAATGTCTATGCCTACACATGTGGGGTAGCCCTAGTAGTGTGCCCCTACCACTCCTCTAAAATAAAATTGTCATATTCAAATTTTTCTATCAAACTATTTGTACTATTTACCTAGGTACATCGGTCATGACTCATGGCCTCATGGGGTAGTTATATACGAGTATCTAACATGTTTCATTAATATGAATATTTACTTAGTTTGACTTTTTAAATTAAATCAGATGAATTTTGAATATTAATTACTTTAAATTTGTACTCCATTCGTTTTTGAATATTTGTCCATTTTTAATTTTTTTTGGTCAAAATTAGTATTTTTAATCGCAAATAAAAAAAATGATATTAGATATTGATAGAATAATATAGATTTATAATATCAAATATTTTCAAAATATTATTTTATTTAATTGATATACAATATATGTTTTATTTAATTATAGGTCAAAGGTTAAAAGCGATTGACAAAAAATAGTCAAAACTGAATAAATACTCAATGACAGAGTAGTATTACATATTAATACAATGATGAATATTCCAAAAAATTTTGAAAGGTCTCAACAAAGCAAATATAATAAAATCATGTTAATACTAATATACATGACAACTTTTGTTAATAAAGCTCAAAATGTATACAATTTCATTCGAAAAAATCCAACTCGACAAAGAATATATATTCTTTCTATCCCAAATTAAAATGCATGTTTACTATTTACATAATCAAATTTTATTCACTTTCTATTTCTGTTTTTGTTAGTTACGGAGTATTTAATAAAATAATATAGTTATGTCATCACTAGTTTTATAAATATTTGATGTAGTTTTTAAATATGTCATTTTTTTCTTTAATTCTATATCATTTTTTATATAAAATGATTTGAAAATAACTTCAATCAAACACCGTAAACCAAAACAAACAATTTAAATTGGGACGGAGGGAGTATATTTATGTGATAAAAGGAAATACTTCAAATAGGAGTAAAACATGCGAAGTACAGAGTAGCATTTATCCTCCATATTTTTTTTCTTACGACAACAGTTTACACTGTGACATTATGACATTGTATAGCGACATACCACTATATTTTTCTTGATTGAAGATTACATTACATGTCTGGACATGTATGTACACTTAACGACACCTTAACAACTTTCTAACAAACTTCCTAACTCTAAGCACCATATCATCTTAATCCACCGCTCATCAACGGTGACCCGATGAACTAAAGAACTTCAAGAGAAAATTGGAATGCATATATTCTCCCTAACAAAAAAAATCTCGATAGGCCATTGTTTGTATGACCAATTCTTTCAAGACAGCCAAAGAATGCATATTTATGACTAATGTCATACTTTTTTTTACAACATACAATCACTTAACAAAATTCAGAATCTTTGATTAACAAGGAGGCATTATTTTATAACTTGTGTGTGGGTATAATACTAAAAAGGAGACTATAAAGAGAGATTTCCTGTAATATTATAACACTTTCCTGTATATTTTTCACTCCAACCCGAGTTGAAAACCAACCATTTGACTATGTATCATCTTCTTTCCCAGCTTGGGACGACGAGACCTCCTGCAATTGGGTGTCCTCCCCATTCTCAACCGGCAAAGAAGACGAGGCCTCCTGTGATTCAGTATCTTCATCTTCGGCGTGTGAATATGAGACTGTTGAATAAGAGGCGGCATCATCAACGGTCAGATTTGACAGTCCATCGAGTGAGATTTCATCTTCGCCGTTGATGGATGGTGCTGGGGAGGAGTCCGGGGAGAGTGCTACAGACGGAGAAGGGGATGATTCTGAATCACTCACTGGTTGCTGAAGGCTCCAGTACATGATGCTGGCAGTGAGTGTCAATATCATCTTTTGGTTGACCTGTAAGTACATAATGTCAAATACTTAGAGTGGGTTATTGTTTATATGAGCAAGGATCTTTTGACGCCATGAATGGGCCATTCTAAGACCTTATGCTCCATTGAGTCACAAAGTGGGTCCCAACGGAGCATTGTAGGGCTCCGGTGTCATATTATGACACTCGGTGTGTCAAAATAACTGTGGTCAATTTATCTATATATTATGAAAAATAATGATATGGGTTTTATTTATCCCCCCTCCCACTCAATAAACTGCACTCACCCCAATGATATCCTCAGGCAGCAAAAATATTGAACAGCCGAGTTTCCGAGCAACACTGATGATATAAGTCGCATTTAATTTCTTTTCATCATCTGCAATTAAAATATATATATATATATATATATATATATATATATATATATATATATATATGTATGTATGTATGTATGTAGTCATCAATGCAATAGCCATTTATTTATCATCATGGTAAAAGACCAATAACCACATAAGAGACTCCGCATTAAAAAAGCACTTCTAGGACATGTTTAGATGGAGGTTTTAGAGGGGAGTTTACAGAGAGCTTAGCCTATATCTTGATATATACATGTATGGATGTGGGTGCAAGATTTTATAAGATAAAAAAAGGAAAATATGAATCTAATATGTGAATTTTTTTCAGAATCTAACTTAAAACCACTTTTCGTCAGATAGGTCAAGCACTAAATTAAATGCTATACAACACTTTAACCAAAACGTTTTTTCTCAAAAACAGTTTTTTTATTGTTAGGCCAAACAAAGCCAAAACCAACCTGCATATGAAGCTTCGGAGTTGTAGTCAACTCAGTCTCTAGATTAAAACATAAAGCTAGTAGTTTTAAAAAAGTTGGAAATCCATACCACTTTCACCCTTTGAAACAAGGTTCCAGTTAACAACCCGTGGCTCCACTGCACTGAGAAGCTCTAGGAAAAAAAGCCCAGATGAAAGGCTCTTATCCTAAATCAACAGCCATTCAAGAATCACATCATCTCTCATGAGGCCGCCATAGTATAAAAGATAACAATACTTCAAAACACAAAATGAACCTTGAAGCTCTCCATTTTAGATGTTCTTCCTGTGCTTTTTACTTTTCTGTTTGCCCAATGGAGGATATCAGTATCAGTGATCTCCTTGCCTTGAAATCGTGATCTCAAGTTCTTCAATAGTTGAAGTATGTTAAACCTCATTAATTGCCACAAGAATGCTGGAAAGCAGGGAAAGGGGTGAGGGATGCTTCAAAGATATCTATAAATACTAGTGGATTTGGCCAAGAAAAAAGAAGAAATTAAGGCAATATATCAAATAAGGCCAAATTGATTGAGCATATTACCAAGTGTAAGCTTTTTATTCCCTGAACAAAGTCATTCCCACCTACATTCACCAAGGAGAGTTTCAACTGCTTCCCAATCCTGACAACTTGGTTGCAATTCTCTACTTTCCTGAATGGCATCTTAATCGGTGGTTTTGTTGCATGTTTCCAATTCACTGATCCAGGAGATACCTTGTCCAGAACCTCCAGGAGTACCCATCTAAAAATGTGATACATCATACAGACAGTGAGAAGATTCCGAGGGTTACGAATTCAGGCTAAACTGCCAGTGTCTAACAAAATCATTATAAATAACAGTCAGAAACTTTTGGATAACAAAGTACTCCCTCAGTCCCAAAAAAATCATGTTTGAGTAATGTATGACTTTATACTTTTAGCCTGCTTAAATCAGGTACAAGATTTTAGGAGTTGCAAGTTATGAATGGTCACTTATGCCCCTAAAACTTTTTCCAAGAATGTTGTTTGGGGAATTGACAAAAACTGCTTGCTGATAGGCTTTACAAGAATATTACTCAAAAAGTAAAAATTGATTTCTAAAGATAGACTACTATTCCTCAGGACAAATAATTTTTTGAAATGCTGCTCTTTTTGGGATGGAGGGAGTAACTATTGATTTTCAAAAGTGTCTAAATTGAGCATATGGTCGGATACTGCTCACCCATTTCGGACATCCTCAAATAAATTATTGATGTAAGAATTGATGCCGAGACTGTTGATCCATAGCCGGAAACATCTTTCTTCTCGTGAGATTAGTTCGTCGTCCGTCATCATCTCCGCGAAGGAGATCTTTTTGTTGTCAATAGACAGGCCATTCCTGTCAAAAAAATTGTTTTTTATTGATGTGTGTTGTTCTTGTTTTATAGTAAGCAATTTAAAAAAGAAAAGGGACTGTATTCACACCTTTGATGGAAGATTTGAGCAACAAAGGCAAGATTCAAATTAGCCGAACCTTCAACAATGTCCTTTGGACTCAAATATCTTTTGCAGTCCATTTTTTCTGCATGATCAAGGACTAGATTTGCTCTTTCAGCAGGATCTTTGACATCCAAGGTTGCTGGATTGCAATGTTCAGGTGCAAGCACATTAAGGAGGTAAGCGTATGCCTCTCCATCCTGCACCATGAGAAGAAACTGTAACTGCCAAAGAAACACTAACTGCCAAAGAAACTGATACATAAAACCAAGGCCAGAAGACACCATCTCCTCATTGTCCAAGAGCAATGTCCGTAGCTCATGTACAACTCCACACTATAGTTTCTGCTGCTCTGCTTGGGACTCTGAGAAGGCCAATCCACTCTTGTTTCATTTCAGATGATGAAGTTGTCATCACCCCCAAGCAGTAGCATAAAATATTGAAATTCATTTTTTCATTAGAAAGACAAAAGGGTTCAGGTGTTCAGTGAGCGAATCCCAACAAAACTTAGAGGCATCCCACAAGATCTGCGACCCTAATCCAAAAAAGAAGCATGTAAGGTTGTCAAATCCAATCCCCAACTGCTCCTTACACATCTTATGTGGTTTGTCTCTCCTAGTCTCCTTTTGATCCTCTCAACCAAAATGCTCTCCACACTCATCACCAGTGCTGATGTGCATAGTTGTTACGGCGGCTAGGCGAGTCTAGGTGCTAGGGTACCTTCCAATTGCCTAAGCGATTAGGCGCCCCCCTAGGCGTCATCTGGGCGAGTGGGCTATGACAACTTTAATATTTTATCGGTATTAATATAAAAGCATATAATATGAAATAAGTAATTAAAGAGTACATATGTACCCAAAAATAGAGTAGATGTTCTGAAATAGTGAAATATATGAATGAATGTTGTTTTTAAAAAAATTAGTAAATATTTTTTACTTAAGTTAGTGAGTTAGTGGGCTTTCTAAACTTTTTTAAGTGAAATCAAATTTGGGCCCAATACTCTTTTAATAAAGAGCTATACTTGATAAGTGTAAAGGCCCACTACTCTAAATAAATATGGAGAGTCAGAGGGTTTAGAGGAAGCCACTGGATATCTCGAGAGTTGCGACAATGAATCTGCATCGGCAAGTAAGGTAAAGTCGATTTTCCTCCAATAGTAAGTGTCTCTCTCTTTCGTCTTCAGATCTTCTCCTCATTCATCCTCTATCAGGCTTCTTCCAGTCATCTTCCCCCGTGTTTCCACAAAAAATAAGCTAGGCAAGCAGCTTGCCGTCCATATAACCTCACCCAGATGCTTAAGCATCGCCTAGGCGACGCCTTGATAACTATGAAAGGGTTGAAAAAAAACTAGGAGTTGAAAAATGACGGAAGAATTAAAATGTTAAAAAGTCATTCAATTAAATGATCACCCAAATAAATATACAAGAAAACTTTAAATTTGGATAACCGTATGTTCATCATATATAAATACCTTTTTTTAAGTAGTTGAAAGAAAATGGATAGTGTTGAAAGAAACTGGAAAGAATTGGAAAAAGTTGGAAGTTAATTTTTTCAACCCAAAAGAGCAGGGCCTTAATGTCATCCGTAGATAGCACACACCAACACTCTCTTAGATCCTATGGGAATAACATCCAAGATTGCTACAAAAAGTAGGTTCAACACCGATCCTTGGTGTAACACGATTTTTACTAGGAATAGACTTTGTCCCCCACCCAAGTCTTTTAGGGCACATTGTGAGGTAATTTGGCAAAGCTTGGAGTACAGAGAATCATTCTAACTTTCACTTACATTTCATGCATCGCCATCATGTACATCTGTGGGACCCCTCTGACCTCCAAGTTATGATGAACTAATTCATGTGTGACACCTGCATAGGCCTTTCTCCAGGGCTATAAATACCAATGGCAAATCTTTACCAAGATATATATGCCTCTCTAAAAGACTCTCTAAAAGGTAGATTGCCCCGACTACTCAATTCTAGGCTTTCCTAGCATGAAACCAGAGTAGTTGTAGCCCCTAGACCTAGTAAGCGGTGAGCGAGTAACTTGAGGATGTGGTATATTGCATCTTTGTGCGTCACATTTATTCTAATAGAGTGGCTCCACCAAGGTACACACTAAGCATCCACTCTTCAAGGCTCAAGCATCAATGGCAATTTTGAGTTATATGTTAAAGAGGCTTGTTAGTTGTCAATGCATTCCTTCTTACCTCAAGCACTACAATGTCTCAATCATAAATTAGCATACCGGCTAGGCCATTTTCCTCCTCTTTGGTGTGACCCTCACTTTCACCTTGTCGATACATTCGCACGGATTTTTGCTAGTCTTCGCTCTCCTACTCCCCTAAAAACCAACTTCCTCTCCCTGACTGTATTTAACAACTTAAAAATATAGATTCCCTATACCCCCTTAGTGCCCTTCTACTTCACAATAATTTCATGCTTCCAACATCTCAACGCTTTCCCTCCCTTGATCCCTAATGATTTCAATATACTCAAGCTCATTTATTGACTCTTGAAGTCTTGTTTGACCACCTCTTAGATCTATTTCACCTTACTTTAATTTACTTCCTCGTAGGAGGTAGAAAGCTCGCTGAAATGTGTGTGTTTAACTTTGATCTTTAAATAATTATCAACTACTTTTCTAAAATCATTTTCCAGTTGACACTATAAGTTCATGCAGCAACAACCTACTAAGGTCTCACCAGTAAAGATTGAATTCATGTAAAAATAATTGTGGTGGCAGTATTTCTAGCAAGATGTCCTTCCTATGGCAACATTCTAGGTTCTAAAATGGCCAAGGTCAAATGGATCACAAAATTTTCAAAATCATATGTTTGTTTTTCACTTGAACAGAAAATATCACGAAAATCCAAAAAGAAAAGTGGAAACATGAAAAGCGGAGGACTATAAATGGTTAGTTTTAAATCAACAAAGTTAGAATATGCTAATAGCTTTGTCACCCACTGGATGAAGAGAGAATGACTAATAGCTTCCATGCAGTAGCTTAAAATTCCTAAATGCAAGAATTTACCTTCAAGTCCGATGAAAAATTGGTTACTGTTTTCTGATAGCCTCCTTTCTTGAGATGAAAATTCATCCATTTCAACAAAACCTTTTCTGGGGCTAATCCCATAAGCTCCTCAACATCCTGCAAAAATTAATAAAATCCGCGCCAAAATTTAAGAGTTTGAAATAAAGCAAATATTCACACTGTTTCATAAAAAGGTTCTACATTTCTTTTTTCTTTGTCCAAAAAAAATCTTGTTTCCTTTTGAGGAAGGAATTGTGAGGTTCACAGAATTTCTCTCCTATGTACAAAATTTATCCATACACTTTCACTTCTCTTAATAACCGTGTCCGGTCCATTATGTAATCTTATTTATTCGGGATGGAGAGAGTATACAAGAAGGAAAATGAATAACAATGTGAGATTTCATGTACATTGTTGTCCTCCACAAGTTCTACAAGCTGGGGAGTCTTCCTAAGGTTGAGATCAGCCAGAAGTTGGATCTGAAAATCAAATATGAAGAAGCAATTCATCAAATGTCAATTTGATCTTATTGGACTGGACTGAAAAAATTTAAAATAAATTTTTGTTGTTTTCTGTCTTGCAAACTATAATGCAAATATTAACCGTGAAAAAGTAAAATAAAATCGGAATACCTACCTTAATGATTTGAGAGATCAATCCAAGAACCAAATGAGGCTGCGAAAAATTGGAAAAATATTACGATTACACTATTACAGAGACATATGCAAAGATGCTTAAGCTAAACAATCAACCCTTAGAACTCACTCTTCCTTCAACTAAGTCCTGATTGCCTATATTAACAACTGTGCATCCGATAGCCTTTGCAGAATTGAGGCAAAGTGTATGATTCTCGTTTCTTTCCCATGGGTTGAGTACACGTTTCATATTAATTGTCCTTTCATCTATGGTATTAGGAACAGCAACATTGATCAGCTTACTGTAGGAAGTCGAAAGAGAATTCAAGTAAATAATTCAACTCTATATCAATAGGCTAACTAACAGACTTAGACTATCATAAAAGCTCCATGTTTAGTAATCAATACCATAGAAGAACTCCGTCTTTTGCAAGATTAAACAGCTCATTGGATGCTGGGTCTATAGGCAGGAACTGCTTTAAGAACGGGTCATCTCTGAGATAGCTGTTTATATGAGCAACATACGATGACTTCTCGGATTCGCTGATGGTGTGAAGTAGAGTAGTTGTGGTGGCCTTGAGGAACGACGACGGGCTTCCAGAACTACCTGATTTCGATGCAGTTAGAGTTTGCAGATTCAAGTATGTCTGCATACCAAAGATTAGAAGATCCATACATGGTTACAACATTTGAAAAAAATACATATGACAAATCTAGTACTAACTAATTTCCTTTTTTATTACATCCTGAACAATTTTGATTATATACTCAACATCCCCTTCAAGTGCAACTTTGGTCTTTTCACTCATGTTTAACTGGCTCGAATAAACCTGAGCAATTTTTTTTTGAGCTCTTAAACCTCGACTATGATACCATGTAGAATTGTGAGATTCCGACCCAAAACCAATTGGAAATGAGAGGAGTAACTCCTATTATTACGGAGTAGTTTTTTTTACTAGGTATTTGATGTTGGATCATATCCTCAACACATCCTAACAGAGGTTCAATCTCACTAGCTACTTCTTCATTGGATTGAATTAAAACTAAAAGTTCCAGATTCAACCCCAACAGTAAATAATAATAATAACAATAACAGGCATAAAAAAGAGATGAACATACTGATCACTCACCCTGAGGAAACCTTCAAAATCAATCTCATCATTACCAGAATCTGCCAACATGTTCCTAATCTCCTCCTCATTGAATACATCACTGAAAGCCTTCAGTTTCGCCATTATAGCCGGCAAATCGCCAATGTTCACTTTCCCATTCTGATTCTTCGCAGAAATGAACTGAAAACAAGGAACCCAGGTTTTCTAACATTGACAAACCAACTAAAAAAACACAACATCATGGGGGAAACAAATATGCTTACTCTGGATTTGAGACTGCGAAGCTCGACTTGGGTGAACTGGCTCTGAAGCCATTGATCAGACACGAGAACGCCCTGGAAACTCGACATCTCCTCCCCCCCCCCCCCCCAAATGCGGGGATTGAAAAATCAGAACTCCCAGCGACTCGACTCACCCGATCAAACTCCAATACTGAATAAGAACTCGTTCAAAATCACCGTCAACAGACCATTCAAGAGCAGTTCACCGACTTTGAAGCGAAAAAACAAAATGAAATGAATTCCAGAAGGTTTAAGCCATTGAAGCGTGATATAAAAACACTATACCTGGAGATACATGAGGCGGCCAGTGAAGCTTGTCGGAAGTTTGACTGTTTTATCAATGGTGAGACGGAGAGAGAGAGAGAGAGAGAGAGAGAGAGAGAGAGAGAGAGAGAGAGAGAGTTTTGCTTGAGCAGAGAGGAAAAACACGGGAGAAGAGAGAAGGAAGACTTTGGGCTGTTTGGACACGCGAAGAAAGAGCATGAAGGCGGAGAAAGTGGCCCGATGTTTTAGCCACTGTTTTGGAGGCCCACTAATAAAAGTGTCATGTTATACAGAGTACTCCGTATTTTATTATGGTAAAGAATGAATTTCCAAAACAATGTTTTCTATTAAAGTGTTTTTTCAAATTAATATTCAATAAAAAATAATTACTGGCGTGGTGCTTTGTAGTTGAGATGAATTTCCTGAATAATCATTTTCAAAAATGCATATTAAATGACAGTTAAATAGATGTTATTTTAGTATTTTCCTTCATCTAAGTTATGAATAAGTTTTCAAAATGATTCTTTTCAATTTAGTGGGTGCCTGCTAAAAAACATACTCACCCTGAGTTGGATCATAGATTCCGTTTGGAAAAACACTTACAAATTCGGGAGAAAGACCAAACTACGACTAAAACATTTGGTGGCAAAGAGTGAGTCTGGTACTTGCAGAGGTCATATGCTTAGCATGTTGTCTCCAAGCGTAGTTGTCAAGAATCGAAATTTTATCCCCTAACACTTCTTACCTTTACCGATTATGCAACACCCAGCAGCACAGAATTTATTTGAAGAATGCATGGAATGAACGTTTCTTTTTTATTCCCACTTTATAATATATGCATACACTTAAATTTAAAATTTTTTAAAGATTGCAGAAGCAGCAAAAAAAACTCAAACCGGATAAAATTATACCCAATAACCAATTAAGGTTCATATTTTGTATGACGCAAAACCGAACTACAAGGTTATCTTTTGCTATCTTTGGTTTTGGATAAAACCCGAATCATGTAAACCAAACTCACCCTATTATGAATGGCGGAAGAGATTAATCTTCATCCCCATTTTAAAAATGGAGGTTACGATTTCAACACTATTGGTGTAGTTATCTCATTACCTTTTTTTACTTTATAGTCTACACTAATGAAAAATAAATGTGGCGAATCAATTGATATTTTTATTTTACATTAAAAATCATGTTAAATCTATTACAAGTATGATCGTACAAATTATAATGAACAGGGAAAATGAACATCGTTGGAAGATAATAAATTTTGAAATTATATATACATTTAGAAAAATATAGAATAAATAAAAAGTAGAAAATAGTGTCCGGATCTGCACAAGTTTTTGTTGTACAAGGACATCATGCACTGAATTGCATGGAGAATATGTACCGATGAGTTGAAGCTAAGTAGTAAATTTGGACGAGGACACTATGAGCAGTAACGAAGTCTCTAGAACAGCAACAATGACGATATGGTTAGAAACAGAATACAAATGAGAACATTAACACCTGAGATGAAATGATGTGAGGTCATTGTTGACAAAACGTGCAAAAACTAACTAACCCTCGTGGAAGCATATTAGAATCATCAGTGTTGTCTTTGAGGTAGCAATGTCTGCCTAGTAGTGCTTACCGTACCGGAAAACGTGTGCACTACCCCCGAGAGGGTAAACCACTATCTTGTGTGTTAGTTGTACGGACCAATGACACACCAACGAACAAAAATGTTGTCGGATCGTCGCTGACCGAAAAATAAAGGGGGGATCATATGAAGATATGGCAATATTTTCTCTCACTTTGTTCCTTCTCCAAAGTGAATCTTACAAAAGTGAAAAAAAAATCTTCTTAGTGATTATGAAAAGAAAGAACATTTTTAGTATGTTATCTCACGTCAGAAGAAAACGATTGGTACTATAGCTTTAAGTTGAAATAATTATCGATTGAATTCAATATTTTAAATTGGTTCAACTCAAGTGTCTTATAGTTCAGTTCAAAAATTCATACATCATCTTAAATTCTATCAGCATTGTTCTCTTTTTAAAAAGATTGTCATGCATGCCTTTTCATTTTGTAACTCACCCTCCACTAGTTATTATTAGTATCTAGCATGTCATTGGTGGCTTGTTAATGATAATCTATCATTAGCATGTTTGTTATAGTTATGTTTATAATGTGTAACAAGTAACCGAAGAATAATGACCAATACTTAACTCTGTTAAAATGAATAATTTTAAACATCACAAAGAAGTAATAATAGAAAATTGGTTCAAAAAAACTACAAAAAATTAAAAATGCAAACATATTCTTCTATTAAATGAAGTGTTAACTATGAAAATCAATTTCTAATTTACTATCATTTGTTTTTCCACGTATAATTTATACAGATATTTATCTCATTTAAAACAACACACGTCCATTAATTAACGGTTAAATCCGTTATTGGACCTATTGATAATTATGTATAAAATTGATACATTTAATTTCTATTAAAATGCCAACATAGACTATGGGAGTATAATGTTGTCACTCCGTATTTTATATTTTTTTTTGTATACTAGTATTTTAACTTATACCATGCACAGGGTGAAGCAATTTTTCCCCTAATTTTATAATTATTCTTTGCTACATCGTGTATCAAATATCGAACAAAATAAACATCAACCTTAAAACCTAAAATCATGATAAGACATAAAGTATATCATTTGCTAATGAAATTTAATTTCTACAATTTAATATATATTTAAAATTTAAATGTCAAAGTCTTTTTTGTTTTAAACATTTTGAAAAAATTTGCGGCATATACAATTTTTTTTGTGATGTTATAAAAATTACCAAAGACATTTAAAATTAATACTTTGAATAATACTTTTACTCTTAGTCACAAAACAATAATATAAAGTTAAGGCAGAACTCTCTAGATATGAGTAAAAAACTATGAAAATATAAAGATGAGAGTGATAAGTCTTTTAAGATCAAAATAAGAGTTCACACTGTTATTTTTACATTACCACACTCACTATGTTGTCAAATTGTAATTGCCACACTTCCATCGCCCCACTGTTATCCATCGCCGACGGCCACCAGAATGTTGTTGCGGATCACCGACGATTGACCGAACACACTCACATATTAGTATATTACATTGTCATCATTTTTTCATCACACTGCTAATGTCTACTCTTACACTATACTATACTGCCATTATACTCATGTTTTTTATCTTAACATATTTTGGACTGAGATTTTGATATTTTCATACTTTTATACTCATATCCAGGTAGATTTTTTTAAAATTAACCAAAAGTAAATACCAACGTGATAAACAATAATCTTATAAATGACAATGTTTAGTTTTAACTTTATTTATAACCATAACAAGACATAAACTATTTAAAATTATATTATTTGAAACTTCATGGATAATCCTCTATGAAATTATTTATAATTCATTTAACTTAGGGATCAATTAACACTAACTTTGGAAGTTGTTATTTTTTTTAAAGAATACCTCAACATATCATAAATAAATATAAATTATGAAATTTATCTATGGGTGAACAAATTGTTGTATTTATTATTTAAAAGTGTTTTCAATTTTAGTCTAGTCATATATTGATTTTTAAATTTTTTAATGTAGTTATTGAAATGTATTGCTTGTTTTTCAGTTTACATTATTATTAAAATAAATATAATCCAAACTGATTACGTTTTAACATATCATAAATAAATACACATACAAAAGTTATTTAGATGTGAAAGAAATCATCTTAGAATATTTTTTTTAATAAATGAAGAGAGTAAAAATACTATACTGAATTGAAAAGAATATTATCATAAAATTGAATGTTTCTCTTTCATAATTAAACTTATTAAAAGATTTCATCCCAAAATATTGAATTCATGCCACATTTTCCATATCTTAAATTAGATGATATTTTAGGAATCAAAATAAATATAAAATTTATTTATAAGTGAAGAACATATTTTATTCAATAGGTGTCGATTTTTAAATAAATGTAATGAAATGAATATCATGTAAACGTATATAAAATAAACTTATATGAAATTTATTTATACGTGAAGAGGGTATTTTATTCTTTATTATAAAAAAGTTTTGAAATTTTATGATTTATTGAATTCGAAATGGGTATTAAAAATATTATTACGTATATTTGTGAAAAATATAATATATATAATAAAAACTACAAATAATAGGAAAAAGAATTTTAATTCTAAATTTGGATTAATGAGTTCAAAATAAGTAATTATCATTTTTTCTGAAAAAGAATAAACAAGGTGAAATAAGTGAAAGGAGTAAGTTTTGCTAAATCGTCATTTAGGCCCTGCGTTCAACATATTTTTTTTTGCTTTTTTCTTATTCTTATTAAAATCAGATTAGATCAGATCGAATCAGATTAAATCAAATCCAATCAGATTAGACCAGATCAAATCAGATTCAATCAAGAATTATTATTATTATTATTATTATTATTATTAAAAAAGAAAAAGAATAAACTTTAGAAATGAATTAAATAGAAAACTGAGAAAATAATCTTTAATTATTAGATGTCGAAAAAATTACTTTTAAAATACATTTAAAATTTCAATCTAATTCTACTTTTAAAATGCATTTTTATTGCTATCTGTAATTTTAATTTCTAAAGTTTTGATCTTTACTACATCGAGTTGATCAACTCTAATCATGACTTAAATAAAACTAACGTTTGATATTCATATACAGAGTATATTTTAGTGTAACTGAAATAACTATTATATTTATGGTGTTATATTCTTTATAAAAAAGTTTCGTAGTACAAAGCACACACTGATATTTTATAAGGATGAGATATTTTAATAAAAATACTATCTATTCTCTATATTCATTGTCTAAATTTAATTACTTTTTAATGTATATATGAATTAAATATTTATTCTAATGTATATATGAACTAATTATTAAAATATTAAATCATTTTTTTTATTTCATAAAAAATAATCATAAAATAAAAAATATTATTACATTATAATATGAATTAACTAATTTTATTTCATTAAAAAATAATCATAAAATAAAAAATATTGATTATATTATAATATGAATTATCATTATAATTTTCAAACGTTATTATAAAATCAAATTAAATTATTGACTTGAATTTTAAATCAAATCATATTTAATCAGATCAGACTAGATGAGATCATATCCAATCGGACAGATCAGATCCAATGAGATCAGACCAAATTAGATCCGATCAGATCAAAACTAAAAAAATCAGATCAAATCAGAAAAAATAAGTTCAACGGAACGGAGCCTAAGTATACCACATGTCAAATTCTTAATAGGCCACTTGTCAAGTCTTTAATACGCCACATGTCAAGCTCAAAATAAGTAATTATCATTTTCGAAAAAAGTATAAAAAAGGTGAAATAATTGAAGAGGGTAAATTTGGTTAAATTGTCACCTTATATACCACATGTCAAATTTTTAATATACCACATGTCAAAATTTTAATACGCCACATCTAGAGTTCTTAAATATTGAAGTCTCAAATTTATATATAAAGAAATGATAAAAGATTTTCTAACTTTGTCTGATACTTTTCTCTCTTTTTTGACTTAGCAAATAAATAATATTCAATTGACTTTTTTCCCGAAATCCTGCTATCCACTATGTCTTGCACTCGTCAGATCTATAACAAAATTATAAAGTAATTTATTTTTACATTTCACATTAAATATTAAATTTAATGCAAAAATAACATACGGAGTATTAGGGAGGAGTATTTATTTACAATAATAATGTAGGGCCTGTTTGGGAATAGTTTTAGAGATTAGCGTTAGCGTTTTGAAAAGGCTATCTACGGCCAGCGTTTAGCGTTTGCGTTTTCAAAGTAATCTGCACCGTTAAAATATTATCTAAAACGCTAACGCTAATCTCTAATGCTATTCCCAAAGAGGCTCGTAATCAATAGACTAATGAGTGTTTACCATGGAATTAACGCCCTTCAAACTTTATTAATGAGTGTTTACCATGGAATTAACGCCCTTCAAACTTTATTTAATAAGCCATATAGCTGTCACAAACTCCACTCTCCCATTTTCAAACTTTTAATACGGAGTAATCACAACTTAGTTGAACGCTCACGCACGCAATTATTACCTCCGTTCAATCATGGTCGAATTTTGATTTATAAATAAATAAAAATTATATACTCTCTCCGTCCTAAAACTATCTTCTCAGTTACTATTCACACGGTAAAACTTAAGTTACTTTCATTACTTATTTTCCTTAGTTATTTGATAAAACAATATAGACTTGTCACCCATTGTTTTGAAGAACTTTTGAAGTAGTTTTTTAAATATATAAATTTTATTTTTTTAATTTAATTTATAAGTAAATAAAAATTATATAATATACTCCCTCCGTCCACATATAAGCTTCCTGTTACGCGTTACGATGTTTGATTGGAGTTATTTTCAAATCATTTTATATGAAAAATGGTGTAAAATTCAAAAATAAAAATTACATATTAAAAAACTATATCAAAAGATCTACAAAACTAGATGTGACATGACTATTTTATTTTATCAAATGAGTGACGAAAATAGGCCAAGAAAGTGAATAAAGTTTGACCCTTTGAATAGTGAACGAGAAGTTTATTTATGGACGGAGGGAGTGTTAACTAGATAAAATAATATTTTGAAATATTATTCTATATTTATCTAATAATTTTATTTGTGTATCATTGTCATTGCAAATCACCCCGTTACCGGTCACCCCGTCTAGCACTAATTATGCTGTTACTCGTATTTTGAGGGGGTGTTTGTGAGTGATTAACTTGTGGATAAAATGATTTTACAAAAGCTGAAAGCAAAAGAACCTAATGCATGCTTCTCCTAAATGGTTCTATGTACAAAATAGTGTTGGTGAAAAGCAGAAGCTGACATGCCAAACAGAGTAAAATCACTTCTACTCAAAACAGAAGCTAAATTGTTAAAAGCAACCCTCTAAATCTCTCGAGGCATGCTTTTTTAATGTTGGGCGAGTAATATTTTCGGAATATTTAAAACAATTTAAAAATAACGTCACATCCAAATAAGTAAAATAATGCAAAACAAGTCGCGGAGTAAATAATCAGCCAGCCTAGCTGTCCCACTCCATTTCTGTTATTATATCCCCGTCCAGAAAAGTCTCTCTCTCTCTCCCTCTCTCTCTCTCTGTACTCTACTCTGGCGTTCTTGTGCTTGTCGTCTTTGTGGCTGTAAATTGTCCAAATCCGCCTGAATAACGGAAGAAAACTGACACCGGAGAGTTTGCCGCCGGCTAAGACCATCGGCCATGTGTAAGCTCCTCCCGATCTTAAGCCTGCTCCTTTTCTGCTCCGCAGTTGCACTGGTTTCTGCTCGAGGATCTTCTAATCGCACCCCCAAATGGAAGACGCTTAGCGGTAACTTCCTTCCCTCTGCCTCTCATCTCTAAGCATGTATAGGACATTATCAGCTCTACTCTGCCTAGTTAGGTTTTGTTTTGTTTGTTTAGGAATTCTTATGATGATGACTATGCTACTGGCCTGCTGCTAAAATCCGTCGCGTCAAGTACCCGTATGAGTAAATTTTCAGTGATTCAGGATTAAGAAGAGGATGAGCTAAAATTCGTTTAAACAGACTGGCTAGTTACATGATTTAGGCCTCCTTTGGGAATTGGGCTTCCAATTAGTTGTAGCATTTTGGATAAATTTCTAAAGGTGTATTGACTTTAGAAAAGAGCTAAATGGACAGCTTTTTTGAAATGCTACTCAATATGAAGCGTACAATGATTAAGAAACTATTCCCATACCATTTTCTTAGTCCATTTTCAACATTCAACAACAACAATAACGGTTCGAGTTGTAGCCCACATAGTGGGGGTGGGGAGAAGTTGAGTGTGCACATATTTTACACTTACCTAACAAGTAAGGAGGCTATTTCCAAGTGACCCTAGCACATCAACTAATGAAAGTAGCACGAACAAAGAGAGGACACAAATTAAACGTATAAACACACACACAAAAACTACAAACCAAGGCACAATAGCACGCAAGAAAAAACCACAAAACGAGGGCCAAAGGATTACCCTACTACTCTAATGCTCTATCTAATGCCATATCCTTGTTAAGATCTTGAAGTCATAAATCATGACGGATCACCCTCTTCTTACTCTTCTTAGGTCTACCTCTATTCTTTCTCACGCCCTATCTCAAGCTTCTCGCACCTCCTCACCAGGGAATTCGTACCTCTCATCAGTTCGTGTCTAAACCACCTTAATCAAGCTTCACATAGCTTGTCTTCCACATATACCACTTTATTTTTCCCTAAGTATCCTAGTTTTGAATCTTATTTATTCTTTTATGACCACATATCTACCTCAACATCCTCATCTATTCCACTCACAGCCTCTGAACGGGAACATCTTTCACCGCCTAGCTGTCTAGCACTTTGCACCATAATCCAATATAACTACCATTTTGAGTTTGCCCATATTCTCTAGTCGCAAAGGACTTCTGAAGCAATCTTTCACCTTGCCAAAGCAGCACCAAGATGATGTGCAACATCCCCATTGGCCTAAATGATAGATCCAAGATATCAAAACTTGTCTCTTTTCGGTACTAGATGACACTCAATCCTCAATTTGCAGTCCATTTTAATGATACTACTACGTATTGCATTTTTTCTAATGATTTTTTATATATGCTTTATTCTTACATTGTTAAGAGATGTAAAAGCTAATTAAAGCTGTGGAAGAAAACAATATAATAACATTTCATATGTCTAAAAGATATATTTTCTGCATAATAATTCAATATTAATCTAAAAAGTTAACATTATAATTATCGTATAATTAAGAAAAATGGAAATGTGTGTCTAAGAAAAGATATGAATGAATTTGAGTAACACAAAGATTGCGAAATACTTTGCAGATATGGTAATGGTTGAAATAGCGAGACTGGCAAAAAAGATAAAAAGAGGCAAAAATATTGAGACATAGGAATAATAGTTTATATTACAGAGTAATATATTCAATATGCTATTCGTCCCATAAAAAGAGTCCTATTTGTTTTGGTCTTATCAAAAGAGTCATCTTTCACAATTTGTTTAATAATATGAGTATAATTAGTGCATACTAAAATTTAAAAGTTGTACCTTACTAAAATTTAAAAGTTGCGCAATCATCTAAGTTAAGTTTTATGGGACGGAGGGAGTAATTTTTTTATGTAAAATACAAGTTCCATTGTGCCAATTTACATTTTAATATTTCAAATGTAATTGTTTTTAACTTGTTGGGTTGACTCAAACTTGAAGTGACCCAATTCTGAAAGTAATGGACCAAACAATGTGTTTGACAACTCTAGTTTGTAAGACAGAAGCGATATTACATTATTACTGTCTAAGATGTGGGTTGGTATTGGGTAATAATGTACGGTGTAAAGTGTTGTACACATCAGTTGTGTTAGCTAAACATTTTTTTTTGGAAAGGAGACTGCTGTAAATCTGTAACAACAGCCTAAGCTGAGAAATTCTTACAATAAGCAAGCCGGACCGCTAATGAAGAGAGAGCTATGCAGTAGACTGATTTACCTAGCCTTTGAAGCATAACATGGTGTGCCCGTAGCCCTGTACAAGCTAAGAGAAGATGATGAAGCCACTCTCCAAGGTTACACCAAGCGGACCCCTGGGACTGCACTCCCCTACTTGGACTAGAAACCACAACTTGCACAAAAATTTGTTTTTTGCACAAACCTGAATCCCCCCTTCTACCACCATAAACAAGACTTCAACAACATAATGAGCTCGAGGGAAGGAAACTCCATGATAGCTTTCCAATGTGGGTTCCACAAAAACGACACATGAATAAAGGTTGATTTGTTGACTTCCTATGCAACTTGTATTCTACTGAAACGGAGTGTATGTTACACGTTTAATACCCCACCACGATCTGCCATGAGTAATTGTTGTTGAAATTTGAAAACCGAAGTGAAAAATTGTTGAATATTTTCATCCTCTAAATCTGTAAATACAACAACAAACCCGGTAAAATCCTAAAAAAAGTAGGGTATGGGGAGGGTGTGTGTAAGTAGACCTTTCACCTTACCCCTACTATGAAGTAGAGAGACTGTTTAACCTTTAAATCTGTAAATGCTACATATATTATTATTATTATTATTATTAGTATTATTAGTATTATTGTTCCATATCAGACAACCAAGTTTTCTAATGTATAAGTATATATTTGTTTTGCATTACAGGAGGTCCACCCATAGTCATTGCTAATGGTGGATTTTCAGGGTTATTTGCCGACTCCAGCTCTAATGCATATGCTTTTGCCGCAATGACTAGCTTACCTAATGTGGTCATGCTGTGTGATTTACAACTAACAAAAGATGGGAAAGGGATATGCTTCCCGAATATTAAGCTTAACAATGCATCTAATGTTGAAGTTGTCCTCAACGATACGAAAAGTGGAGTTCCAAATCAAGGATTGTTTTGCAAGGATTTTAATCTCAAGGATCTGGCATCTGTCAACTGTGAGTTTTGGTCTATCTGCATCCTATAAATGGTTCACAACATTTAATGTGGCTTTATGCATACATGTGAAAAAATGTATACTCTTTAAATCTAGCCCTGGCTATCCCCTGGCATCAAAGTTTTTTTTTATTCTGTTTTGTTTTTTTAAGGGGGTGGCATCAAAACTGGTATGGACAGGGTGGGGTCAGGGGTTTAGAGTTACTCTGGAATGAATTGTGTGACTTAAGTGCAGCATTGCAGCAAGTATCAATACATAGTGACAAGTAAACTTTTAAGCCAGCAGCTGTGGAAGTGTGATAAAGTTTGAGTCAAATTGATTGAATTTAGAATGAAAAAGTGTACATCAAGTCCCAATTCGAGAAGGGATAGTCTCCAGATTCTCAAAGGAAAATACAATGAAAATAATCACACAAGAAAATAACATGACTCTAAGTAATAATAAATCCCACTCCCAGGGGAGTTGGGTAACTGCTACGTAACCCACCCACTCAGCCACTTAGTGGGTTGTTTGAAATGCCCATTAACATATTGAGCTGCTCCACTTCTGCCGGCCCACCTTTTGCCATGTTCTTTTTCCTTCTTGAATATACCAATCTGATTGGAGGCTTATCACTACTACCCGCCCGGTAAAACGACTTGTCCTCAAGTCGAAAGGAAGGGAATTGAGCTCGCAACAGATCATAACACTCCCAGGTAGCTTCCTCCACTGGACGTTGACACCAAGAGATGAGTAACTCCAACACATGTTGACCTACTTCCCATACCCAGCGGTGAGAGAGAACTTCTTTAGGCTGCACAACAAATTCCTAGTCCTTTGTGATGGGGAGGGGAGCAATAGGTGAAGTCGGAACTTGCCCCCTAGCTGGTTTCAGCATTGATACATGAAACACCGGATGAATGCGAGCATCTGGAGGCAATTCCAACTCATAAGCAACAGGCCCCACCTTGCGTGTAACTTTGTAAGGCCCAAAGAACCAGGGAGAAAGCTTATCATATCGCCGTTTAGCCAAGCTTTTTTGCCTATAGGGTTGTATCTTTAGAAACACCACATCCCCTACTTCAAATGAGAGTTCTCTGTGTTTTGTATCAGCTTGAGATTTCATTCGATCTTGAGCTTTTTGCAGATTCTGTTTTAAGATTTTCAGCATATCATCCCTGGTTATCAGTTGATCTTCTAACTCAGCATTCTTAGTTTCCCCAGCGATGTAAGGATGGAAGGGAGGAGGGTCACGACCATAAACTGCCAAGAAAGGAGTGGTGTTGATGGCAGTGTGAAACCTAGTATTGTAGGAGTACTCGGCCCATGACAGAAACGAACTCCATTTGTGAGGCTGCTCATGAGCAAAGCAACGAAGGTAAGCCTCTATGCATCGATTGAGGAGTTCAGTTTGTCCATCCGTTTGGGGGTGGTAACTAGTACTCAGCTTCAAAGTGGTCTGACTGAGGCGAAAGAGCTCCTGCCAGAAGTGACTCAGAAATATCACATCCCTATCAGAGATAATAGATTGTGGAAAACCATGAAGGCGAACAATTTCCTTGCAAAACACATCAGCAACTCCTTTGGCTGTAAATGGATGAGTGAGAGGCAAAAAGTGAGCGTATTTGCTTAATCGGTCGACCACCACAAAAATGGTATCAGACTCGTTAGATGTGGGTAGCCCTGTAATGAAATCCATAGAGATGTCTTCCCAGATTTGCTGCGGTATAGGAAGTGGTTGAAGTAACCCTGGTGGTGATAAAGTGTCATACTTCTGCTGTTGGCATGTAAGGCAGTGCTGCACATGGATGCGAACATCTTGTTTCAGCTTGGGCCAATAGTAGCACAATGATATGCGTTTGAGTGTCTTTAGAAACCCTCCATGGCATGCCATCGGGGTACCATGGGCTTCATGCAAGAGTTTGTCCCGAAGGCTCGGTACATTTGGAATTACAATGTGCCCCTTATAAAATAAAGTTTGACGTACCATTTTGAAACCGGGAAAGGAAGACGCGTCGGTAGACAACCCCTGGATAATTTTATGGGTGTAGGGATCAGTTCTTAAACCCTCATGTACCGCTGCAATATCCAAACAATAAGGGATTGCAAATGTGAGGAAATTTACTTGTTGGGGTCTGCGAGATAGTGCATCAGCCCCCTTGTTTTCTCATCCCGATTTGTGCGTAATTGAAAAATCATAAGGCATCAGCTTCATCAGTAAACGCTGTTGTTCATGAGTGGTAACCCGCTGCTCCAATAAGAACTTCAAGGTGTAATGATCAGTTTGCACAAAGAAGTGTTGTCCCATAAGATAATGATTCCATTTTTGCACAGCTAGGACCAAAGCCAATAGTTCACGATCATATGCCGATTTGAGGCGATTAGATGGTGAAAACCCTTTGCTAAAATAGGCGATGGGGTGGTCTTCTTGAATTAAGATGGCCCCAACTCCCTCTGATGAGGCATCACATTCCACGATGAAAGGCAATGAGAAATCTGGCAGGCGGAGAACAGGGGCTGAAATAAGCAACTGTTTCAGTTTAGTAAAAGCTCTCATTGTCTCATCATTCCACAAAAACCCATCTTTCTTGGTCAAGGCTGTCAGGGGGCGTGCAATCAACCTATAATGCCGTATGAAACGGCGATAATATCCTGTTAAGCCCAAAAATCCCCGTACCTCACGAACATTAGTATGTATGGGCCACGCTTGAACTGCTGCTACCTTCTCTTGATCAACTTGCACCCCTGCGGAAGTAACCAAGTGTCCTAAAAATAGAACTTGGGATTGACCAAAACAACACTTGGAAAGCTTGCCAAGGAACTTCTGTTTTTGTAATAGTTCCAGTGAAGTTTGTAAGTGCTGGACATGCAACTCCCTAGTACGGCTGTAAATCAAGATATCATCGAAAAAACAAGTATAAATTTGCGCAAGTAGGGGCGAAAGAGGTCATTCATGGCTGCTTGGAATGTTGAGGGGGCGTTAGTTAATCCAAATGGCATAACCATGAATTCATAGTGTCCCGAATGGGTCCGGAAGGCTGTCTTCTCAATATCAGAGGGATTTACCCGTATTTGGTAGTAACCTGATCGCAAATCCAACTTTGAGAACACAGTGGCTCCATGCAATGCATCCAACAGCTCATCTATGTTTGGGATTGGATATTTGTCAGCCACTGTAACCTTGTTCAAAGCTCGATAGTCGACACACATACGCCATGTGTTGTCTTTCTTCTTAACCACTAACACAGGGCTAGAGAATGGGCTGGTGCTGGCCCTTATAAACCCTGCTGTCTGCAGTGTTTGCACTGGGTTTTCAATCTCATTTTTTTGTGAATGGGGGTATCAGTAAGGGCGTATGTTGGGAGGTACAGTATTGGGTAATAGAGGGATAGAGTGATAGTGTAATCGAAAGGGTGGAAGGGTTGTAGGTTCAAGGAATACAGATGCAAAGTTTTGGAATAATGATTGTAAGTCTGTGGGTATTTCGGATAGGGTTTCCGATTCAATACTAAGGTGTTGAAAAGCTGCAGATTGCTGAGAACCAGAAACTAAGCCTTGCAGCTTGTATTTCTGCCCATTGATGGTGAAAATAAGGAACATTTCGTTCCAATTAGCCTGCACGGTGTTTAAAGATGCCAACCATTGAATTCCTAGGACAACATCTGCTCCTCCAATTGAAAAAGGATAGAAGTCCTGAGTAATTTTAAGCTCTGGCAGCTGTAGAGGAATTTCTCTGCACACTTTATTACACCTGATTATGTCCCCATTCCCAATTTGAACCCCAAATGGCGGTACCAGTTGGGTTGTTAACTTTAATTCCTGCACCAAGTTATCTGAGATAAAATTATGAGTTGAGCCACTATCAACTAAAATTAGGACCTCTGCTGCGTTTATAGTTCCATGTAGCTTCATTGTAGTGGTGTGTGATTTGCCCAAGATGGCGTGTAGACTAATTTCCGCTAGAGCTTCCTGGGAAATAGCCTCTTTTTCTCCCACAACTTGTACGGAATCATCCTTTTCCTCCGTCGCGTCTAGTAATTTGAAAGTCCCTGTTTTACATCGGTGTCCAGGACTATACTTGTCACCACATCGAAAACATTCGCCCCTTAGGAAGTGTGCCTGTTTCTCAGTATCAGAAATGCGTAAAGGAGGATTCTTTTGAGGAACAGGTGGAGGATTATTGGAGGATTTGGTTGTGAGGGAGTTTTGAAACTGCCAGCAGAAGCAGCTCCTCTTCCTGAACGAGAACATCCAATCTTAGATTCAAATTCAAGGGCTAGGCGCCTAGGCTCATCGCATTGTACACCGTCCTAGGCTTATGAATCCTGACATCCGCCTTTAACTCCTCCTTGAGTCCATTCAGAAAGACCCCTAGCAAGCAGTTATCCGGCCAATTGGAAACACGAGCAGATCGTTTGGTGAATCTTGGACGGATCCGGTCTGCTTGATACTGCACAAGTACTCATCTGGATTTTGATATTTAGCAGGACCAAAATTCTTTTGTAATGCCTGAACCAGATCTTCCTAGTAGATGATACCCTGATCCGCATTTAGCCATGAATACAAGTCTAAAGCGTCTCCTTCCAAGTACATGACCGCGATATCCACCTTTTCATCTTCAGGTACATTGTAGTAACGGAAATACTTTTCTGCCTTTAGAATCCAGCCTCTAGGATCTCCATCACTAAATACAGGGAAATCTATCTTGTTATAAGGGCGATAAGGACGATTGTTTCTCCAAGAGTACTCACCATCATCGGCAGGATCTTTATGACCACGTTTAAAACCGCTGTTACTAGAAGATGTAGCATGGGACTTGAGGGCGGCGACATCGTCTTTCAGGGATTCCATGACTGCTAGTCTCTCGGCGATGGAGGCTAACTGGACGGCAATGGGGTCAAGTTCTGCACCCCCGCCTTCCGATTGGTTACTCCGGGTTGTTGGTGCCATTCGATATCCCGGCAACGGAACCAAATGATAAAGTTTGAGTCAAATTGATTGAATTTAGAATGAAAAAGTGTACATCAAGTCCCAATTCGAGAAGGGATAGTCTCCAGATTCTCAAAGGAAAATACAATGAAAATAATCACACAAGAAAATAACATGACTCTAAGTAATAATAAATCCCACTCCTAGGGGAGTTGGGTAACTGCTACGTAACCCACCCACTCAGCCACTTACTGGGTTGTTTGAAATGCCCATTAAAATATTGAGCTGCTCCACTTCTGCCGGCCCACCTTTTGACATGTTCTTTTTCCTTCTTGAATATACCAATCTGATCGGAGGCTTATCAAAGTGTGTTAACATAATGTGATGTTTGCTAATATTTCATGTGCTTTTACTTATTGCAAAAGATCTCTCTTCAGTTACTTATTATATGCATTCTGACATTCAAAGACTACAAGATTAATTAAACTGCCTATCTTACATATTGTGAACAGTGAATCAAGGAGTTTATTCTAGATCAAGTAGATTTGACGGCACCACACAACGTATTCTTACTGTCCATGACTTGTTTAATCCATCAATTCTTCAGTTCTCACCTCCAGGATTATGGTTGAATATTCAGGTAATTATTCATTCATAACTAACTCAATATTTCTTCAGTAATTATTGTTCCACTTTTACTCGTTTATCAACTTTATCATAGTCCCTTCCTCCTAAAAAATACTTGCACTATTCCATTTTTTGTTGGTCCCAAAAACAGTATCTTTGTTTCACCCACCTGACCTACCTAGTACATATAAAATTGATGAGACATTGATGTATATACGGAAAATTATTAACTATAATTGGTGTAAAAAATTGTTGGTCATGCAGTATCAATCATGTAATGTGCACGACAAAAGCAAATAAGTTAAGTCATTGACGTTTGATGATATTTCCCACACTTGTGATGACAGTTTTAGAAGTGAAGATGAAATAACCAAATAGCCAGCCTATGATGATGACAGTTTTAGAATTTTGTTGTCATCTTCACTTCTTATGAATATTGCAATAGGAAGGTCATTTGGTGTAATACTTTGCCGCAATGCTTTGTGCATGAATTTAGTTTTAAATATTTTTAAACAATAAAAGCTCTTTGGTGAGATAGGAACAAAACTGCTGGATCCACAAACATGAAGTCACCAAACTCACAAACTCTGTCATGTCATCATCTCACTTTAAAAGGAAAAGGTAACACGACCCTCACAACCATTGACAATAAAAAAACTTGAACAAATCAAATATTAAAAAGAAAAGTCTAATACTCCCTCTATTCGTATTGCGATTTACAATGGGTATCTGAAATTCTTTTTAAATTAATTTATTTGAAAGTTTGTGTAGAATAGTAATAAAAAGAGTTATATATATATATATATCACATCAAAAGTTCTGCAAGCAGAAGCTGATTAGACTATTTTATTTTTTCAAATGATCAATGAAAATATGTAAAAAAAGAAGAAAATATACGTGAATAGTAAATGAAGCTTTATTGTGGGTCGGAATGAGTGAACGAAAGAGTACTCTAAAGTTTTATTTACAATTCACATGGCTAAATTATATCTTCAAAAAAATACATATTATCATTGATCATTTGATTACATAACAGCTCACCAAACGACACGAACTACATCAGCCATTCCTGTTTTTTACATCTTGAACTCATTACCATTTTTCTTCAAGCGGTTGTGTTCCAGGTTCAAGACTCAACCTAACCCTCCAGATTTCAGAACATGAACCCATCCCAACTCCAACTAGTTGGGAATAAATCATTCTTAATTTGTGTAAAAGTATTTATAGGACTATCTTTCCGGGACGAAGGCAATATGTGTTTGTGTTGGGATTGTAGTTGTTTTATATATAAAATCACTAGTTTGCTATTCAGTTTTATTTTTCTTAGATCTTACATAAGATGATGGTATTTCATCTCTTTCTTATAAATATTTTCTTTTTATTAATAATCCCACCCTTCTTAAAAACAACATTGTTAGTGATTGCTTCATACCAACATTTTCCATTTCACCGTCCTCCAAACTAAACCCATAAGCTAATTATTTCATTTCACCATGCGTCACCACTCACTCCACCTCTACGTTGTCTATCTTTCTTGATTTCCCATTCCTTCATTCATTGTTTTTTCTCTTTGCTTATACACACAGACACACATACACATATGTATACACACACACATACAGACACACACACACACATATATGGGATCGACTCCAGTCAGATGACACCTTACGGTGAGATGATATGCTACGGTCAGATGACGCAAAACTCACCACTTGCAAATCTCACCAAGGACAACTACAAAGCTCACCAAACTGTTAGGAAAAGCTCACCATATTTTTTCAACACTTTGAATTTTTTTTGAAAAAAATAAAATCAAAGGAAGGGGTGCTGACTAGATTTTGAACGTTGACCGCCACCTTTGACCGCCGCATGCAGCCTGCCGCCGCCGCTGGCCAGCACCACCGCCTGCCACCTGCCACCGCCTCTGCTCCACTGCTGCGCCGCCGCCATCTGCCGCCACCTCCAGAAACCGCCGCCGGCCATTGCCACCTTCCGCCGGCGGTCGCCAGATGCCGGTGCTGACCGGTGGTTGACCGGTGTTGCTATTTTATTTTTAATTTTCAAATTTTTTAAAAATGGTGAGTTTTGGTGTTCAAAGTGGTGAGGTTTGCTTTATTTCCAGGTGAGCTTTGCATTGGACATTGGTGAGCTTTGCAGTGTAATATGGTGAACTTGGCGTCATCTCACCGAAGCATGTCATCTCATCGTAAGATATCATCTGACTGGAGTCAATCCAATATATATATATATATATATATATATATATATATATATATATATATATATATATATATATATATATATATATATATATATATATATATATATATATATATATATATATATATATATATATATATATATATATATATATATATATATATATAGGATTAACTCTAGTAAGACACCTTACGGTGAGATGACATGCTTTGGTCAGAGAACCGGGACGGCTTAACGGTTCCGAGAACCGGCACCGGTACCGCCACATCCGGTCTCGGTTCCGGTGCCCCAAAATCGTTACCGGCACCGCCGGTACCGGTTCCGGTTCTGGTACCGGTTATTTTTTTTTTTCTCCTTTTTGCTCTAATGCTCTCCTTTTTTTATGTAATTAGTTTTTTTTAGGTGAGTGATATATAAGCTCCTTCGAGGGTTTCTTTACGGTTCTTTACCTCGTTGCTTTTTTTGAACCGTCAGGATATTAAATGTGGTTGTTCTTCGTGTATTATTCATTTAAAATATTTAAATAACAACTACATTTTTAGATTTTTGACTTCATTCTTTCCTTAAACAATTGCAAATTTAAAATTTTATACTTAAAAATTTTAAAAAAAGCAAAAAAAAAAATAGGGGGGGGGGGGGCGAAACCGGCCGGTCCGGTACCGGAACCGCCGGTCCGGGAACCGGAACCGGTACCGGCCGGCACGGTGACGGTTCCGGTGACATGGGGTGGCGGTACCGGAACCGGCGGTTCCGGAACCGTACCGTGTCCACCCCTAGTGTAAAGGAAAATGTACAAGAAATGGCATCTTTCATTGAGGTATGTGATCATTGTTCTGTCAACTTTACTGAACTCTTATGTTTCACCAATTTTGCAGAATAATTCCTTCTATAGTATATACAACCTGAGTATGAGAAGCTTCGTTCTTTCTGCATCTAGAAGTGTTGTTATTGACTACATTTCATCTCCTGAAGTGAGCTTCTTGACAAGTATTGCAACACGGATCAATAAAAAAGTGACCAAACTAGTTTTCCGATTTCTTGGAAGTGATGAAACAGAACCTTCAACCAACCAAACATATGGATCTCTGTTAAATAATCTCACTTTCATTAAAACCTTTGCCTCGGGGATTCTAGTACCTAAAAGTTACATCTTGCCTGTGGACAAGTCTTTTTACTTACAGCCTTATACATCTGTTGTAATGGATGCTCATGATCTGGGGCTAGAAGTTTATGCATCAGACTTTGCCAATGATCTCCCTCTTCCCTATGATTATCATTCCGATCCTCTAGCAGAGTATCTTTCCTACATAGACAATGGCAACTTTTCTGTGGATGGTGTGCTCTCTGATTTCCCAATAACACCATCAGCTGCAATAGGTAAGCTATAAACTAATTTTATCTCATTAAATTGAAGGTAGAACTAGTATATATACCATTTTATTCTCTTACGGCTACAAATAAATGTACAACAACAACCTACCTAGTAATGGTGCATTGATTTCTTATGAAATTTAGATTATCTTATTAGTGTTCACGTATAATGCTCGAGCAAAAACAAATCTTGCTTGCACATGAGAGGGGGCGTGTTAGAGTTTAAAACCTCTCTGCGGTCTACTACCACAAGCTCAGCTTGTGGTTGACTTGGTTCTTTGTCAGAAGCACTACAACTGCCCTTCTTTTTCTAAGCTATCACTGACATGACAAAAATCCATGCCCTTTCTTATGAAGGGGGATTGTAAAAACACCAGTTAAAGTACCAAGACCAAGTTTTACTGGTACCGATAGAAGTATAATGCTACAGGCAATAGGCATTATGCTAATTTAAGTGTGTGTCTTTGTGCGTGGGTGTGTTGATTTCTACCCGTGCTAATAGGACTTTATAGCATACCGGTATTGTCCTGGTCCAAGTTAAAACTGTTTTCCCTGTTTGCTCAAGGAGATAGTGTTCAAGTAACCTCTTAGCTAAATAATTTTTGTTAAATTGCAGAGTGCTATTCTCATATGAAGAAAGATGACAAAACTCAAGGTTTGCCTACCCACTTTCCTTTCGTAAAGAGTATCACCAACTAACTCAACTAAGCTTGTTCTGTAAATTTGTTTACATGCTTGAGTTGAAATGCTTTGGAGTCTGAAGTACTAAAATATCTTTGCTCTCTTCACTTGAGAGATATTTCTAGTATTAATCAGCGCAACACATAATCCCATAAAATTTGTTCTACTAGTACAAAGGAGCAAATTAATTTCCATCATCTCTGATGGAGCCAAAGATTCACTCTTTTTTAGGCTTTGGGGTATGATGGACTAAAGTAAAATGATTCTTTAAATTGTGTGCGCTTCTTTCAAAAGTGATGTAGTAGTTAGTCAATGAACTTTTGACGCTCATCATGGGTCATATGGAAACAGCCGCTCTATGCTTTAAACATAAGGGTGAGGCTGTGTACATCCGCCCCCCCTCCCTCCACCTTGCAATGGGCGGGAACCTTTGTGGCACGTGGTCTGGGTGATGTAGTAGTTGTTTTATAAAGCAGCGAATTGAAAATATTTTGAATTCAGCTTTTTGTAAATGAAATTTTTATATTTAAAATCTATGGAGCAATAAATAAATCACCCCGGTTCCCATGACATTGTTAACTATGCCAATCAAAACCAGTGTTTATGTGATACAAAGACGAGAACCATTTACTTCTCTTTTCTGTATATTTTTAATTTTGATTTTTGTTTTCTAGTTTCTCATTCTCATATTTTTAATTTTTTAAAACTCCAAATAATCTTTATAATGACTCATCTTTTTAATTTTTGCAGTGCCTGATCTTCAGATTATCTCATTTGATGGAGCAAGTGGATCTTACCCTGGCTGTACTGACATTGCATATACTTCAGCAGTCTCAGATGGTGTTGATATTATTGACTGTAATGTACAAATGAGTTTTGATGGAAAAGCTTTTTGCTTGGGTTCTGTAAATCTAATAGGTGTGACCACAGCTGTCCAAGTATTCAACAACCTTTCCCGTAGCATTCCAGAGCTCAAAACTGTTAAGGCAATACATAGTTTTGACCTCACATGGAGAGAGATCCAGAGCCTAAAACGTAAGTTCAGAATTGAAGTTTAATACTCCGACAGTCTCTCATATAACTTTACACTCTCTATTTTTTTCGTCCCGAAATAAACTTTACACTTGACCTTCTTCCCTTTTAGAAAAGAAATACTTCTATGTGGCTTACAAGATTTCTATCGTCTAAACAAATTTCAACCATACACTTTTGGGTTTTCAACAGTTTTTTCTAAAGCTTGTGAAGTCAAACCAAAATGTCAATCTAATTGAGGGACAGAGAGAGTTGATTTAGCAGTAACCACTCAATGTTAGGTCTACTTCATTGTTTGTTCAAATTTCATGTCTATTTTTCTCAAGCAACATGGCTACCAATCAAGTTGCACTTCCTAAATATTCCTTATAATCATGTCTGTGTGTTGGTCTTCTAGTCCTATCTATGATACAAAAAAGATAGCAAAGTTTTCTGTTCATTTCTAGTTTTTGTAAATTCACAAGTTATTTGCTTTCAAGTTTCTGACTTGCATGCTTTTAAATAAAATAGAATAGAGTTTAACGGTAATCAGTACCACACAATGAAAACTCCTTATTTGCCTGGGTGGTAGTGTGTGGGTGTGTTTACTCGTTTGTTCTCTACTTTGATGATTTGTTGACGGTCTGGAATTACTGTTTTTTTGCTATGGTATGTTGATTCTTTGAGATTAACTTCCAATTACTATTTTCTAAATAATTGATTTTCATTACATTTGCATGTGCCAATTTTTTGCAGCATCAATTTCAAACCCATTTATAGATTTTCAATTACAACGGAACCCCAAAGACAGAAATGCTGGGA
This sequence comes from Cuscuta australis, assembly GCA_003260385.1. Lineage (NCBI taxonomy): Eukaryota > Viridiplantae > Streptophyta > Magnoliopsida > Solanales > Convolvulaceae > Cuscuta > Cuscuta australis. The sequence goes on from NQVE01000192.1 coordinate 3,409,081, forward strand.
AGTTTATGACACTTGAAGATTTTTTGGCATATGCAAAAAATGCTTCATCTCTTTCTGGTGTTCTCATTAGCATTGAGGTGAGTTAATCTAGTTGCACTTTCTTCTTTCTCTTTTTCACTTGTACTTGTAGGGTCATCATTATAACTTACAAGTGACGTTACTGCATCAAGAAAAGGAGATTTGCATTACATAGCATGGTTATTTGCACACTAACACTATTGGCTCACAATTTTGAAAACATATTTGCTCTAGCATCTGTATTGACGAGCACTTTAAAAAGGTATTAATATTCAACGTAAGAGATGTGAGAGTGTATTATCACATCGATTACTCCTATAGCTGTTAATAGTTTTAAGCATTCTAGTGCAGGGAACTAAATCATACTTATTCTGTTAAGAAAATCATGTTTACAGAGAAGTACTTGCTAACCCCCCCCCTCCCCGAAAACTCATGTTTAATTTTTTTTAAGTTCGTTGAATTTGATGTGCTCTGTCCAAAGAGGTGCAATTATTTGACGTACTGCTGCACTTCATACAGAATGAGGCCTACCTGAGAAAGCTGGGACTGAGTGTCACTGAAGCTGTTCTTCAAGCTCTAAACAATTCTGGATATGCTAATGTTACAACTCCGAAAGTCATGATTCAATCTAATGACAGTGCTACTCTGAGAAATATCACAAACAAGAAATATGAACTTGTTTACAGGTTAAAGGAGGACATACGTGATATTGAGAACTCAACTATTTCGGAGATAAGGAGCTTTGCAAGTTCTGTAATCATAAGCAAAAAATCTGTGTTTCCAACAGATGATCAATTTCTGATCGAGCAAACACACGTTGTAGCAAAGATGAAAGAGGCCAAGCTTAAAGTATATGTGCAAGTCTTCAACAATGAGTTTGTATCTCAAGCATGGGACTTCTTCTCTGATCCATATGTGGAGTTAAACAGCTATATTTTCGGTGAAGCTCCTATTGATGGTGTTATAACAGCCTTCCCAGCCACGGCCGATAAATACAGACGTAAGTAAATAACTGTCAATTTTAGTTTTAGACTATGACACGCGAATACTAGGGTGGAGCTGCGGAGGGGAGGGTTAATTCTCTCTCTCTTTCTTTCTCTCTCTCTCTCTCTGCGTGTGTGTGCGTGTGTAACAACAAACCCAGTAAAAAGCCCACGAAAGTAGGGTTTGTGTACCCAGACCGTACCCCTACATAGACAGTAGAGAGGCCTGTTTCTAAGAGACTTTACAATAGTACGGACTACGGACAAAGAAAACACATTAGCACGAACTACTACGTAAGAGCACATACACAAGACACCGACATACCAACACTAGCAACAAGACCTAAAGCACAGAAACGTGCTTTGAAGGAAATACCCCCCCCCCCCCCCATCCCTCCCTCCCCAATTTGTTTATAGAAATGCCTTGTTAATCAAGAATTAGGCTTGTAGCATGTTTGGTAACGGTAAATCTGGCTGCATTTGCTGAACTCTGGCTGATAATGTGATAGAGCATACAATTTGAACTAGGGATAGTCCAAAAACTAAAGTGTTATGATGGAACCTAGGGAGCATAAAATTTGATCAAAATTATAACCAACTACTGCCTCACCTCAGACCAGAAACAACATACGTATCAACAGAATATGCCATAGTACGAAATGGTGCACAAATACCTTTGTTTATTGTATAATACTCCGTATCTCGTAGTCGGTGCAGAGTAGTGTTTATGTTCAATCACCCAACTTTTGTTTCATCACTAACCACTTTAGTGCACAAGTCAAATAAATTAGCGTTTGACAGACTCTAGTTGACAAGGACTGCCAGGTTCTCCAAAGCATTCCCCCACATCAAAACCGACCTTAATAAACCATCGTTGTTTGTGCCTTGTGGAGATGTCTACACTAGTTTGGTTTGCAATCTAACACTATGTTTTTTGTATTTCACAGGCTGCCCTTGTCTGGGGTACAAGGAATTACCTTCCTACATGTTACCAGTTCAACCAGGCAGTCTATTTCAACTCATACCTCCTACTGCTTTGCCACCAGCAGAAGCTCCCAACGCTATTCTCACAGAGAGTGATGTGCTGCAACCAGCCCTGCCACCGGTTTCCAAAGTTTCTCCTCCTCCTCCTCCTCCACCACCTTCTGGCAGTGCATCAGCTCCACCGCCCAAAGCTCCTCCCAGCGGGCAGCCCTCAATCACCACCTCTGGCATTTCTGCGATCAGCATGTGCATTCTTCTTCTTCTCTCGGTCTTGGTGATCTGCTGATCAAATCGTGGTTTGGTCGGGTCTATGTACAACTTGTATCTCCATCTGCTACATCTCCATTCACATTTCTATGTATAAATATTCAATGAGGTTAGTTTAATTAGATTCCACCTCGGGAAACTTGTGATTTTCCTATCATCATGTGTTCACTCCATATTTCCTCCTTCATCGTCCCTCTTCATTTGGTTCTTTTTATTTTTTTGCTGGCGATTTATTATTATTATTATTATTATTATTATGATTATGATTATTATTACTATGGAGTATTATTATTTTGTTATGACATAACATTGTATAAGCAGGGTGTTCAATTAATTTATTTGTTCAGTTGAAGATGGCTTCAGGGTTCTAGTTGCTCTCCCGTGCATGTGATTCCATTGCAAGTGTGAAAATCCCTTTCTCCTGCAATAGAGTTTAGTGTAAAAGACTAACACTATGTTTGGTTCAAAGAATTAGAAAGAAAAAGAAAAGAAAATAATTTTCTCTCATTTTCTCCATACCAAATTGGGGGAAATTTTGTTTCTCTTCTCTTACTTCATTTGCCTTCGTATTATCTTTCCCTTCCACTTTTTTTTCTTTTTCTCTCTAACCAAACAAAAAAAATTATTTTTTATCTTATTTTCTTTTGTTTTCCCTTTTAAATTCCTTGAACCAAACATAGTGTAAATTAGTGTTAAAATAGAGAAAATATATCAAAATAAAAGTTTCATATACTCCGTATTTATTTATGAAATAAGAGTTGAAATGCTTATACGATGTCAATCATGATCATATATACATTACAAAAAAGTATTGTAAAAGTCTCATCATTATTTGTATCTCAAAATTTTTCAAAATGTTTAAATTTAAAAAAGACTTTGACATTGAAATTTCAAATGTATATTGTAGAAATTTCATTAGCAAATGTTACTACCTCCGTCCCATTTTATAACGCCTGTTTCGGTTTACGATGTTTGACTGAAATTATTTTTAAACCATTTTATATGACAAATGGTATAGAATTAAAAAATAAATATTACATATTAAAAAAACTACATCAAAAATTCTACAAAACTAGTAGTGACAATAATATTTTATTTTATCAAATTGCTAACGAAAATAGAAAAAGAAAGTGAATGAAGTTTGACCCTGTGAATAGTAAACAGGCATTATAATTTGGGACGGAGGGAGTATGTCTTATCATTAGTTTAGCTTTAAAGATTGATGTTTTATTTTGTTTAATATTTGAAAAATGGTGCAGTGAAGAAAAAATTTAAAATCAGAAACAAAATTCGTTTCATCCCGTGCATGACATGGGTTAAAATACTAGTTTATTTAATAATGTTCATGCTTGTTCTTTTTTCTCTTTTAGAAAATAAATATGTTAATCTTATAATTTTTGTATCTTATTCTAGATAAATTTTAATTAGGTGTTTTCTCAATCTAAAAAATATCTTGGATCTTTTTAGAGATTGGTTGCCTCACTGCCTCGATTCCAATCAACATACTCCAAGTATGAGTTAAAAAATGTGCAAAATAATCCTTATGTAACTTGTAAATACAAATACGAAGGATACATAATAAACACCGTACTATATAAATACATCCAAATATATATTTTCTTCCTCTCTAAGTATTTGTTTATTTTTGGCTTTTTTCAGTCAAATTTAGTAAATCTTGACTTCAAATTAAATAAAAATGATGAGTATTAGATATTGATACAAAAATAATTTTGTTAGATTTATTATATAAAATATTTTCAAAATATTATTTTATCTAATTAATGTATAATATATTTTATTTAATTATGAGTCAAAGATTAAAAAACAATTGACAAAAAAACCAAAACTGGACAAATATTCAGGAAAAGAGGTAGTAATATGTATGATATCAAAACTATCGTTTCATAATATCTCTTACTATTCTAAATTTTATCATCATTCCAAAATAATTGTCTTATATTGGATAATGAAGTCTGTCTAAATTTATTTTTATATAATTTATTCAAATAATGATATACAATTCCAAAGTAAAATTTTTAGTCTATACTTTGTAAATCGATATAAAATTCTTTAACAAATGATTAAACAAAATAAGTAAAAAAAGGAATTCTATCATGGACTTCAAAAATTTACTCTTTTCATTTAATTCCAATGAAGGCTTTACGCCTTTACCCCAACTTTAGTTTAATAAAAGAATTTGCTAGAAACAAAGTATCAGACAATTAATTGAGAAGGAAGAAAGGGACTAAAAAGAAAGAATGAGAAATGCTAGAGTCACAAACATTTCGGTCACAAAATACACAAACTTACCATTTATGTATTGAAATGTTCACTTTTTAATTATTCAACACCATTTTATTCATTTAGTGAGGTGCACAAATGACAAGATTGTGTATTTTGTGACCGAAATGTTTGTGACTCTAGCATTTCTCAAAAAGAATTCAAGTTTGGGGTAAAGCCTTCATTTCAGTCAAAATAGTTCAAGTTTATTATTGTTATTATTATTATTATTATTATTAAAGGAATAACACTTTCACTATTTAAACATCACAAAAACTTTTCTTTATTTGTGTATTTTGATTAATTATTTGATAAAATAAAATATTCGTGTCACCTTTTATTTTGTAGAATTTTTGATGTAATTTTTAATATGTAGATTTTCTTTTTAGTTCCATATCAATCTTTACATAAAATGAATTGAAAAAACTTGAAATTTTTACTCCCTCCGTCCTAAAATGTTCTTCCCGTTTCTGTTTACGGGGTGTGACCAACTTTATTTTCAATTCAATTTATTTGATTGTAGGTATAAAATTGAAAAATAAATTTATATATTTAAAAACTACATGAAAAGTTATACAAAACAAAAGGTGACATGGTTATATTATTTTATCAAATAACCAACGAAAATAAGTAAAAAAAATAATTAAAATTTAATCATCTGAATAATTAAGAAGAACGTTTGAAGACGAAGAAAGTATACAGTAAAACATTTTGAATCTAAATGCATTGTACTCCCTTCGTCCCTGAGTATTTGTCCACTTTTGACTTTTGAAATTTAATAAAAATGATACGGAGTATTAGATATTGATACAAAAATAGTTTTATTAGTTTTTTTATATCAAATATTTTTAAAATATTATTTTATCTATTTAATATACAATATATATTTCATTTAGTTATATGTCAAAGATTGAAAATGGTTAACCAAAAAAAAATCAAAACTAGACAAATACTCATGGACCGAGGTTGTAGGTTCTATGTGTTATTTCAGGAACATAATCTCTCCCTCAAAAGCCATCCACGGGCGACCCGGCCCGACTGACTTCATCTTCTCCAATCGTTCCTGGACTCCAACAGGGAGAGGGAGAGGGAGAGGGAGAGAGATGATCAACAGGACAAAGCTGAAAACCCTTCTCTCTCTCTTTGCCCTAAACTCGATCACTCTCTACCTCTATTTCTCCTCCCACGACGCCGATCACATCCGCCACAAGTCTCCGGCGAACCCCCGGTCCCATCCATCGGAAACTCGCTACAAACAATCGCATTCCCCTCCGTTTCGCACCAAACCCTGGCCGATACTCCCGTCTTACCTCCCGTGGTCCCAGAGCCCGGATGTCGCGCTCAGATCCTGCGAGGCGTACTTCGGAAACGGCTTCACGCGCCGCCTCGACCTTCTCGCGCCCTCCGATGGGGGCTGGTTCAGGTGTTTCCACAGCGAGACGTTGCAGAGCTCGGTGTGCGAGGGAGGGAGGGTTAGGATGAGTCCGGATAAGATTAAAATGTCAAAAGGAGGAGAGAAACTGGAGATGGTGATGGGAAGGGGAGAAGAGGAGGAAATGCCTGTGTTCGAATCCGGAGCGTTTGATATCCAAGTCTCGGATCCATCCAAGTCCGGGAAGAAGGTCGTGCCCCAAGGTTCCATTGGGAAATACACTATGCGGGAGTTGATTGATTCAATTCTGTTCACTGGTGCCGAAGACTTCCAATGCACAGAGGTTCGAATTCTTGTTTTTTTTTCTTTTCGTTTTTTATTTGATATATTCAGAGATGAAGACTACTTGGAGGCTTCAGAGTTAGATCTAGTCTTAGAGTTTTATAAGTGTGCTTTGGGATCACTCCTGTGTTTCTCCCAATAAATTTGCAAGCCGACTTTCTGCAAATAATGGTTTAGGATGGAAATAGAAATATTCGGTGTGTTAAGAAAGATATGCGAGGAACACACGCTTGATGATCTTGAAGTTAATTTTAATGGAGGTTAATTATGGAATCTTATTTTACATGCTGGATATAATTGAATTACTTTAGGGCATCCCTTGGAATGAGGTTGTTATAGTTTGTTAGGACTTAGGATATAGGATATGGAGTACCATTACAAGCTCTCTTGGCCAAACAAAGGTCATTTAGGTTAGATGAATTGCTCTTAATGTTCCCAAACAACAATTTTTGTTATGTTTGTGCTTGTGTTTTAATCTTTACAAGAACATAGGAACATTCATCTCAAAGCACTTGTTTTTCTAACGTGTGGAATCTCTTTGTCTTGACGTGTTTTGCGACTCTGAAAAAATTGTATTGTTTCAGTGGATTGAGGAGCCAACACTTCTGGTGACACGCTTTGAGTACGCAAACCTTTTCCACACCTTCACGGATTGGTACAGTGCATATGTGGCATCCAGAGTCACTGGCTTGCCGAGTCGACCTCATGTTGTCTTCGTGGATGGCCACTGTGAGGTATGCCTCCATTAGATGACCCCCTCTATGAATGTTCTGCCATGTAGTTTCAACCCAAATTTTTTGGTAATTGTGGTTGATTTGCTTATTCTGCTTACATTCAAAATAAGTAAGCTATTGATTTACTTATATGGCTGAAATGGATTACCAAATGCATTTCCCTTCCCAAAATTTGGCAATCATTTCTGCGACATAGCCTTGTCAGGGAAATCTTAAGTAGATAGCAACAATAAACCAAGTATAATCCCAACTTTCATTGAGTCTGATGGTCAAGATGCACACAGCCTTACCCTGAAAAAAATAGAGTTTGTTTTGTTTATACGTTTGATGCGTTGCTGCATTTAGTCCAAAATTGCATAGAGAGTAACAAGAATGGAAGTTTAATGTGCCATTTAGTAACGACAACAACATTACCCCAGTGCCTCAATGGCTCCTGCCCATTGCGGGGTAAGGGGGGTCGGATGTATGCAGTCTGACCCCTATGTTTAAAACATAGAGCGGGATGACCCATGATGAGCGTCAAAAGTTGCATTGACTAACTGCTACTTCACAATTGCAAGAAGTGCAAACAGTTTAAAGACCCAATTTGCTTTATTCCGTCATACCCCAAAGCCAAAAGATAGTGAATCTTTGGCTCCATAGGGGAATGGAAATTAATGTGCCATTTAGTAAATAAATGAAATTTAAATTTTAACTCATGCTCGAACTGGGCTTTTTTTTCGAACAGATGCAGTACTAAATATCCTTAAAAAATGATTTATTTCAGGCCATTTTCTGTCTTCCCACTTGTTTTCATCATAGTTCAACAACATATAGGTTTACATGATCCTAACAAATTTACACTACACTTGAGCAAGTCACTCTTAGAATTGATTTCCAAACCCTATTTAGCCATACTGATATTTTCTCCCATGTATTGTGGTATCATATTTATGTCCCCTTTGCTATAAAAATTCTCAGACACAATTGGAAGAAACATGGAAAGCACTGTTTTCAAGCATCAGATACGCAAAAAATTTCAGCGGTCCTGTTTGCTTCCGCCATGTCGTTCTCTCACCCTTGGGGTATGAGGCAGCCCTCTTTAGGGGCCTCTCACAAAATATAAACTGCCAAGGAGCTTCGGCCCATGAACTGTGGCAAAACCCAAACGACAAGAGAACCGCGAGGTTGCATGAGTTTGGGGAGATGGTAAAAGCAGCCTTTGGGTTCCCAGTGAATAGACTAAACAACCCCTTGAAGCCTGTTTCAGGTCACAATATTCTCTTTGTTCGGCGCGAGGACTATTTTGCCCACCCCCGTCACAGCGGGAAAGTGCAGTCGAGGCTTAGCAACGAAGAAGAAGTGTTTAATTCGGTCAAAAACTGGGTGGCATCATCATCATCATCAAGACAATTGAAGTGCAAGGTGAATGTAGTGAATGGGCTGTTTGCACACATGTCGATGAAGGAGCAAGTTCGAGCAATACAAGACGCCTCCATCATCGTGGGGGCCCACGGGGCGGGTCTTACCCACATCATATCCGCGATGCCGAGGACGGTAGTTTTAGAGATTGTTAGCAGTGAATACAGACGTCCCCATTTCGCCCTCATCGCGCAATGGAAGGGTCTCGAGTATCACCCCATTTTCTTGGATGGGTCCCACGCCAATCCCCCTGTCGTGACTGACAAGCTCCGCAGCATTTTGAAAAACAGCTTCGAATGCTGACCTTGCAGGCTCTGCCGCTGCTTCAAAATTGATTGATGGCTAACATATACAGGGCAAGATTACGAAAACCCAATGGGGAATAGTCTCAGTTTTGGCTATCTTCTATCTGTGTATTTGCAGTGTATCAGTCCGTGTAGTCAGTAGTGTAATACGTACTTCATCATTTTAGCTACGAATACATTTTCAAAAGAAATTAAATTATACGAATACGTTATTTACCGTAAAAAAGAAGTGGTCATTTTTTTCTACTGGACGGTTCTCATGACGTTGCCCGACAATGTCATGGGATGACCCGTGGGTGCTCCGGTGTACCGTTTGTAAAATTGACGGTTTTTACCCTTCGGAACTTCCGGTAAATCCCCTTCAAAGTCGAAATTAAATTGTGAGGTGCAATTGAAAGGGGTGGGGTGTGTGTGTTCAGGTCGGGGCACAGGGTAGGGGGGTTACCGGGGGATTCGGAGGGGTAGAAACCATCAATTTTACAAATGAGGCACCAGAACGTACCCGGGTCATCCCACGGCATGAGATTCCAATATCATTGAAACCCCACCATTTTTTCAATATATAATAGATATACTTCCTCTGTCTTGAAGTTAGTTCAATATGTAACTTGATTCGGTTACAAAAAAGTGAAACAACAATAATCCGCTAAGAATAGTAATAATTCCACCCTTGATGTCTAGATTAATGCAACTATGCTACTCGGGAATATTGGTTTTGGCGTGCATTTGGTGTTAAATGCTTGGGGTCTCTCTAGCATTTTTTATTTTAAAAGTAGATAGATTTTTGTTAGATCTTAGATATATTATTCCATGTATTGCCTGAGATTAGGGGTGGACGGTTCAGGTTTTTAGTCGTTTGGGCTTATAGAATCGGGCCGGAACGGCTTGGAACACTACGTTGTCCTATTTTGTTCCGCTCGTTTTGAGATTGGGACAATACGGAACTAATTTGATTTTTTAAATAAAATGTGAATATAAAAACTTTGTACACCGTAATATGTGAAGCCCTAAAATAATCCGAATATTTTATATAAATATCTTTAATAAATCATCAAATAAAGTGTAACAGAAACATTTTTTAGCAAAAAAATTGGCTAACTACATTTTAGTTTATAAAACATATAAGCTCTTATAATCATGTCACTCTTGTTTCGTAAAGCTTTTCATGTACACTTTTTACTTTGTAAAATGTAAAGTTTATTTTTTAATTCCGCAACAATTCTTTAATAAATTGTATTGAAAATAATTTTAGCTAAATATTATAAATCAAAACAGACTATTAAAATTGGGATGAAGGGCGTAAACAAATATGTACTCTCTCCGTCCCAAATTATAATGCCTGTTTACTATTTACAGGGTCAAACTTCATTCACTTTCTTTCTCTATTTTCGTTAGCAATTTGTTAAAATAAAATATTATTGTCACTACTAGTTTTGTAGATCTTTTTATATAGTTTTTTAATATATAATTTTTATTTTTTAATTCTATACCATTTATCATATAAAATAGTTTGAAAATAATTTTAGTCAAACATCGTAAACCGAAACAGGGGTTATAAAATGAGAGGGTGGTAATAGTAGATAATTGTTTGAGTCTAGACAATAATGTATGTGTCTCGATAAATAAAGTGCACGACCTTCTTCTCGTTATTTTGTTTGTATAAACAAATAATTATATTTATTCAAATATTTTCTAACCGGAATAACTAGACAAAATGATTTTCTCCTGTTCATGTTACAATTTAATCCTGTTCAAGATGGTTTTGGAAAAAAGTTTGTTGACACAATGAAAAAAGACATTATAATGTCGAAACAACTATTCTTCCCGACTTGAGTTAAATATATTTTCAATCCCTGTAAAATAGATAAGCTTTATTTTTATTTTTTAAATATTTTTTTGTTGAAGTCACCCTTATAATATTTTTTATTTCGACAGTAATCCTTACACATAATTAAGATTATTTCTAATTTCTTCAAACAACTTGTTTATTTCGTAATCAAGATCTTAGTCATACATTTCTAATCAACTCGAACACAATTTTCATGTCTTAAAGAGTATCCTTCTGTTTGATTTGGCACCCTTATTTAGGAGTATGAAAAAAAGTGCAAAGCTTTGAAGAATATTCCTAGTTTTTACACTTTCTTCATTTAAATTTAAGTTAACATTTATTTACTATTTACATGGTCAAATTTCATTCACTTTGTATATCTATTTTTGCTACTTATTTAATAAAATAATATAATCAAGTTATCTCTTATTTCATAAAAGATTTAATCTTATTTTTTTCTATAACAAGCAAGTTTTATTTTGAACTCTACTCCAATTTTCAAATAAGTTGTATGGAAAATAGTTCCAATCAGACATCATATCTGAAACAAACGATTTAAAGAGAAGAAGTTGCTCATTTTCTCATTCAAAAAACAATAAAAAATATTGATGTGTTAATAAAAATTAATTTTACACAAACATAGAATTTTGGTACAAACCTGCTGTGTAACTAGGGTATTTATAAACAAAATCTTTCGCACAAGAAGATCAGAGAAGATATGGAATCGGTAGATGATTTCAGAAGGATGACAAAGCTCAGGGAGTGCGTTTTCGGACTTGTGGGAGACGGCTTCGCGATTGCGGCGGCGGATGCGTCCACGGGGTACAATTTCACCGGCGACAATACCACCGAGGATAAGATCACCGTCCTCGATTCTCACAAGCTAGTCGCCGCTGTTGGTTTCCCGGCGGACAGGTCTCACCATTCATCTGATTTGATTTGTATGTTAGGGTTTCTTCGTTTTTTGAGTGATTCTTGTTTTTTTACATTGATTCGTACTCATGTAGGCATAAGATCATGCATTCCATAGAGGATAACTGGGATGGGATCACTTGGACCACTGAGTCCACCGCCAATTTCATCCGTACCGAGCTCAACAATGCTTTGAACAACGGAGAGGTTTGGATTCTGTCTTTCCCATCTCTGTTTCGTAAGACTGTTTTGATCAATTGCAGATTTTTGGGATCGGCTAGGTCTACTCCTTGCAGATAAGCTCTGTGTTTGTGATGTCATGCTTCAAAGTAGCTTATATCTCCATTCACTCCTCTCTAAGTGCATCACAGTGTCTATGCCTGTCCTTTAGTTTATGCTTATTCGATGTTTTTAGATGTTTCTCAAGCAATTTGAGCTTCGGACAGAGCCAAAGCACAGCCCTACCTTGAATGTTGTGTTTCCATTTTTAGGACTTCAGTATTATACTTCTACATCCTCCTGCCTTGACCCTGTCTCTTAGACCCTTCCTTAGGAATCTCTTCCAAACCACAGTAAAAAGCACACTGCTTGAAAACTTGGATTTCATCCCCAGTTACAGGTACGCCACCAATACTGTCTTCAAACTATAATAGAACACTATTAAAATCTCCTATTACAATCCATGCCCCTGGCACCTTCCCATCAACTGTTAGTCGATGCGTCCACGCCTTAAGACTCTTCCTCGAAGATTTTTGAATTCACTAAGTCCCGGTCTCTTGAACTCCATCAAAGCACCACACTAGTTTGGCAAACAATCCTTGCCAATATGATTCAACCCCAAAATTTCACAATATCAATCTCGAACCGCTTACAATGAAGATTTGAAGGTTATCTTCTACCTTCCCCAAGGATTTCTCAGCTATCCTTAACCATGTACACAAGGATCTATACGGCTATCCCTGACCGTTTCAATGAGTGAAAGTCGTGTCTAAAAACATGAAAAAATGTTCAACACCTTTTGGCCGGTGAAGAATGGAGATTTTTTTCTCTCAAACAATGCAAGATCAACCTATAAATGGGAGAGTATATATGCAATTTACTGGCAGTTCTCTGTTGACTTTTAGAATTTCATGGTCTTATTCCTTTTAGAATTTCAACCGAGCTTGAGGACATTAGGAAAGGGTTTTATCCTCTTGATTATGAAGACTTTATAAAGGTGGGTATGGTGTGTTTGAGCTAGGTGGTTTTGGCCAGGCACGTTTCTTGGGTAAAAAGGGTAGTTACTTTAGGCATTTGCTATTTTCGGATTAATGGATTGTCCCAAAAATGGACAAGTAAATCTAGACGGGTTTTTCGGGTTTTGTTTTTTGAATTCTTACCTGGGTTGAAGGTAATCTTGAAATTTTACAATCGCTTGTGATCTTTATCTTAAACGGAGTAGAAGAATTGCTTAGGTTGTGAAGTGGTAGTCTTTGTATTGGCCAGTGTAAAAGTTAAGCAACCTTTCATGCAGGAGATCTCTTTACTTGCTCGGTCAAAGTGTTGTATACTTGTATTCCTCTATGAAGGACAGAGAGCTATTTTCTTGAGATGTCAGTCCATTGCATATGTGCTACATGAAGTAAACACGATGCGTATGCAAATTTAATTTCCGGATATGCTCTAGAAAAGTTGGGGAATGATTTTATTCTTGAAGCTCATCTTGTTTTTATGTTTCACATGTGCAATGGATGACAAGTTAATTTGGTTGCGACTTTGGTTAGGTTAAGAGGTTGAGCATGCTAGTCGCGGGCTATGACGAAGTCGAAGGCCCTTCCCTTTACCATATTGACGGCAATGCTTCAATGAAGAAGGTTGAGAAGGGGGCTTTTGATGGCAATGGGTGTTATTATAACCTCCGAATGGTGAACAATCGGTACAATAGAAGAATGTCACTAGAAGATGCAATTTGTTTGGTCAATGATTGCATGGCGGAACTGAAATCCAGGCGGGTTATGAAGTCACCATACTATGGTGTCAAGATCGTTGACAAGGATGGAGTGAGAGTACACATCCCAGTTGAGAATTGTGTGATTCGTTCTTCCAGCTAATTTTTCCACCATTATCGTTTTGGTGGAAGAATTGATTCTGAAAAAGATGGGTGGTTTTCCCAAACTACCAGATCTATCTAGTCTAGAACTAGAACTGGCAAATCGGTCGTTCAGGTCGGGTTCGGGTTCAGTTACTTCGAGTTTGGGTTATTTTGGACTCTAGTCAATTCGGGTTCGGGTTTAGAATGTATGTTCATGACCTAGTGACATCGGGTTCGGGTCAACCCAACGGGTTATGACTTTGGTTTTTTAAATATTTAAATTCACGTTAACACTTACATTTTCTATTAAATAAATTTAAAATATCAAAAAATATGTATTAAATCTATTAGATTATTCTACTTCAAATCCTAAATTTTTCTAGATATATAAATCAATATAAGGAATTTAAAAAATGCTTATGTTTTATAAAAAAATTAATATAATTATGCAATATCATTAAAATTGTCTGAAAATATAAATTTATACATTAAAAACGAGTAGTAAAGTTTATGATTTTGAAAAACTCCTACTTTAGCAGGTCGGTCGGGTTCGGGTTTGATCCATTTTAGTGGGTCAATCCTCACCCAAATGCACATACGTTGTGCACCTTCAATTAGCGTTGGAATCTTGATCAATGGTTAATATTTATCTTTGAAGCGTTTCTATATATAATCGTGCTTCATAATTAATAAATATTTATGTGTTTAATAATAAATAATAATTATGCTTATGACATATTATACTGTGATATTTTTATTTATGGCAAGATTTTCATGACATTTGGGAACCAATGTCATGGGATGACTCAGGGCGCTCGGGTGCCCGTTCGTAAAATTGACGATTCTTACTCCTAACCCCCTGGTAAACCCCCCACCTAGCCCTAACCCGAACACACTCCCCACCTCCTTCAATTGCACCTCACAAGTTGATTTTGACTTTGGAGTCAAATTTTGACTCCAAAGTCAAAATTAACTTGTGGGGTGCAATTGAAGGGGTGGAGGGGTGTGTTCGGGTCGGGGCGGGGTGGGTGGGGGATTAGGAGTGGTAGGAACCGTCAATTTTACGAACGGGGCACCCGAGTGCCCCGGGTCTATTTATATATGAACGTTTCCATATATAACTATGCTTAACAATTCATAAAAATTATATTAATTAATATTAAAATTGTGCTTTTGACGTATTATATTATGGAAACCTTAATAATATCAACGTTTCCATTTATACTTGTGCTTAAAAATTAATAAAAGTTGAGGAATTTACTTAAATATCACTAAAACGTAATGACTTTCTCCAAATATATAGAATCATATTAATTTTTTCTAATGTAGAACTTTTAGTTATTTATCCATCATTCATTATTTAAGTAAATGTTCGCTATCACTGGATATTATTCCCTTTTTCTGCACATTATTAAATGCTATTTATGGAATAAAACAATTTAAGTGCTATTTATGGAATTGACTTAATTTTAATGATATTTAGTTCAAATATTTCATAAAAGTTTGCAGAAAGGTTATTATTATTACATCAAAATAGTAATAAAAACACTAAATTTAAAATTTTAAGAATTGAAATAGGAATGTTTCTGTGTTGAAGAATATTGAAATCGAACATTCATGTGTTTAATAATTAATATTTATTAAATGGTTGAATATTTTTATTGAAATATATTATTTGTGTTAGGCATGCGTTACATTAAAATAGCAATAAAAACACTAAGCTATAATGGTAAGATTTGAAATAACTTTGAAATAGCATATATTTTTAGAAAATCTTTGGTACTCTATTACCTAATGTATGTTTATATAATCTCAATTTAATTATGAAAAGAATTTAATAACTTTAAAAAAATTATGCTTGAGCTTTTAATTTATGGTAATATATTACGTTTTAAATTGGTAATTAATTTCTCTTGCGACACATTAATTATTACCTTTTGAAGAGGAAATAAATTTTTTATTACTTTTTAATGAAAATTTTGGTAATAAACTGAAATATACATTATTAAAATAAACATAATGAATAAATAAAAATAAATTCAAATTTTAATTTTTAATATAATTACTTTACATTAATACCTTTTATGAAAATTGATAAAATTTAACCCAATAACTATAGCATGCAAAGAACACTTAAATAATATAAATAGTATATTAATTCTTATACATTTGCATTAGCTTAATTTAGCTTAGGTTACAATGGTGGTTTCTCTCCCCATTTATAGTCTATCGCTACTCTATACCATGGTATGCACATGTTATGCGCTTAATAAGGAAACAAAGTGTATAAAACTTTCTTGGTTGAGAGTTGTGTTGATAACCTACCAAACTTTCTTGGTCTTTTTTTGAATGTTGAATGAAGTGCTTATTGTTTCAAAAAAAAAGTGTATAAAACTTGAAGTGACGAAAATGCCACGCAAGCGCGTTACTTCTACCCAATTGGAATTCAAGCTTCAAAAATTACAACAAATAGGCATTTGTAGTTATTTGACTCTTTGTTTTTTCAATATGTATAAACAAATCTAGAGTAATACACTCTACTACGTATTTTAAAAGTAAATTAATAATTCTGGTACATTGTTTACTTTTTCATGTGGACCAAAGGACATTCTTTTGGAAAAATGCAAGGCTATGCATCCCTTATAATTGAGAACATGTTGACGTGTGTATGGTCAACGTTTTGGGAAAGAAGTTACTCCATTAATATATACTCCCTCCGTCCCATAAAGATGAGTACGTTTTGACTAAAGTAGAAATTAAATGAGGGATACTTTTGTGTTGACTTTGCAAAAATACTCTTAATGTGATGGGTAAAAGTATGATGTGATGTATAGATTATTAGGAAAAAGGTATGATGTGATAGGTAGGGTTTGAAAAGTAAGGGGTAAAAGTGAGTTTTTAATAGAAATGGGTAATGGATTGCGGGACGCAATTTTTTTGAAACGTGTAAATCTTTTTGCAACGGAGAGAGTATAAAATATGGATTGGGTTGTCAAGACGTGTTTTGTCCCTACTCCTTAACAAAGCTTTTTCGACGCACACTAGGCACTATATGACCAAACATTACGAAACTCTCTGGCTTCTTCTTCTCAGCAAGTTAGTTCTTTCATTGAGAGCTCGAGAACTTCACTCAAGACGAAACCTTTCCACAGAACGATGGTGCAGACTAGCAGCAATGCAAACCAGGTAATTACCGGGAATCCCCCTCATGGAGAAACCAGCGCCACTGTAGGCCGTCACCCTCCTATCAGCGTAACAGAAGCAGAGGCCTTCAGTCATCGAATCGAGATCACGGCAGATCAGCTCAAAGAGGTGATGGTGGCTAACCCTTTTACCAATACACTAGTAGTGTAGACACCTCCACTCCCTCTTGTGATATACTACGTAGTTACGATCAACAATGAGGTCGATACAATCTTCACTAAAAATTCCAAAAAAATTGTAGTTTTTGAAAATAAAAAAATAAAAGAACTAAATTAAATCGGACTACGGTGGCGAATTTGGATAATCCTAAACCACAATGTATGGACTAGATTAGTTGGGAAAATATTTTTATCACTTCTAATTTTGTAGAAAAGATTTAAAATTTTGTTTCATTTTGTGTGAAGTGTCAATCTTTTCAAGACAAGGAGTGTAAAAAAGACCACGAATAGTTTAAAGAGTCTTGCTTTATTCCATAATACCTCAAAGTCAAGAAAGTAGTAAACCTTAATGGAAAGATAATTAATAACTCTTTGTCCTCTTAAAATATATTTTTGGGAGGCCAATTCACACACTTCATCTTGTACATCTCTCTTTCTCTCTCTAGGTTAATTGTATTTTATTTCTTCAAAGAGCTCAAAAGCTCCATTATATTAATGGCTTCCTAGCCTAGATCATAAACCATGTATACATTCCCGATATTTATAAAATTTTCCCGTTGGCAAGGTATCGCCAAAAAAGGCCCGTGATTTTCTTCCGATTTGGGTTTTCACGTCAAAATTTTTATGTTTATATTTTGGTATATTTTTTAGACTAGTTTATCGTTTTTGCCCGATTAAAAACAATATACCGGTCGATAATTTACACCATCGATTCGTATTATAACTCTTATTTTGAGAATTAAAATGTGAAAATCTTCTTTAGTAATTTTCTCACTTTCTTCGCTTGCCTACAATCTTTTGCGTTTTCTACTTTGGCAAGCTAAGAAACTTTTAATGAATGTGCAACTTTTTATATATCCATATTTCAAATCTACATTATTCATTATATTCCGTGCACATTGAACCATATTTTTAAAATTTTCTTAATTTCCGTATCAAGTCAAAATAGAAAACAAATTGTTGGGCGGAGAGATTATTATTATTATTATTATTATTATTATTATTATTATTATTATTATTATTATTATTATTATTATTATTATTATTATTATTATTATTACTCTCCATGTCCCTAATTGATTACAATTTTTTTTTCTCATCTTTCAATAATTTTTGTTTACTATAATATTTTCGTTGATTATTTGATAAAATAAAATATATTTTTTTCATCTCTTTTTTGTATCAATTTATGTATGCAGTGATTTCAAAAGACATGAAGTTTACATCGTAATTCTCAATTTGTAATCAAAATGGAAACAGAAGAAGTACTACGGAGTGCATTAAGAAATAAATAAAGGGAAATGACTAACATACCCTTAAAGCTTTTCAAGACAGCCTCGAGTTCTTTCTGCCACCGTGTAGGTATAGAATTTATGTCCACTTTTAACAAGCAAGTCTGCAATTTTGCATTATAACAAACCAATCAATATAATTAGGTTTTCTTCTATTAATACTCCGTAAATGTCTTTTATAGACACACATAAAATAAATTACCTCTATTCCTCAGCATAATATCATGTTTTGACTTTTCGCAGTAAATTATTTTAAATTTTTGACATATAATTAAATAAAATATACTCCGTATATTATTTGTTAATTAAATAAAATAATACTTTGAAAATATTTTTTATCAAATGGATATAATAAAATTATTTTTATATCAATATCTAATATCACTTTTACATAACTTATATGATCAAAATTTGTCAATTTTAACAAAAATAAAAGTAAAAAATGAAGAAATTCTCAGAGAGACAGAGACAATAGTAGTTGTTTATGAAATCCAAATACTGTTTTTATGTGTATGTCTATAAAATACACGATTCATGTTGTCAAACTTATTAAGTCAAAATTGACATCACTATATTATGATCCATAAAAATAAGGAAAATACGGAGTATTTAATTTGGGAGACCCCAAGCTTTTCACACTAAGATAAAAATAGACACATACATACATTCAATATTTGTGGGGGACAGTTTGGGATCCCTTATTTGTGGGGCACAATTTGGAAAACTCGATATTTGTGGGGCACAATTTGGAAAACTCAATTTTACTAAATTCATATTATAACTATATATATATACTTTTTCTATAATTTATGATCAGATTGTGACAATCTTTTAGGGACAAATTATTAATAGAGAAAGAGAGATAGAGAAAATGTGTGTACCATGAAAGAGAGATTTCCATGGTCGAGCGTGGAGGAGAGGGGAAAGAAGCGTGGGAGGATATTGAAAATCAAAATTGTATCTGCATCCGTCGGATATCAGTCGGATATCGGATATATCCGTATCTGTTTCCAATTTTTTAAATCAAATTAAACAATAATTTAATTTTAAATTAGATTAAAGTCAAACTATTATTAAATCAACTATAATTTATTATGGGATAATTATTTTTTTGTTTTCATAATTTATGATACTCTACGATAACTTCATATGATAAAAAAATAAATACAACACACATATACACATTTTTATTTGTCTGCACATATTTTATGTGTCTACACATTTATTTTGTATTTAAAGTGTCTTATACTTTGAAATATCAATAGAGAAATAAAATATAAACATTAAAAAAACAGAAAAAATTATATATAACGGATCGGATATTCGGATAAACGGTTATCTAAACAAATGCATATTCGGATCGGATTTTAAACGGATCGGATATACAATTACCAAATCCGTATCCGTTTAGTAATCGGATACGGATAATATCCATTTAAAACGAATCCGAATATTTCCTCTTTAAACGGAAGCGGACGGTAATCGGATTTTCAGCTATCCGCTGACAGCCCTAGTGTCTGTCAGAAATAATTCTTTTTAGAAATTTTTTAGATGGCCGGCCAATATTATTGCTACATGGTTGAGAGAAATATTGCAGTTCACAAATTGACATCTCCGATCCATATTCAAGCAATATTTATCATACACGAAGTACTATTCTATTAAGAAAAATTGTAATATCGAAAGATATTAAATTTAAACCAAGTTTAAGTTTCTTTAAACACAAAAGAAACATTTTAGATGTAACCATTATTTAAAGACACAATTGATAGAATTTAGGATGGGTAAAGATAACTAGATTGAGCAATAAGACACTTGGGCTGAACCACATCAAAAGATTGAATCCAATCGATTACTTAGTTTAACTCAAGACTTTTATATACCGATAACTTTTCTATTCAACTTCCGATGTGGGATAAACTCTAACACTCCTCCTCAAGTGGACAATCGGGCCATTTTGAATCTAACCGGTTGACCACTTGCAAATGAACTCACAATCCCTTGACTTTTTTTTAGCGCCAACACTTAAAGACCACAAGCCGCTGGAGATGGACTTCCAGACAAGCAATCGTGTTAAACGGCCCACAGGCCGTTGGTTACATACTCCATACGGACAACTGGGCTAAAGCATAACGGGCCGCTAGGAATGAACGTCTAGACGGACACCTTAACAAACAAGGTGGGCCAAAACTTGCTCTGATACCATGATAGAATTTAGGATTTGGTAAGGATAACTAGATTAGACAATAAGATACTTGGACTGAACCACATTAAAAAATTGAATCCAATCGATTAATTAATATATGACCATATGTTTTTATTTCCCAAAGTAGGACCATTGGTCATTATCTATTAGTCATTATTCAACTAAATGTCTAGCATTACTTAGACATTATTCTTCTCACTAGTCATTATTAAATTCTATTTAGGGAATAAAAAAATTTAAGTCCTACATTGGGAAATGACTTACGGAGTATGTTTTAGTCCTATTCCGTGCAAATTTCACATGATATTTTTAAAAGACAAAAACCTAAAGTATACTAATCTAATTCAAGACCATTTAATTTAAAATTGAAAATTAACTATAAAGTTTACAAAATAAATGAAAATCTCCATACAATCATTCTTGTAGTGGTTTGATGGCCATCATCATCATCATCAAACTCACAATAGAGATAACACACATTGCTAAGATGAATGAAGAATCTCTGCCTGCATGTCCCAGGCAGGGGCAATGCAGTAATTTTTGGAGCTGAGTGCTCAATCAATAGTCTTGCTGATATATGGCACCAAATTCTTCCCTCCATGCTTGATCATCATCATCATGATCATAATTTGAATGGGGTTTAGTATCATGGTGACCCATCATCATCATTGATTCAGATTCAGATTCAGATTCATTCTTCCCAGCAAAGCAGCTTCTGGTAATCTGCTCTGAGCAAGGTACCCTTTCATGGTGGCCATCTCCATCTTGTGTTTTCTTTTCTGTTTCTCCATTTGCTTCTTCAAGCTCTCCTTTTCTTCCTCTGCCTTTGTTATCTTCTCCTGTGCTTTTTGCAATTTGGTCCTCAGGGTTTTAATTTCTTTGACAAGGGCATCCCTCTCTGCCGCATCGAAGCACTGGGTCCCACCGCCTCCGCCATCGCTGTGATTAACCTCTCCCTGGATTTCTTTAAAAATCTCTTGTTCATTACTATCTTCCCCTTACCATTCCATTCCAGAAACTGCACAAAGAGATTCGAGAAGTTTCAAATTGTTCATAGTATAATATGGGAGAAAAAGAGTTAAGTGGCAAAAAATACAAACCTTTTCTTGGGAATTTATTGGCTGAGTCATATTCTTAACATCCATGGCCTCGACAAGATCACTCTTCTGGACCTCACATTTGCACTCTGAGAGCTGTCATGATGGAGATGAGCTATACAATGTTAGTGATATATGTGGAAAGAAATGGCACTTCAATTGGAGCTATGGAATGGTAGGGAATTTTACCATTTGAATGAGCTTCTGGATCTTTCCTGCCTGTTCCTCATAAACACTTTCAAGCTTCTTCTCTCTTTCCAATGCTTCTTTTAGATCTTTTTCAAATTCCTGCAGTGTTGTCAAGTGTGAGGGGAGCTGGTAAAAAGCCATAAATTGCAATTCACACATAACTTGATCAAACATTTTTGCTTACGTGTTTATCGCCGTTGTTATTTTGGCTAAATGGAACTATCCATGTCTTCAAGCAGCTATCTTGAACTTCTTCTTGTGATGATGATTCTTGTTTTACAGCAAAATGGTCAAAGGAGGAGGGTCTCATCAATTCGGTAGAGTTCTGCTGGTGATGGTCAATTATCTGCAAACCTCTTTGGAGACTCGCAGCCAAGGACTCGGTTGGCCCAGGAAATATTCTGCTCGACCTCAACAAAGAGGTCTGGAGATTCCTGTTTCCCTTCTCAGGTTCTTGTGGTAATCCAGAAGTTCTGAGACCTTCTTGGAAATCAATCTCGTTGTTCTTTGCTGAGGTTTTTGATGATGCAACAACTATGCTTTTCCTCTGGACATTCCCAAATTTCGGGGATTCAGAGAACACAGGATCCTGGAGATCAGTCTCCCTCTCAGGCACTTCTTCTTCTTCACTTTCGCTTTCTTCTGAACAGCTAACGAAAGGTTCGCTCATCACGCTACCTTCATCGTGCGAATTGCGAATGTTATCAATCTGAATTTGAAGTTCTTTGATGTCATCCGCATTTATGTTGATTTCCTCCTCCTCCTTGGGATCATTATTATCAAAACGGGGTAAGATCAGTGAGCGGTTAAGGCTCACCCTCAACTGATTCAAACTCTCACGCGTGCTGCTTTGTCCTTTGAAATATCCATTGCTTGTACTGGACCTTGCTCTTATCAGTTCTTCCTGTTACCCCACACGGAACAAATCAGATGAATTTCCAGTTTTCCACTCAGCTTCATCATGAAAAAGAAAATTAAAGTACCTTCAGCAGACGGATCTGATCACTCAGGCCATTCACATCATCTTCTGTGATTTCATTGATGATTGGTTCATTCTTCATGAGCTTCACCTTCTTCCCGAATCTGAGTGTACTCATTGTATCACTCATATGCCTGCATTTATGAAATTCATGATCCACTGTGATCAGTATTTATATAAAAGGAAAATTAATCTTGTTCAAGTCATCCAAGTATACACACTCCTCCATACTTGTCTTCTTGGGAGATTGTACATATCACAGAGAGTTTGACATTCCCTCCCAATGATTCTCTCAGTAAATGAGTTAAGCCGGAACAGCTATATGGAACAGCTTCATCTACTCTTGTACTGTTCTGTTCTGTTAGGATATTAACCAAACGCCTGCACGAATAAGCCAGAAGAACACTCACAGGCTATGCAAATGAAGAAGGAATCATTGTTCTTTATCAGAAGAAAATACATAATTTCCTTGCAAGAAAAGAGTATTATTAACATACCCCAGTTGTGAGGTAGACTTCTTCAAGAATTTTCCTTCAGTAACGTAGTGCTTACCAGCATCTTCAGGTAAATTCCTTTCGAACCCAGCGAGATCAACAAGGGTAATTCTGCTTTTCTTTGAACTACCAAAACACTTTGATGAGTTCTCCTGAAGCATTCATTTAGGTACATAAGTGATCATGGCATGCTAATATAAACCGGCAAGCTCTAAAATGGATGTCATGTTTCAAACTTTTTAACACTCAAGTAGTCTAAAGGCCTGTTTGGCAAGGGTTATTCAATAGAAGAATGGTTTAATCTGTTGCACTTCTTTACGTGAAAATCATTTCATAACATCAGTTGTTCCCTTTCAGACAAATAAGTAAGCAAATTATTCTGCCTGGTAAGGCTACGAAACAGAGCCTTAGGGTTGACGTAATGTCATCGTCACTTTGATTTTCATACACAAGGCATTCGCTCATTGATAGAAATGATGGTACCTTGCACCAGGACTCAATGATGCATGTGAACACAACATGAGATCTTGAACTCTTTGAGTTTACACCAGTTGATCCAACTTTCCGACTAGAAAGACCCTGCAGTTATGAAAAGTTTATAATAGAAATTATAAAACCTTAAACAGTAAAAGTTTCAACCAAGCAATGTCAAATGTATGGTGTTGTGCT
The DNA here is from genome assembly GCA_003260385.1 of Cuscuta australis. Classification (NCBI taxonomy): domain Eukaryota; kingdom Viridiplantae; phylum Streptophyta; class Magnoliopsida; order Solanales; family Convolvulaceae; genus Cuscuta; species Cuscuta australis. The sequence goes on from NQVE01000192.1 coordinate 3,432,866, forward strand.
TCTCACCTTGATCAAAATCTGTGTGACATCTTCATATGTACTCACATACTCCTCTGTCAAATTCTCAACATAAAATCCATTCTTGGCATCATCCTTTAGCTGTGACTGCAAAAAACAAACATCATTCTCATAAACAAATAAATGCCACTAATTAATACTCCCTCCGTTTGGAAAAAGTCTTCCCACTTTGACTATAAGGCAAAATAAGGAAGTGTAAAATTATAGTTGACTTCCAATTTTGCCCCTGATGTGATGGGTAAAAGTAAGATGTGGTGGATTTATTATTAGAGAAAAAGTATGATGTGATAGGTAGGGTATGAAAAAGTAAGGGTAAAAGTGGTTTTTTTAATAGAAAGGGGAAGTGTTTTGTTGGAATTGAAAAAAATGAAAGAGGAAGTGTTTTGGAGAACGGAGGGAGTACATATGTCACAATGTCCATTGCCAATGGAGCTAAAATGGTCATAATTGCGTATCTTTTAACTTCCAATAAAAATGACAAAAAAATTCCTTGTGACCCTCGGCAAGCTTGAAGGTAAACAAGAAATGGTCCAGGGTGGGTTCCACGTTGGCCTCTTAACATTTAATCAAGTAGCCAGCGATGTACCGATGAGAATTTGGGACTAGTTGGCGGGGAACGAGATCCACCTCGTTGAGGAACTCCGCCAACAAAGAGTGCAGGGGGAACCGTAACCCCTTCTTCAAAAAAGCCAAATGGACGGTGAAGAACTCAGGAGGGGATTCCAGTTCGGTCTCAGTTCTGCTGGGCCGCCGAACTTCAATGGCGGGGCCGACCATATCAGTAGCGTTGGCGAACCCTTGGTCAGAAATCTGGCAATGGCACAAGGCCATGATGCTCTCCTCCAACTCAACACTAGGGCCCCGCAACTCTGGGGTTGGGGATGGGAACCGTTTCCTCAGCCGACGTAGCTTCTGGCCGGGCGCATCCGCTGATGACGGCTGAGACGGGCTGGATTGGCCCTGGTCTTGGCCGGAGGGGGCCGATTGATTGGCTTGGAGAGAGTTAGATGGTGGGGAAGCACAATCTGAATCTGAAACGATCATGATGGCGAATGGAGTACTGACCTGAAAATTAAGAAAGTGGGTCGGGTTGCGGCGAAAGGACAAATTGGTGAAGGTAGGGAAGAAGATGGCGTCCAATGGCGGTTTTAATCAAAATGGAGTGGAATGCGAAGGAGCAATTCATGAGTGCATTTGAGGGAAATCGTGCCAACCGTCACGCAAAAACCGAGGAACGACTTGGATCTATTGTGGAGGCGCCCACGTGGACCTCGTAAACTCCACATCCCTCAACGTGGCCCACCCGGGGAATGAGGAGTTGTGGGGCTTGTGATGGGCCGATACCCAACGGGCGGCCCAAACTTTGGGCACAAATGGCGTTTGGATAGCATACGGGCGTGTGACGGTCTTGGACCGGCCCAAAGGCTTGGGCCCGGACGAACCTAATGGGAAGACAACTGGAGGAGCCCGGATTGGTGAAGGGAATGCAGCTGGATCCAGGGGAATAGCCGAAGAAAGAGGATCGCGCAAATCCCAGACTAGCTTCCATGAATTGTAAACTACCATACTTACGTAGGAAGCATGTATAGATAGAGAAGACCCGAACGGGGATCCTCAAGCTAAGCCTAGCGAATAATTCTATAATTCTAGAGTTCTTGTTTCTTGTTAATTCATTCGATCCGCCGTTCGAAGTCGGATCATTGGGTGGATTTATTGTCCATCACTTGCAGTGACCAAACAAACTATGCAATAAAGAAAAGAGTGTAAGATGGAATACCCACATGCAATACTGTACCTATCTCAAATATTCTACTCCACATCCATAGGTTCTAAATCGCTTTCTACTTTACAATCATCCACGGCATATAGAAAGTCCGCTTGCGTGTAATTTGGATTGTAGTACGCCATGATGTCCCCCCTCCATACGATCATGGAATCCCACGGGCTAACCAAACAAATGATCGCCTCCCTCCCGTGCAAATATCGTTCTTGGTTGCCCAATGCATCGCCTCTCGAGCCAACTCCACCCCATCATCCACCGACATGGTGGGTGGTACCTAGTATAACAAATTTGAATGTCATAAACATTTGCTAAAAATGGAAGAAAAACTTTTTATAAAATGTTAAATAAATAACTAACCTTTTACTCAATATATGTCTCGCATAGACACCCCCGCTCCTCCCGCTAAATAGCCATCACGATCATCTATGAGGTCCTCATATTCAAAACTAGAAATCCCGAAAATTCTCGGTCTCTAGAAAAAAAGTAAGAAAACAATTTTATTATGGATGGCTAATTGGCTACCACGATCAGGGGTACATCCTCTACTCCTTTGGTTTGGTTCTGTTTTGCAGGGTGTGAGAGATGTTATTGTGTTTGTTTTAGTACTTGCGGATATTTCTTTCATTAGATGAATAAAAGTGTGTTTTCTTCAAAAAAATATTTAACGAAAAAAAGAGAATTTAATTTTAAAAAATACTTACCCGACCCTCATCAAATCCGGGAAGGATGATTTGGGCTGCTGAACTTTCATTGTTTGGAGTAGTGAAACTGATGTTGCGAACTATTTTCTTCAACCTGTCGGCGGCTTGTGTCAATGAATCAACCTTCCCTTGTTTGATCTCTTGTTCAAATTGCCGAATAGCCTCTACGCAATGTTGAATATACCCTGAAATCGTTCCAACTAAAGGAGTGTGTAGACCCCAGAGCTTCTCACCGATATCGTAAACTGCAAAACAAATTATAACAATTAGATATTGGTATAAGTAAACAAAATTAATTTTGAATTCTTAAAAAATCACCTTTTAATATTCCTTGTTCTATAGTGCTCAACCTTGAATCCACCGCAACAACTATATAATTTGGAAGTTTGATACTTATTATAGTTGTGCCTGTATGCATATTGACCAAATGAATTGCTTCTTTAACCTCGCCCGTCCCTTTTTCTACAATGCTCACCCTCTTAACCTAACCAAATTCACATAAAAATTAACTTATCATCAGTGCACATGCAATACATTACAGTGAACATAAATTAGTTCCAAAAATCATGTGTGATCTGCGAGAGTGATCTTACAAGCTATCATAGAATTACATTACCGCTTATAAATCTCACAAAAAAACAAAAAGAGCTTCAAATATAATATCCCCCCCCCCCAATTTGTAGATCAAATCTACGAATTGCAATTGGTAATGGAGCAGATCAGTGGTTTCGCACACCATTGGAATAAGTAAAAACTTTTTGTGTTAAAAAGAATGTTGAATTCTAGCCTCCCACTAAAGAGGAAAAAAATAAGGAAAAAAGGCTTTCAAATATATAGAATTGACCACGGATTAAATCGTTAAGAACAATGGAGCACTGATACAGGGCCCTGAAGGTTGGCCTGCTCGGATACACTATATATTTAGCCATTTGCCCAATGAGTGAAATGACACCGTAATGGTACAGAGATCAAACAATCTGGAAGGCCATTTTTCTGGTGGCAGTAGGGCAGAACAAAAACATGAAACAACCACAAACATAACTGTTAAGTTTATGTATGCATTGAGATTACTTCATTTGGCACATATGCAATCATTCATAAGGGACTGACATCAAATGGACTGACATCTCAGGAAAATATTTCTCTGTTCTTCATAGAGGAATACAACACTGACCAAGCAAGTAAAGAGATCTCATACATGAAAAGTTGCTTGATTAACACTGGCAAATACAAAGACTATACACCTAAGCAATTTTTTTGCTTCATATTAAGAAAAAAACATCAGAAGCGATTCTAGAAATTCAAGATTACCTTCCACCAATATAAGGTAAACAAAAATCCTAATTGAACTCACTTCCAAATATTAAGACACAATTTAAAATGGCAGCTAATATTGAAAACCACAAATTTTTTATGCTCAAAACCAAAACCCGGACTCCCGTGCTTCTTGATGCACCCCTGGATGGCTCCATTCTACTATTCCTCGTCTTAAATAAACTGGAGGAGGTCAATTGGTTTATGTCTAGTGGTTATGGTCCATTTTGGGGAGAATTTGTTCATCCTAAAATAGCAAATGCCTAAGTAACTACCCTTTTTACCCAAGACATGCGCCTGGCCGAAACCACCTAGCTCAAACACCATCCCCACCTTTAAAATGTCTTCATAATAAAGAGGATTAAACCCTTTCCTAATTTCCTAAAGCTCGGTTGGAATTCTTAACGGAATAAGACCAATACACAACAACAACACAACACAGTCGAGGAATAAGACCAAGAAAATCTCGTTTTCCATTATTTCTATTCGTGATGTCTTTATATTAGTCTTCTTTTTCACACAGGACTTTAGTCATTTATGCCACGTGATTATCATAGCACAAATAAAGACATCCAACATATCATTTGAAATGAAGAGGAAGCTAGCGAACATGGCAAATAGTTAGTCAACACACTGTTGATAAACAGTAAACTGCCAGTCATTTGAAATGTCTTGCTGCATTTCTTTCAACAAAGAATTATTCTTCACATGTGGATGTCCTAAAATAAGAAGAAAAGGGGCTAATTGACATAGTGCTGCGTTTCCCTACTTTATTTTATTTTGTGTTTGAAGCATTCAGTGACTTTTTTTGTGCCAACATTCTCTTCTTCCAAAAATCTAAAATTGATTAAAACAGTCACACCAAAACAGCAATGGGGAAACAGAATCCAAACCTCGCTGTTGTTCAAAGCATTGTCAAGCTCAGTAGCGATGAAATCGGAGGTAAACTCAGTGGTAAAAGTGATCCCATCCCATTTATCGCATGCCCACACCAATACGAATCAATATCAAAAACAAAAATCACTCGAAAAACGAAGAAACCCTAACATCAAAATCAAACCAGATGAATGTTGGGACCTGTCCCCGGCGGCGACTAGCTTCCGAGAATATCCGACGGTGATATTCTTCAATCTCCTTCGCCCTTTGGCTTTCCTCTCACTCACGATACTTTTGTGATCCTGTGCGAAAGATTCTTTCCAATGGGGCTGGCCGGCTAGGGTTTGGATAACCTAAACCCCCAAATGGAATCCAAATGGGTCGAAAAAATAAAACGGATCCAAAAAATCTGAACCCAATGTAAAAAAGGGAACCGAAAAGTTATTAATGGTTAAGAATAAAGATAATAGAAATATTATCAAGAACAAGATGATAGAGATATACTTTGATAAGAACACAAATGGAAGATCAAAGTGCAATGGAGAGTGAAAGAGAAAGAATGCAATGAGAGACTAAAGATATGGATGTCTCATTTCAACATATGGAGCCTCTATATATAGGCTTATAAAGGGGAAAATCAAAAGTCTAACTTAGACATGGAGAGCATCAAAAGACATTTGTACATAACACTCCCCCTTGGATTTTGGATGTTCACCATTTAGGTAGACTTGAACTTATGACACTGCCTCGTTAAAACCTTGCCAAGAAAAATCCAATGGGACAAAAACTTGGACGAAGGAAAAAGAGTACAGTGCTTATAATGCTCCCCCTGAACATGGCAAAAGATCCTTGAGTTGACGCATTCCAATACCATTGATCATCTTCCTAAATGTCGTAGTTGGCAATGCCTTTGTGAACAAATCCGCTAGGTTATTGCATGACTATATCTGACGAACCTCAATGTCTCCACTTTTCTGAAGCTTGTGCGGATAGAAGAATTTTGGTGATATGTGCTTCGTCTTGTCGCTTTTGATGTAGCCACTTTTAATTTGTGCAATACAAGCATCATTATCTTCATAGAGTAATGATGGAGCCTTATTAAAAGATAATCCAGAAGTTTCTCGAATGTGATGAACCATTGACCTTAACCATATGCATTCTCTACTTGCTTCATATAGCGCCATTATCTCTGAGTGATTTGACGAGGTTGCAACTAGTGTTTGCTTTACTGATCTCCATGATATTGCCGCACCACCACAAGTAAAAACATATCCACTTTGTGATTTACCCTTATGTGGGTCAGAAAGATAGCCATCATTAGCGTAACCAACAACTAGTGATTCTGAACCTTTCGAATAAAACAGGCCCATATCGGTTGTTCCACGAAGATAACGTAAGATATGTTTAACACCATTCCAATATCGTCGTGTTGGTGCTGAGCTAAATCTTGCCAACAAATTAACCGAAAAGGCTATATCAGGTCTTGTACAATTTGCAAGATACATTAATGCCCCTATAGCACTTAAATAAGGTACCTCCGGACCTAAAAGTTCTTCATTATCTTCTCGAGGGCGAAAAGGGTCCTTCTTTACATATAATGATCGAATAACCATGGGACTGCTCAATGGGTGTGCCTTATCCATGTAAAATCGTTTTAGGACCTTTTCCGTATATGTTGATTGATGGATAAAAATCCCATTCGATACATGCTCGATCTGCAGGCTGAGACAAAACTTGGTTTTCCCAAGATCTTTCATTTCAAACTCTTTCATTAAATAGTTTGCATTCTTTATTAACTCTTCTGGTATTCCAACAAGGTTTAAGTCATCTACATATACTGCTATGATAGCAAATCCAACTTCAGATTTCTTGATGAAAACACATGGACAAATTGGATCATTTATGTAGCCTTCTCTAACAAGGTATTCACTAAGACGGTTATACCACATTCTACCAGATTGTTTCAATCCGTATAATGATCTCTGTAACTTGATTGAGAATAACTCACGAGCTTTCTAATTGCATGTTTCAGGAATTTTGAACTGAGTACTTTATTCATCATATGTTGGGGTATTTATACATACACAGGGAGGAGGTAAAGTCTAGGTAAACAAGGTAACCAGATATTCTAAATAATAAGAGTAATATATCTGCCATATTTAACACTCCCCCTCAGATATATCATCGTTCATTATACACTAACAACATTATGCTACAGGATAATGTTGGCTAGGTTCTTCAGGACCTATATTAACTGATACTGAAGGATCAGTTATGCTGCCTCAGTTATCTGGTCGTGCTCGCTCAGTCGACTTCCAAGGAAAAATCTTATCACCATATGTGAACACATTACCAATCTAATTTCACCCTTAAAATTTGGTATTGCAGGACCAAGTACTTCTTCGCCCTCTTCTGGGAGGCGATTAGAATGTTATGAATATATGAACAACCATGGTTATGTTCAAAGGATGAGCTTTATCCATATTTCAACGTGTTAACATCTTCTGGATGCAGTTTAACTTATGGACAAATGTGCCATCATATAGGTGTTTAAAATACAATCCAAAGTATAATTTATGTCATGTCAAGATCTTCCATCTCAAATTCTCTCTTCAAGAGTTCAACAGTTTTTTTTGTTTTCTCCATCTCTTCAGGAGATCTAATGATATTTATACGTCGACGTAAACTGCTATAATAAAGAATATTGAGAGCGATCCTTGAATGACAACACATAGGTTGATTTCAAATTTGTATCTTTCTTTTTCGAGATATTCACTGGGTCAATTGTACCACATATGACCAGATTACTTAAGACCATTCCACGATCTCTTCACACATATCTCGATGTATTATTTTATTGTTTCTGGCATTTTGAATCCTTCAGAGATTATTATCACACAAATGTCGATTTCAAGTGTCCCTTATAATTACGTTTCCTCATATCGCATAATCTCATTCATTTTATTTCTGTTTATTACAGACACTCATTTTAAACCTATTGGTTTGACGTTTATGAGTGTTCAGACTTTAGGTCCGAAAATATTCCGTTTATCGAGTGACTTATATTCGACCTTTAGGGTCTTTTTCCATTTTGGCAAATCATTTATGTACTATCTACATGTGCTCTTCTTTGAGTTTTAGGCATGTAATCTCTTTTATTGATTACATCCATTGCCATAGCATATGCAATAATATCATTAACACGTGTTTCATTTTGGTTCCATATTGTACAGTCTTGTACATAATCAATAGAGATCTCATTTTCTTTCGGTACCGATGTTTCTTTAGGAAACTTATTCTTCTGGAATCATATTAGTCTCTTCCAGGACATTTACCTCTTCTGGGTTTCATTTTCTTCCAAAATAGTATTAGTCTTCTTCTGGGACAATTACCTTTTCTGGGGTTTCACTCATAATCATGTATATGGTTTCACTAATAGCATTTTTACTATCTTCATTTTCGTGGGTTCTTATCTTTGAAACCAATTATTCTCCCACATAAAATGCTCAATAGTCACTTCTGGGACTACCTTAAATTGAGCGATGCATAAGATGCCGGTATATGTAACTTTGTCACCCTGCTCATATATGAGAATGCATCGATTAATCCATTTGCTCTTCATTGCAAATCAGACTTCAAAATTACATTGACCACTTTAGGAGTCGAAAATTTACAATGATGCATTTCATATAATTTCTTGTATTACCACTCTTTCATTATTCTTGTCTCCCCCTAAGACTGAGAATATTTCATCATAAAATTGACAACCAACTTACTTTGATGTTAATAATTCTCCTTTCAAAAACTCTAAACATTTAACAATAGACGAGGAGTTATAGCCAATGTCAATACACAGTCTTCTACATTATATTGAATGCATTGTGGGGGAGAGAGCATATAAGGCACACAATCAAACAATCAAATATTGTGAGAAGGGATAAACTTGTTTCTCTTCAGGAGATATCAAGTGTAAGAAACTCAAAAATTTGAAGATTTGACATTTTATTTATAGGGAAGGATTAATAAAAATGAACATGTGTATATAAAATACATGCAAAGGAGAACTTCAGGTTCTTAATTATATGTTGGAACTACAGGTTCCTTATAATAAGACCACTTTTTTATGGTTGAGAAAATATCTAGAATTACTTCTAACCAAAGTGTTTACAATTGACACATAAAATTCATAATGAGCACTTTATTTGCAATATCGTAGTACAATCGTCTTTCTTGAACTTCATGTTCACATCTTCTTTAATTGAAGAATATATATAATCTATCATATGTTATGGAATTTATCTTCCATTCAACTTCTTCAAAAACCTTCCCTCAGTGTCTACCTACCATTGTGGTACCTTGATAATTTCTTTTAATTTAAGCCCACTAAGCATCTGCTCCAAATAATTACCACATAAATGAAGATTCAAAAACCAGTATAAAATGCTTTGTTCTCATAATCAAAAGTATAGCCACCAATTCAATGCATTTTGCATATTAACTAGAGCTACAGGCTCTTATGTGACTAATGGTGTTCAACATAACCTAAAAATTATGTCCATAGAACAAATATCATAAACTTCGGGTTACGAGTTAATTGTCAACAAACATAACAAATATAACGATGCATCATATATAACATTTAAATTGTGATCACGAATAGTTGATGGGCCCAATCAATTATCCTTGAACAATTTCTTAATATGTATGAAATGAATCTCAAGTTTCATTAGTAATAATCTCATAATAATCTTCTAATGAGAACAAGACTATAGAATCTTCTGGTCCTTATAATAAGAGAAACTTGTTCTTCAAATAGTACTCACTTGAGTTCTTAATGATTTTTTTCTTCACGCACCACAAACTAAAACGTGATAATTTAATTGGTTATGTTTAGAATAAAAATTGATTCAGTAAACTTCTGGTTTCCGTGAAAACAAATCTCGATCAAGTGTCATGTAATATTCATTTCCACTGGTATCTTAAACATTAATAGAGACACCATAAACAATAAGGATTTAATTGTTTATACCCAATAGAATATTCGTCAATGAAGGACAATAACTATTCTCTCAAAATATTCAATATTTATGAGACCTTTATTACTTCTATTATGCAGCTCTTATTATGCAATGCTCTTCTGAAGCTATCTATCAGTTTTGTATAAAAAGAAAATTATATCCACACTAACTTCTTTTATCACAAGAGAAAAGAAACTCTTACATCTAAAAAAATATAATATGTATAATCACTCCTTTGATTATAATATATTAACTACATCATTCTTCAGGAACATCGATGAGGAATCATATATAGATTAGAACAAAGGTCTTGAAATACCAAAACGTCTCTTTTTAATGAGATTTTTTTATACTAAAAATCAGCCACTTCAGGTGGTAATTGAATATTATAAGACCTTAGGTAGTATCTCATATACCCATATATTGTGTTTTGATGAACATGTTTCTTTTTTATTATTGTGAAAAATAAATAAATTAATGTGTATTGATTGAATAATAGGGTTTTTTTATTAAAAACGGCTTAGGTACTGGAAGGGTCTCAATTATTATTATTATTTATTATGCATTATTATTATTATTATTATTATTATTATTATTATTATTATTATTATTATTATTATTATTATTATTATTATTATTATTATAACGGAGGTTACAATTAGAGCAAAACTATGGACACAATGATAAATTAGAGCACATTACATAATCACAAATAATAAGTCTATAATGTTAACATTATTATTATTATTTATGCCACCTATATATTCATGTGGCATACTCAAATCTTCAGGTTTGAGTTTTCATATTAATGCTTCGAGCATATGAAATTAGAATATGAACTTCAAGTTTACTAGCCAAAAGAGAAAAAAACCAAAGAAATGAAATTTTTTTCCGACATAATATGTACTCAAACTTCAAGTTGAGTTTTATCATATAACCTTCAACTTTAACACATAATGTAGGCTTCACATGCTAATTCTCTAATATATTTAGGAGCTTTAGTGTTAGCATATATATTTATTTACTACCATATATGTAATTAGTTTCCTTTGTAATTAGTTTCCTGGTTAGTAGTCCTTTCCATACTTGGAGTAGGACTTGGCACATGTATATATACGTTGTGAATATTGAATGAAAGCAAGCTCAGTTTTTCCAAAATGCTACATGGTATCAGAGCCAATCTCCCGGGATTTTCTCAAACCCTAGGCTCGTCGCTTCTTCTCGCACGGTGCCGCCGCCGTAGCTCCACCGACCGCCTCACGACGGTCTTCCTTCTCCGATCGGCTCACGTCGGTCACCAGCTTTGCAACGCCGGCTCTCGTCGGTCTCTTCAACCCCGGCTCACGTCGGTCGCGTAGTCACCGCCTCACGTCGGTGCTTCATATTTTTTTGGCCTCATGACAACCGAATGAACAAAGAAGGTCAGGCTCATCCACGACCCTACCTCCCCGTATTACATCCACCCGTCAGAAAGCGCGGGTAATTCTTTGACAAAACATCTTCTCAAAGGTGATAATTATGATATTTGGGAGAAAACAATTATTAATGCTCTAGAAGGGCGTAGTAGAGCAGGTTTTCTCAATCCTTCCAGGTTTCCTAAACCCACTGATGAACAGGAATTGGCGGCATGGAAAGCTAATAATTCCATAATTTGTTCTTGAATCTGTAACAGTGTTGATGAACACATCCAACCTTCCATTATCTCCCATAAAATTGCTCATGGATTATGGTTAGATCTGAAGACCAGATATGGAGGTTCCAATGGACCTCGTATTCACCAACTGAAATCTGAGTTTCAATCTTTGCGTCAAAAGGGACAAACTGTGGTTGTCTACTATAACCAATTTGTGACTTTGTGGAACAAGCTATATGGATCTGTTGATCCAACGTGTGGTTGCCGGTGTGAGGCTGCGGCTTTGATTCGGGCGCGCGAGGAACAGGAGAAGACTCATCATTTTTTGCTCGGGCTTGACGACGAACAGTTCGGTCACATCCGGTCTCAGATTATTGCCACCGAACCTGTTCCGGACATACACCGGGCTTATGCACTCATCGTTCAAGAGGAACGCCACAAGAGCATTGTCCGTGGCCGAGATGACCGTACGGATGCTCTTGCCTTTGCCATGCAACGTCCTGCTCCTACCATGGGTCGTGGAGACCCCCCCCAATTACTCGTGCACACATTGTGGAAAAGATGGACATTCGGTGGACCGGTGTTATCAATTGCATGGTTACCCGCCCGGAAAGGGGCGTGGGGGCCGCGGCACTACATCGGGCCTTGGGGGTCGCGGCGGAGGCCGAACGCCGTCCGGCGGCAGTAGCGCCCCTGGCCGTGGGACTGGCCGAGGGGTAGGATCGGCGACAGGGGGAGCAAATGCAGCCACCAATTCCAACGCCCTAGGCCTCACACCTGATCAGATGACTCGATTACTTTCCATGCTCGACGTCTCTTCTTCCGACAAGGATACTGGGTCTAATGGTGAGGCATCGGCTCATGAGTGGCTTATTGACAGTGGCGCCTCTCATCACATGACTGGTAATATCTCTCTTTTAACTGATGTGGTTCCCATGGCCCCCTGTGTCATCACGTTGCCCAATGGCACACAGACTACAGCCACTCGATGTGGCCGTGTGCGGCTCTCACCCGAAGTAGTGCTTCGGGGCGTTTTGTTTGTTCCTCATCTGCAGTGCAATCTTGTTTCTGTTGGTTGTCTTATTCGGGATACCTCTTGTCTTGTTATTTTTAACAAAAACTGTTGTGTGATACAGGATTGTGTCACGAAGATGGAGATTGGACGGGGTGATGCACACAATGGAGTTTTCTTGTTTCGTCCATGTTCTACAGCATTTGCTACCCAAGTGGATCATTCTCTCCTTCATAAACGCTTGGGGCATCCATCTGTTCAAGTTTTGTCGTCTCTTATTCCTTCTGCCAGTAGCTCTAAACTTAAATTATTACAATCATGTGAAATTTGTTTCCAATCTAAACAAGTTCATAGCTCTTTTCCTATTAGTTCCAATAAAGCTACAAGTGTTTTTGATCTAATACATTGTGATTTATGGGGGCCCTACAACCCGTGTTTAGCTACTGGTGCACATTATTTTCTCACTATTGTCGATGACCATTCTCGTGCAGTTTGGGCCTATTTGATTATCGATAAATCTGAAGTACCTAGTTGTTTGAAACAATTTTTTTCCATGATACAGACCCAATTTCATAAAACCATAAAAATTGTTCGTTCTGATAATGGCACCGAATTTGTCAATCAAGACCTTCAGTCATATTATGCCACTTTGGGTGTTCTTGTTCAAACTTCTTGTGTAGGTACTCCACAACAAAACGGACGGGTAGAACGAAAACATAGACACATATTAAATGTCGCCCGCTCCCTTATGTTTCAAGCTCACTTACCTATTGAATTCTGGAGGGAATGTGTTCGTACTGCTGTTTATTTAATTAACCGTACTCCCAACAAACTACTTGGTGGTAAGTCTCCATTTGAAGTTCTAAATCACAAAGCACCAGATCTTAGTCATCTTCGAATTTTTGGATGTCTATGTTTTGTACGACTCAGGACTTCCAACAAATTTTTTCCTCGAAGCACCAAGTGCATGTTTGTTGGGTACCCCTCTGGCACAAAAGGTTGGCGTGTGTATGACCTTGATACTCATCGTTTCTTTCACACCCGGGACATTGCTTTTGACGAGAGCATGTTCCCGTTTGCCACACATCACACGCCGGCCGAACCCTCTACCTCCACCCCACATGCCGATTTTCCCAAATTACCCCTGCCCGCCCCACTTCCGGCTGCCGTCGTTAATGACCAGCCTGTCCAGCCGACAGTTGCCACCGAGCAGACCACCGACGCCTAGCCCCACCCCCATACAGCTGCCGCCCCTCCGCTTCGTCCTCAACGGCAGCGTCGTCAGCCATCCCATCTTAGTGATTACATCGTCAATTCTGTTCAAACTCCCGCTCCATTGTGCTCATTGCCTTCCCAGTCGTCGTCTTCAGGTACACGTTATCCTATTGCCAACTTTGTTTGTTATCATAAATTGCATGACAGGTACCGAGGATTTCTTGGCGCCATCAGCCCTCATTTTGTTCCTAAAAATTACTCTGAGGCAGTCCCACACGCCAATTGGCGTGCGGCAATGGACACGGAGCTCCGAGCTTTGGTCAATAACAACACTTGGGAAATCTCACACTTGCCCTCGGATCGGACAGCTTTGGGCTGCCAATGGGTCTTCAAGACCAAGTTTAATTCGGATGGCACTAAAGAACGGGACAAGGCTCGTTTGGTTGTTCTTGGAAATCATCAGACTTTGGGGGTGGATTACACTGATACTTTTGCCCCGGTAGCAAAAATGGGGTCTGTTCGTGTTTTACTCTCTGTAGCCGCGGCAAAGGGGTGGGAGGTGCACCAACTCGATGTTAATAATGCTTTTCTTCATGGTGATCTGATTGAGGAAGTATGCATGCGGCTGCCACCTGGACTTTCTCAGCTATATCCAGGCAAGGTTTGTCGACTACGCAAATCTCTTTATGGTTTGCGTCAGTCCCCCCGAAACTGGTTTGGGAAGCTCACTTGTGCCCTTCGGCGATACGGGTTTCGTCAGGCACATGCAGATCACACTCTCTTTATTCTTCGACGAGGATCTGACATTTTGGTTGTCTTGGTTTATGTTGATGACATCTTGGTTGCAGGTAACAACCCCACATTATGTGCTTCTTTTAAGGTTTATCTTGATCGTTGCTTTCACCTGAAGGACTTGGGACCCTTATCTTATTTTTTGGGCATTGAGTGTGCTCGATCTGCGGAGGGTATTGTTCTATGTCAACGGAAATATGCACTAGACATTCTTCATGAAGCTGGTCTCTTGGACTGCAAACCAGCCGACACACCCATTATGCCGAATCACGGGCTGGGTAGGTCGACTAGTGCCGAGCTTCATGACCCGGCGCAGTATCGGCGACTTGTGGGTCGCTTAATTTATCTCACGATCACGCGTCCGGATCTCACCTATTCCGTTCATGTTCTGTCTCAATTTATGCATGCGCCTCGCCTTGATCATATAGAAGCTGCAAAACGGGTTCTTCGCTACTTGAAGGGTCATCCAGGACAGGGTATTCTCTTACGTAGTGACAGCTCACTACAGCCATCTGCTTATAGTGACTCCGACTCGGCATCTTGTCCTCTTACTCGTCGCTCTGTGAGCGGCTACTTTATCCTTCTAGGTGGCTCACCAGTTTCTTGGAAAACAAAGAAACAAACCACCGTGTCCCGTTCATCAGCAGAAGCTGAATATCGTGCCATGGCTAACGCATGTGCCGAGGTACGATGGATCCGTGGTCTTCTTGGGGCACTCGGCATTACTCCACCGACGACGCCACGTTTATTTTGTGATAACAAGTCCGCTCTGTTTATTGCTGCCAATCCTGTTTTTCATGAACGCATGAAACATATTGATATTGATTGCCACATTGTCCGTGAATGCGTTCAGCGCGGTGAGATCGCCACCGCATATGTCCCTACTCGTCTACAAATTGCTGATTTGTTCACTAAGGCTTTGAACAGGCCTCTCTTCGAGTTCTTATTGTCCAAGTTGGGCATTCATGATCTCCATGCTCCAACTTGAGGGGGAGTGTTAGCATATATATTTATTTACTACCATATATGTAATTAGTTTCCTTTGTAATTAGTTTCCTGGTTAGTAGTCCTTTCCATACTTGGAGTAGGACTTGGCACATGTATATATACGTTGTGAATATATTGAATGAAAGCAAGCTCAGTTTTTCCAAAATTCTACATTTAGATTCAATATATTTACAAGTACACTAAAAAAACTAAAATAAATAAGTGTTTATGTATATGTATATGTATATGTATATATCAATAACATGAATATGAACAAGGACAAGATATGAAGAGAAGTAAATTTTTAGAGTATCGTGCTGATAACATGTTAAGAATAAAGATAATAGAAATATTATCAAGAACAAGATGATAGAGATATACCTTGATAAGAACACAAATGGAAGATTAAAGTGCAATGGAGAGTGAAAGAGAAAGAATGCAATGAGAGACTAAAGATATGGATGTCTCATTTCAACATATGGAGCCTCTATATATAGGCTTACAAAGGGGAAAATCAAAAGTCTAACTTAGACATAGAGAACATCAAAAGACATTTATACATAACATTACGGAGTATTTGGTTTTTTTGTTATTTTTTGTCAAGGAACCAACTCAACCAAAAGCTCAAGCTTGTGGTTGTGGGGCCCAGGAACAATTATTTATATTCTAACACGCCCCCTCACGTGCAGACGTAGTCTTTTTCGAGCCTTGCACGTGAAACCTTAATTTTTTTAAACTGAGTGGCGCTGAGTTTCGAATCCGTGACCTCTTACTCAACGAGGCTCTGATACCATGTCAAGGAACCAACTCAACCAAAAGCTCAAGCTTGTGGTTTTGGCCCAGGAACAATTATTTATATTCTAACATTTTTCAATTTGTGAAAATGAATTCAATCGAATAAGCCAATTTTTTTTAGATATTTTATTTTATTTATATGAGTATATATGATATGTAAATATAAATCATAGAAATATAAATGTAAATAACTGATTTGTCAATTAGATTTATTTTTCTTAACCATTAAATATTTAAAACAATATTATAAATTTTTAAAAAACCTAGCCATACAAACATTAATAACTAATTTTAATACAAAAATTATATTAACTTTAAAAGTTGTTACGTGTAATTTATATATTTATAATAAAAATGAAAGAATTATAGCAAAAAATGCAAATTCTCCGTATAAGTTCTTAGATGTTTGTTCGTTGGTCACTCGATACATATTTTTTTTATATAAAATTGAATTGAATTCTAACCTTTTGTTCGGTATTTTGTTTTGTGTAAAAATCAAATCGAAAAAACCGAACCTAACGTACACATTGTTATTGCTTCATCAGGGTTAGTATGTAAACTTGTAAATTTTGTGTAAACTTGCTACATTTTGTATCCACCTTGTCCAAAATAATCCAATTCCCTCCTTATAACATGTGGACGTGTAAGTGATAGAACGGGTCATCTCAAGCACCAACAAAACCATAAACACATTTAAATGACCAAAGAGCCATAAAAACGTGTAAAAGTTAATCTCATTTTGGAACTCAATTTGGAGTCATAGTGTTCCGGCTGAGGATGAAGGTATTTTATTCTCTCCCACTCCTATTCTTTTATTTGTGTTCTTTATCGCCTTCCGTCTCTCCCCTTTCATTTCTTTCTTGAAGGGCCTGTTTGACAATAATGTTAGAGATTAGTATCAGCGTTTTGAAAAGACTATCTACAAGCAGTGTTTAGCGAACATTTTGATTTTTTGTTATTTTTAAAGAGAGTCAAAAAAAGAATTTTTTTTTATCAAATACCATTAATAAAAAGGGTAGAGTTTATTAAATGGGATGAGTAAGATGTACTCCATTCCTCCCAATTTAAATCGTTTGTTTCGGTTTACGATGTTTGACTAAAATTATTATTTCAAATTATTTTATATAAAAAATGGCGTAGAATTAAAAATTACATATTTAAAAAAACTACATCAAAAGATCTGCAGAATTAGTGGTGACATACTACATAATTTTATCAAATTACTAACGAAGATAGA
Organism: Cuscuta australis; assembly: GCA_003260385.1. NCBI lineage: Eukaryota > Viridiplantae > Streptophyta > Magnoliopsida > Solanales > Convolvulaceae > Cuscuta > Cuscuta australis. The sequence continues at coordinate 3,450,247 of NQVE01000192.1, forward strand.
GAAATAAAGTGAATGACATTTGACACTATAAAAAGTAAATATGCAATTTAATTTGGGGCAGAAAAAGTAAAAAAATAAAGTAAGTAGAAATAATTATGATACCGAGTAATATATATGAGGACGGAGAGAGTATCTCTTACGCCTAAATTGGTTCACATGAAACAACAATTGCTAATTCCACCACCGAGTTTGAGCGGAGGTGACGACGTCGGAGGCGACGGCGGCCGAGCGGAAGCTTGGGCCACTTTGCAGCGATAAGTCACTTTATTATTACCATTATTTCTTCCGGCAGAACAATAATGACGCTCTTGCCCCTGCCCCTTCTGCGCAATCAAGAATGGGTTCTTGTTCATTTGCGGGGTATTTCCGTCAAAGTGAAGGAACCTCCCGTCGTTCCATCCGCCGGCGGCGCCAAAGAAACCGTGTTGGTAGCGGCCGCCGCCGCCGCCGTATCCGAAACCGGCCGGATCCATGAAAAGGTTAGAAGAACAATCTCCCGATTGCATCCAAGCAATTGCCATTTTTTTGCCCAATTTTTTTATTAGCTTTGCCCGATCCATTGTTCCAGACACTTCTAACATTCCGGATAATCCGTGCATCCTGAATGATGTCACTCCTAATCCACAATTATCAATCGTAATTAATTCATTAATCTCACTATCCCCAAATAAATCACATGAAAGAATATTAAAATTGTAAAATGAAATCTTTTTTGATTTGATTTGTGTAAATATTGGTATAAAAATAAATCTGTATCTTTTAAAATTACGTCAAAGCTTTACTATATAACCAAAGATGTTATAACTATATGTTGGCAACCGGAGAAGAAAGTCGGATCAAAGAAGGAAACTGAATCTCTTTGCGATTCAGTTTAGTATCTTTCCTAGTTTGCTTAGTTCTTGTTTTAGTAGAAATAGAAATATGGTAGGAATAGAAGTTTACTTATATGCTTTACTCTCTTCCTATATAAAGAGGGTTAGACCTGTTAGACCTTTGTAATCTAATACTCCCTCTGTCCCTAAATAAAGTTCCATTTTTGACTTTTTGAGGATTTAAGGGAGGGATATTTTTGTGTTGACTTTCCAAAAATACCCTTGATGTGATGTATAAAAGTAAAATGTGATAGGTAGATTATTAGTAAAAAAAGTATGATGTGATAGGTAGGGTATGAAAAAGTAAGGGGTAAAAGGGGTTTTTTAAGGGAAAAGAGAAGTTTATTTAGGGACAAAGAAAAAACGAAAGAGGAACTTTATTTAGGGACGGAGGGAGTAAAAGAACAATTCAATACACAAATATTTTCTCCTCATATTCTTTTCTACATGGTGTCGGAGCCAGGTTCTTGGTGACCTAATATTTTCTGTCTTCGCATCTGGCGTGCGGCACCCCCATTAGCCGCCCGCCGAGCCGTTGTTCTTCTTCCAATCCAAATTTCCTACCACCACCAAACTGATAACACCTCAAACCTAAACCTTACCCATATTGAATCACAAGAATCATCATCATTCCATACCCTTTCTACCCATCACCTTGCCGCAGAAACAAATCCATATTGGTTTGTAGAAAGTGCCGCACCAATTGTCAGGGTCTCTTTGGCCGCAAGTCACTCCCATCATCCTTAGAAGGATGTCCTTCTCAATGAAGAATATAACTCATGAAGAAATTGTCCGACAAGGGTCTTTCTACAGAGATAGACAACTCTTTATTTTGCCGGCGGAAAAAAATTGACGTTCAAGATGTTTGAAAAGAATGACGTTCGTCCTGTTCGTTTGAATTCGATGAAGGTTCGAAAAGAATGGCGTTCCTTTAATTGACTGATTACTCAGCGGATTCGAAAAGCTCGGCGTCTCCGTTGAAGAAAAAAACTGAAGTGTCTAGATGACACTTAGACAACGATGGCAGCGGCTTCCTCAAGCTTTGTTCAATCTTTTGATGTCCAAGCTGGGCATGTTGAACTCTCATGCTCCAGCTTGAGGGGAGTGTTGGCAACAGAAGAAGAAAGTCGGATCAAAGAAGAAAACTGAATCCCTTTGGGATTCAATTTAGTATCTTTTCTAGTTTGCTTAGTTCTTGTTTTAGTAGGAATAGAAATATGGTACGAATAGAAGTTTACTTATATGCGTTACTCTCTTTCTATATAAAGAGGGTTAGACATGTTAGACCTTTGTAATCTAATAAAAGAACAATTCAATACACAAATATTTTCTCCTCATATTCTTTTCTACACTATATTATTTTATCAGATAATAAATGATACCTCTCTATTTCTAATTAAATTACATGTTAACTATTTAAATGATCAATTTTTTTTATTTTTTTTATTTTTGATATGATCATATTGTCATTAGTTTTGTAGATTTTTTAATGTAGTTTTTACATAATTTTTTAATTCAACACCATTTTTATATAAAATGATTTGAAAATAACTTCAATCAGACAGCGTAAACTAAAACAGATGATTTAAATTGAACATATATCATGTATATAATTATACGAACATATATTTTTTCTTAAAAGAAATCTAATTTTACTTTGGAATCACCATATATAAATAATAAGTAGGAATTTAAAATACTCCGTATATTTTTTTACTTTAAAAGATGTTCAAAATGGATACAAAAAAGAAAAACCTAAAAGTTTCTTTGGAAATGATTTTTTTATTAACAAAAATCCTTCTTGCTATACATAGACACTGTTAGAATTGGCAAATTTGTTGGTTAGGTCGAGTTCGAATCTGATCACTTCGAATTCAGGTTACTTCAAGTTTAGGTATGTTCATGTTCGAGTTGAGAACTACATGCTCATGACCCAATATCATCGAGTTTAGATCAATCCAACAAGTTATGAGAATTCTTTTAAGAACATTTAAATTCATATTAGCAATTTCATTTTACACTGAAAAAATAATAAAATATTCTGTATCAAAATGCATATATTAAAACTATCTGAATATTTATTTTGAATTTTTATTTCCTTTTTAGATATGTTTAACAATGTAATGAATAGTAAAAAATTTAAAATGCAACACTTTTGAAAAATATAAGATAGCTATGTGAGACATCTTTAAGAACTTGTATCAAAATATACGTTTATAGTACACTAAAAAAGAGTAAAAGAAAAAAAATTAAAACATAATCTTATATTTATTACATTATTTTCCATTTTAACGGGTCATTTCGAATTCAATCATCTTCGGATTCGATAAACAAAACTTTGTTCAAACCCAATTCTCTAAGGAAGATCATTAATATTTTCCATTCTGATGTCATTTAATTAAACACTCTATAAATAACATAATTTGACAGCAAAGAATAACTTTAAAATTTTCAAAACAATTTCATTAATTCATTGGAATTTTGTAAAAGAATTACTCCGTTATTATAAGGACATGAAGAAGGTTTGACCTAATTTTATTCGTACTTATTATTCAAAAAAAAGGAAGCTGAGAAAAAAAAGAATTAATTGTAATTAAAGAAACAAACCTTGGATACTTTTAAGGACTTTCTCGACCTCTTTTTGCCAGCCAGAGGAGGAAGAATCAACCCAAATTACACATGTCTGCAACATTTCATCGTGCCATATTATTTATAATAAAAAAAATATTCTATAAATATTTCTCAATCAATTGCATATATATATATATATATATATATATATATATATATATATATATATATATATATATATATATATATATATATATATATATATATATATATATATATATATATATATATATATATATCAAAATTAAAGCTCCATATGATCAAAGTGTTAAATTATATTTCTGCTAATAGATTTTGAAAGAAAAATATTTCTATTAATAAATAGAAAAATTAATGATCAAAGTGTTAAATTTGAGACTAAAATTTACTAAAGGCAAAAAGAGAGAGAGACATTAAATTGAAAAGAAAATCATAAACTAACGGGTAAAAAAAGTACTCCCTTCGTCCCATGAAACATGTGACTTTTGCTTTTTAGGGGGATTTAAGGGGAGTGTATTTTGGTATTGAATTTCCAAAAATGTCTTTTGATGTGATGGGTAAAAGTATGATTTGATGGATAGATTATTAGTAAAAAGGTATGATGTGATAGTTAGGGTATGAAAAAGTAAAGGGTAAAAGTGATTTTTTAATAGAAATGAGAAGTGTTTTGTGGGACGGATAAAAAAGAAAAGAGAAATGTTTCATGGGACGGAGGGAGTAAATGGTAAGTAAAGCTAATGATAAACGTAGAGGAATTAACTTACCACAAACGAGTAGTTTTTCCCTCTTAAATTCACTTTCTTGGGAGCCATTGATGTTTTGAGGAAGAAAGAGTTGAGATTATTAAGAGGTGACGACATTGAATAATAACAATATAATATTCGAACCAATTATATTATATCTCAAATATAATTATTCCAGCCGTTAATTAGGATTGAATGATTAATTGCACACACTAATTTGATGATTTGAAGAGAATGTGAAGAAAATGCTAGGTTTAAAAGTTTAGTATATCCGAAAATTTGGTAACAAAATCTGCATTAAGTAGTGGATATATATATATATATATATATATATATATATATATATATATATATATATATATATATATATATATATATATATATATATATATATATATATATATATATATATATATTATATATATATATATATATATATATATATATATATATATATATATATATATGCAAGAGGTTATTATTTAACTTATTTCCATATATTTAGAATAATTAAATATGGAAACACTTTATAATTGGGGCGGATTACGTACAATTTTTAACCGAAAAAACTCACTCTTGGCGGGTTATAAAAAGGTCATTTTTTGTAATAAAACGATCTGATGGGCCGATATCCAGAGGACGGCCCAAATGAACCATTTAAACAGCTTCGGGTCAAGCACATGTGAAATACTCAAGCTGGGCCGGCCTAAGGAGCTGAGTCTAGTTAACCTCAGGCCAAGCGCAGCTGGCAGAGTCAGTCCGGAGAAGGAGACGGAGCTGATTGGCCGTTACGGAGCCGGGAAAAGGGGATCGCGCCCTTGGCGGGCTAGACTTCATCGGTTATGCTTCACCTTAATTGTTGAGAGCTCGTGTATAAATAGAAGGGACCCGAAAGGGGAGAACTCAGGCTAAATCAAGCTAGTAATACACATCCAATTCTCGAATTCTTGTTCTTAATTTTGTTCTTGCGATCCGCTCTGTAAATCGGATCATTTGGTGGATTTATTGTCCATCAAATTGGTGCTCTCATTGAGAGTTCGAGAATCATACTCGGAAGAAATCCTCCACAACGACGATGGTGCAAACACGTAGCAACGCCAACGTAGGTACTGGAGTTCCCCAACAGGGGGAGAACAGCGCCACCGGAGGTCGGCACCCCCCCCATCACCACCGGGGAGGCTAAGGCCCTCATTCAGAGGGTTGGGATCACGACCGAACAATTCAAGGAGGTGCTGGCCGCACTTGCGCCCAACCGCGAGGTAGTGGTGGGAGATGTGGCTGGGGGACCCACAGGCGAGAAGGCTGGACCTGCGGGCTCCCAAGGAAAAAAGAAAAAAGTGAGGCGGTCCCAGAAGAAGAAGGCGACCAAGCCCAATGGGAAGGCTATGATGGCAGATGCGCTCTCCAGGCTGGAAGAAGAGGACGAGTCGTCCTCCTTCGAGCGGATGTCTGCTTTTGACCGTTTGGGAGATCCCAAGTCGAAGAAACCTCGGACCTCTGCGTTCGAAAGGTTGCAGGACACTCGGTCGGCCCGAAAAGGCGACTTCAGAGACACGCTCAATGAGAAGAGAGGGGAGTCCACAGCGACCTCCAAGGTCGGTTCTGAGGAGCGACGGACGACAGTCGAGGATAAGGGTGCAGCCGAGCTGTGGAAAATGTACGAACAACTGGAGAAGCGGCTGGATGCCCAGAACCCCTATCGCCAGGCGGTCTTCAGTGAGGTAACGCCCTTCTCCAGGAGGATAATGTCCTGCCCTCTCCCAGATAATTTCAAGACTCCCCAGATCAAGGCATACAATGGGACGACCGATCCCCAAGACCACCTCGCTCGTTTCGGGGCCAACGTGGTCATGTACGCGTATCTAGAAGAAATCAAGTGTCGGTGCTTCCTGGCGACACTGGAAGGGCAGGCTTGTGAGTGGTTTCACAAGTTACCCAAGGGGTCGATAGATAAGTGGGGCGACCTAGCCCACAAGTTCTTGGAGCACTTCGCGTCCAGCCGGAGACAAAAGCTCCCCTTCTCGCATTTGCTCAATGTGAAGATCCGGAAAGGGGAACAGCTCCGGGAGTTCATTAATAGGTGGGAGAAGGAGGCTAGGGATGTCCAAGGGGCGGACGACCAAGCCCTGATCGCCATGCTCCAAGCTGCACTCCCCCAAGGGGATGTGCGTAAGGAGTTGCGACGGAATCCTCTCTCGACCTATCAAGAGATGTTGGCCAGGGCGAAGTACCTGGCGCTGGAAGAGGAAGATGATGAGCCACCAGTCCGGAAGGAGAAGAAAAGCGGGCCACCGGTGGCAGAAGGAAAGAAGAGGAAGGAATATGGTAAGGGGCCGAACCCCACCGGGTATCATGCGAACAGGCATCCCGTTCACGCGGTACAGTCGTTGCCGGCCCCTCCTCATGGTCGGGAAAGCTATGGTGTGCAAGATGCACCCAAATACTGCGAGTACCACCGTAACAGCACCCATAACACGTCGGAGTGCGTTACGCTGAAGAAGGAGATGGATCAGCTGATCGCTAGAGGGCCACCTCCTCGGTCAGAGCGACCGTCCACAAGTAACCGGACCTGGAGGAGGACGCCAGCCCCCACGGCAGCGATCACAACAGGAGAGGGGCAAGACGATGGACGGCGGCACCTAGGGCGAGATTGTGATGACCTAGATGAGGAGGAGAGGCAAGGTCGCCGACACCTGGGGTGTCGGTTCATCATGGGAGGAAACACTGGAGGAGATTCGGTATCCTCCCGGAAGAAATGGAAGAACATGGTGTACCTGGCCGAGGTACAAAGGCCACCGCTGCCTAAGCGAAAGAAGAAGGAACCTCTGATCTTTACAGACGAGGATTATCCCCCAGTCCTCAGTCCTCACAGGGACGCTCTGGTGATAAGAGTGGAGATCAATAATGTGGTTGTTCACCGAACCTTGGTCGATACGGGCAGCTCGGTCAACGTAATGTACAGCAACACCTTTAAGGAGTTGGGATTGTCCCGAAGCGACCTGAAGCCAATCCATACGCCGCTGTCAGGATTTACAGGGGATACTATCGAAGCAGAAGGAACTATCATGGTAAAGGCCGGGGTAGGAGATGGCACCCACCGACTCTGGGTCGACATGGAATTTATGGTAGTACAGCTCGACTGTGCACACCATCTGATTCTGGGACGACCAGGGTTGGAGGACCTGGAGTGTGTAATCTCCCCCGTCCACTTATGCCTAAAGTTCAACACTCCCACAGGGGTGGGAGTAGCAAAGGGGAACCAGAGCCTGTCACGGTCGTGCTATGTCAGGGCGACCAAAAGCCAAGCCCGAGTCGACGAGAATGTGAGCACGATCTGTGCGGCGATCCAGAAGGAGGAGGGGCGACCCCGAGTTGAGCCGGCGGAAGAGGTCGAGGAAGTTTCTTTGGACCCGGTTGAGCCCGAGCGGAAGGTGAAGGTAGGCAAAACCTTACCGCTTGAATTAAAGGAGCAGTTATTGGAGGTCCTCCGAGCATTCAAGGTGTTATTCGCTTGGGGACCAGAGGATATGCCAGGGGTCGACCCAAAAATCATCTGCCATAGATTAGCAGTGGATCCGACCCACAAGCCGGTCAAACAGAAGAAGCGTTTCCTTTCCGCAGAACGGAGAGAGTTTGTCACCAAGCAGATGACCACCCTGCAGTCCATTGGGCACATCCGGGAAGTCCGCTACCCGGAATGGTTGGCAAATGTAGTCCTCGCACCCAAAGGGAATACCTGGCGGATGTGCGTCGATTACACTGATCTAAATAAAGCTTGCCCGATGGATCCTTTTCCTCTCCCCAACATTGATCAGTTGGTTGATGAGACAGCAGGATGTGAGCTGATGAGTTTCATGGACGCATTCAGTGGATACCATCAGATCAAGATGGCAGTGGCGGATGAAGAAAAGACCGCTTTCATCACCCCCAATGGGGTATACTGTTACAAGGTGATGCCTTTTGGTTTGAAGAATGCTGGGGCGACCTATGCACGGATGGTGAACAAGCTGTTCGCGCCAGTACTAGGGGGGTGCATGGAAGCGTATGTGGACGACATGATTGTCAAGTCCAAACGGACGGAGTCTCATGCTGGCGACCTGGAGAGAGTATTCAAGATCATGAAGAAGTTCCAGCTTCGCCTTAACCCCAAGAAATGCACATTTGGGGTGCAGGGGGGTAAATTCCTAGGACATATGGTCAGCCGGAGAGGGATCGAGCCTAACCCGGAAAAGGTAAAGGCGATTTTGGAGATAGAGCCTCCGCGAAATGTAAAGGAGGTCCAGTAGCTCACCGGCAGGATTGCTGCTCTCAGTCGTTTCTTATCAAAGATAGCTGATCGAGCGGCTCCTTTCTTTCAGACCATTAAGAAGAGTAGAGGGTTCGTTTGGACCGAGGAATGTCAACGGTCTTTTGAGGGGTTAAAAGCATATCTCCTCTCCCCACTAGTGCTTTCGAAGCCAGAGCCCGGAGAGACCTTATTCCTATACTTAGGAATCTCTCCTCGAGCTGTGAGCTCGGTGCTTGTGAGGGAGGAGGAGGGCGCACAGCGACCTGTGTACTATGTGGCCCGAGTGCTGCGAGGGGCGGAATTGAGATATACCAACATGGAGAAGACCATCTTTGCGGTAGTGTGTACAGTGAAAAAGCTCACCCCATATTTTCAAGCCCATCCGGTCCATGTGTTATCACAAATTCCCATCGGAACGCTTCTTCGAAGCCCAAATGCCCCGTCACGGGTCAGTAAGTGGGGAGTGTTCCTGGGATCCTTTCAAATAGAGTTCAAGCCGCGACCGGCGATAAAGGGGCAAGCATTAGCAGATTTCGTGGTAGAATGCACTGCGAGGGAGGTAAAATCTAGTGGAGAAGAACCCGAGGGGAATTGGTGGACCGTGTACACCGATGGGTCGTCCGCGACTGATGCTTCGGGGGGAGGTGTCGTGGCGATATCTCCGGAAGGGTTCAAGGCATACTACTCCGTGAGATTCCGGTTTAAAGTCTCAAACAATGAGGCTGAATATGAGGCACTGCTTTGCGGCTTGAGGTTGGCAGCCTCATTAAAAGCTGAGCGAATCCAAGTCCGGTGCGATTCCAAGCTAGTGGTAGGCCACGTCACTGGAGAATTTGAGGCCAAGGATGAACGAATGAAGAAGTATAGAGACACTGCCCTGAAGTTGCTTAAAGCATTCGGGGCGTACCAGATAGAGCAGGTCCCTCGGGAAGAGAACGCTGAGGCAGATATCTTGTCAAAGCTTGGTCCGGATTCCCCGGATCATATTAAGGCAATGACCCAGGAAGAAGAGTTGCTCAAGCCAAGCATCAGTCCCGGACAAGTGCTGATCATCACACTCAGAGAGAAGCCGGATTGGATTGATGAGATTACCATGTACATCCTTGACGGGTCGTTACCCATCGACCTAATCGCGGCAAAGGTGGTGAGGCGACGTGCATCCAGCTACACGCTGGAGTGCGGTCGGCTGTATAAACGATCGTACAATGGTACATTGTTGAGGTGTTTAAGAGCGGGCGAGACACAGAAGTTAATGGAGGAAATCCATGAGGGAATATGTTCAGCGCATCAGGGAGCCTTCACGATGTCCAGGAAGGTGACCCTACAACGATACTTTTGGCCAACGATTATCAGAGATTGCGCAGAGTACGTGCGCAAATGCAAGGTTTGCCAGGAATTCCAGAGGATGCTAGGGCGACCGGCGACGAATTATACCCCGATAAGCACAGTGATTCCCTTTGCCCGGTGGGGCATCGATCTGGTCGGTATTTTTCCTCGGGGGACAGGGAACAACACATACCTGGTGGTCGCGATTGACTACTTCACCAAGTGGGTCGAAGCCGCCCCCGTGCCAACCATCACTGCGGAACAGATGACGAAGTTTGTTTCCAAGCAAATCTTGTGCCGATTCGGGGTGCCCCAACAGATCATCACTGACAACGGAACCCAATTCGAGGCCGGGGGGTTCAATGAGTTTCTACAGATCTAGGGCATAAAACACAGCTATGCGGCGGTCGGGTACCCCCAAACCAATGAGCAGGTTGAGAACACCAACCGTACCATCATGGATGGCCTCAAGAAGAAGATAATGGAATGCAAAAGTGCCTGGGTGGAAGAAGTGCCCTATATATTGTGGACCTACAGAACTACCCCAAGGAAGGCAACAAGTGAAACCCCTTTCTCGCTCACATATGGATTTGAAGCAAGGGCTCCAGCGGAGACCTCGTTGTTAAGTTATAGAGTAGAGACGTTTGATGCTCAAGGAAATGAGGAGAACCTGAGGGCAGAGCTGCACCTCATTGATGAGCGAAGGGAAAGGGCATATATGCGGGCAGAAAACTACCGCCGGCAGGTCAAGTCATATCACGACCAGCGGGTGCGACCAAGGCAGTTCAGGATGGGCGACTGGGTCCTTCGGAAAAGGGAGGTCAGCCGGCCAACCGATGGAGGAAAGTTTGCTAAAAGCTTCGAGGGGCCATATATCATAAAGGAGGTGTTGGCCGATGGGACATTTAGATTGCAGACTCCAACCGGTGGCGACGTTCCGCGAGTATGGAATGCCGCCAACCTTATTAAATTTTATCAATAGATTGTATTCCAGCCATGTCTTTTTTTGAGATTTAATAAATCCAGCTCTCTGGCACATCTTGTCTCCAATTCTCAAAAAAAAAAAAAGAGGAGCGACCACAAGAGATCGATCGCTAAAATTGCACGGTGATTCGTGCTAAGATACCCAGTAGTGAGTGAAGCGTCGAACCCTGTCAGGCGACCAAGGTTGAAGACGACGCCGTGGCAAGAAAGTCCGAGAGAACGGCTAAGTCTGGAACACAAGATCTGTTGATCGCATGAGCGACCAGGGGATCTTGGGGGTATGGCGATGCCACAAGGGTCAAAGTAACCCGAAAGTGGCTAAGTCAAAAGAGGCGAGGTATTCTCTGATTCAAGTCCGAGGGAACCGGAACGTCAAATGTAGGATGCGAAAGAGAAGAAGGTGAAACTTGTAAGTAAACAGGTAACATCAAAATACATTCACAGAAATGTTCATTACATTTCAAGGATAATCTCTTGCATCTACTACAGTACAGTTGAGAACAATCTCTATGTAAGGAAGGATACTTCCCCATACATCTCCTACAATGAAAAACAACAATCTAAGACTTTGCGAGCGAAGGTCTAGGGGGGACAGGCAGGTCTGAAAGGTAGTTCTGCGGCTGTATAGGCAAGCAAAACTCCGATCACCGGCCGTCCAGGACGACCACCTTTTTTCCCCAACATGGAACGGGAGTGGTCGCCCCCAGCCTCGGCAAAAACCCACCGCCCTTCTCCTACCAAGGAAGGACGGGGGACGGCTCACTTCTCTGTGAACCCCAACCAGCATCACCTAGGCGAGGACGGAGATCCTGAAGCCGCCCGAGCTACTTCAGGTCGCCTAGGGGTCTTCTGGGGAAGTGAATGGCAAGCGGGGCGAGGTAGGGGAGAACCCAGTTCTTCCCCTAACACAACCTCCTCCGAAGGCCTCACCGGCGAACTGGTGCGACTTTCGCTAGTCCATCGCTCAAAACTTGCGCAATATGCGCACTCATGCTCCAGGAGGGGTAAGTGCTCATCTTGAAAGCTCTCCCAGGCCATACATTGCAGGGAATGGAGGGGGCATGGAGCATCCCAGTCAATCCGCCCGTCAGGCAGGCGGTTGGCGGAGAGGGCCTCGTACGCCTCATTAAAGTCTTCATAAGGGTTTGGAGGTGGTGGCGGCGGTTTCACCGACGGCCACTGCCGGCGAGGCAACCGGCGACAGAATTCGTAAGGGTCAAGCCCCCCTAGTCATTGGAATTGACTGACTTGGGGGAAGAGGCAGGCTCCGGCGAAGAAGGAGCCGGCCCGTCGGAAAGATCTAGAGAAACAGGAATTCCTTCAGACATGGCAAGAATGGAGAAAAGGGGGGATATTTGGTGATGGAGCAGAGTAGAGGCCAGGGGGACTTATAAATAAGCCAGGGCAAAGGAACCGAAGAGGCGGTCAAGTCTCGAGGCAGCCGAACCGATAAAGCAGCCTTGAGCCGCGCGAAGGTCCAATCAGAAACGGTGAAGGGCATTGGATCAATTGGGCGGCACGATGGCCAATCCAGGGATTGAGCCCGGGCAGGTAAACGGGCCGGGACTATGAGTTGGGCCCAAACTAAAACATACATGTTAACCAGCTAAATCAAAAAAGAGAGTGCTGAAGTAAAGCACCAAAGAGAGAAAACACATGGCGAATCTAGAAAATTAAACAACATAGGAGCATTGTATCAAAACGACAAATCATTCCGAAGGAAAAGAGAGAGGCAAGTGTTGGTAAAGCTATGGGGGAACAATGGGGGATTTGGACGGCCGAGCCGGAGGGTCCACCCGCTTTGGACATGGCTAAGCTGACCCCTGGATTCTGGTCGCTCTGACCACCTTCCACTTCTTCTTCTTCCTCCTCTTCCGACGCACTCGAGCTCCCCCCGTCCGGATAGGGACTGGGGTCGAACTCGGCCAAGGAGCGGCAGGGAGGAGGGAAGCCAAGGTCGGGGAGAGAGAATCCTTTAGGGAGCTGGGCCAACCTGTTGTGGAAGACCTGTTGGGCATGGAAGAGTCCGCAATTGAAGGACTTGGTTCCCTCCTTGACCATCCATTGGGCCCCAGGTTCAGTTTTGAGCCAAGCGGCCGTTAGTTCTTCCATCCGCTCCATTGCGACTACCGTGAAGTCAGGAGAGGACTTGAAGGATTCTACCGCTCCCTCTGCATGGCGGACCCGATCGCTCCTCTCCACCTCCAACTGCTGGATCAGATCAGATTTCTCCCCTTCCAGCTCGACCACTCGAGCAGAAACAGATTCTACCTCCAAGGACAAGGAGGCCTTGTCTGCCTCAAGGGCGACACAGCGGTCCTCCTGGGAAGCTTTCTCCACAGTAAGCGCCGCGCAACGATTTTCTTTCTCCTCCAACTCCCTGGTGAGTCGGGCGACCTCCTCCTGCAGCTCTTTCTGCTTGGCCTCGGCTGCTTTCATCACCTCGTCCGCGGCGGCCTGGCGACCTCGTTTCCGGCCTACCACCTCAATCATCCCCAGCGTAGCCTGCGCAAAGGGGTGAGGGTTAGGGGCCTAAAGAAAATGAGTGATGCATAGGAGATCAAGACCAGTACCTGACTGAGCCTCAAAAGGACCATGTTTTCAAGGTCGTCCTCGGAGCCTGCCGAGATACGAGCCTGGTCTTCTGCAGGCAGAGTGATAAGAGTCTCCAGCTGTACGTCCCCTAGGCTTTGGGGCAGGGGAGGGATGCAGAGCCTCGTCGAGCAACCCCCGGTCGCCACCTCGTAGGTCACTGCGGGTGGTGATGGAGGTCGCTCCAAGGCAATGCCCTGAGACGACCCAGCGAGGTCGCCACCCTGCATCACGGGGTGTGGAGGGGACTGGCCAGCCATGGTACCCGGTTCCTGGGTAGCATCTTCTTGGTCCTCCACCACAGTTACGACCGGCTCTCGAGAAGGACCCTCCTCGTGGTGGGATGAAGAACGTTTGCCCTGGCCCTTCGTCTCTCTCTTCCTTTTCCTCCCTGCGGTGAAGCGACTGAGCAGGAGATCGCTGTCCTCTCTTCTCCTGAATCTTGTAATTCCACTGGAAACAAAGGAAATGGTCAGCCTTGGGAAAAGATAAACTAAACATCTGGGCAAAAGAAAGGGTCACCTACCAAAAGGACCACAATCAAGACCTTCCTCAGGAATGTCCTTCAGCTGGTCAGGCTGATGCCCCCCGGGGATGTCCCTCAGTAGGTCGGGTTGGTGGCGAAGCTCATCCTGAACAAACTCAAACCCCAACCCGGAAAGGGTTTCCTCTGTCACCACCTCTTTGATGTTCATAACTCCCTTATTGCAGAATTGGCGAGTGATAGACAAAAGGGTGGCATCAGGTGGGGGGCGTGGGATGCGACAGAAGGAAGGGCGCCCTGAACCCGTGAAAGGAGATTTGGGCCCCGTCGAAACGAAGACAAAGAAAGGCTTCCAATCTTTGGTTGACCCCTTCTTATCACTAGCAAAGAGTTTACTGGACCTCTGGGAAAGACTGGCATAGGACGCCCAATCCTTATGGCCCTTGGTCAGTTTGAAGGTAATTATGAAATGGTCCAAGGTCGGATTCACCCCTACATCTTTGCACCGGACCAGGTAACCGGCAATGTACCGGTGAGAGTTGGGGACCAGTTGGCACGGGAGAAGGTCCACCACGTTGAGGAATTCGATCAACAACGGGTGGAGTGGGAAGCGCAGCCCCTTCTTCAAAGACGCCAGATGGACCGTGAAGAACCCCGACGGTGCGTCTAGAGCAGTTTGAGTACTGGTAGGTGTCATGACCTCGATGGAGGGTCCAACCATGTCAGTGGCATCGGCGAACCCCCGGTCAGTAATTTGACAATGGCACAACGCCATGATGTTTTCGTCCAATTCAACCCTTGAGCCCTCATCTACCGGAGTTGAGGAAGGGTATTGCTTCCTCAATCGACGCCGTTTGTGGCCAGGCACGGCCGACGGCGACGGCCGGGGTGATGGAGTGTGGCCAGGGTTACGGTCAGAGGCCGATTGGCCGGCTTGGCGAGAATTGGGCGATGGGGTAGCCGAATCGGAATCCGAGACAATCATGGCGGCGAGAGAAGGAACTGACCTGGACAGGAAGAAGAACGAGTCGGGTGAGCAGCGGAGTTGCAGATGAACGGTAGTGAAGAAGGCGAAAGGAAGAGATGGCGTCCAGCGGCGGTTTTTAACTGACAACAGGAAGGCGAATCGGCAGGCCATGATTACTTATTTGTGGAGATCGTGCCCAAGTGTCGTGCGGAACCCAAAGAACGGCCCGGATCCCCGCTGGAGCGTCCACGTGGACTTTGCAAACTCCCCACTCCTCCGCTTGGCCCAGCTGAGGACTGAGGAGTTGGGGGGCTTATGATGGGCCGATATCCAGAGGACGGCCCAAATGAACCATTTAAACAGCTTCGGGTCAAGCACCTGTGAAATACTCAAGCTGGGCCGGCCCAAGGAGCTGGGCCTAGTTAACCTCAGGCCAAGCGCAGCTGGCAGAGTCAGTCCGGAGAAGGAGACGGAGCTGATTGGCCGTTACGGAGCCGGGAAAAGGGTATCGCGCCCTTGGCGGGCTAGACTCCATCGGTTATGCTTCACCTTAATTGTTGAGAGCTCGTGTATAAATAGAAGGGACCCGAAAGGGGAGAACTCAGGCTAAATCAAGCTAGTAATACACATCCAATTCTCGAATTCTTGTTCTTAATTTTATTCTTGCGATCCGCTCTGTAAATCGGATCATTTGGTGGATTTATTGTCCATCACGATCAAATTGACATCATAGTTAAATGTTTAAATTTGTTTAAGATAACATAAAACTTAGTGACCCACATTTTGATTCATTACTTTAAAAGGAAGTAATTAAATAAGAAATGCATGGCTTTTGATTTCTTCTCAAAACGAGAAAGTAGCCCCGAAGTGTTGTTTTTACCTAGTTTACTTTTAGTTTGAAAAATATATGATTAATTTTTTTACAATAAGAGATTAATTATGTAAACTACATGCTTATATATTTTAAAAGGAAAAAATAAAGCAGGAAATATTCTTTGGCATATCTATAAGAAGAAAGTGTAAAATATGATGTGATAAATATAGTAAGAATTAGAAAAGGTAAAAATAATTTTAAATAGAGTATGGAAGTGCATAATCTCGAAAAAAGAAAAAAAACATAAAAGATAAGTATTTTGAAAAGCAAGGGAGTATTATTTCGTTCATTATCGGTAGATGAAATGAAAGAGTGTAAAATGGATGAACTTATAATATTTTTTATTACTAGTAGCACTTCATTAAATTATTATAAAAAATACTAGTAATATCAAAGGGTCTATTTTCTTTCATAATAATAATATTCTCTTCCTCTCTTTTGAGTCTTCCCAATTTCATTTAATTTTATAATAATATTATAAAAAATAATATTCGTCAAATTTTGTTAATCATAACAAGAACGCTTTTAAGGATACTTAAAAGAGAATTACTACAAATATATCCATATAGAGGAAATCCTTTCAAAAAAAATAGGAAAATTATCAAGTTTGACTTCAAAAATTTAACACTAAATATCAAACCATAGACAAGAATAATGACTATTGTGCATCACATACTATATCCTTTTTGCATATATTTATAAAATAAAATATTGGACGTTTCAAACTTAGAGCTTATTATCTGATTGGCTCTGATCTAATATGAATAAAATGTAATTTTATTTTAAAAAAATTTAGATTTAAAATTATTTCTGATCTATTCTAATTATAATAAGAATAAATAAATGATAATAAAAAAAAAGTTGAAAATGAATTTTTACCATCTTATGAGTTTTTAACTACACCATTAGTATTGATAATAAAAAGGGGCCGGATTGTGAGGGGCACCATCGTAATTATATGAGTAATAATCATAAAGCGCAGGCGTCCGGATTATTTGGAAGGTCGGCTGTTGCCAAACGGCGTCGTTGCCGGATCGGAAGCCGACCCTAATGGGCCGAGTTGGGCCGTCTTGGCGAGGATCAAGCCCATTAATAGATAACATATTTTCAGAACACTGGCCCAATTGAACCCAAATAGCCCTGATGGACTTTTTAGCCTTTTCCAGCATCTTCAATAGCATTTTCAAATCCGCCTCCCCCGTCACCAATGCCTTTCCGTCTCCGCTCATAGTAAAATTTCTCACTCCTGAATATATTTAAAAATGAAAAACGTAAAAAATTGATTAAAATTAGAATAAAATATTGAGAAAATATCAAAATAGAAATTGAATATTTTGTTATAAAATAAAAGCTTTCACTATAGCCAAATTATTACATTCACCTAGAGTTCATTGCGTATCTTTATATATGTTAAACGAGTTTTTTAAAATTTAAAAAATATATCAGAAGGTCCATATAGAACTGTATATGTTGGCATTATTAGTATTGTAACTCTTATTTTGAGAATTAAAATGTGAAAATCTTCTTTAATAATTTTCTCACTTTCTTCGGTTGCCTACAATTTTTTTCTGTTTTATACTGTGGTAAGAAACTTTTAATGAATGTGCAATTTTTTATATCCATATTTCAAATCTACATTATTTATTATATTCCGTGCACATTGAACCACATTTTTAAAATTTTCTTATTTCCGCATTAAGTCAAAGTAGAAAACAAATTGTTGGACGAAGAGAGTATTATTATTATTATTATCATTATTATTATTATTATTATTATTATTATTATTATTATTATTATTATTATTACTCCCTCCGTCCCTAAATAGATTACAATCTTTTTTTCTCTCTCTTCTCGATAACTTTTGTTTGTTTACGCGATTTCATCAAGTATTTGATAAAATAAAATATTCTTGTCACCTCTTGTTTTGTAAAACTTTTGACGTAGTTTTTTAATATGTAATTTTTATATCTTATTGATATACCAATTTGTAAATAAAATAATTTCAAAAAGTAGGAAATTGTACTCCGTAACCCGCAATTTGTAATCAAATTTGGGACGGAGGGAGTATTATTATTACTATTATTATTATTATTATTAATTTACTCTTATTACTCTACATGTCCCTAATTGATTACAATTTTTTTCTCATCTTTCAGTGATTTTTGTTTACTTTTATATTTTCGTTGAATATTTGATAAAATAAAACATTCTTTTCATCTTTTTTTTGTATCAATTTATATATAGACAATGATTTCAAAAGACAAAGTTTTACGTCGTAATTCTCGATTTGTAATCAAAATTGAGACAAAAGAAGTATTAGGGAGTAAATCAAGAAATAAATAAAGGAAAATGACTAACATACCCTCAAAGCTTTTCAAGACAGCCTCGACTTCTTTCTGCCACCCTGTAGAATTTATGTCCACTTTTAACAAGCAAGTCTGCAATTTTGCATTATAACAAACCAATCAATATAATTAGGTTTTCTTCTATTAATACTCCGAGCAACTCCAACGGAGCCTCTATAGTTCAAAATATAAAAGTTTTACATTATACTGTTACAAAAAGTGGACTCCAATGGGTCATTTAAAATGTAGAGGAATAATTACTTTTGCTTTTCCATCTTCTATAAATACATGATGTCTATTCTGCAAGAGCTATATAGTACATAGAAAAATGGAGCAAATGCAAACAAAGCTGATATGGTTGGAACACATGTAAAAAAGAGACCATGTAAAGCACTCTATACAGTCTAAAATAGCTTTATACATGCCCACTTTTAGCATTTGCGTTGGAGTTGCTCTAAATGTGTTCTATAGACACACATAGAAAGTATTACCTCTATTCCGAGGTATATATCATGTTTTGACTTTTTGTAATAAATTATTTTTAATTTTTGATTTATAATTAAATAAAATATACTCCGTATATTATTTGTTAATTAAATTAAATAATATTTTGAACATATTTTTTTATCAAATGGATATATATAATAAAATTATTTCTATATCAATATCTATTATCTAACATCATTTTTACATAACTTATGATCAAAATTTGTCAATTTTAACAAAAAAAGTAGAAAATGAAGAAACACTCAGAGAGATCACAGTTTGACTTTTTGGTCAAATTGTGATACCCTTAGACCACAAATTAAAACATTAAATACTCGTATAGTTCAAAAAATAATTAAATATTATAAAATTTTGATGTTTCAAAACTATATTTTAGAATAAATTCAATTTTTACTAAATTTACATTATAACCAAATATACATTTTCTATAATTTAACCACAGTTACGTTTGATCAAACAAGTCAGGTTGTGACAATCGTTTAGGAACACATTAGTAATATAGAGAGAGAGAATGTGTGTACCGTGAAAGAGAGATTTCCGGGGTCGAGCGTGGGAGGAGAGGGGAAAACAGTGTCAAAAGTATTTATGCAACAAGCCCCTATTCTTTTGCATATTTGCAGAGCTTTACCCATGACGAATTGATGAAAGACGATGATGAAGATCACACCTTTAGATATGGATGTTGTGTTAATTATATAAAGAAAATTTTCAACAAAAAAAAGTACGTTAGTTAAATAACCTAATCGTTTTATATACATTTATATAGATTTGTTCGCTTTTACCATATACGTAGTAAGCTAATTAACTTTCTAGATATTGGAAGGGTTCGTTACCATAATTAACTTTAACTACCATAATTGTATTCCATAAAAAAAAATAATGACACTGAAATAATAATACGTACAATGATATGGTGCGAAAATATTTTTTTAGCCCCTTCTAAATTAAAATTAGTGCCAAGTTTAAATTTTATCTCTGTTACACTTTTACTAAAAAAAAGAAGGGTATCCATCTAGCAAGTTGCATCAAGACCGGTACATATATGGAGACGGGGACGGATTTAGAAAACGGTAATTTTAAAAATTACAGAATGCGGGGAGGCACGGATTTGACTACAAAAAAAATTAAATGTAGACGTACACTACATTAGAATAAAATAATCCAATGGCGTATTTGATGGAAACCGATTTTTCGGGGCGTCGACCCGTTGAAATCGGCACCGGGTCGGCACCGCACCGAATAGCGAAATCCGGAAATTAAGTAAATAAATAAACGGAGAGAAAGTATTTATACGTGGAAACTCAAATCGGGAGAAAACCACGAGTCTTTTTAGGCGGTGCCATGCCAAAGGGGGAAGAACTTTTATTAATCTCGGGGGAATTTACACATACATCATGGTAGGAGCTTGGAGCCATTAATGGAGCTCCAAGCATAAAGAAGAAGAAAAATATAGTAGTAGGGACTTGTTGAGTATTTTGCCTCCCCCTCCCTCCTTCGTAGCCTGCATTTAAAGGAGAGAAGGAAATAATTGATGGAGACAAGAGGGGACATTGTCCATGTGAAGCCCATGTGCGGCATGTGGTTTCCATGTGGCAGTGTTCCACGGGTCCCGCCAAATGTCTCCACATCACTTCAAATATATTCTTCTGTCCATATATCTCTGGTTCTGTCTTGAATAATTTATCTGATTTATATCTTGGGCCAGATAAAATTGGGCTTTCTTTTACTGTTCAAATAATATTGGATTAGGAAAAATCTCTAATCCATCAGTACTTAATTAGCATAAAAAGTAATGCGGAGTACTTGTAATATCAAAAGTATTATGTCTGGAAATATAAATAATAAAAATGAATAAATTTGGTTTTTGAAATATGTAAATAAAAACATCATACCTTGTCCACACCGTCGGAGATCAAATAATAAATACAAATTGTACAATATATGGACTGTGAAGTATCTCTCAATTTAATAATTATTTTTAAATAAATCTGAAAACTTTTGACAGAAAGAAGGAAAAAGCATGCAGTCTTTTCTAATCACCTTCTACGGAGTATAATCTAAGCTAAAGCTTTGGGAAGCAAATTCTTCTGGGGACCTTAGATTCATGGTCATTATATGAATCTGCATTTGTAGTATAAAAGAAGAACTTTAAATGTACTCTCTAAAAAAATAAATTACTCTCTAAAAAAAGTGTAAAATAAATGCGATTTTTTTTATTTTTTAGATTGTTTTTTGTGAAATGTATAAGAAGATGTAACTCTAATTTTTCTTTTGAAAAATAAATTCATTTGATATTTCCTAATAGATTCTTTTTTTTATCCACATGTTTTATATCAAACACTTTAGTTTGAGTCATAATTTAATTTTACTTTTGTACTCTGTATTCTATACTTTTTCTTTTAATCATTTTAGTACATTTATAATCATTTATTGATGTTGAAATAATATATGGACTTTAATGATCTAAAAAAAGCTTGATATAAAATAATACCCTGACTAAAATGCATTAAAATCTGTACAACTCCATATAGAATTGGAAAAAATCATCAACTTTAAATAATGTACAGATTATGAAAAATTTGTCTAAATATTTTAATTATTGGAATTGATTACACCTTAATTAGAATGGACTATTTTGGGATAATATATATTTAATAAGAAAGGATCATTTTCTAAATTTATTCCAAATTTAGATGATACAGAGTAGATAATACCAAAATACTCTCACTTAATAGTCATATAACATACTCCGTACTACGTAGTTTTTGACGAAGGACTACGGAGAGAAGAATTACAAATATGGCATGCTTTGTACCACGTACAGATTTATTATACCACGTACAAATTTATTACTTATTGAGATATAATTCGAAAAAATAGCTTATTGAAAAGAACCATTTTGAAAATTTACTTTATATTATTTATTGTTTATATAGAAATTTTCATAGAATCAACATAGAGTTAAACAAATCTCATCAAGGTGGAACAAATATGGAAAATCCAAACATCCCAAAAGCAGCAAACAATCTTTAGTTCTTTAAAGAAGCATAAAACCTTATATGCCCATCCCTAGATTTTAAGAGTGACAAAACAAGAAAACTAACAATTGATCATCTGAACTAGTGAGGGCCATTATTGTTCTTCCCATGTCTTTTTAGGGACTGGCAAAAGAAAGAGAAAGAGTCCCTAAGCTCATTTGGGAGAGGGAGTGATAACGGAAGGGGCAACGGTTGCTGGCTGCCTCTGAGACCCGATGAAGATGACAGTGCTAAGGCGGGCTGCTGTTTGTTAAGACCTTCGATTATGAAGGAAAATGCCCCAAAAGTGAGGCAGCTTTGCAGTAGGGCCTGAGGTGCACCTGAGAAACCATCAAACCAAATTACTTAGAGATGAAAAGTATGACAAAAAGGAGTGTATTTCAGATCCTAATCGTACGGGAAACTAATCCTAAGGTTTGAAAATGATTTTGATGTTTCTATGAAACAAGAAAAATCAAGCACAAAAAGGGAACAAAAATGAAATGATGATGCAAGATGGCCTCAACAAGAAATGGTGCAGGTGCACGAACCAAACTTAGAGCACGATCAACACAAGAAAATTCATGAAAGGTGCAAGTTAGGGAGTTTGAGGATGGTAGGACGGAGATGTGTTGGGACAAAATGATCACACGTGACTGGGTAAATTTCACCTATGGTATACGAACTTTCATCATTATTTCACTTCGGTATATAAACTTTAATTTCTATCACAAAAGTACACGAACTTTCAACATTCTTTCACCGGTGGTCCAATAGGCGGTTTCTAGGTCACCTTCAGGTCATTTGGGGTCAAATTATAATTTTATAAATTTAAATTTTTTATTTTGACCCCACCATTCTCTCCCTTTTCTCTCTTCCTCTTTTCCAGCCACCCCCCCCCACCCCACGCACCCATTCTTCTTTCTTCTTCTTCTTCTTCTTCTTCTTCTTCTTCTTCTTCTTCTTCGTTTCTAGAGAACCAGACGAACAGGCAAGTGACGTACTCAAAGAGGAGAAATGAGCTTTTCAAGAAGGCCCACGAGCTCACCGTCCTCTGCGATGCCAAGGACGCCATCATCATGATCTCCATGTCCGGAAAACTCCATGAATACATCAGCCCCTCCCTCTGGTTCCTTTCTCCTTTTCTTTTGCCACTTTTTTTCTTTATTTTGTTTGTTTTGTTTTACACTATTTCTCTTTTTTAAATTTCTTTTCTTTTATCCTCAATTAATTCCATGTTTATCATGTTTTTTAATTATATATAGTACCAAGCAGCTCTTCGATCAGTACCGAAAAGCTCTCAATATTGATCTTTGGAGCTCCCACTACGAGGTACTTCAATATTAATAACACAAATTTTTATTACACTTATATATATACGGAGAATTATATTCTTTATTTTTTTTCTTTAGCCAATTTTTTTCAATTTTTTGTTTTGTTTTTTGTTTTTTTGGGGGTGCGTATCGTACAGCAAATGCGTGGGGGGTGGTGGTGGGGGGGGGCTGGCTGGGAAAGAGGAAGAGAGAAAAGGGAGAGAAGGGTGGAGTCAAAATAAAAAATTTAAATTTATAAAATTATAATTTGACCCCAAATGACCTGAAGGTGACCTAGAAACCGCCTATTGGACCACCGGTGAAAGAATGTTGAAAGTTCGTGTACTTTTGTGATAGAAATTAAAGTTTATATACCGAAGTGAAATAATGATGAAAGTTCGTATACCATAGGTGAAATTTACCCCACGTGACTTGAGGACATGACCTTAGATAGAAGAAGCATTTGAATGTCAAGGATTAAAGATGTAGGGTACGCTTAGTTTGGAGTGGTGCTTTGTGTGTTTAGTGTCCTTTGGGTTATTTGGTGGAGTGTTTTCCTTGTGGCATTCCGTTTGCCAATTGTTTTTTAGCTTTTCTTATTTCTGTACCTTAACCTATAGGCATGTACTCACATGTGTCTTTACAACCTTATGAAGGTCTGTGTTAGGTGTGCACAAAATCCATACATCAATCCCCATACCTCACTTGCGGGATATACATGGGTAGGTTGTTGTTGTAATGCACTTTCACCTTTCTTTTCAATTTGTCCCAAAAAAAATCCTTTTGCCGAAGGAATTGTATAGTCTACACAATTTCTAACTTCTCTACACAAAACTCAACCACACACTTTAACCATTATTAATAGCCACGTTTGATCAATTGTGGAATGTTGTTGGCTTATTGCGGTATGGAGAGAGTAGTTCATGAGAGAAGTGTGGGAAACTACCTGGAAAACTTAGGGCAAGACCCGTGCAACACCCAGCTACTCCAGCATTAATTACTGTGAAACATAAAGAACAACTAAATGATAAAGAAAAACATTTGAGGTCATGAAGGTGCAAAGAAATTGACTGAGCTTACTATCGTCTTTTCCCCTCAGCCTCTTCAAAAAGCAGACCACAACGCTGTGTACTCCAGACAACACTGCAAATGTCTAAAGAGGGAGGCAAAAATCATATTGATACTCAATTTACAGATATATGCCTACTAATTCACAAGTAGACAGTAGTGATATTTCCTTGGTCAAATAATTTGTATCTATGATGGTTCAAATACCTTTGCAGATGAGCCTGCCTCTGCAAACGATCCTTTGAATCCCTTCTTCTTAAACAGCCCTGCACCTGATGAATTCATGGATAATAAAGTGTAACTCAGTATATCATTTAGTACACAAACACACAGTCTCAATAGTGTATCCAGATATTATCCGCTTTATTTGTCTCACAAGAAGGTTCCACATTTTCATATTTTCCACTTTTTCGAACGAATTTGGTTAATTCATATTAGTTCTCTCTGACTTCAAAAAAAAATATTAGTTCTCTCTACTCTACATGAGTATCAATAGCACAACTTTATCTTCCAAAATGCCAATAGAATAACAAACATTTAGACAATCCCTCCACCCAAAAAATGAAAAAAAATGCAAAATAGCATATCACCATTTCCTCAAAACCACAAGAGTCGAATAAAGCATATAAATTTCAATGTAGAAACTCTTCATTCAATTCAACGATTACGATTGAAAATTACAAACATTGAAAAGTGATTAAAGGCCGGTGGGACCAAAGAGACGTTTACCGTATCCGAAAATAGAACCCATGAACGCCCCGCCGAAAGAGTCTGCCGCGAATCTATACAAGCAGACGACGGGCGGGCTGGAAGGGCTGGCCAGTGCGTCGGAAGTGACACTGACATTTGGATCGGGTTTGGCATTCAAATCCGAAGCTGGAGTGCTCTCAGCATCGGAGCCGGTGCCGGAGTTCGGAGAATTCGTCGGCGCCATGGCTTTCTATGTGAATCAATTTGGCTTGCCGGCGAAACCCTACTATGGGGTTGGTTTGACTAGAAGCACCCGGACCTTAGCTCTACCAGACGTTCCAAATTCGGATGGATATTCCTATAGAAAATGCAGGATTCGCTTGAAGAGACGGCGTCGTTTGGTCTAGCCCTAATGTCTGTACTTCTAAGATCTAAAATACTACCTTCGTCCCACTGTCTTTGTCCACTTTTAACTTTTGGAACTGTTTATCTAAGCACTTTGACTCATCAAATTCTCTCAATGTGTAAGCCTAAATATAGTCATATGTGATCTTGTTTGATTTGACTTAACATATAGATTATTAATATAAAATTTCTATATTTTTTTAATATACAAATTATAAGATAAAATGGATTAAAGAAGTGCATTGAATGGTGTGCCAAAAGGTAAGTGGACAAAGATAGTGGGACGGAGGGAGTAATTCTTTTTAGGGTCCGTTTGGTATATGGAATTGGTGGAATTGAATTGGAGTTGATATTCCATGGGATTCAATTCCATAGAATTGAATTCTTCCAATTCCAATTCATTTTTGCACTATCAATTCCAAATCCACATAAATTTTGTGCTACCAAACACCAGAATTGGAATTGAAGTCCTCAATTCTAATTACATAGTTTGAATTCCATGTACCAAACGAGACCTTAGAAATTTTTGAGATGGCCAATATTAGTGATAGATGGTTGAGAGAAATATTGCGGTTCACAAATTGATATCTCCAAATTTGAGGGATATTTAACATACACGAAGTACTATTCTTTTAACAAAAATTGTAATATTGAAAGATATTAAATTTTAATCATGTTTAAGTTTCTTTAAACACAAAAGAGGAACTTTAGATGCAACCTATCATTTAAAGACACAATTATCCATTTAATATTAAAGGGATAGATTTAGCAACATCTCATAAAAAAATTTAGACAAATTCTTTCATAGTTTTAAAGTCCACACTCATTTTGTGAATCACTAGACCTTAGTATAAGTGCTATTGATGAATTAGGCTTTTTGAATAAAATAAAAGATTCACATATTAATCCATGAAAATTGTGAGAAAGTTTACATTTTATGGAAAAGATATAATGGAAGCACTACTCAATGTTTTAATAGCAAGATACTCTTTTCGTCCCACAATGGATACTACAATCTAAACGTGTAAAATCTCATTATGTTTATAATTGTTCTATTTATAAATTGGTATAGATAGAAAACGTATAAAGTATATCGCTCAAAAGTATATATAAAAAATTTTACAAAACGAGTGGTTACAAAAATATTTTATTTTACCAAATAATCAATGAACCGTAATAGTGACGGTGACATCTATCTTAGGACGGAAGGATTGAAATGGAAAAGAGAATAGTCTAACGATCATTGTTGTACGCTCTTCAAGCTAGTAATGAAAGTGTTATCCCTAAATCAACATGCTAAGAGTACTCCATGAAATGTATCCGAAAGTGTACATCAAAGTTATGCACTAATGTTTCAATGATTCATTATACAATATGCTAGTGCAATAAAAAAAATTACAATAGTATTTTATACTTGTATGAACCATCACACTAGTATTACATTGACACAAAATAAAAATACATACATTTGGTATAAAATTTGAAGTATAATTTTTGGGATATAACTAACTTAATACATCCGTAAACAGTTGACCTTGAGGTGTTTTATTATCTTCTTATTAATTTTATTTTATTTTTGTCATGTTCTCATAATTGAATTGCATATATGATTTATAATTTTTTATTCTATATCTGATTAATGAACACTACTCTTTTGAACAACTAAAGAAATGATATTTTAAAAAGATAAAAATCTAAAGTATACTAATCTAATTCAAGACCATTTAATTTAAAATTGAAAATTAACAATAAAGTTTACAAAATAAATAAAAATCTCCATACAATCATACTTGTTTGATGGCCATCATCATCATCATCAACAAACTCACACTAGAGATAACACCCATTGCTAAGATGAATGAAGAATCTCTGCATGTCCCAAGCAGGGGCAATGCAGTAATTTTTGGAGCTGAGTCCTCAATCATAGTCTTGCTGATATATGGCACCAAATTCTGCCCTCCATGCTTGATCATCATCATCATCATGATCATAATTTGAATGGGGTTTAGTATCATTGTGACCCATCATCATCATTGATTCAGATTCAGATTCATTCTTCCCCAGCAAAGCAGCTTCTGGTAATCTGCTCTGAGCAAGGTACCCTTTCATGGTGGCCATCTCCATCTTGTGCTTTCTTCTCTGTTTCTCCATCTGCTTCTTCAAGCTCTCCTTTTCTTCCTCTGCCTTTGTTATCTTCTCCTGCAACGCCATGGAATTTGCTGTAAGAAATTTAAAAACAAAATGAAAGATTAATTTTGGAGAAGTTTGGAATTTACTACAGACCTCAGCAGCCGAAGCTGTTTCCTCTGCCTCTCTCAGTCGTACAAGAAGTTCGCCGGCGGCATGAACAGCTTCGGCGGTGTCTCGGAGTTGAGCCTTGAGGCTCCTGTTCTCCTTCCTCAGAAGCTCTCTCTCCCTCTCCCTCTCCACTCTCAGGGCAGACAGCTCGGCGGCGAGTGACTTGGCGAACCGGTTGCCCTTCCTGCCTCCTCCCGCTTTCGCCGCAGCCATTTTGATGTCCTGGATCCCCGCCATGATCAGCCGGTGCTTTTCCACCAGCTCGTTGTGCTTCTCCTGGAGATCGACGTAGTGCTCCACCATCCTCGCGTGTCCTACGACGGATCTCCGCAGCGCGTCGTCCAGCTCCGCCGTGCACTTCTTCTCCAGTTTCAGTTCCGTCTCCGCCTTCTCCGCTCGCTGCCGGATTGTCTCGATGTCGATTCTCAGTTCGTCGGTCAGAGAGATCCAATCGCTCTCCATCTCCGTCCGTCTCTGCCTCTCCGACTCCAGATCTTCTCTCTCGCCATTGTTCTTCTTGATGCCTCTCGATTGCCGCAGTTTTTCAACCGATCTGTTGATGCTAATGGCGTCACTGGTCTGTGCTTTTTGCAATTTGGTCCTCAGGGTTTCAATTTCTTTGACAAGGGCCTCCCTCTCCGCCGCATCGAAGCATTGGGTCCCACCGCCTCCGCCATCACTGTGATCAACCTCTCCCTGGATTTCTTTAACAATCTCTTGTTCATTACTATCTTCCCCCTTACCATTCCATTCCAGAAACTGCACAAAGAGATTCATGAAGTTTCAAATTGTTCATAGTATTATAATATGGGAGTAAAAGAGTTAACTGGCCAAATAACAAACCTTTTCTTGGGAATTTATTGGCTGAGTCATATTCTCATCATCCATGGCCTCAACAAGATCACTCTTCTGAACCTCACATTTGCACTGTGAGAGCTGTCATGATGGAGATGAGCTATACAATGTTAGTGATATGTGGAAAGAAATGGCACTTCAGTTGGAGCTATGGAATGGTAGGGAATTTTACCAATTGAATGAGCTTCTGGATCTTTTCTGCCTGTTCCTCACAAACACTTTCAAGCTTCTTCTCTCTTTCCAGTGCTTCTTTTAGATCTTTTTCAAATTCCTGCAGTGTTGTCAAGTGTGTGGGGAGCTGGTAAAAAGTCCATAAATTGCAATTTACACATAACTTGATCAAACATTTTTGCTTACCTGTTTATCGCCATTATTATGGCTAAATGGAACTATCCATGTTTTCAAGCAGCTATCTTGAACTTCTTGTGATGATGATTCTTGTTTTACAGCAAAATGGTCAAAGGAGAAGGAGGGTCTCATTGATTCGGAGGAGTTCTGCTGGTGATGGTCAATTATCTGCAAACCTCTTTGGAGACTCGCAGCCAAGGACTCGGTTGGTCCAGGAAATATTCTGCTCGACCTCAACGAAGAGGTCTGGAGATTCCTGTTTCCCTTCTCAGGTTCTTGTGGTAATCCAGAAGTTCTGAGACCTTCTTGGAAATCGATCTCGTTGTTCTTCGCTGAGGTTTTTGATGATGCAACAACTATGCTTTTCCTCTGGACACTTCCAAATTTCGGGGATTCAGAGAACACAGGATCCTGGAGATCAGTCTCCCTCTCAGGCATTTCTTCTTCTTCTTCACTTTCGCTTTCCTCTGAACAGCTAACAAAAGGTTCACTCATCACACTACCTTCATCGTGTGAATTGCGAATATTATAAATCTGGGTTTGAAGTTCTTTAATGTCATCCTCATTTATGTTGATTTCCTCCTCTTCCTTGGGATCATTATTATCAAAACGGGGTAAGATCAGTGAGCGGTTAAGGCTCACCCTCAACTGATTCAAACTCTCACGCGTGCTGCTTTGTCCTTTGAAATATCCATTGTTCGTACTGGACCTTGCTCTTATCAGTTCTTCCTGTAACCCCAAACGGAATAAATTAGTGGTATGTTTGGAAACATGGATTTGGATTTCAAATCCGGATTTGGCTCAAATTCCATGTTTGGGAAAAAAATTTGAATTTGGATTTGAGTCAAATTCTTTTCATTGATAACAAAGCTTAATTTGAAATTTATGCATATCTCCTTGTCATTTGAAATTCAAGATTTCAAATTTTGGAATTGAAATACATGAATTGAAATGAAATACTAGTTGCCAAACACTACCTAGATGAATTTCCAGTTTTCCACTCAGCTTCATCATGAAAAAGAAAATGGGAGTACCTTCAGCAGACGGATCTGATCACTCAGGCCATTCACATCATCTTCTGTGATTTCATTGATGATTGGTTCATTCTTCATGAGCTTCACCTTCTTCCCAAATCTGAGTGTGCTTATAGTGTCACTCATATGCCTGCATTTATGAAATTCATGATCCAATCTGATCATTATTTATATAAAAGGAAAATTAATCTTATTCAAGTCATCCAAGTACACACACTCCTCCATACTTGTCTTCTTGGGAGATTGTACATATCACAGAGAGTTTGGCATTCCCTCCCAATGATTCTCTCAGTAAATGAGTTAAGCCGGAACAACTATATGGAACAGCTTCAGCTACTCTTGTACTGTTCTCTTCTGTTAGGATATTAACCAAACGCCTGCACGAATAAGCCAGAAGAACAATTACAAGCTATGCAAATGAAGAAGGAATCATTGTTATTTATCAGAAGAAAATACAGAATTTCCTTGCAAGAAAAGAGTATTATTAACATACCCCAGTTGTGAGGTAGACTTCTTCAAGAATTTTCCTTCCGTAACGTACTGCTTACCAGCATCTTCAAGTAAATTCCTTTCGAACCCAGCGAGATCAACAAGGGTAATTCTGCTTGTCTTTGAACTACCAAAACACTTTGATGAATTCTCCTGAAGCATTCATTAAGGTACATAAGTGATCATGGCATGCTAATATAAACCTGCAAGCTCTAAAATGAATGCCATGTTTCAAACATTCAAACACTCAAGTAGTCTTAAGGCCCGTTTGGCAAGGGTTATTCAATAGAATGGTTGAATGTGTTGCACTTCTTTACGCGAAAATCATTTCATAACATCAGTTGTTCCCTTTCAGACAGATAAGTAAGCAAATTATTCTGCCTGACAAGGCTACCAAACAGAGCCTTAGTGTTAGCGTAATGTCATCGTCACCTTGATTTTCATACACAAGACATTCACTCATTGATAGAATTGATGGTACCTTGCACCAGGACTCAATGATGCATGTGAACACAACATGCGATCTTGAACTCTTTGAGTTTACACCAGTTGATCCAACTTTCCTACTAGAAAGACCCTGCACTTATGAAAAGTTTATAATAGACATTAAATACCTATAACAGTAAAAGTTTCAACCAAGCAATGTCAAATGTATGATGGTGTGCTTCTCACCTTGATCAAAATCTGTGTGACATCTTCATATGTACTCACATACTCCTCTGTCAAATTCTCAACATAAAATCCATTCTTGGCATCATCCTTTATCTGTGACACCCAAAAAAACATCATTCTCATAAACAAATAAATGCCACTAATTAATACATATGTCACAATGTCCATTGCCGATGAAGCTAAAATACTCATACTTGCCTATGTTTTAGCTTCAGATAAATAATGGACTAAATAAAAATGACGCATTAAACTTCATTTGCTTCTTACTTTCAATGAAGTTTTGGGTAGTAAATGCAGCAATGCATCAAGGGTATAACAGGAACAGTCTCCCTATATTTTAGAGCTGTATGGGTGCATACATTTTGACCCTCAGACATTGGGATTATACTGGGTTTTTGTAATACATATCTCACAAACTTAGACTTCAGAAAGAAATAAAACTTTTCTCAGAAAGTTTTTACCTTCAAGTCCCTCTGCATAGGATCAAGTAAATCCCCAATACGTTCATTGTAGATCTGCATCAGTCAATTAAGAAAAGTTAGTAAACGCCTCGACACCCATTCTCGCAACAGCTATGGCCTATGGGTATAATGAAAAATTCACCTCAAGGAATGAACAGCGGCACTGGTAACTTATTTGTTTAGAATCAGAACTCTCATGCTCCTGTATGATCAAACACGAAGAAGCATTAAGAGTCAGGTAAAGTCCTAACCTGCAAACTTCTTTTCTCACATTTGAGGGGTAACGAGGCAGACTTACACTCTGAATGTTAGAAAACAGCATCTGGAAAATACGTGGAACAAGACCTTGAAGCCCATTGATGGATGGGGACTCAACCATGGCACTTGGAGGTCCAAACAGCGTATATGTCTTTCCACTCCCAGTCTAGTAACCATATACCAAATGTAAGCATTGTTAAGAATGTACCGGAAGTTCTAACTAGAACATTAACAAACCTTTGTATCATTGTTTGGTGTAGGGGTCTCATGTAAACAACCTCTCTAGGGGTAAGGTTTGCATAAACACACCCTCCCCAAACCATATTTCTCATTTTATTTTCTGGGTGTGTTTTTGTTGTTGACATGGTGTTTGGTTTAGGGGAAGATGAAATAGAGATCATAGAAATGGGCAAGAAAGAGATGAAGAGAGAAATAATGGCAGAAATGGAAAGTTTTCATTTCTCTCCAATTTCTATATGGAAAAAAAACGATGTGAACTCTCCATTTTCCATTTCTCTCCTCACCCTTTTGCTTCCGAGGAGCAGAAATTTTTCATTTCTGTCCTATTTCACCTCAACCAAACAAAGGCTAAAACAAGTTATCTCTTGTAAAAGTACCTGTCCATAGGCTAAGAGTGATGTGTTGTAACCTGCCAGTGCATCTTTAACGAAAGGGATCCCAACTGATTGAAATACATCCTCCTAATCAATGTTCACATATCAAGTAGAGAAAATCAATCCACAAATTATATACGGAGTCTTCGTTTTTCTTCTCAAATTAAGCTTAATTTACAGACAAAAGGGACAAATAAACTCGGACAGAGACTGTAAGTAATAGGTCTGTATAAAAGACAGGAAATCCAAGATAGTATGGGAACAAAGTAACCAAATGCAATACCTGAGTCGAATTAGAATTGAAAACTTTATCAAAAGTGAACTTCTTATCCCCTACAGACAGAGAGTCCTTAGAAACTCCTCTAATCATCCGATCATCATTAGCAAGAGCATTTCCAGGTCTGATCCTCACCATAACCTTCAATTATCCCATTACAAAAACCTTAGACATGGAAACTGTAAATTTCATATGAACAAAAAGAACCCCAAAATCTAGGGTTTGAAAACTTCCATTATAAACTGATTACCTTGACTGGCTGCCGATCAGGAGCTTCTGAAACTTCTTCTTTGGCCTCTGATCTGACGATTTCCTTTGGGGGAGTTCCCAGTTTCGACAGGGCCTTTTTGGGGAGTGAATTCGAAGAAAAAAGCTGCGGGTCGCTGATCTGAATGTTGAGATCGATAGGAGCCGTGTTTTCGCTGCCGAACTTGGATTTGGGACGAGTCGTTGAGCTCATCCTGTTCTTGGAAGAAACGGATTTGCCAAGGAGACTTTGTAATGCCGAGTTCGAGATGCTTCCCAAAAATCTATTATTTTCTGACATTTCTGAGTTTTCCCGTGAACTATAAAAAAGGAGGAACTTTGACACAGAGAGAGATTAGTATACAGGAACAGAAAGACTGGAAGAAGAAGAAGAAGATGATGATGATGATGAAGAAGAGGAAGAAGACAGCGTGAGTTGGGATCGGAAGAAAAGGAGCGTTGTATAGGCTTGAGAAAGATGACCGTTATAAGATCTGCGATTCGCCTTTAAAGAAAAATTTGAATTTGGAATTCGTATGGACCAAAGCCCTTTCCAATGGGCTGTCGAAATAATGGTCCAATGCAGTCATATGGGTCACATTTTGGTAACAGGCCAGCCCAACAGATCTTTTTGCAAGGCAAGAAAGAAGTTCTGCCTAGTTAGGCATTAGGGCCCGTTTGGTGGGCAAATGACGTGTAATCTGAATTCCGAAACTAAAAATAAAATGTTAAAGAGATCAAATACTATCTTGATTTCGGTTCCGGTCCAGTTCAAAGGGTAAACCCATTTTCCCATTGACCCGTCCTCGTTGGACCCGACAAATCGTGTGACCCGAATAAGTCCAGTCGGTTCACGAGTTTGGGTTAATTTTAAAATTCTAAAACCAACATGAGAAATGGTCAAACCCTTGTCCTCCTTGCATGAATGCCCATGTATTACCAAATAGACTATTCTTTTTTGTTAAACAAAGTAAGCAAAATGGTTAAATGTGTAATTCCAATACATAGGAAAAACCTGAAAAAACTTAATTATGGAGGGTAGGTTTTTTCTTTGGCGTGTTTGCATTTTTATTTTATTTACTTTACAAACTTTTAAAATACTTCAAAAAAATATGAGCAGGATTTATTTTTATTCCAAAATAAATATATACAAGTATATTTTATGCCTAAAAAATTATTGTTGTTTTTAAAAATTAACTAATATTTAATATGATATGGAACATTTTATATTTTTCAATCATTGAAAAAAACTATATATACATTTTAAAATGTCAGAGTTTATAAGAACACAATACCTAGTATGTACATTTTTGAAAATATGAGTATTGTTTTATTATTTAGATATTCATTAATAAATGTTAACAATAAAAAAAGTAATAGGATAAAAAAACAAAGTATGAAATAACATACGCACAATTACACTAAAAACTAGATGGAGAAGTATTAATAAAATACAAATTAAAATACTTTTAAAACTAAAAATACCCAATAATATAAAATATTAATTTGTTTTAGTTAACGTTGACCGGGTCGTTGACTCCGGGATTTAGATAAGACCCTTGACCCACTTTCTCTCTCTCTCTCTCTCATCCTAGTCGATGTCCGCCCTGTTTCCAATTCAAAACATTAGCTTCTATTCCCTCCGTTTCTTAAACCCTTCCTGTTTCATTTTTTTTGTTTTTCTTAAACCACTTTTACCCCTACTTTTTCATACCCTAGCTATCACATCATACTTTTTCACTAACAACTAAGCTATCACATCTTACTTTTACCCATCACATCAAGGGCAAAATTGGAAAGTCAACTACAATTTAACACTTCCTTATTTTCCCTCAAAGTCAAAAGAGGAACTCTTTTGAGAAACAGATGTAGTAATTAAAGAAACTTGTATGCTGCTCCTATTTCAAACTGGCGATTGTATGTGATGATTCGTCCGTGAGCTAGAATGGGTTTTCATTCCAAAGGAATTCAAATATCGTTTGGTGAAAAAATAAGAAATGAAGACTTAAACCGTACGCTCTATATTTAATTGGTTTGTGGAATTTTGGAGTGTAAAAGAAAAACAATTCTCATTTTTCTCATCAAATCGAACAAAAATTATTTTTTTTCTTAATTTATTTTTTTTCTCATTTTCTTTTCTCTAATCAAACAAAGTAAATCTATATTTTATACTCCATCCGTCCCAAAAAGAATGGGACGGTTTGACTTTTGGGGAAATTAAGGGAGAGATATTTTGGTATAAACTTTCCAAAAATACCCTTGATGTGATGGGTAAAAGTAGGATGTGATGGGTAGATTATTAAAAAAAAGGTATGATGTGATAGGTAGGGTATGAAAAGGTAAGGGGTAAAAGTGGTTTTTTAATAGAAATGTAACGGACTTTACGGGACGCAGTTTTTTCTAAACGTAACAAATTTTTTGGGACGGAGGGAGTATTATTTTCCTTTTTTTCCTACCCAATTTTTTGAACCAAATATATAGGGTTAAGATATGGGAACACTCCAAAAACCTAAGTTCAATTCCATCATATTGCGAGTTGGACCCGGACCTGAACCCAATGACGGTCCATTTTCGTTTACTTTTTACTTCCTTCATCTTCTAAACTGTTTTTCACATTTCTATTTTTGAATATCTCGTATTAAACTACTAGTTGTATTCTGTGTTGCTTGAGCTGGACTCTCTTTAAAATATTCTCCTTTTTAAGTAGGGATAAGGTCTTCTTCATAGTTCATACACATACCATCTCGTACTGCATTGTTGTGCTTTTTGAATATCTCAAGAAAAGGATATACATATACTTTATTTCCTATCCTAATAATAGGAATTAATGTGTAGCTAAAATAAACATTTTCTCTACATAAAATAAAATGAACAGGAGAACTCTCTTGGCTTTAGTAGTAGGAAACTCACTTCTCGTTCGTGAGAAAGGTTATCTAGGCTCGTGTCCTAACGGATGTTGAAGTATTGACTCACTATCCGTCATTCGGTTAAAAAAAATATGAACCAATATAATATTATAATGAGTTCAATTGCACTAAAAAATGAATCGGATCCTAATTATAGATATATCATGACAAAATTAATTGATTGGTTCATACCAATACCTAAAATTATACGGAATATACAGAAGTTCTTATAAAATAAATCAATCGAAATCATATTTAAAAGATTTTCATTTTAGCAAGTGACTTATTAACAACTTCCTTTACTTCCTCAAGAAAAAACTTCCATTGCTTACTCAACATGTTCCAATTCACCATATTTGACTAACATTATTTTTATTTTATATGCTAAAAAGTGGTGTAAAATTAATAAAATATATTAAAACTATATTAAAAAACTTTAGAAAAATAGGGGTATCATCAAATTAGTAACAAAAATAAATAAACAAAAGGAGATAGTAGAGTTTTACTCTATGAATAATTAATGAGTAAAGTGAAAAGAGGGAGTAAATTACAAGAAACAACTCTCTCTCATGCTTATCTTAATTTTTATATTTTATTTATCTTCACTTTTCTTTTGAGTAAAATATTCTTTACTCACTGCTACCCCTCACATTTTTTTATTTTATTAAAAAATGTGTTATGTCAAAATTGAAAATAAATAGTCTCTTCATCCAAAATTAAAGTTCTTACTCAATTTTCTAAGAGTTAAAAAAAAGTAAAATTGTGTGGTTCAGAACTTGAGATTAATGTAGATGAGAGATTTGATGATTATTGAGGACCATTCATTTTATTCTTAAAAATTATAATTTTATTTTGAGACAACTCTAAAAAGAAAATAAAAAAATTATTTTGCCACGAAATGAATATAAAAGTACGAGTCAAATTAACATACTCTCTCATAATTCTCCTTTATATGACAATGGAGGGTTTTCGAGTTTTTTGTGCATCGTCAAAATTGAGACGAGACCACGTCACATATGTGAAGGAACATCGTAAGATCCCCAAATGATATGAGTAACAAACCCCAACTAAAATAGAAACATACCATAGAGCCTTACACAAACTTTTGTACCAAAACAAAACACTACTTGTAGACATTATAATAATGAAGAAAAGGACGAATACAACATAATATAATCAAGAGACCCCACTTTGGTGCCAAAAAGGTTTGCTTTAAACAACCCATGATATGGACAGACAACAATTCTTTCTTTTTTTTAAAAAAAATAATAATTCATAGTTTGCTTCCAACACAATCTTTCCTTTCTTCTGATAAGAAATTTCAAAGGTTGGCTAGTACAAAAGTGGGTCATACCTTAAAATAACTCATTAAAAAAACCCATAAAAATCTTCAAACCCCATTATTGTTTGTTTCTTGGAATGCCAGAAGAACAACAAATAACAACTTCCAACATCCACAATTATACAATCCACACCTTTAAAAAAACTACTCATTCCCATTTTCTCCCCTCTTTTCTTTTTTACACAAATTCAAAGAAGTAAAAAAAAACTTTCAAATCTCTACTTTGACAGACTAGAACACTTTAAAAACAAACCCCAAACTGCCAAACAGCTCCATAGAGGGGATGATGACGGGTCATGCTACAACCACACCAGATGGATGACACCACGGTTGACAACGCCAGTGTCTCACATATAATGACTTTGTGTGTGATTGACATTGACGGTGTCTAACCCTGTGCCATCCATGGGATTAAAGTAGCATTTTTCCTCAACTGTCTGAGGGCGTAGTGTCATCTACGCGAACTACTCCCATTCTTGTTGGCGTTGTCATTATCGTCATCATCATAGTTGTCGGTTATCCCATAGAAGAAAGGGTCCTGAAGAAGTTCAGAAGCAGAAGGTCTGTCGCTCGGGTTTCCAAGACACTTCTCAATGAAAGCCTTGACCTCAGGATCTTTGATTTTATCCATAGCTTGTGGCCTTATACCGGAAGACACCTTCTTGTATATTTTCACCACATTCTCGCACTCGCTATAAGGCATCTCCACGGTCACCATTTCAAGAACGCACATTCCAAACGAGTAAATGTCCACCAGCTCCGTGTAGTTCTCGTCGTACAGTTCTGGTGCCATGAACTCTGGAGTCCCAAGAACAGAGTGTGCAGAGTGACTCTTCCCCACAATAGTTGCAAAACCAAGATCGCCGATTTTCACCTATTCAAACAGCATTTGCAGATAAATCTAAAGCAATCAGGTACTATAAATCCCATTCATTGACCCTATGGCATTCCATAGAACTAAAGAATTGTATTCCACTTGCAACTATAAAGATTCATAGCTGCTTCTCATGGGTCTTTCATGTCTTAAACCAGAAACTATCATCTGTTTATAGTTAAATCATGTATTTCTATACCTTCCATTCAAAGTTTTAAACCATTAAAATGTAAGAACAAGTTAATGTTCCACCTGAAACCCCCAATCAAAACAAGGGGGTGCTTAGACCCTAAATGCATTGCTTCATTTACTGCCCAAAACTTCATAAAAAGGAAAAAGGCGAATGATTAAAACGTCATTTTGATTTAGTCCACTATGTGCCCGAAACTAAAACTATGTTGGCAATGGAAGAGAGTATCGACAAAGGCAGCTAATCAAAAGTTTCAATAGCTGGCAGCAAGGCAAGGAAAGGCAGTATATGAGTAATATAAGTGTTGGAGGTGGGAATGATGAATATACCTGACCCACATTGCCATTGATGAAGATATTACTGCAATTGAGATCTCGGTGAATGACGCACGGTTCATGAGTGTGCAAATACTCCAACCCCTTGAGGATCTGCTTCGACCATTTCTTCAGCGCCTTGATAGAGATATGTCTGTGTTTCTTCCGGTACTCCCTCAAATTCCCAGAAGTGCACACTTCTGTGATGAAATTGAGAGTGCTGCGTTCCTGATCGGTCCAAACAGAGTACAGAGCAATTATGCTCTTGTGCTTCAGAGTCTTCAAGAGCCGAACCTCTGAATAGAGACGGTCTAGAACTTGCTGATCGTCCGCGAAGTTGCGGAGCTTCACTTGGTTCCACGCCACTTCAATGCCCTCTTCTTGATCGAACCCGCGGTACACCTTCTTCACGGACCCACACCCTAGTAGCTCGCTGTACCGCCCGTACCGCCTAGTGGGATCAACCTCCGCGAATTGCTCCATTTCTCGATCAGAGGAATCCCTAGTTCCGCCGCTCACCTGCCATCCACATTCAACAACAACCTAGTAAAATCCCACAAAAGTAGGGTTAGAGGGTGAGGGTCCGCAGACATTACCCCCTTTACTCGAACATACAGAGACTATTTCCAAGAGACTCTCAACTCAAACACAGAACATAGATCATGCAAGCACCATCAAGATTCAACAACAACAACAACAACCTAGTAAGAGGATGAGTGTACGCAGACATTACCTCTACTAAAAACATACATAGACTATTTCCAAGAGACTCCCGGCTCAGATACAAAAGAACAAGCAAGTAGAATCAATAGAAACAGATCATGCAAGCACCATAAAGATTCAATCATTCAAAAACAAAATCAAATGGCTATTTTCAAAATTCAAACTAACATGTGTCTAATTTGACCAGATTAATCATAACCTCAGGAAAACCTAGCATTTCACAAAATCAAACAAAAACACATCCGGGAAAAAAATGCAGTTTACAATCCCATGAATCTTGAGGAGTATGACGTTGTAAACAACAAATTGGCAGTGATTTTGATCGGATCAGACGAAAAAAAAGGTAAATGGTGCCGAATTAAACAGAAAATGGAAGAAATCGTACGCCAAAGTCTTCCCCGGCGGCATTTTGTATTATAGTTATTAGAATTTGAGATTTTCATGGATGAAAAATGATAAAATTAATTTTGAAAAATGAAAATTAAGAAGAAAAAAAAGATAGAAATGATGAATACCATGTAGTAGGAAGGCTCCGGAGGAGAGGCTTCTTTCTACCTGACGACGAGAACAGAGCAGCCGGGTGGCGCGTGGGAATCACTCTCTCTTTTTTTCTTTCTCTATGCTCTTTGTTTTTCACAACGTACCATGGCAGAATCTTGCAGGGCGAGGGTATTTAAGGAAAGCTCTCTGACTTTTATTGGTAAAATTGTTAACAAAATTTTAATCTTTGACCAGACTTTACTGGAAAATACTGTGCTAAGATAATTTTCGAGTTACATAACATTTTTTTATTACTTAAATAAGTTTTTATTTTTTTTAATAAAAAATTTAAAAATATTGTGTAAAAAGATTTACAAAAATAATATGCACTCAGGGTGCATTTTAGAAGCACTCTTGACTTATACAAGTATTATTGTATGCAATAATAACAGTTGGTATGGTCGGTGTAAACTTAAGGATTACGAATAACAACTTTTATTGTATTGAAAAAAAATAAATTACAACGGATTCTAAAAACCGAATAGAGAGACAAACATAGAAGGTATTTGTCCAAACACACATGCATACCAAAAATGAAATCTTAAATCCAGATGAAAAAGGAAAAAAACGAGAAGATTAAATTTAGACGAAGGGATTGACTATCTAGTACAAACATTATGCTAAGGTAATGAGTATTAAACACTCATTCAATAAAAAGAAAAAATATTCTTTTTTGAGGTATCTCTCCCATTAATCTCTCTCTCTCTCTCTTGTAGGTTACATGTGTGGGAGTACTCAATATGGTAATTAATCATTGTATTTATATTTGAGTATTTTTCTTACATATATTTCCTTGTTTTATTTTGAGTAAATTCCATAATTAGTCCTTTATAACAGGGGGTTTCCATATTTAGTCCTTTATTATCAAATATTACTCCCGTAGTCCTTTTTTTAAGGCTACCTTTCCATAAATGGTCCTTTTTTTGATCTTCTGCCGTGTTGGTGTTAATTTAAAGACTAAAGGTATAATTTGACATCAACATTATATCTAGTGACGTGTTCTGATATTGGTTAAGCGGATAACACAAAAATAATGACTATGATTGTGGGCTAGGATTCTGACGAAAGATCAAATTTGTAGACTATCGTTGTCGTAAAAAGCGACTGTAATTCACAAACAACACAAACGGAACAGCCTTTGGAATTGTGTATGACAAAAAAGATATATTATCATTGTGAAATTACACTTTTAACCCTCAAATTAACACCAACATGATAGAAGATTAAAAAAGGACTATTTGTGGAAAGGTACCCATAAAAGAAGGACCACTAGGGTAATATTTGATAATAGAGGACTAAATAAGGAAACCCCCCCTGTTATAAAGGACCAATTATAGAATTTACTCTTTTATTTTCCTTCTTATAAAGGCTTAGTCTATGAATCACGTTTTTTATTACTATTAGCATTTTAATTATTTTATTACATACAAATTAATTTTGAAAGACAACTACTTTCATGGTCCTTGGATTCATTCTAATCATATGGACCTTAGAGACGTGGACTCCTTAGTATTAGTATTAGAATTAAGAATAAGATTATGATTAGACACATTAGCTTGTGCGAAACAGATTTATTTCTATCACATCAGTTTTAACTTACACCAAAATTTTACTGAAAATGGGTATGAACCCCTAGGGCTTCAAACCTCTACTTTTACATTTTTGAATACACGTGTTCTATAATCAATAACATTTCATTATTTAATAAAATTTAAAGGCAATAATTCATTAAATACAAATTACATTCAATAAAATAAGATTTGAATAATAACAACATAAATAAAAAATAAAAATTAATTACATTACGAAAAATAGTGATTATTGGGGCGACTAAAAATAAATTCAATTAAATCCGTCGTTAGTGCATTGTGAATCTCTAGGCTTCGGATTTCTTAGTGGTTTCTTCATTTCTTTTCTTCATTGATTTCTTCGTACGCACGCATCTCCTCGTCTGTGTTGTGATGACATATTGCAAGCTCGTAGTCCTCTATGATCATATTATGAAGAGTAATATATATATATATATATATATATATATATATATATATATATATATATATATATATATATATATATATATATATATATATATATATATATATGCGTACATGATATTCCTCATTTTCGTTTGAAAATAACACTTGGACGAACGATCTAAAATGTGTCATTTAACCTTCAACACTCCAAATGCTCATTTGATATTTTTTCTCACCGCAAGATAATATTCACGCTTGTACGACGTCCTTCTAAGCTCAAGAGATGAGTTGGATGTGTCTCATTAATCAAATCGTCAAAAACAGGTGATTGATCAAGAACATTGATGTCGTTGTTCGAGCTCGCAACATCAAAAAAAGCATGCCAAAACATAAGTCATTAAAGCCACAACTTCGAGTATAATAGTAGGCTTGGGATGATCACCCCGGGATGCCTAGCTTGTAACTGTTCAAAGCCCATCGTTGTCGGCTTATGTAAATATGTCTTATGATAAAGTCGAATAATAGTTTTAGAAAATTTATAAACACATGACCTGATGCTCCGAGCCGACATCTTCAAATATTCATCGAACATATTAAGTATCGTCTCGTACGCCATTTGACAAAGCGCGAATGTGCACATTTGGATGCTCCTAAAACTGCATCGGCCTCGTGTTAAATATCGGCGAGTATGCGTAAAAAAGAAAACAACTCATTCGAAAATGATTACTAAAATCCTCCAGTGTAAACGCACGGAGTATTGTAGTCGTTGAGTAGTGAATCGTGTGCAGCTGCCTGATCACGATTTAAACACCCACGTCAGGTCTGCGTCACGACGATTCTGCTTGTTCTTGTTGACTTTGTTGCCACCATTGATAACAACTCTCGCAAAACAACGAAAAATGAAAGCTCTCTTTTCATTGTCAGATGATGATCCCATTTTTTAAATATTTTAAAGATAAAAAAATACACATCTTAGAAATGTATAATTTTGAAATTATTCTCTAATTTTCCAAGGAGGTAAAATAATTTTATTTTCTTCCTTCAAATTTTCATCTTTATTTTCTTTCCTATCTAAAAACTTTCCCACACACGGTTAGAGAGGGAAGGGATATTTTCTACGGAATAAAGCACGACTCCGTTCAAAAATAGCAATACGGCGTGGTAATTAAGACTTTTGAAAAGAATGCGTGTTTGAAAATTACTTGACAAGTAAACTTTACTTCGTAGGGAGTATAATATTTGCACTAAATAGCAATAAACTTAAGTCATTTTCCTAAGTAATATTTAAATTGTTTTATTTCTTAAATAACACTTAATAATGTCTATAATGTCATGTGATGGCAGATATTTGCTTCAAGAATGACTAATGCATAATGACTAAAAATGCTACATTGGGAAGAAAAACACATGTGGTGCTATTTGGGGAAAGTCATTATGTTTTAGTGCTATTTAAGTAAATTTCTCGTATTAAATACTCCTTCCATTCCAAATTATATTAATTATTTACTATCCGTATGATTAAATCCACTCACTTTTTTTCCTTATTTTCGTTATTCATTCTTTAAAATAATATAATCATGTCACCACTAGTTTTGTAGATCTTTTAATGTAATTTTTAAATATATATTTTTTATTTTTAAATTATACACCATTTTCATATAAAACGATTCAGTCAAACACTGTAAACCAAAGAAGACGATTTAAATTGAGATGAAGGAAATAACTTGATTGTGTCAAACCATTAAAATGATTTTTCTTCTCTTTCTCCGAGAGAAATGCTAGAATCACCAAGAAGAAAATAAAAATGCATAAATTTACGTTTAATGCATTCTAATTTTTTAATTATTTTAAGAGGAATCACATGGGTAATATTTGATATAAATGACTAAATATGAAAAAGCTTTATTATAAAAGACCAATAATAAAATTTACTTTTTTTTAATGATATTCATAAATAACACATTTATCATTTATAAATTTTGTAAGTATTTTCTTTGTGACTCTAACATTTCTCAGTCTGAAACACTTTTTCTTCTAGTGAACTAAATAAAAGCACCCCTTGTTTATTGGAAGATTAATAGTGCATTAGCTTTAAGAAATAAAAATGAATTTTGTTTGGTTCAAACGGATGAGGGAATTGTATGTACTCCATAACTTACTAGAGGACCATGCTAGGATGCTACCTCATCTGTGTTTGTCTGTGCGAACCATGGGTGCATTCATGGTAGCACCCTAGCATTTTCCAACTTACTATTACACAGAGTACACATTTATTTGCAAAACCAATGAATCATAGGTCAAAAAGTCATAACTATATATTTAGGAGTTACTCCTTCTCTCCATTTTAAATGGTTTATTTACTATTCACAAAGTCAACTTTA
Organism: Cuscuta australis; assembly: GCA_003260385.1. Taxonomy (NCBI): domain Eukaryota; kingdom Viridiplantae; phylum Streptophyta; class Magnoliopsida; order Solanales; family Convolvulaceae; genus Cuscuta; species Cuscuta australis. The sequence continues at coordinate 3,494,130 of NQVE01000192.1, forward strand.
TTCATTTTCTTTTTCTATTTTCATTAGTTAGTATGTCACCATTAATTTTGTAGATTTTTTGATATAATTTAAAATAAATATTTTTATTTTTTTAATTCTACACCATTTTCATATAAAATGATTTAAAAATAACTTGAATCAACCATCGTAAACCAAAATAGGCACTTAAATTGGGACAAAGGGAGTACGATACATTTTACGGAGTAAAACAATAACAAATCTAACTAAATAAGAGTAAAATATTGAAGTGTTGGAACAGTAAGTCCATGATTTAGTAGAGATGAACAAAAGGACTGATGCGGTCTGACTAAAACGGTCTTTTGAAAAGACTGCTACAGTAAAGAATTGGACCGGACTAGTCTTTTTAAAAACCCGGTCATAACTAGTCCGCTCTTCTTATCAAAATCAAAGACCAAATAAGACCAATAGTCCAATCTAGTCCGATCGGTAGTCAATCCGGTCCGGTCTCTAGTCCCAATATATTGGGCCAAGATTGCAGTTTGCGATGTTGTGCCAGGGTTAAGAAATAGTCCATCAACTCTTTTCGGATCGGCTGAGATTGCATGTTGCACCTCGCTCGCTCAATCGCTGATTCTCTAGGGACATCTCTAGGGACTAGCTCTACTCCTCTAGGACCGAGTGTTATGACATTTGAGTTTATGTTGAAACTTTAAGAAAATACTTAGGGGATAGGGGAAGCTCAGATTTATTAATCATTTCTAATTTTATTACTCTATATTATTTTTTTAAGATTTTTATACGTATTACTTCGTATATACTATTCCCTATATATTCCGTAATTTACAAGTAATATAATTAGACTCTAGAGGACTAGTTTTTTGGACTAGTCCTAGAGTCTTTAGACCAATCTTTTACTAGTCTCGGGCCGGTTCAAGTCCTTAACATGTCTTTTACTAGTCTTAGACTAGTCCTAGTCCCCTATAAATATTAGGAACATTTGAGACTACTAGTCTTCGACTAAACTAGTTTCAAGGACTACTTCGGTCCCAATCTTTCAAGTCCAAATCCTAGTCGGTCTCGGTCAATTTTTTCGGTCCCAGTCTTTATGCTCTTCTCTAATGATCTAGCAAAATATTGAAATGTTAGAATACACTTTCTTGGAACTTGCTACATGATACAATGCTAGATCAATTTGCACATAGTTTCTTAAAATGAATTCTCATATAAAGTTTTTGTATGTTGAGTTGGGAATCTAAAGTTTTGGTAAAATTAACAATTGAATGTGCTTAAGCTATTCTAAACTCCAATTTGAACAACCACATGTGTGGCATATAGCAATAACTTAATAAATGAGCAATAAGCTCTAAAATAGGCTATAACAAGGATAGTATACGACTATATGCCTTTATGCCCAATGTTCGTGCTAAGAGGTTCTAAAAGTTAGAATCTTGTCTTCACAGACGGTTATGGGGAATAAGATCACAATTAGAGGACGGGTAGCAATTGAAGAAGACGATCCAAGGCCATTGTTGTTCGGATTGGACAACAATGAGAAATAGGCAATTCAAATTGAGAAACTAGTAATGTCCCTTTTGTTCAAGTAATTATGGTATAAGGAATGGGTTTAGCACCTAGTTTTTTTGTTGAGATAACCTCGAGAATAACCTCTCTACCTTGACGTAAGGATAAGGTGTGACACACCCTAAACCCTACTTCTGTTGTATTCTACAGAGTTTGTTTGTATGTTGTTTGGGAGAAATAGAAAAGCACACCAAACCCATACCTAAAACTGTATCCAAACCCCCCAAAATCGCACCATCACCCAACCATTCCCCCCCCCCCCTCCCCTTCCGGTTTGAGTAAAACCATTTCATTCTCCCCAATTCACAACCTCCTCTCCAAACCATCCCAAATTGGCATCTCTACTCTTCAAAACCTAAGTAATCACCAGCCGAATAGATCCTCAACAGTACTTTGGGATGGTATAACTCCAAATTTGTTCCTCTTATGCATGAACACCTAAATTGGTATAACTATTAGTTGTATTTACTTCTCTATTGCACCTATGATATACTATCGATTTAGGGGTTAATGACATCAGCATATAGTTGCTTAAATTTGCCCAAATTTGCTCCTGCTATACATGACCACCTAAATTAGCCAACCATCTTCTCATTTCAAACACTCATGTTACCCCAATCTAATTCTTAAAACCCTGATTTTACCCCACTCTAATTCCGACAACCCTAGCTTCATCCCACAAACAAACCAATCACAGAAAGCCAAAAACTGTAAAGAAGTTAGAAATCTATACACCTAAAAACTGATACTTGATTCCAAGTTAATACCAGCAAGAGAACCCAACAGGCATTACTCAAATCACTCAGCTCAAACAGAAAAGAAAACAAGATCAAAAGCAAAGCAAAAATCAGCAAAAATATAGGTCCAACTCAAATAGCAGTAGCATACAAGCAAAGTTTAATCAAATGGTCATAATGTTTTAGTAGCACAAAATAAAGATGTGTTCATATTTGTTTCAGTGGTTCTTCAAGTAGCACAATGAAATGCAGCAAGAGATAAATATTCAAGCTCAGCAAATAAAAAAAAACTCTAATGTGGCTCCATATCACAAACAAGGATGAAGAGTCAAAGAGAAAGCATACAGATACAAATCTTCCATTTCAAACAGCTTGCCAGTACACATTCGAAGAACATTTCATCGGATTCGAAATAAAAACATCAAAAGCGGCACAATTATTCATAATACCATGGCAAATCTATCCAACTTACTTGGATTCGAAAGAAGAAATAGCTCATCTAGACAGGGATTTCTTGTACTTGGCTACCTCTCCTTCGTTGGGGAAGAATCCCATGAGCCTTCCCGCAGAGTTCTGGTAAGCGTACATGAACCCTCCCATCAGCCCAATCAGTCCTCCAGTCACCATTGATGGCCCCCGAATCCCAGGCTTTATTCCTAAACAACCCCGATTAAACAGGGGAACTTGAACATCAAAGCTCCAGAAATGTGAATAATTTCATAAACGGAGCAGAAATCACGGGGATCACCTGAGAGATAGCCGACGGTGACTGAGATTCCGGTGATGGTGGTGAACCGGAGGTAATCGAGAGTGTTGAAATTGGAAACGACGGTCGTGAAGGGAGGATTCCGATCTATCACTGGATATTCCGGCTTCACAGAGGCCGTGATGTCGGTGTTCATCTTCGTCTTCTTCCTCGCTTCTCTGCCCTTTGAACAGTGAACTTCCCAGCACAGCTCGCCTTTGTTTCTCTTTCTGGTTTTGGATCTTCGCTTCCTATGCCCAATCCAATGATGGCCGGGCCCGCTAACTTGTTGGGCTTTATCTTTCTCCTTTACTTATTGGGCGCGACCCAAAACTTAAGTTATTCGTCGGACTTGTGAGAGATCAGCGTATGTCCTTAAATAATAAGTGTCCAAAAAAATGCAATTTACAATTCAAAGCTTAAATTATTAATTTTAGAATAATAAAATCTTACACTATTAATTGTAAATGAACTATGGTAATTTTTCAATCTGATGTGTTCGTCAAATTTGATTATTTAGGAATAGTATTGCTAAATTCGCTCATCTTTTTGTTAACTCTCTCCGTCTAGAAATGTTCTTCACGTGTTGACTTGACACGCTTATTAAGGAATAAGTAGTAAAAGAGTATCAAATTTCTAAAAATTCACGTACTATAAATATTTAGAGCTTCTTTTCTTATTAAAAAACAATAAAAAAAAGTAGACTAGTGGTAAAGTAAAATGATATTATTGAAATTTATACTTAAAAATTAGACTAAAAAAGAAATAAAAAAATATTTCCGGACCAAAAAGGAAAAATTGGAAGAACATTTTCGGACGGAGTGGGTACTCTATTATTATTATTATTGATTATTAAATTAATGCGTGTAAAATTCAAATGACATCTAAGTCAAATACAGTGAGTACTCTAATATTATTATTACTGATTATTAAATTAATGAGTGTAAAATTCAAATGACATTTAAGTCAAATACACTTTGATATTATAACAACGAATTAACCAACCAAATCTTCAAAGTTATAATTGAGAGACATAAAAAATTTAATCCAATGTGGATGGGCCTAAAAAGAGAAATTGACTATAGGCCTTTATTTGTGCCACGTATTTACTTTTGCACTATGATTGCAAGGGTGTGTGATTTTACCCACGCAGTAAAAAAAATAGTAATGTCTCACATGGAAAGGGAGATTTGGGTGATAATAACAGTGATGAATCAACAATAAAGGGACATCTTCCAAAACCCAAATTGATAATTACTCCCAGTCAATCTTATAATATCAAAAAATAATAATAATTAGAACTAAAACATGTTTCATATGCTAAAATATGAGTGAACGATTATTATATTGACGTAGTGTTAAATATAGAATCTCTGTCACGTCTATAGGAGTTGTTTACTTTCATCAACTAACATACGGGTATCGAAGCATTGACCACTTAAAGGATACGAGTCCAAATTTCATTGCCACTTAATTTTAAAAGAAATACACCGTAATATATGTTCGCATGCCACATTTGAGCGAAAAACAAATATTGCACGTGACCACTCAATAAGTAATGTGGTTTACAGAGAAGTATTTTAAAAATTTTTATTTTTGTTATATATTTTCAATGAAGAACATTTTGTCTTGTATAAATTCAAACAATTTTTTTGACGTGAATTGTTTTTATTATACTTTGTATACAAATGTGGAACACTAATCAAATCATTGTGCAACATTTATGCAAATTTAAAATATTTCGATATTTTTTATTTCTGTTTTTTAAAAAAATAGACGTAGTTAACATATATAATGCTTAAACAACATTATTTTATTTACATGTATTTATAAAAATGAAATGGGAATTAAGATTTGGATTCATTTTCACTGTACTCTTGATCTAAGTCCATTTGATAAGACCTTAAATGATTGAATGAAGTGGCTGGTTTTTTAGATTACCACTCCAATAATTGAATGGACCGATAATTGGTGACATTTTTTTTATTATACTCCGTAGATATTACGCTTTTGGAGAAAGACAAAGTAAATTTTTTGTAATAGCGTAAAATACAGATTACAAGTAGTTAATGACTACTCTCTCCGTCCCAAAAAGTCTTTCCTGTTTCATTTTTTGCGAATCTCATAAAACATTTCAATCCTGCTTTGAATGCGAAAAAAACTTTCAAAATAACATCTACCTACAATAAAGAAGAAATGTTATAAATTTTAGACATTTTAGATGTCGGTAGAAGTGTTTTATGGGATGCACAAAAAGTGAAACAGGAAAGACTTTTTGGGACGGAGGGAGTAAAATTTACTCTCTCCGTCTCTCTGAGTATTTGTTCAGTTTTAAATTTTTCGGTTAACTGTTGTCAACTTTTGACCTATAATTAAATAAAATATATATTGTATATTAATTATATACAATAATATTTTGAAAATATTTGATATAATAAATCTAATAAAACTATTTTGTATCAATATTTAATATCATTTTTATTTAATTTAAGGTCAAAATTTACTAATTTTAATCAGAAAAAATTAAAAGTGAATAAATATCCAAGAACGAAGATAATATTTAATTTGACTTGGAAAAGTCAAACTCGTGAAAATGACAAAAATATCATATAAACAACCAAAGGAAATCTCTCTCTATCTTTTTGCATTATCGGTAAATCATGCCCTTCTATTAATTAAGTACCATCATCTATAAATAGCAAGAAATTCATCTCTTCTTCACTCCCCTGCCCAATCCAACAATACTCTCTCACTAGCTCCCAAAACATTATTGAGAAATAACTCCAAAATTAATGTCTTCAACTTCAAAACCCATGAAGAAAGTGACCAAAATATTAGTTTCCGTGTCTCTTTTCTCCATCATAGTTTCTTGCAGCAAGCCATGGCGTTTGCAACCCACCCTTTTCTCACTCCCAATAACCCTTGACAAGAACTACATATTCCTCATCTTCAACGGGATCCTCGTACTCCTCGCCCGAACCTCTGTGGGCATTATCGGAAACTCGTACGCGAAATTGCTCGACTCCTTGTCGCGCAATGAATTCGATCGCTGCGACCATCTTGATGGTTCCACAAGTTTGATCATGATGGTGATGGGAGAAAATGATCATGAAGAGTTGTTGGTCATGGGAGAATGTTGTAGGAGTGATAGTAATCACATTGTGGAAGGAGTGGTTGAAAACACTCCGGTCTTAGAAGAGTTGTCCAGAGATCAGAATTGCGCGGGTGGTGACGATGACGAGGAGCCTGCTGAAAGCGATAACGTGATTTTCATAGAAGAAAGAGAAGTGGCTGAAGAGAGAGAGAGGTTAAACAAGTTAAGCGCATATGAGTTGAACAAGAAGTTTGAGGAATTCATTTGGAAGATGAAGGAAGACATTAGGATTGGAGCACAATCACAATGCTTGACATTGGTCACTTGTTGAGGACAAAAAATGTAAGAACAAAAAATATTACCCATAAATATATTGTTTGTGTAAGATATACTTTGTGTAATGTATAAGGTCATGTACAACACTTGGTGTTTTTGTTATACATGGTGTGTACATGTAGTCTCTCTTTTTGAAAGGAGATTATCTTTCTTTCTTTTTTGTTTTTCTTTTAAAAATGCTTCCGCCAATATATCCAAGTATATGGTGTACATGTTCTTAGCTTCTTCCAGTCTTTAAAAGAGTTCATCTTTTATTTTTTTTCATTTTCTTCAAAATACTTCGAGTAATATATCACAATAAAGTCATTACAATATATATTTTTTTATTTTGTATTGATATAATGAATTATTAAATGATTTATTTTGTTATTTTCTTCAAAACTAAATATTTCAAAAGTCAAAATATGAACTATTTTTATAAACGGAAAAGTATATATCTATCAAATTAAAGCATGTAACGAATAGTTAGGTTCAAATCTTCAATAGTTCAATCCACGCACAAAATGCAGCCATTAAATAGATCAACTTGATTATACATATCAATAGGTCCGCTAATGATTTTAATTATTAATTAATGGACGTGGTTCTCTTAAATGAAATAAATAATTTGATAATTTATATCCCAAAAATGATAGAGGATGAATAAGAAATTGATTCTCATAGAAAATTCGTAATTTATAGGCCAAAAATGATATAGGATGAATGACAAATTGATTTTCATAGTTAACTCGTTTATAGGAGAATATTGGGTAAGGATTGCAATTTTATTGAACTAACATTCTATTATTGTTTTTACGTGTTGTTTAAAATTAGCTCATTATTTTTTATGGAGTTAACTGTCATTAGTCTCTAATTACTTGGGATAAATTTTAAATAGAACATTGTGTAATAAAGTGTTAATGACCACTTAATCACCATTAACATGCCACTAATATCATGATGATAATTATTAGAGACTCATTCTCTTGGAGGTTACAAACCTCCTTGCTTTCCCTATTTAATTAAAAAGGTCTCCAAGCTCTTTTTGTGGGAACTCCATATGCGAGAGAGGAGAAGAAGAAAGAAAAAAATGTTCTTTCTTTCTTACTATTAGGGTTGGACACGGTACCGGTACGGTACCGTGACCGGAAACGGTGGTACCGCCGGTACCGTTACCGTCGGCCGGGACGGTCCACCGGTTCCGGGAACCGGTACCGGTACCGCCCACTCCGGTACCGGTTCCGGTTCCCATTTTTCGGTACCGGCACCGGCGATACCGGTTCCGGTTCCGGTACCGTAATTAATTTTTTTTTATTTTTATTTTTTATTTCATTCTTTCCTTTATTAATTTCATTTTTAGAGTTTTTTATTTCATCCTTTCTTTTAACAATTACACATTTACAATTCTATACTTTAAAAATTTAATAAAAAAGCAAAAAAAAAAAGAAATTATGGGTGGCCGAAATGGTACCGGAACCGGAACCGGAACCGGTACCGGTACCAAGGGGTGGCGGTACCGGAACCGGAACCGTACCGTGTCCACCCCTACTTACTATTAAAGAGAGCTTATGGTTTCCTAGCCAAATTTTTGGCGACTCGCTTCAAATTTTTGGTTGTCAATGTTACGATGTTGTTCTTCTTCGTTAGTATGTGGTTTGTCTGTATGTACTATCACCATACACGATCACAAATTAGTCTTGGAAGAAGAGTGCTTGGATTTTTCGAGTATCACCACTACTACTTTGTTTTTTTAATTTTATAGTTCCGGCGACTCTGTTTTCTTCTACGGTGTTTTTTTTAATTTTATAGAAATCAATCTGAATAGAATTAAAACATAGAATAAAGTACCAAGATCGAAGTTTCATATTCCCTCCGTCCCTAAATAAAGTTCCATTTTTGACTTTTTGAGGATTTAATGAATGGATATTTTGGTGTTGACTTTCCAAAAATACCCTTGATGTGATGTGTTAAAGTAAGATGTGATAGGTAGATTATTAGTAAAAATGTATGATGTGATAGGTAAGGTATGAAAAAGTAAGGGGTAAAATGAGTTTTTTAAGGGAAAAGAGAAATTTATTTAGGAACAAAGAAAAAACGAAAGAAAAACTTTATTTAGGGACGGAGGAAGTATTTTTCTTCTTAAAATACGAGTTCGCACTGTGGTCATGTGGTGATAATGTGGCACTGTACATGTGCACATTGGTATACTTTTTGGTAATGTGTAGAACCATGTTTGGTAATATAATGCATTTTAACTTCTATTTCGGGAATAAAAATGTGGAAGTCCTATTTTGGTATATTTTTAATAGTTTTCTCCTACTTTAGTCATTTTCCCATTTTTGCTAGTTCATAGTGATCTCGCTGTATTCTATCCCATGCAGCAATGTACTCGCTTGTGTTCTGGTTCAATTAGTGGTTTCACTTTTGCATCGATTTTACAACTGATGCAAAAATCCTTGCCCAGATCAAGCTTGCGCCATTTCTAAAAAGAGTTTTTGTATCGGTTATTTGGGAATAACCAATGCAAAATCCTCTTCCCAGAACTGACGCCATTTCGGACGAGGTTTATCGCATCGGTTCTTTCAAAATAACCTATGCAAATAGTTTTTTCTTACATAGCTGCAGCTTGTACGAAGCAAATTAAACAAACTTGCAATTTTTAATAGAATGCACGGAATCAAACATACCAAAAAAAATGAACATTTACATCACTTACACAGACCAAAACCAAAAAATATCAAATAGCACCACAGCTAGAAGTCAGGCAACAAAGTACAAATACACCGCTTTTTGATGTCTCTCGTATAGCACCGATTTCAACTCCTATTTCTTCTTCAATTAGTCAATCGTATGGTTTTTCTTGGACAAATGATGATTTTTTCCTTCTTTTTTTCTTACTTTTCAATGGCTTCTCAGATCTTGAGTAACTTGAACTAAATTTCAGTCTATAAATTTATTATCAGGTCACCTATTTTGTGCTCCCTCCGTCCCCGAAAAATGTGGGAGTTTCAATTTTGGAGAGGAATTTAAGGGGAATGTATTTTGGTATTGAATTTCCAAAAATGTCCTTTGATGTGATGGGTAAAAGTATGATTTGATGGATAGATTATTAGTAAAAAGGTATGATGTGATAGGTATGGTATGAAAAAGTAAGGGGTAAAAGTGACTTTTTAATAGAAATGAGAAGTGTTTTTTGGGACGGATGAAAAAAGAAAGGAGAAATATTTTTAGGGACGGAGGGAGTATGATTTTGATTTGATTTGATTTCTCCCTCTCCAAACAATTTTGATTCAGATTTCAAAACCTATATCATTTCTCTCCGATATCAAAATTCATATCTTATCATATCTCCAAAACTCACCAAACAGACCCTAAGTTAATTTTATCTAATGAAATTAAAGAAATGATGTGATTAGGTAAAGTATTATCTAGAGAATAAATAATAGGACACCTTTGACTGATTCTTTGGTGCACCTTGGGTCCATATTAATCTTGTATATCTTCTCACATAAACAATCATTTTTTATTCTTTTTAAAAAACAAATGCTTATTTAACTAGTAAAAAAAATACTTATTTTGCTCATATGTGGGTCCATGGTGGACCTTAAGTCCACCATAGAATTTGACGACGCCCTTTTACTACAGTGAGTTTTTTTTCATTTTGAAACTTATATACCAGGTATTCCCACCATCCCTGAAACATTTCTTTTCTTTTTTCATATGTCCTAAAAAGTCAATTTTACCCCTACTAATTCTTAACATGAATATCTCATCTGTTTGCTATATTAATATACTCATCAAATCCTAGTTTAACTCATCACATCAAAAGACTTTTTTAGAAACTCAATGCCAAAATACACTCTTCTTAAATCTCTTAAAAATAAAAATCTCTCATTTTTTTAGAGACGGGAGGAGTATGAAATTTCATTTTAAATTTTTTTGTACTCATCAAAAATGATGTTTTATTGACTTTCCTATTAGAGTTAAAACGGGCAAATTATAATATGCACCTAAGGTTCATAGTGCGCCTTCATATATGTTAAATTAATATTTTGAAAAATTAAAATAATACGGAGTATGTGAAAAAGTCCATATGAACCTTAGGTAGTGCACCATAGAATCACTAGTTAAAACAAGACTCATCCACTTGATTTAGACAAAGTGGTACGTACAAGTAACATTTTTCAATTGTACTTTTGGCGTTATTTAGACATCATTTTCAATTAACATTACTATTTTATATAAATATCAATTGTATAACTATAAATTGATTTTTTGGGAACGCTAAATGACCTAAATTTAAATGTTGTTGTAAGATATTTTCTTCAAAATACTAATTCTAACCTTTAATATTGTTGCCAAACGGATTCTTTATCATTTCGCTAATATAAACTAATCCAATAATCTAGCTCATTTTAATTTATATTTAATTCATGGTTAAATGGTGTCATAGTTTGATCAACACAATCGTTTAGGAACGGAGGGAGTACTTTCAAGTTTGTATAGTATTCCCTACTCTCTCTACATTAAGTTTGTACTACCTTTTATTTCATTTTTGCCTTTTTCTATTTTCTTTTTAAGAAATAAATATGTATATAATTTATTTATATATCTTTCCAATAAATTCTAATCTTTCATTTTTTATTTTTTAATAAATATTTTTCTATTTATTATTTTTATTTCAAGAAATATCAAATTGATTTGGAGGGAGAGAGATGAAATAGGCTAGATCATTGGATTAGTTTTTCAAAGTTGATAAGCTTATGGTTATTTATCTAAATTAAATTCTAAACCTTATAGTAATAGCTTGTAATTAAAAATATAGGTTTGGAAACTAAGGATCATAATATTATCTACCAAAGTTTTCAAAGTTCATAATTTGGTACATGCAAGAAAAGACAAAGCATCTATAGCTTGTAGCCGTAGAAAAAAAAAGGTCTCGGTAAATTGGTCTCAATCAGTAATCTTTTTACTTGGTTTTAAAAAATGTAAAATTATTGTTAAGACTTACGGAGTACATAGAAGAAAGTAGAAACATTAAATAATACGAATTATATACAATATTTTTATCTGGGGTATTAAAAAAAGCTACTCTCTTCATCCCCAAAAGAATGTTACATTATGCAAACAGAAGTGAAATTTTGAATTTTTGAAATTAGTCTTATTTAAAAATTAGTATATAAATAAAAAAATAAAAAATTAAATATTTAAAATTACGTTAAAATTTTACAAAAAAAAGTGACTAGAATATTTTATTTTTATCAAATAGATGTATTCCAACTTTATTTTTGTTTCCTCATACGAAAAGATTTCTTAGAAATGATATTTCTGTTTTAGGATAAGTTTTCTTTATAATTTACTTTGATGAGATTAAACTAGATTATTGTATGATGTTATGTACATAATATAGGTGTGTGATGTCTTTATATATTTAAAAAAGAGAATGCCGGTGGGCATTGCGCAGTTGGCAAGATAAGAGGTGTCAAAAGGGTAAGATCCAAGTTCGATTCCTGACCACTGTGAGAGACAACTATACTAATCATAAGGCCTCAGCAAGTATCAGGTGCAGACAACACTCTTCATTACCAATCTGTGATTAAAGTTCAATTTACATTATTAGTAATCGTTCAATTGAGTCTAAACAGCTCATCCTTTCTAAAAAAGAGAACAGAATTGGCATGTCATATTTCACCGACCCCAAGCCAATTACCCCGTAATTATTTTCGTCGTGCGGTGTTGTGGGATTAGGACACATGGAATACTCCGGAGGCATCAAAAATTTAATTAAAGTTAACTCAAAACAAAACTAGTGCTACCTAGTCCCTACTTTGTTTTCGTTTGATAAAGATTTTTCACTTTTTTCTTTCAAAAAACGAAAACATACGTGTCTTAAATTGTTTGATTTTGATATTATTATATTTATGAAAAATAAAAAAAAGTTTGAATAATACTTCATCCGTCCCAAAACGAGCAAACAGTAACTATTGCTTACATTTTGTGACGGAAGGAGTATCAAAATATTAATCCCGAGTCTTTTAAGATCAAATATGTGTATAATAGCCGTGTGATGTAAGATTACAATGTTGATAGTGTGATAGAAAAATGATGACGTGTAATATGGTAATGTGATCAGTCAACCGCCAATTGACCACCGATCAACAGCGATGATTGATGGCGGTACTCTGGTGGCTAAAGACAATGGATGACAATATGACAGTAATAATATGACAATTACAGTATGACAATATTCTAAGTGTGACAGTCTAACAATGACAACGTAAACTTTTATTTTGATCTTAAAATATTTAGAACTCTTATTTTGGTATTTTCATAATTTTTTACTCTTATCTGTGGAGTTCTCTCAATTACTTTTTAGTTATGTGTCATATATTCTACACATCAAATCTAGCTTACCTTATTATAAAGTAAGGGTAAAATCAGAAAATATAATCAAAATTATACATTTTTAGGGTGCGCTTTTTTTAAAGCTGATTTATAAATTATTTATAAATAAAAAATTAGAAAATCTTAGGTTATCTTACTCACTTATCTTAAGCTTGCTTTTTTATTTCTCTTGGTCAAATCATTTACAAAACTATTTATCTTCTATAATTTTTTCTAAATATTCTGATCCACTCATCTCTAATTTTAATAACTTTATAAAAAATAGTTTAGTAAACAACTTATATGTTAAAAGTTAGAGTAAATTCTATAATTGGTCCTTTATAACAGGGGGTTTCCCTAATTAGTCCTCTATTATCAAATATTATCCAAGTGGTCCTTCTTTTATGAGTATCTTTTCACAAATAGTCCTTTTTTGATCTTCTATCATGTTGGTGTTAATTTAAGGGCTAAAAGTGTAATTTCACAATGATAATATATCTTTTTTGTCATACACAATTTCAAAGGCTTTTCCGTTTGCGTCGTTTGTGAATTACAGTCGCTTTCTACTATAACCATAGTCTACAAATGTGGTCTTTCATCAGAACCGTATCCCACAACCATAGTCATTATTTTTTGTGTTATCCACTTAACCAATATCATAACACGTCACTAAACATAATGTTAATGTCAAATTATACTTTTAGCCTTTAAATTAATACCAACACGACAGAAGATCAAAAAAGGACCATTTGTGGAAAGGTGCCTTTAAAAAAAGGACTACAGGTGTAATATTTGATAATAGAGGACTAAATATGGAAATCCCCCTATTATAAAGGATCAATTATGAAATTTTCTCTAAAAGTTACTCCCTTCATTTTTAAAAAAATCTTTCTCTATTTGAATTTTAACAATTTTAAGAATTAAATATTTTTGTATTGACTTTTCAAAAATGTCCTTAATGAATTGATGTGATGTGTAAAAATAAAATTTGATGAATATATTATTAGTGAATAGATTATATATATGATGCGAAAGATAGAATAAGAATTAATAGAAATAAAAGTAATGTTTTATTAAAAACTTAAAATATGTTTTGAAATAGATAAAAAAAGTGGGGGAAAAAGGGAAGAATTTAAAGGAGGGATGTACTCCCTCCGTTCCACAAAACCCTTCCGGTTTGACTTTGGGGGAAAATAAGGAAAGTGTAATTTTGGTTGACTTTCCAATTTTGCCCCTGATGTGATGGGAAAAAGTAAGGTGTGATAGTTTGGTTATTAGTGAAAAAGTATGATGTGATAGGTAGGGTATGAAAAAGTAGGGGTAAAAGTGGTTTTTTAATAGAAAGTGGAAGTGTTTTGTGGAAAACAAAAAAAACGAAAGAGGAAGAGTTTTGTGGAACGGAAGGAGTAGTATTTATGAGCAATAAAGTCAATAACTCAATAAGTAAAAATAGTACTCATCCCGATAACTTCAAACTAGATCAAATGAATATAATAATTAAATAATACTCTGAAAAATGGAGGGAGTCTCTGGTGCGCACTAGGATATGGTCTAGCTAAGTGTTGTTGCTTGGGTCACCGTGATTTACCTCCTCTCACATTCCCGTCGGGTCGGGGGTAAGGGGCGCCCGGGGTGAGCGATTTCACCTTTTTGGAGAATAATTAAATAATACTAAATGGAAAAAAGGGTTTTTTAAGTGATGCAAAGACTAGTGGGATACATATATTATGATTTAACTTAAGATAAGACCTTGATGAAAGTACATATAGATAATAAAAACTTTTTTTTGTACTCCGTAGTTAATCCAAAAGACCTTAATTATAGAGCTAATTAGTCGCCTGAGAGCATCTCCAACCATGCTTAATATATTGGCTTGCTAATTTTATATTTTAGTAAGTGAATAGTGATATAGTAAACAACTTTTTGTTTCATTTTCCAATCATAAGTTGCTAATCCATTTTACAACTTCTAGCTTGCTATATTTTGGAAAACTTGTTATATTTAGCAAGTCAATCTTATTCTTTAGCAAGCTTGCTATAATATAACACAACCATTGGAGATGAAAAAAATGATTGGCTTGCTATATCATAGCTTTTAGCAAGCTAAAATTGGATGATTGGAGATGCTCTGATATAGGGCAATCAAATTGGGTAGGTGCCCTAGAATTTAGTGGGCGGTGTACGTGGCGGCACAAATGGGATACAATTATTAATTATTACTGGCCATACTGGGTGGCGAACTATTTAAACCTCAATTATTCTGAATAATACTTTGCCTGGTTGGGGTCAATCAACAACCAAATAGGGAAAGAAGGTGAAGTTACGATTCTAGCTAGGCTAAAGCATAGGGGCACCTATCACAAATATAACAATTTCAATTACTACCGTATAAATTTTATAATTGATCCTTTATAACAAAATGTTTTTAATATTTAGGCTCCGTTTGGTACATGAAATTCAAACTATGGAATTGGAATTGAAGACTTTAATTCCAATTATTTTGTTTGGTAGCACAAAAATTATGTAGATTTGGAATTGATAGTGCAAAAAATGAATTGAAAGTGACAGGATTCAATTCCATGGAATTGAATCTCATAGAATTACAATTCCAATTAAATTCCAATTCCACCAATTCCATATACCAAACGGATCCTTAAATTTTTTAAATCAAATTAATATCACATTTGTGGCTCCTTTTTTATAAGTATCTTTCCATTGATAATCTTTTTTTAACATGTTATCATGTTGGCATTAATCTGATGATTAAATTTGAAATTTTACGATGATAATATATCAATCTTTACATAACCAATGTCAAAGGCCGATGTTGATACGCACATCATATGTCAACTAGAGTCACTGTCTCCAATCATAAACTACAAACGTTGTATCTGGTCGAACTCCTAATCTATAGTCATAGTCATAATTGTTGAGTTGTTCGTCAATTGGATATCAAAATGCGTCACTGGACATAATAAAGTCAATATTATGTATAAAGTACTCCGTATAAAAAAGATTATTCGTTGAAAGTAGCTATAAAAGAATAACCACGTATGTAATATTTAATAATAGAGAACTAAATATAGAAAATTTCTAGTTATAAGGGATTAATTATGGAATTTATTTTTTACTTTATTACCATTTTGAAAATTATTTTATATGAAAAATGATTTAAAATTAAAAAATAAACTTCACATATTTAAAAACTTTTTTTTCCATTTAAAAACCATCTTCTCGATGCGTGTTGATATAATTTGATAATAATTGGTCTTATTGAATTATGAAGGATACTGTTAAGGAACCAATTCAACCAAAAGCTCAAGCTTGTGGTTGTGGCTCAAGAAGAGTTATTTATATTCTAACACGCCCCCTCACGTGCAGGTGAAGTCTTTTTTCGAGCCTTGCACGTGAAACTTTAATTTTCTTAAAACTGGGTGGCGTTGAGTTTGGAACACGTGACCTCTTAGTCAACAAGACTCTGATACCATGTCAAGGAACCAATTCAACCAAAAGCTCAAGCTTGTGGTTGTGGCTCAAGAAGAATTATTTATATTCTATACCTCCCTGTATATATGGATTGCAAGAGAGAATTATAATTTAATTTATGAGAAGAATTATAGTAACAACTAACAATACAATAAAAAGTAATAAGAAAGATAATAAGTAATACTACGTAATATTCTATTTTCTAATACACCTATTATTCCTAATACGCGTTATGATGTTTAACTTAAACTATTTTCAAACCATTTAGTTTGAAAATTGGTGTGTAATAATGAAAAAATTTACTCTAAATAAGAGTAAAATATAGATAATGTATCAAAATAGGGTCTCTTTGTTTTTTATCTCCAAAATAGAAGTTTACATCGTGATGATGTGACACCGTGTATAGACATTTAACAATACATTTTGGTACTATTATACATGATTGATATTGTATTTCATTGAAATTTCTATATTAAAAATAAAAATATGAAATTCTTTTTGGTACATTTTTTGTGTTCTACTCCAAATTTAGTTCTTTTATCTTTTTATAAGAATCAATTTTATCCATGACGTTCATATATTAAAATTCATAAAATATAATGCATATAAAAAATAGGATGACCGAAAAATACTTTTGATGTGATGTGTAAAATTAGAATGTGATAGATAAATCATTAGTTAATAAATATTGTTATTACAGAATAGAATAATTGAGTAATCAAAGTAAACAAGTGAGAATAAGTGAGAAATAAATAAGTGAGAATAAAAAAAACTATGTTTTGATGAGAACTAAATAAGTGAGAAAATGAAAAATTATGTCTCAACTCTCAACTACCTAAATTTTTCTCATCAACAATGATGAAAAAACCCCTTTTCCTATCTTTCCATCTTTTACTTCAATTCTCTTTTTCCACCATTGTTTTTATTAATTTCTAGCACTCTAAAAACTAAACGTACTTTTTCTCACATAATCACATTCTTTTCTCTCCTTTAAATACACTCCGGTTGTTTAAAAAAAAAACTCCGGTATAACTTAAGTTTTTAAAGTACTCCGTATTTCTTTCTCGCGCGATCCCCATATATATGATATGCCTGTTTGGGAATAGCGTTAGAGATTAGCGTCAGCGTTTTGAAAAAGCTATCTACGGCCAGCGTTTAGCGTTAGCGTTTTCAAAGTAATCTACACCGTTAAAATTTTATCCAAAATGCTAACGCTAATCTCTAATGCTATTCCCAAGCAGGCTCGATATTGCAGTTTTCCATTCGTTCCAAAATAATCAACTGTTTCCAAATTGAAGCTAAGCATTTAATGTTGTACTTGATGCTCCCCATATATCAACTTCAAAACGTTTGATTTTTTAGATAAAACAACTCACATAAGCAAATACCCCGTTTGACATCAACGTTAGAAGTTATTTGGCAGTAGTCTTCAGTGTTAGCGTTTTCGGAATTGATCTACGCACACCATTAAGTTTTTATCTAAAACGCTAACGCTAATCGAAAATGTTATTTTCAAACAATTCAAAACCAAAGTCAATAAAGCAATTTTTTAGTTTTAAAAAAAAGAGGATATTTTTTTAATGAATGCACACACACTTTGTTATACGGAGCATGTAATTAGATCCTAATTAAAAATTTTAGTAATATGGAGTACTATTAACTACTCCCTAATAAAATTATAATTTCTCATTAGATTTTTGTTTGTCAAAGTTTGACTTCAAATACGCAGAAGAAATACATTTTATTTTGATATAAATATAATATCAATAGTATTTTTAAATGAACTAAAATTTTATAAAAATCATTTTATACTTAAAGAAATTATTCCTTTATTTTTTATAAAATAAATCTATGTAAAGTTATGGATATTAATAGTGAAAATGTTACACTAGATTGCAAATATTTAAATTAAAAAGATTAATCGGGAAGGATGAGTAACATTTATTTGCACTAAAGAAACAATTATTTGACACCGTAAATTTTTAGGGTCGCAAAATAAACACTTCATCTTTTTACTATTGAATGCATGGGGTTGATCGGTACGTACGTTGAACCGTGGCCATCACTGGCGGCGGCGCGTGAACACAACCTTCAAGTCGTGCTTCATTTCAAGGAGAATCGTGTCGGAAATCTCAACCGCGCGGTGGGGTTCGACCAGCTCATACCGATAGTGAAGTATCACGGTGGCGGCCACCATCTTCACCACCGTGAGAGCCATCTCCCGGCCGATGCAGGTCCTTGGGCCGGCGTTGAACGCCGGGAACTTGAAGGACGGCTGGTGTTTGATCCCTCCGGCGGGGGAAAGCCACCGCTCCGGCTTGAACTCCGAGCAATCCGAGCCCCACACCGAAGCCATCCTCCCGGTGGAATAAAACGGAATTATTATCTTGGTGTTGGGCTCGACCACATGGCCGCTCGGGAGCGTATCCCGGGCGACGGGGACTTTGTGGTTCAAGGGTGCGGACGGGAACAGCCGCAGGGACTCGCAGACGGCGGCGTGGAGGTAAACCAGCTTCTGGCAATCTTCGGAGGTGATAATGACCTTTTTGCCCTCGTCATCTCTTGGAGGGTTAATTTGTTGAAGGATTTCTTGGAGGATCTTTTCTTCGACGGAATGGTTTTTTGCGAGGAGCCAGAAGAGCCATGTGAGGGTGGAAGCTCTGATATAGAAGTAAGTTAAGAATTTGTATGGTCAAAATTGACTTTTTAATAGAAAATGAGAATTTTTTTTGGGACAGATGGAAAAAAGGAGAAAAGTTTTGTGGAGGGAGAATGTTTTTTTTCCATTGTACTCCCTCCGTCCCAGAAAACATGGGATTTTGGTTTTGGAGAGCGATTTAAGGGGAGTGTATTTTGGTATTAAATTTCCAAAAATGTCCTTTGATGTGATGGGTAAAAATATGATTTGATGAATAGATTATTAGTAAAAAGGTATGATGTGATAGGTAGGGTATGAAAAAGTAAAGGGTAAAAGTGACCTTTTAATATAAATGAGAAGTGTTTTTTGGAACGGATGAAAAAAGAAAGGAGAAAGGTTTTCTAGGACGGAGGGAGTAGTATTTAAACTTTTTTATTTTCTAAATAGTACTCCGTACTTGAATAATATAATGACCAATAATGGTGGACATTTAGTTTGAACAATATCCAATGATGGTTGATATTTATTTGAATAATGAGCATTAGACATTATTGAACAATAGTACTACATTTGAAAATAAAAACATACGCTACTATATCTATGTTGTAATATTCCCTCCGTTTCTTAAAACCCTTCCTCTTTCATTTTTTTTTCTTAAAACACTTCCCCTTTCTATTAAAAAACCACTTTTACCCATACTTTTTCATACCCTACCTATCACATCATACTTTTTCACTAACAACTAAACTATCACATCTTAATTTTACCCATCATATCAAGGGCAAAATTGGAAAGTCAACTACAATTTAACAATTTCTTATTTTCCCCCAAAGTCAAAAGAGGAACTCTGAGGTAGTACTATTTAAGTAAATTCTGTGATACCCCATACCCGGAAATTAAAAATTGCAAGATCTTTTGCTTCATTAAAAAGGGAAAGTGTGGCAATGAGATTAAACAAGGAACTGAACATACCCGTAGTATCAGAGGCTGCAATTATCAAGGTGACGAAAGTGTCCCTCAAGAACTTGACACTCTTCCCTTTGTGTGCATTGATGTGAGAAACCAACATGCTGAAGTTGGATTCGTCTTCATCATTTTGCTCGATTTGTTGTTTCCTTTCCATAATAATGGGGTTTAGGAATTGATCTAAGCCCTCCCAAGCTTCACTCAGCCTCTTCTCTCTGTCAACCCCAAACACCCATTTTTGCATATTCCAACCCCACTCTGGGAGCACGTGTCGGTAGAGTACCGCATTCACAGCACCCCGTATCGACTCAAGAACCGGGTGGCCCTCGTTGATGAGTCCGAGGCTGCCCGGGTCCTTGTCTAGAAGCTGCATGGACCCGATGTCAAAACTCAACGTTTGAAAGACTTGCTTTAGTCCGAAGGGGGTTCCTAGCTCGACGTGCTTGTCTAGAAGTGGGAGGAGCCCCCGCTCCAGCTTCTCGGAGACGGTTCTCTCTAGGAGAGAGCGAAAGCGGGGATGGCTCATCAGGGGCATTGTCGTCTTCCGGTGAAGCTCCCACAGCTCAGAGTCTGCGTTGATCATCCCTTCCCCGAGAATGTCAAAGATTCTCTGGAAGTGGGGCCCCTTTGGGTAGTTCTTGAAGTTCTTGCATAGTATGTGGTTGATGTTAGCAGGGTCGCAGCATGTTGGCAACCCACGGCCCTCTAAACTCGAATGTGCCTCCGTTGTGTACGAGGAGGTCGGTCACGTAGTCGTGGATGTGATCGATGTTTCGAAGTAACGCCGGCATCATTCCGATGACCGGCCAGTTTGTGGGAATTCGAACAACGGTACTCTTCTTGTGGCTCCTTTGATGAGACGAACCCCATTTCATCCTCCAAATATAAACCAAAAACAAAGTACCAAAGCAAATGAGAAATGCACTCAAAAGATGCACTAATAATGCTCCTTCTTGCTCTCTCAGATTATTCGCCATAATATACTATTATTATTATTATTACTGATATATATATATATATATATATATATATATATATATATATATATATATATATATATATATATATATATATGTATATATATATATATATATATATATATATATATATATATATATATATATATATATATATATATATATATATATATATATATATATATATATATATACACTCCCCTCTTCCCGAATAAATGCTCTCGCTCTGTTACACACATGTCATAATTTTCATTTTTTACGGAGTAAATTATTTTTATTATTTATTTATTAAAATAACATAGCTAGTGATCCATGTCGATCACCTCGTATTTGATACGTACTAAAAAAATTGATACAGTTCTGTCATATACTGATCAGTATTATATTTAAAAATAAATTGAGTTAGACTACATTATTACATCATAATATGAAAATTAATTTTGGATGGGGCAATTCAAGTGCTTTCAAGCTTCTTTGTTCTAAACAAAATCCATTCACTCCACTATTCACGAGTCAACCTTTTATCTTCTTTTTCAAATACTTACTACCTCCATCAAGAGGACCCGGCAAAACTGACCCGGACCCGATAACCCGAACCAATAAACCCGAAATCGAACCAGAATTGACCCGAAAAGTGAAAAACCGAAATAGAATCGAACACCCGAAATGATTCGAACTGAACCGAAACCGAACTGAATGTATTCAGACCCGATTCAGATCCGAATCCAACTTAACCCGAACCAATTAAACCCGAACCGATTAAACCCAAAACCGGTTAGACCCGAAACCGATTTGATCCGAAATTGATCAAATTTATTAATATTTCATTTATCAAATACTTCCTCCGTCCCACTCTCTTTGTCCACTTACCTTTTGGCACACCATCCAATGCACTTCTTTAATCTATTTTATCTTGTAATTTGTATATTAAAATTTTTTAGATGAATTTGATGAGTCAAAGTACTTAGATGAACAGTATATAAACTTTAGGCTTACACATTGAGAGAATTTGATGAGTCAAAGTACTTAGATGAACTTAGTATTTTACCTTTTGGCACACCATCCAATGACTATATTTAGGCTTACACATTGAGAGAATTTGATGAGTCAAAGTACTTAGATGAACAGTTCCAAAAGTCAAAACTGGACAAAGAGAGTGAGACGGAGGTAGTATATAAACTTCAATTGGGGAAACAAGAATTACCGATATATTTTTACATATGTTGATGTGTTTCTAAAAAACATATTTAAATTATAGGTGCAAACCATGCAACTACTTTCATGTACAAATTTTTTACTCCTTATTTTATAACTTAAGTTAAAGTATTTTTGTAGTTTATCATCTTCGAACTTAAAGTTTGACCGACATCGTCTCTTCAAATATATTAGCAAAAAGTATTAAAAATAATACATTTAAAATGTTTTTTAATACCAACAATTTGGCGATGACTTTTACTCTGTATATTTTAATTTATTATATATTTTTATACTCCCTCCGTTCCTTAAAACCATTCCCATTTTAACTTTGGGCAAAAATAAGGAAAGAGTAATTTTGATTGACTTTCCAATTTTGCCCCTGATGTGAAGGGTAAAAATAAGATGTTATAGTTTGGTTATTAGTAAAAAAAGTATGATGTGATAGGTAAAGTAGGGAATTGAAAAAAACAAAAGGGAAATAGTTTTATGGAATGGAGGGAGTATATAGTTATTCAAATACTTGACACACAAAGTGAAATTGATAGTTAAATAGAAATGGAGGAAGTACGAAGTAGGATGTTAACTTAAAAGGTCGCGCTGAAAACTTTAGGAGGGAAAACTTTAGAATGTAACAATTAGTCAATTATGTAAGTGTTATTTTTTATGTATTATATGTCCGTGTTAAATAATAAAATAACTACGGAGTGTGTCATAAATTGACTAAATTTATTATGTGATACTATTGATTTATTAGTATTTAAAATATACATGAAATAATATAAACCTAAACTGATACGAACCTGAATCGATATAAACCCGAACCGATACAAACCCGGACCGGTACAAATTAAACCCGAACGATATAAATCCGATCCGATATAAACCCAAACTGATACAAACCCAAACCGAAAACCAGTCAAACCGAAATAAACCCAGAACCGAACTAACCCGAACCGAACCGATCCGATCCGAACCGAGAAGACCCGAACCGGAACCGAACCGATTGACCCGATTGCCAGGTTATTCAAGAGTATTTGACAATCAAAGTTGATTAACTTTGACGATTAATTAATTAAAGTTTATATTACAAGCTAATACAAAAATTATTTTGTTAAATTTATATTACAAAATATTTTCAAAATATTTTTTATCTAATTAATATACGTTGTTATTTTTATTTAATTAACATGTTTATGTCTTCTCTTATTTTATGATGAAATTGATGTAGTTTTTTAATTAGTAGATAAATGTATTTTATGATGAAATTTACGAATGGGACGGCAGTGGTCCGCCGGCAAGCTCGTTCTGATCTTGGGCGCAGTACATTGGAATCCTGAAGCACCACCACGAACGCTACCGCGCGTCCGCCTGCGGTGCGGTAAGGCACCACCCTCAATAAAAAATGATGAAATCAAGTGAAGAGCTCCGGTGTATAGAAAATACCTCACCGTTTAAAAAAAGAAGAAACCATAGAAACGAAGGAATCCCACTATTTAGTTATCCAGGGGCAAGGTTCAATTCCCAAAGCTCCTCTGTGATGTGGAACGTAAGTGTTCTAAACTATATTCTTATGTTATGCTTATGTTATGCAAAGTTATGAAAAATCCTCGTTTGGCGAAATGGTTTTACCTTTCCTTTCGAAGGCATTCATAGCCGCGGGAAGCCGCACCATCTCGTCTTTATTGATCAAGATGTGCTAGTTATTTTAAATTGAAATTTGTACTGAATAGGACTAAAATATAAATCATTTCCCACTGTATGACTTAAACTTTTTTATTCTCTAAATACGAGTTAATAATGACTAGTGAGAAGAATAATGTCCAAGTGATGCTCGACATTTAGTTGAATAATGACTTATAAATAATGAATAATGGTCCTACATTAGAAAATTAAAATATATGATTCTATATTGAAAAAGTCATTATATTTTAGACATATTTAGGTAAATTATCCCTCTCTAAATGAATACGATTGAACGTACTTGTTCATAAATTCAGATAGACACTATGGAGTATTTATCTACACGTGGTTTAGGAGTAAGTACATGTGTGTGGCAATGGATAAACCACGTATGGCATTTGTATTGATCCCTATAGTACTACGTAGTTGTACGTACGTGCCTCACCTAACCCTAGCTAAGCAAAATTAAATTTTTAATTGTAGATTTGTGGCAAGAACCAAGTTTGTTGGGATTCAATGTTGGATTAACTTAGGTGTACCCCAACATTTATACCTCAATTTGTACACTGCAGGTTTACACTAATATTTTGTGTTGGTGTAAAACTAATTTTTGTTAACGCATCAACATTTGTGTCTGTGTAAATTTTTGTTAATGCACCAATATTTGTGTCAGTGTAAACCATCAAAATGTTAGTGCAAAAAAAATAGTCACACATTTGAAAGGAAGGTTTAAGGGTGATAGAAACCACAAATTTTACGAACGGAGTATAAAAAGTGTTTCAAAAATCGGGTGGCACCTAACTATCACCGTACTAGGGGTGAATTTCCTGTTTGTGTAAAGGAAATGTAATGCATTCTTTTATATGCAGATTTATTTTGTCATTTTCCAAATAAAACCACCCGGAGTAGGCTAATCCGTTTTGTTGGTTTATTATTTATTCAAACGGAGTAGCCCACTCCGTTTTTCTGATTTAATTGCCAAACGGATTTGGCTAATCCGTTCAAGTGTTTATTTTTTTGTTGCTTTACTTGTTTTGCTTCTCGGTTCCACAATTGCATTTTTTTGTTTGGCTAATTCATTCCACTACTTCCTTTCACTTTTTTGTTCCAATTTTTATTAGCTTAAAATTTTTTTGTTCAAGTAATTTTTGTCACTTATAAATAAATTATACTCCATATGTCCTCCAGTTTTTGTCCAATTTCATTTTTACACATTATCTAATACACTTTTTAATCTAAAATATACTATAATATAATTTAAAAATAAAACTACTGTTTATTGACTTTAAGTGAACTTTATACAACATAAGTAAAAGAAGAAGAAAAAATATAATAAATTTATTGCTAGAATACATATAATTTATTCCTAAAAGGAAGATTACAAAACACAATCCATGAAAAATTTATTTTGTGAAATTAATAATACATAAATTCAGACATAAATGAAATAAATAACATATCTATTCCTTGTTGCGATGTCTCCGTGGTCGATAGTCCATATTATAACAGAAATTATTAACATATCTATTTACTTCATTTTTCCTAATATGTTTCCACCATTCATAGGAAAATTATATCCAGATTGCTATCATACATATTGATGGCGATAAACCACCGAGAGTATGAAATAATATAATTTTTAGAGAGAGAAAATGCAAAGTAGGAGAATATTGATTTACCCGTTTCATTTTTTGCACATCTCATAAAACACTCTTATGCATATCTAAAATTTCTAAAATTTACCATATTTACCCTTTATTGCAGGTAGAAGTTGTTTTAAATTTTTTTTGGCATTTGAGATGAGATAAAATTGTTTTATGATATGCGCAAAAAATGAAATGGATAGATCTTTTTGGGATGGAGGAAATTATTTAGAGTATATTTTTTTAAATTAAAATAAATGTGTTAAAAAAGTTAAAGTGAAAAAAGAAAATAAAAAAATTCAATGTATTAAAAACTAATTTAAAAGACATAAAGATCACTAAAAAAACATAAAGAAAACTAAAAACACTAAATAAAAAAGGAGATAAAAACTAAAGAGAGAAAGGAGATAAGAAGAAGAGAGCAAACGGATTACTTCACTCCGTAAGCTTTGTTTTTTAATTGGTAAGCTTTGATTTTTAATTGGTAAGACGGAGTAGGCTAATCCGTCTGAGGTTTTTTTAAAAAATAAAGTGAAACGGATTTGGCTATTCCGTTTCATTTAATTTTTTTAAGTTGAAACGGAGTAGCCAAATCCGTCATGCACTGCCAGGAAAAAAATGTGTGACTATTTTTTTGTTACATATGTTGGTAAATTAGGCCTAATACAAAAAGAAACAATGATTAGGCCAAGCACCAATGGACATACTCCGTAATTGGGATAAATCTGAACCAAACCCCTAATCCGCCACCTTTGGTGTTAAGCATATTTTAATCATTCCCCATATTGTACTCCCTTCGTCCCTAAATAAACTTCCCCTTTCGTTTTTTCTTTGTTCCCAAATAAACTTCTCTTTTCCCTTAAAAAACCAATTTTACCCTTTACTTTTTCATACTCTACCTATCACATCATATCTTTTTACTAATAATCTAAATATCAAATCTTACTTTTACACATCACATTAAGGGTATTTTTGGAAAGTCAACACAAAAATATCACTCCCTTAAATCCTCAAAAAGTCAAAAAGGGGAGTTTATTTAGGGACGGAAGGAGTATTTTGTTTTGTGTTGAAATAAAACGTGGGTTAAATTAAGATCTTGAAGGTAAAATCATGTGATGCGAGTGAAACATTAACTTGGAGGTGCAATTGAAGGGGGCGGGAGTGTGTTCGAGTCGGGCCGGGTGGAGGATTTACCAAGGATAGGAACCGTTAATTTTACGGGGCACCAGAGTACTCTCAGGTCATCCCATGACAATGATTCCCAGTGTCATGTGAATCAAAGAGTTTAAATAATGACAAAATAAAAATTGAAATAATGATAAATTATAAATTTATGTAATTTATGTGAATCAAAGGAGTATTACTCATCTTATTGCAAGAGAAGTTCTTGTTGGTGTGATAACCGGAAAGGCAAACATCAGTATTAATGGAAAGGGGCCGACGAAATTTAATTGAAGTACTAGGGTTAGTGGTTGTATTTATACTATTTAAGGTGGATTAGGTGCATCGTACATGTGAGAATGTGACTAAATTAAACTTTTTAATTCTTATATGCAGAATGTGACTAAATTAAACTTTTTAATTCTTTAAGGTGGTTTACGGGGGGTTAGGGGGTAGGAATCATCAATTTTACGAACGAAGCTCTGTAGGGAGGCAGTGGCTTCCGTGGTCACTGGAATCCAGTGGCCTTTATTTTATTTTTTTATTAATTTTTAAATTTTCAAAATTAAAAAAAGGTGAGTTTTGGGGTTCAAAATGGTAAGCTTTATTTCATTTCTAGGTAAGCTTTGCATTGTCCATTGGTGAGCTTTGTAGTGCTGTATGGTGAGCTTGGCGTCATTTCACTGAAGCATGTCATCTCACCGGAATCAATCATATATATATATATATATATATATATATATATATATATATATAATGAAATTTGTATCAAATAAGACTAAAATATAAGTCATTTCCCAATATAAGACTTAAATTTTTTTATTCCATTAATAGTACTTAATAATGTCTAGTGGGAGAAATAATGTCCAGTGATGGTGGATATTTACTTGAGCTAGTATCACACCTGTGCGTTGCACGGGTCATTTTAATGTTATTAAATCCAAATCATTTTTTAATGATAAAAAATGATGAGATGCAATAGAATATAGAGATTATATTATTTTAAGGTACAAAACATCACTGCTTTACAAATTTCGAAAGACTTATTTATAGATTACATTATTTGTACAATTTATGGAAATATTGTCTTCATTGTATATCTGAATCTTCAACTCACTACAATTAGTTACTCTTGAAACTGCAACATAGAGTTGTCCATGACTAAAACATGTTGGATTATTGTTACGAAAACATGTGATAAACCCTAATTGCTCGTAGCTTCATCATTAACATTGATGACCGCTCATCAACATTTTTCAAAGCAGTTAAAATCCCCATTTTTCGTGGGAATGGATGTTTTGAGTCGCAGGGAAAAAAATTCACGATGAATGTAATGGTTATGAAAGCTTTGTAAGGGTCTGTTCTTTAGGACTAGAAAAAAATAGCTGGATGTAGGAAGAAACTGGAAGAAAGTGGATGAAACTGAAAGAAATAGAAGAAATTGGAAAAAACGAGAAGGAAGTGGAAGAAACTAAAAGAAACTGGAAAGAACTGGAAGGAACTGGAAGTTAATAGTTCAAACTCTAAAGAATAGGTCCTAGATGGATGTATTTATAATATGATTTTAGAATACGGGGTTAAAAAATTTATTCATTTTTCAAAGTGCTAGCTATAACGAATTTAAATTACTATATTTAAATTATTTAATTTAAAATTACTATAATTAAAATTACTATAAAAATGACACAGTAATTAATACAGAGTATTAAATAATGTAGTCACACGGTTATATAATTAATACCGTGGTCAATTATTACCTTTTTCATTAATACCTTTCTTGCTAGTATAATTTCGGACACTTTAAAAATGACAGATTTGTTTTGGGTTTAATCAAATTATCAAATGGTGTTGTTCTTTTCGAAACGTGGGAGTGAAAATATGAAAGAACAAAGTAAGACTAAAACATTGAATATATACCAAAATAAGACTTGTATGTTTTTATTCCCGAAATAGGACTTACATTCTCAAACCTGGTCATGTACATTACTAAAAAAGTATAGTAATGTGCATATGTGCAGTGCCACATTACCACATTGCAAAGTTCTATTGTGACACCATCTGACCATGAATTAAATATAGTTTAAAGTAATTAAATGTTTTAAAAATTTGATATTTCAAAACTATATTTTAAAATAAATTTAAATGTACTAAATTTACATTATAACCAAATATGTTTTATCCATAATTTGTTGTCAAAGTATTGCACAGTTTGACCGAACAAGTCAAATTGTTATAGTATTTTTGAGACGGAGAGAATATAGAATATAAAATTATGATATTGTAAAATTATGTTTTAAAATTAATTTATTAATATTAAATTTATATTACAATTTAATAGAGTTTTCCGTAATTAATGCTCAAAGTATTAAAATATTGACTATAAAAATTTAATTAAGAAGAAAGATATGAAAGTATTATTATGTTTGATAAGATACTTCCCCACCTCTCTTAATTTTAATTAATTGTTTCAGTTTACGATGTTTGATTGAATTTATTTTTAAATCATTTTATATGAAAAACAGTGAAAATTAAAAAAAATAAAAATTACATATTTAAAAACTACATAAAAGGATCTATAAAACTAGTGGTGACATAACTATATAATTTTATTAAATGATTAATAAAAATAAGAAAACTAAAAATGAATAAAATTTAATTCTGAGAATAATAAAAATACAATTTAATTTAAGTCGGGTGAAGTATATGTGAGAATGTAACTAATCTACTCCTACTTCATATGTGGGGGCTCACTTGGCCTCACAAGTTGTACAATATGGAACACGTTATATTGGTAGCTATTCATATAAATAGGTTGTACCTTAGAATTCATTTAACCATACAATTTTAATTAACATTTTACTTTTATTATTTAAGTAAAAAATTGTGGTGAAGATGAGTTTGGGGTACAAATTAGGATACATCTTGCCACCTTGGTGTACCGTAAGCATTTTTCATTTCACATTAATTTAAGAATGGGAAGGAACTGGATGCTCATTTTATCTATACTTTTATAATACCATACAATGAAATATATACGTTGTTTTCCATTTTTCATACATCTGTCATATACTCATTTACAAATTACGAATATATGAATATTCATTTCAAAAATTGTTTTATTATCGGTGGGGTTCTAGTGACACCGGAGTACGGTGCCACTAGCGTTGCCACTGCATTTTTGGAGCACCTACGGTGCTTCGTTCGAAAAATTGACGGTTCTTACCCCGCTAACCCACCCCCTAAACGTAACCCTCCACCCTACCCCCGCCCCTGCACCCCCACCCCAACCCCGCCATAAGCCCCCCCACAAAATGTGTGGCTATTATGCGTTCGGAGGTGCCCAAAATGCCAGTGGCACCGGAGTGACACCGTACTCTGGTGTCACTAGAACCTCACCCTTTTATTATAGCATTATTCAAAACAAGCACATTACTATATATGAGGAAATTAAATGATTTTACAAAGAATTTTCATACACCTTCCGTCTCAAATTAAGTTTGTTTATTACTCACAAGATCAAATTCATCCACTTTTTCTCTTTATTTTTATTATTCATTTGATAAAATAATAGTTGTGTCACATATTATTTTGCAAAGAATTTTTATATATTCTTTTAATAAGTATATTTTATTTTTTAATTTCACTTCGATTCTCAAATAAATAATATTATAAATAATTTCAATTAAATATCGTAAATCAAAACAAGTGTTTTAAATTAGGACGGAGAAAGTATAACAAATCTTACAAAATTCAAATCTTTTACACCTCCATCCCAAAATATAAGCAACATTACGCTAAACAAAGTAATTTTTTGAATTTTTTCAATCCATTTTATTTAAAGAATAGTCTACAAATGAAAAATAAAACTTACATATTTAAAAACTACGTCAAAAGTTCTACAAAACAAGTGGTAACAAGAATATTTTATTCTATCAAATAATCAATGAAAATGCAAAAATAAATAAAAGTTCCCGGAATTTTTAAATAGTGGAGTGTTGCTTACATTTTGGAACGGAGGGAGTAAGTAAATTCTTTCTTTTTACAAAATCCAACGTAATATTGAAAATTATTATCACATATATCGTCATCCTAAAATGACAAAATGTCAAAAAAAATCCAAGGTCTTTCGTTTAGAGCATGGACAGCGGCGAGTAATACCCCCTACCAGGCCTGCCACCTCAGCATGTATACTCCTTCAGCGGGGATGGGATCTTCTGTCCCCAACTCCGTGTCCCAACTCCCTATCCCCCCTCCTTCCTCCACTCAAATTTTGCCACGTAATCAACCCATCATAATTTAACATCCACCCACCCCCTTTGATGGGTGGTGGATAGGGGGTCATATGGGGAGTAATATTTATCAAAAAAGTGTAGAAACAATAACTTACCATTGCATGACATGCCGCTCCTCTCATTTGTCACACGCTGACTGAATTGTATTTGATTACATGAAATGTACCACAATGAGTGGCATTCGAGCTCTTTACTTGTCATTGTTGATGCTATTAAGATGATTATCTATGCATTAATTGCATTCTATTATACATTAACCATCAATCAGGTCACATGAAGAGGACAATCCCATAGTAAACTGTTGAAAAAGTGTCCCAAAATTAAAATCAACGAAAGAATTTGGACAACAATGTGTCGATGTTTGAGAACCCTCACTCATCTTTGCCTTGGATTTCAGTCACTTCATCACCAACATCGCCATTATTTTTAGATTTACACTCTTCAACCTCCCAAACGCTTTCAAACTTACGTTTTAGATCTACGTATGGATCATCGCAGACGTCGAGATCCATGCTGGATCTAAACATCAAAGCTCTTGCGTGTTTGGAGGAAGAGGGTGAGGGCTAATTAAGAACAAATGAGAGATGGGAATGAGAATAGACAATGAAAACAAGGTTGGGGATAGTTGGGATCAGAAAGCATGTGGAGTTAAAAGGGATAGAAGGGTAAAGTAGTAATTTTACCTTTTTAAACTAAAAATAGAAAGAGGAATAAAATTTAGGGATGACCCGAATAATAAAGAACGAAAATCATTTTGGAACATAGGGAATGACACCCTAATACGGAGTAGATTAATACTTCGGTTAATCCAATTAAGAGAAGAACATTAGAAATACAGTAAAGCCAGGGTAACCCCAAATGAGTGACCCCATGCTTTGCATAGACTCGCTTATCGTCTATACGTGCACATGATTATTGGTCTATGTAAAGCACAGGGTGACCCATGTGGATTTACTTAGCATGGTCCTTAGAAATACACATACCTTGTAAGTTTTAATTTATCTCAAACCAGGTCATGGTTACTTAACCAATAAGTTTAAAAAGCTACAAATGAATCACCAAAAGAGTTTTACAGTGATCCGCCATATATAGGTAAAACAAAATGTACACTTGTCGTACAACAACTATAACTAAAGCCGAGTAGAATCCCACGAGCATGTGATATGGAGAGGGTGTGTGTATGCAAACTTTACCCCTACTCGAAAGTAGAGAGGTAGTTTCAAGGCTTCAAGGTACCCATGTCATACAAGAATATCAATAGAGAAATGGATATTTAACTCACTAGTTGAATATAGACAAATTGCTCAAAGCATTGGTTTCTAGCCCATTTGGTAAATGGAGAAATTTAATAGAAATGATACAAGTTACTGAATATGTGAGTGAAATCATTGAACTTGCTTAAGGCTTAATTATCAAAAAGACCATTCATATCTATATTTTCTTGGTAAAATAAACAATGTTAATGTATAAAATAAAAGGTAAGAATTTTTATTTTTATTCACTTCAGCTAACTCCCAACAAGAAGTACTTTCTACACTAGTTTTCTACATTACCAACTAATGAATTGAGTGTTTGCAATGATATTACAAATTTTGATGGTGATTTTCGTGTCATCGGATATTTTGTGATTGGGATTACTTAGATCAGATAAGAACCTGGATAGACATTGTCAAACAAGTTAAGGAGGTGCGGAGTGCACACTCATTCAATGATATTACAAATTCATAGCGGGGTCTGGGAGCCCCGGTAGCGGGGACCAAGGCGCGGCAGCCCCCGACGGGGTACAAGGAGAAAAGGCTCAGACCGGATGTTATTGCTTTATAAAAATCCTTTAGATTTTCGTAAACAGAGTCCAAAACCTTAAAGATTCAGACGTATGGATAAAACATCAAATTTGACCCTAAAAACACAGAAAACTATTTGGGCAAACACTCGTAGGATTTTCGTATCTATCTCTACGCGCGAACGTTCATGTCTGATATCCTATTCTCGACTCTATAAAAAGAGTCTCTCGTTGGTATGGTTGAGTAATGAATTCGAAGTACTTGTTCTTCATTAACGTCTTAACCTTTTTAATTGGTATACCCAAAATAACTTTGATTTGAAAGCGCTTATCCTCCGAACAAATTTCTAACAGATTTTCTCTAGTATCAATCAAAAAGGTACTAAATTTCAAAACTGAAATTCAATTCAGTTCAACACTTTTGAGCAAAATTAAATGGAGTAACTAACTTCCAACTCAATTAAATTCCTTTCTGGTTAAAGTTCAATTCTGTTCAATAAATTCAAGTCGAAAGAACAGTTCAATTGATCCAAGTAAGTAACCATGGAAGAAGAAGCGCATGAGTAGAGTCAAGGAAAATTACCAAAAAGCTCATAGCACTTGCCTATCAGCAGCATCTGCAACAAGGGGCAATCTGGGAAGTTGGCCCATCAAGCAAGAAGACGACCCGTATATCAAGCAGACCAGGAGGAAGAAGAAAACAGTGCTGTCGAAGCTCATCATCAGACCCGACCCGAACCCGTCTCCCGGGTCAAAGCTCCGATCCAAAAGATCCGGGACAATCAGGAGCACATCGAGCGCAATAGCCTGCATCGTGTTGAACCTCACATACCTGCTGAAGTTCCGGTTACGGACGACGACGAAGTAGAGGGTGAAGAACACCAGAATCCCGTTAATCGGGGTGCTCTTGAACACCCGGATCGCCGGGACCAGAGGCTGAATCAGAGCTTGAACCGCCGGGAACTGGGCCACCACGTGCCTCCCGTACTGGACGCCGTCGAAGAAAGGGTAGAAGTAAGTGATGGCGGAGATCAAACGGTCGGGACCATCCGCCGCGTCGCTGCCCTTGGATTGAGCCCGCGCCGGAGCTCCGGCCGGTCTCCTTATCAGTGATATGTACGGCTGGTGTTGCCGGCGAGAAATGACGGTGGGTCTGGGCCAGAACGGTTGGGTTGCGGAGGATGACGATAAGAAAAGATCGGATACGGCCATTTCGTTGATTTCTGAAGGAGAGCAAAAATCTTTCCAGTCGTGTTTGACAGAGAAGAGGCGAGTATTGGTGGGCCGGGTTACATGCAAAATGTTCTTTGCTCCGGTCCGCGTAAGGATGGTCCAAATGATTTGAAACGATTACTGGACTCGAAATTTTATTGTTTACTCCGTGCGAGATAAATAGCCCAATCTCTGCCATAAAAGTTGTCCACACATTTGAAATTATTTTCTATTCATTTAATATGAAATTTATTTTTGAAATCAAATATAAAATTTATATATTTCAAAATTACATCTAAAAATATAAAAATATAATAACAAGACGTAACATGATTATATTATTTTTTCAAATTAGTATCAAAAATTAGATAATGCAAGTGGTTAAAAATTGACATTGTAAATGGTGGACATAAAGTTTAAATTGAGATCTAATTCAATTTGTAGTGCTAATATAAAGTTGATGGAGTACATTTTAATGTTTTGACACTTCACAAAATATGTTTGGAGAACTGGGAGTGGATGGGGTTAGAAACTATATGTTCGATTTCATCTTAGTCTAGTTTTATTATTTTGGGGTGCAAATCAATAATGTTACTCCCTCCGTCCTATAATGATCTTCCTAGAGCACTATTCCAACTTCACGAAAATTTATATTTATTTGTGTTTTTTCATGGCCTATATGATAAAATAAAATATTCTTGTCACCACTTGTTTTGTTGAACTTTTGATGTAGTTTTTAAATATGTATGTTTTATTTTTTATTTCTATACTAATATTTAAATAAAATAGATTGAAAAAACTTGGGATTTTTGTTCGTTTTGCGAACCGGGAAGATCATTATAGGACGGAGGGAGTATGTTTTCGTTGTGTGTGAATTTCTTGTATTTCTCCTAATGGCATTCTTATTGCTCATTCACTCACTAGGTGGGGAGTGACTCCGCCGGGTGTTTGGGTGGATTAAAGTGTGTTGTTTGGGATTATAAAAGTTAACTTTCAACTAATTATAACTCTTTTTAGTTTTTTCTAGTTCTTTTAATTTTTTTCCAAAAATGACTTAAAAAGAATATACATTAATATCATATATTTAAATTTATAACATTCAACTTTCAATACTGGACAAAGATGAATTCTTTTTCATAAATTTCTTTCAGTTTTTTTAATTTCTTTTATTTTTTTCCAATTTCAACTTCAGGATTCCAACCGAAAACAACACGCCCTTGAACTCGATGACATTGGAATTGAGTATAGAACGTACAGTTCCAAACCCAAATCTATCCAAACTTGTTAAATCGGAACCTTAATAGATGAACTCAAACTAAACTTGACCGACTGATTTATGTGCTCTCTAAATGACACAACCAATTTTCATGATTCAAAAAGGTGGAACACCCACCCTGGCGCTCCCACACCCAGCCCGACAATATTGTGAGGGGAGTAAATCATGACATAATATCAATGTGGTTCATAAGAGAGGCCGCTCTGTGTTAGGTGCGCACAACGAGCTATTATAAATATAAAACTCTCACACTCCAACTTTCAGGGGTAATAACACATGTGCCCCATGGTTTACAAAAGAGGCGTCAAAACCCCATATATTTTCAAAAAGTTATTAGTAAAATCCAGTGGTTTTTAAATTATGCATACACGCCCCTCTTGCATATTTTAGAAATAAAATGACAATTATGCCCTTTGTTTTTCTGTATCTTCAAGTTTCACTCTCTTATTTACATTTTTTATCATACAAATAAATAAAATAAAAAATTTATGCCCTCTTTCTCAAATTAAAAATTTTCATTTATTTATTTTTCAAAAAATATTTTGTTTAGAAAATGTTACAAAATAAAATAAAAAATTAAAAATAGAAATAAAATACACTTTTTTACTATAAGTAAAAGTAAAATAAAACATAGATAATAACATATACTCACTAAATCTTTAATTAAAAATTCGAACTTATTTGTTTTCTAAAAGTAAAATAATTTTTTTAAGAACTTTAAAAATGAAGAACAGAAACATGAAAAAGATTGTGTTTTATATTTTTCTTTCTTCTCATTACTTTTTTCAATTATTTTTTTACTTCGTACATAATATTTTATTTTTCATGACCAGTTTTTATATTTTTCTTTCATTTAATTACTTATTTCAATTATTTTTTTTACTTCGTACATATAATTTTTATTTTTCATTTTCTTTTGTAACATTTTCCAAAAAAAATTGTTTTCAAAAATACACAATTGAAAATTTTTAATTCGAGATGGAAGCATATATTTTATTTTATATATTTGTATAATAAAGAAAAATAAAACAATGAAAATTCAAGATAGAGGAAAATAAAGGACATAAATATTATTTTTGCTTTAAAAATAGGTAAGAATGGCAATTGTGCTCTATTTAGAAACCAAAGGACTTTTAAAAGTAGAAGGGGTTTTGATGCCTATGATTTTAGGAAGCCTCCAATGTTCAAGATTCAAAATAGGATTAAACTATTTGTATCCCAATTTGTACACTGCAGATGTGCACCTTCGTTTTGTGTTAGTCTAATGTTAAGATGATGGTTCACACAAACACAAAATATTAGTACAAATTTTTTTTAACGCACTAACATTTTGTGTCAATATAAATAATCAAAATGCTAATATATACTTTTGACATAACTTTAATAACACTTTTTGTGTAAGTGTAGCATGATTTTCAAGCATGCTACATGTACCCCAATATTTGTACCACATTTATACACTAAAAGTATGCATTAACATTTTGATGGTTCACACTGATACAAAGTGTTGGTGCGTTAACAAAAATTTACACTGACACAAAGTATTGATGCGTTAACAAAAATTAGCATTACACCAATATAAATAATGATGCATCCCTGCGGTGTATAAAGTGAGATACAAATAACATTTTCTTTATTTTCAAAAGAATAATGTTATTTGAACCCCAAAAATTTGTACCACATTTTCAAAATGTGTACTTCGTATATTAGTAGCGAACTTATCCAAACTACACTAGTACGATGTAACTTAAATACCAGCACTAATCCCTACTGTTTCAAATAAAAGCCCTTGGGCCCCCTTTTCATTAGATTTTAGTCCTGACGTTTATCTTCCACTTTTTTTTTTTGTGTGGAAATGTTTATCTTCTCCTTCTCTTTATTTATTTAAGATCATAATAGGAATCCATCATAGTAAGAGGGTGTTTGGTAATGATTAACTTGTGAATAAAGTGATATTTACAAAAGCTGAAAGCAAAAGCACCTCATACCTGCTTCTCTGAAATAGTGTTTTATGTACAAATTAGTGGTGGTGAAAAACAGAAACTGACATGCCAAACAGAATAAAATCATTTTCACTCAAAGCAGAAGCTAAATTATTAAAAGCAGCGCACTGCCAAACACCCTCTAAATCATAAAGGATAATCATAAATAATATACACACACACACTCCGTATATAGATGATAATCACATGTAGACACAGACCATTATCGTTTTTGTTTATATAAAATTATTTGTAATTGTCATTCATGAGAATATTTATGGTAAAGTTTTAGCAATTTTCATTTATTTGTTAAATTGACTCGTTCTCTTTATGGTATAACTAGTTTGTCGGTGAAAAGAAGTATTACTACTTCGTACTAGGGTTTCGTAGACAACTTCATTAATTATTTAATTATAATCTCATATATCAAGACTACTTCTAAATATAGTTTAAAATAATTAAATATTATAAAAGTTTGATATTTTAAAATTATATTTTAAAATAAACCAATTTTTACTAAAATTATATTATAATTAAATATATTTTTTCTATAATTTATGATAAAAAAGTGTCAATTTGACCAAAAAAATCAATCTCTATTCATCTTTTAGGGACAAAGGGGTATAACCTTTTTGAAACAATAAAGCATATTATAAAAAGTGAAATAAAAAATCATACTCATATTTTTCAAAACTAAAACAAAATATTTCTAAAAAAAGAGTGGTCAAATATAAAAAGTGAACAGTCTCCTGATTTTTATCACACTCGTATCTCTAAAAAGTTGTCTTAATTTCACTTTTATTTCTTCACCATAAAGGGGGAGTATACTCCCTACAACCGTATATAAATTGATGAACAGCAAGTTGAGCAATAGAGCAATAATACACAATAAAACATTATGGCTATTCTTATCAAAGAACAAGGTGCATTAGTGCTTGTTTTGAGTGCACTTCTCATATGCGTTGGTACTTGGTTTTTGGTGTACATTTGGAGGATGAAATGGCGAGTGCCCAAAGGAGCCAAAACAAGAGTGTTCGTAACCCCACCGACTGGCCGGTCGTCCGAATGCTTCCGGCAATAGTTCAAAATGCCGATCGCATCCATGACTACCTCACCGACCCCCTCGTACACAACGGAGGCACGTTCGAGCTTAGAGGGCCGTGGTTTGCCAACATGCACATGCTCATCACCTGCGACCCGGCAAATATCAACCACATACTCTGCAAGAACTTCAAGAACTACCCGAAGGGGCCCCAATTCCAGAGAATCTTCGAAGTTCTCGGGGAAGGGATGATCAACGCCGACTCCGAGGTGTGGGAGCTCCATAGAAAGACGACGATGCCTCTGATGAGCCATCCTCTTTTTCGCTCTCTCCTCGAGAAAACCGTGTCCCGCGCCCTGGACCACGGACTTTTCCCCATTCTAGACAAGCACGCCGAACTAGGAACCCCCTTCGGACTAAAGGAAGTTTTCCGAAAGCTGGGTTTCGACATTGGGTGCATGCAGCTTCTTGACAAGGACCCGGGCAGCCTCAGCCTCGACGAGGACGAGGGCCACCCGGCTCTCGAGGCGATAAGGGCCGGGTTGAATTCGATTCTCTACCGACACGTGCTCCCAGAGTGGTGTTGGAAGCTGCAAAAATGGGTGTTTGGGGTTGACAGAGAGAAGAGGCTGAGTGAAGCTTGGGAGTGCTTAGATCAGTTCATAAACCCCATTATTATGGAAAGGAAACAACAACAACAATTTGGTGTGAATGAAGATGAATCCAACTTCAGCATGTTGGTTTCTCACATCCAGGCACACCAAGGAAAGAGTGTCAAGTTCTTGAGGGACACTTTCGTCACCTTGATAATTGCAGGCTCGGATACTACAGGTATGCTCTTTCGAAAAATGAACTCAACCAAAAACTCAACTTTGAGACTCTAGCGCTAGAAATATTTTTTGTATTCTAACATGTTCTTTGCAAATCCGCCTCGTATAGTCAAATTACATTTTCTTTAATCATATATTTTCATTGCTTGATCATTTAAGAAAAAAACAAAATACTTCCTCCGTCCCAAAAAATCTGTCACGTTTTGAAAAATTTACGTCCCTTAAACTCCGTTTCATTTCTATTAAAAAACCACTTTTACCCCTTATTTTTTCATACCTTACATGTCACATCATACCTTTTTTTCCTAATAATGTCCCAATCTTTTTGGGATGGACGGATTAATATACTCATCTTAGTTAGCTCAAGTGACCCTACAAGCTAAGCAGGTTCAACACTGACGTGGCTCTTCTGGCTCCTCGCGAAGAACCCTAACGTCGAAGAAAGGATCCTCCAAGAGATCCGGCAACAGATTAACCCTCAAGAAGACGACGAGGGCAAAAAGGTAATTGTCGGCGCCGAAGATTGCCAGAGGCTGATATACCTCCACGCCGCCGTCTGCGAGTCCCTGCGGCTGTTTCCGTCCGTGCCCTTGAACCACAAAGTATCCGCCGGTCGAGATACGCTCCCGAGCGGCCACGTGGTCAAGCCTAACACGAAGACAATAATGCCGTTTTATTCCACGGGGAGGATGGCTTCGGTGTGGGGCCAGGACTGCTCGGAGTTCAAGCCGGAGCGGTGGATTTCCCCCGCCGGAGGGATCCAGCACCAGCCGTCTTTCAAGTTCCCGGCGTTCAACGCCGGCCCCAGGAGCTGCATCGGCCGGGAGATGGCCCTCACGGTGGTGAAGATGGTGGCCGCCACCCTGATACTTCACTACAGGTACGTGCTAGCAGAACCGCATCGCCCCGTTGAGATTTCCGACTCCATTCTTCTTGAAATGAAGCACGATTTGAAGGTCGTGTTCACGCGCCGCCGGTGATGGCCGCGGTTCAACTACCTACGTACGGATCGTCCCCATGCATTAAGTAATGCCTTAAGAACTTTGTACCTCAAATAAAATTTGTACTTTTCTTTGGATCTCTTAGCTACACTGGTTATCAATGTTTGTCCTTGAGTTCTAAAATAACCCTTCCCTGTTTACGAGCTTTGACCGATTTTGTTTTCAATTCAATTTATTTGATTGTAGGTGTAAAATTTAAAAATAAAATTTACATATTTAAAAACTACATTAAAAATTATAAAAAACGAGATATGACAACACTATATTATTTTATCAAATAAGTAACGAAAATAGGTAAAGAAAGTGATTTAAGTTTGATCGTGTGAATAATAATTGAAAAGATACTTTTAGGACGGAGAGAGTAGAAAACTTTACTCAACTCCCTCAATTATGGAATCATATGTTTTATTTTTCAATGTATAACCATTGGTCAATATCAATTAGTCATTGTTCAAGTTAATGTTCCTTACTAGACATTATTTCTCCTACTAGACATTATTAATTACTATTTAAGAAATAAAAAAGTTTAAGTCATACATTAAGAAATGACTTGTGTTTTAGTTCTATTTAGTGCAAATTTCACTTCTTAAATTAATTTCCATTTGATTTTTTGTGGTGTTCTATTCTATTTATATATAAATATATATTATAAAAATAAAAAATTTTAAAACTATATTTTAAAATAAATCTATTGATATGAAATTTATATACAAATTCAAAGTGTTTTTTTGTAATATACGGTCAATGCTTAAAAATTTTTACCAAAAAAATCAAATTGGAAATGTAATACGGGAGTAGACTTTTTATGCGGAAAAAAATTAAAATATGAGTAAAACATACTACGTAGAAAACATACAAAACAAGGATTTCTTTGTTTTGTAATCCTAAAGTATGAATTAAAATGCATATAAATTCCAGTCATGCCAATAAAAATATTATGAAATGACCACATGCATATGCAGTGTCACATTATATGATCATATACATACATACATACATACATACATACATACATACATACATACATACATACATACATACATACTGACATACATACATACATACATACATACATACATACATACATACATACATACATACATACATACATACATACATACACACACACACATACATACATACATACATACATACATACATACATACATACATACATACACACACACACACACATACATACATACATACATACATATATATATATATATATATATATATATATATATATATATATATATATATATATATATATATATTCCATGTTTTACTCAAATTGATGGTAACTTCTTAATTAATATCTTCAATGCTTGTTACGTTAGGGACTCAATCTACACATTTCACTTTTCTTGCAATCTTCGCCTTCGTCGTCATACGACCGTCTTGCACGCTGTATTAAACATTATTTGACGCAGCAACAAACGTTGGCAAGCAACGGCTCTCCGGGTTTGACCGGCTACAAGATAACCGATCAGCCCAGATCCCCGGGTTTTACAAATTAGAAATTTTGGGTTTCCGGTCTGATTCGGCTTTGACTCGGAATTTTCTGGTTTAGATTGGAATATATTATATGAATTGTCTCCATTATTAATTTGAAGCCCAAAAGCATTAGATCCAGTGCATATGGTTTTAGATTCATGAATTTCAATTTTCCAATGTTTTTGATGAATTTGTTACTACTACTTACAAGTACTATTTTTATTAAATACTTTGAACAATAGAAGCTTCTTATTTCAATTTTTTCCAGATGAATTTAATAACTTAATTCATTTACCAGATTGCAAAAAGTACTCCGTATAAAAAAATTCAGGTCTAGAGTACGGTAAAACTAGACCAAACCGGAAAAACAGGTCCGAATCAGTCTAGACCGAAAATAAACAAGTCCGGTCTTTAGTCCTAGAAAAACTGTAATTCGGTACCGGTCTTGTTTTGGACCACCCATACCAGAGGCGGATCCAGGATTTTACAATCATGGGGTCCTCTACCTCTCATTCTCATCTCAAACTACTTCATAAGTCTTAATATTTAACAATAAACTAAAACTAGTATTTGAAAAGTACCATAATTAATAGATAAAATAAAGTCATACGAAAATAATATTAATTACATAAATTAAACATAAAATGAACATTAATACAATAATACTTATTACTTGCAATCCTAAATCAATTTTTCATTGAAGAAAAATCTTTGATTCTTTAATGAATAAGTAATGAATAAAAAATAAATTTATAAATTATCATATATTTATATATTACTAATCATATATCAAACTTCAAACTACCATAAAAATTAATTTTAGTAAAATAAAAAAAGTTTTTAAGACTAATTACATGCGGAGACTGCCGCTGTGGACAGTGGTCGAACTTCGGCAGCACGGCGAACAAAGGCCGGCGGGCGACGGGAAAGAGAGACGGAGAATCGCCGATGGTTAGAGTTCAAAATTGAAAATTCAAAATAGAGAGTTGGGGAAGAGGTAAAATTTGCATAGAAAATAGGGGTTACGCGTTTTAATTTTTACGCGCAAAGTCGTTTTCGCTCCATGCTTTTTTTTCAAAAAAAAGAAAAAAACTAATTCTAAAAGACGAAGGTTAGAGTTAAAAATTAAAAATTCGAAATAGAGAATTGAGAAAGAGAGGTCAAATTTGCAGAGAAAATAAGAGATACGCGTTTTAATTTTTATGTGCAAAACGACATCGTTTTGCACCAAGCTCTTTTTTTATAAAAGAAAAAACAACTAACTCTAAGCAACTAGGATGGGAGTTGAACTCGGAATGTTAGAGTATTAATGTTATGCCGCTTCCACTGAACCAAACACACTTCTTATTAATTATTGCTACGCGGGTGTTATATATTACTCTGTAGTTATGATTACAAACCAAATAACTATATGGATCTACACCGGGGTTCGTGGGTCCCAAAACCCCATAAGACTCAAGGTGGGTCGGCCTCTGACCCCTACTCTACACTATTGGATAAGACCACCAATAATATCTACTTTGATAGTCTTTCTTTCGATTTATGTAAAATTGTTGCTAGGGTACCAGTGTTGTTGATGTATAAAGTTTGGGCTTTTTTATGTAGGAACTCTATCTCCATTAACCCATTCTTTTCTGATACTAAGGACTAATTACTCTATTTACAAGTTACCAAAAACAAGCTTTAGACGTTCAAATAGGATTAATTTGACGTTAACTAACGTTAATATTCCAAGAGCCAGCTCAGACGACAGCATTTCCCAACTAAATGGCACTCTCCGTAAATTCATTGCAACTTTCGGTCAACTTCGACCCCACCTCACACTTCTTCTATCCCGGCCAAATACTCTCTCTGTAAATCTTTTACCCCTCCTTCCCCTCACTTCCACATCAGCCGCCGTCTAAAATGAAGCGCTTCCCGGCGACCGCCGCAATCGCGGCGTTCCTCTGTATTGCGCTCTCGGGCTTCCTTTCGGTATCCACCGGCACCCACGATATCACCCACATTCTGGGCGGCCACCCAGAGTTCAGCACCTTCAATTCCTACTTGACACAGACTCGTCTCGCCGCCGAGATTAACCGTCGTCAGACCATAACCGTCTGCGTCGTCAACAATGCCGGAATGTCAGATCTGGGTTCCAAGCACCTCACCACCGGCGCCGTCAAGAACGTCCTCTCGTTACACGTTCTTCTGGACTACTTCGGCGCCGAGAAGCTCCACCGGATCACCAACGGCACGGTGATGATCACTTCTTTGCTCCAGGCAACCGGATCTGCCAACGGCATGTCCGGCTTCGTCAACATCACAGATCTGAAAGGCGGAAAAGTCGGGTTCTGGCCGATGGACAACAGTAGATCCCCACCTGCCACATTCGTCAAGTCCGTAATTGAGCATCCATACAACATTTCAGTGATTCAGATTAGTCGAGTCTTGACTTCTCCGGAGGCGGAAGCTCCGGCGCCTGGTCCTGCCGAGCTGAATCTGACTTCTCTGCTGGAAAGTAAAGGCTGCGGATTGTTCGCCCATAGTTTGTCGGCCTCCCCTGATGCTGCAAAGACGTTTGCGGACAGCGTCGACGGCGGATTAACGATCTTCTGCCCCTC
Source organism: Cuscuta australis (assembly GCA_003260385.1). Taxonomy (NCBI): domain Eukaryota; kingdom Viridiplantae; phylum Streptophyta; class Magnoliopsida; order Solanales; family Convolvulaceae; genus Cuscuta; species Cuscuta australis. Next base: position 3,538,212 of record NQVE01000192.1, read on the forward strand.
CGACGACGCGATGAAGAAATTCGGGCCGAAGTTCAAGAAATTGACCGGAGAAGAGAAAGAGTTGCTGCTGGAGTACCATGGTGTCCCGGTCCACTATTCTATTTCGGATCTGAAGTCACATAACGGAGAAATGAACACTTTGGCCACCGGCGATGGTAAGAAATACAGTTTCACGGTCCAAAACGACGGAGACGACGTGAAAGTGGAGACGGGGGTTGTGAATGCGACAATCAAGGATGAAATGCCTAAAGATTCGCTGGGAATTCTCACGATTGATAAAGTGTTGGAGCCCAAGGAGCTGTTCAAGGCAGTTGCATCGCCGTCGCCGGCTCCGGCTCCGGCGCCGGAAGCGGACGCAGCGCCTCCGAAGTCCGGGAAGAAAAAGAAGAAGTCCCCTGCGCCAGCGGCGGCTGATGCTCCATCCCCGGCTGATTCTCCGTCGGACTCCCCAGCTGATGCCCCCAACGACGACGATGAGACGGCAGATGACAACGGCGCAGCTGAGTTCAACGGTGGAAGATTTGTTGCTTCTTTGATTATAAGTCTTTGTGTTGCCTTTTTCATTTGAGCAAGTTTTTCTTTTTTATGTGTATGTTGTCCATTGACATATGTTCAGAATCATATTCATTTTCATCTTCTTGATCTTTTCCTATTTCTAAGATACAATGTGACATAAAATTGTTTTTTTAAAAGAAAATGTGTCATGAAATTAATGAAAAATGTGTGCATGAGAATTTGGTTGGTGCAGATCTCTATGGTTGAGAATGAAACAATTACCTATCACCTCACAAGGCAAAGGTCTTTCATTTACTTGAAGAAAAATGTGCTTCTTGAGGCAAGGTTTTGTTGCATATTCTTCTAAATGGCATACATAACAAAAAGGTGGAACGTTTACCTCGGGCGTCCTCACACCCGGCTTACAAACACTAGCAGATAGATACCCCAAAAGGAGATGCATTAGTTTTTACCATCGTTAGAAATGTTGTTCATCGTATGAAGTCACTTAGATGAAATGCGACGCGAGTAAGAGCAACATCGTACAACGATCAATTATAAGACTAATTATATTAATTGTATAAGAGTGGAGTGAAACACATTCACAAGTTCAAAGTGGTAGAGATGTAGATGCTATGCGAGTTTGGGTAAGGTCCAAAACGAAAATATTTGGGGAAGATGTTTGGAGTATAGACAATAAAAAGAACAATTCAGTTATATTCTACGAGAGTATGGTCTAGGAAAGGTATATGTACACAGACATTGCTCTCGCTCAAAAGTATAGAGACTCTTTCCATGACACATCTAGTTCAAGCTGCACAAGAAAAAATATCACACGGAATACATAAAGCAAAGAAAACACAGATAAAATACAAGATACACAAAACAAAAATTAGGGAGCGAACAATAAGTACAATGAATCAAGAAAGAGTACATGGGACTAATAATCACAGCCCAAGAAACTTACCCAAGTATTCTGATCTTATCTCTTCAAACGCTTCTATCTAATGTCATATACTTAAAAAAAGTAAGAAATCGTAAGTCTTGTCTAATCACTTCATTCCAATACTTCTTAAGTCTACCCCTTCCCCTACTCCCGCTCACCGACGTAAGCCTCTCGCATCTTTGCACTGATGCTTTTGCATTCTGTCGCTTCACATGCCCAAATCACCTCAATCTCGTTTTTCACAACTTATCTTAGACTGAAATTGTTAGGATATGTATTAAGGAGATGTGTGAATAATCTATCGAGAAAATGCAAGAGACTCGTGGTAGGTTACGTGATATTATTAGGCTTGGTCTGTAATGAAGGTCTATGATACAAAATCTAACCCTTGATTAGTTGATTTCTATTCAACTATAGAATTAGATCACACGATCCACGCTAGGTTGAAGTGACCCATTTGCTCATTTCTCCAACACTTAAAAATCTCTTTTTCGAACGATCTTGAGCTCGAGTTATCATTGAGGGAATATAGAGAGTTTTTTCATAAATGAGTCTTTAACTTCATCAATTACGATGTCTCATTTTCAAATGTGCGGAAGCTCGGATAAATTGGAACATGATGTTACAAAAACCATCACTATATCGTATTGTGTGTAAAAGTGTAGATACTGTATAGAAAGCTTAGAGACAAAAGCGTCTAAATTTATCCTCTAAGATTGCTGGGGTGAGGTTGAAAAATTTGTCCAAGACAAAATTTAATGTGAGAAATGAATTTATGAAAAAAAAAGTTCACAAAATTTTTGTAAACTAAGAGCAGTGGCAGTGGCGAGGCAAATAGCCTCCCCACGCACTGCCACATCAGCACCAAACTTGTTTTCCTCGCATGTCAATTTTATTTTGACTCTCCTTGCGAGTCACTGCCAAGGCATCGCGGCAAGGCTAGTTTTTTTTTGTTTTTTCCTATTTCTTTTTTTTTAACTTAAGGAAGAAATTTGCAAGGGGGGTACGGATGAAGGTGTTGGTGGATTTATCCACTGTGAAATACTACGTATTATTATTTTTAGTTTCAATTTCTATTTTTATATATAAAAAAGCTTTTTCTATGAAGGTAATAGAAATACATAGTATTTGTGTGTTAAAAGAGATGATAAAAATAATTTTTATTAGTTAATATACATAAAAAAAATTAAAAAATCAAAAAGTAATGACTTGTCATTGTAGGACTTGTCACTCCTATCATTTGCTACTCAACAAAAATAATAATTTTTTTAATTTAACTTTTCACCATTTCAAAAATTTTACAAAATAAGCAGCAATAAGAATAATTTATTTTATTAAATATACCATGAAAAAGGGAAGCACACAAAATGTTATAAAAAATCTAAAATAGTAACTACGACATTTTTGGGAACAGAGAGAGTATAAACAAAATAGTATTATTTTTATAAAAATATTAAATAAAATAAATATTAATAATTATATACAAAAAAATGTAAAAAAATGACAAAGATAATGACTTGCCACTGCAATGCATGCTACTCCATGCTCTTGCCACACGATGACTGGACTATTTTCTATTGATTGGAATGTTCCACGTTAACGTGTGACATTCCATTTTTTGCCTTGTCATTGCTCCTGCTCTAACCACTCAAACATATCAAAGGGACAGGGCCTAGTGGCCGAGGGCCCCCATTTGGCAAGACTTCCAAATAAGTCTGTCTATATTACCGTTATTAGCATTGTTTCCCCACTATGCCCCATTAGTTTTCTCTCTCCCCTTTTCGTCTTCTTCTTCTTCTTCTTCAAACGCGCCCATTTTCTAACCGTTTGTGTGCCCCCATTTTCCCACCACTTCCAATCATCTGAACCACCCCCATATTATTCCAGTATCATCTTCGATTCTCCATCGCCGCCATTTTCGGTTCTGCAAGAATGCTTCCAAGAAAGCTCCTCACTTTCTCTCTTTTCATTTTCTTCTTCTTCTTCTCCATCTCCCACTGCTTCATCTTCGATTTCCCGTCTTTCAGCCTCAGAAATCTCACCCTTCTTGGGGACTCGTATCTCAGAAACGGCGTCGTCGGGCTCACCAGAGAGCTCGGAGTTCCGGCATCAAGCTCTGGCTCTGTGATCTACAACAACCCGGTCCGGTTCTTGGACCAAGAATCCAACGTGACCGCCTCTTTCACCACGAGATTCTCTTTTTCCATCGGGAACGTCAATCCGGCGTCGTTTGGGGACGGGCTGGCCTTCTTCCTCTCCGGTGACAACCAGACGTTGGGGAGTCCCGGCGGCTATCTGGGCCTGGTCAACTCGTCGCAGTTGACCAAGAACAGGTTTGTGGCGGTGGAGTTTGACACGCGGCAGGATTTGCACTTCGCTGATCCGGACGGGAACCATGTCGGGTTGGATCTCGACAGCCTTGTCTCCGTCAAGACGGCGAACGCCGGTCTGGCCGGCGTCAATCTGAAGTGCGGGAACGTGATTACGGCGTGGGTCGATTACAGGCACGAGGAGAAGAAGCTGGAGGTTTTCTTGAGTTACTCCAGCTTCAAGCCGGAAACCGCTTTACTGGCGGTCGGAATCGATCTCTCGGAGTTCTTGCAGGAGTTTATGTTCGTGGGCTTCTCCGGCTCCACCGAGGGAAGCACGGAGTTGCATTGCATCGAGAGTTGGAGCTTCCAGACGTTCGGGTTCAGGGATTCGAGGCCAAGAATCCGGCCACACAACGTTAACTCCGTTTACTCTGTTCCCTTCAAACCGCCGATCCCGGCCGCCGAATCCGGCGACAACCGCCACCGCAGCAAGAATCTCCGTCTGGGTCTGGGTATCGCAATCCCCTCATTCTTCTGCGCCCTTCTTGCCCTTTTAGGTCTGTTCGCGGCCAAGAAACTGAAGAGGGGAAACAGGAAACAGAGGGTTCTGAAAACAGACGTGAAGGCGGCGGGCCCCAGACAGTTCACATACAAAGAGCTGAGAATCGCCACCAAGGGGTTCAACGCCGGGAGGATCATAGGCAACGGCGCGTTTGGGACGGTTTACAAGGCCGTTTTCCCGAATTCAGGGAACGTAGCAGCCGTGAAGAGATCCAAACACGAAGGGAAAACGGAATTCGTTGCAGAACTGTCCATCATAGCAGGGCTAAGGCACAAGAATCTGGTTCAGCTCCAAGGCTGGTGCATCGATAAGGACGAATTGCTTCTAGTCTACGAGTTCATGGCCAACGGGAGCCTAGACAAGGTCCTATACAAAGAATCCGAGCAGAAAAACCCGCTGAAATGGTGTCACAGATACAATATAGCTCTGGGTTTGGCCTCAGTTCTTACATACCTGCACCAAGAATGTGAGCAGCAGGTGATCCACAGAGACATCAAAACCAGCAACATAATGTTGGACTCAGGCTACAACCCGAGGCTCGGGGATTTTGGGCTTGCGAGGCTAATGGACCACGACAAAAGCCCGGTGTCCACCTTAACGGCGGGGACAATGGGGTACCTTGCCCCAGAGTATCTGCAGTATGGGACAGCAACTGAGAAGACTGATGTGTTCAGCTATGGAGTGGTGATACTGGAGGTGGCTTGTGGGAGGAGGCCCATTGAGAAGGAAGGGGTAAATTTGGTAGATTGGGTTTGGAGGCTCCATTCTTTTGGGAGGATAATTGATGCAGCAGACAAAAGGTTGTGTGGGGAGTTTAAGGAGGAAGAGATGAAGAAACTTTTGGTTGTGGGGCTGAGCTGTGCTAATCCAGATGGCCATGAGAGGCCTTCAATGAGGAGAGTTCTGCAAATACTCAACAATGAAGCTGAGGCTTTGGATGTCCCAAGGGTGAAGCCTACTTTGACATTCTCCAACAGTTTGCCACTAAGCATTGATGACATCTTTTCAGATGTTGAAGAAGGAGGAGGACAAGAAGTTCAGAAACAAGAGGATTGCTTAGAGATCAAACTTGAAGATTCATCTTTTTCATCCTCAATCTCTTCAAACATGCCCAATCTGCAACTCAGTGTTGGTGGGATCTTCTCAGAGGATGAAGACTGCAGGAGCCCCTTGAAGATCAAACTTGATTCCTTTGAGCAACACTCTTTCCCCAGATATGATGATGCGTGAAGTGAATTCTTGTTTTTCTGCAACTTCTAATAGGGTGTTTTTGGTCATTCTTTGATTCCAACAGTTTGTTAGATGAGATATAAAGGTGTGAGAGAGCTTTAGGTGCTGAGTTCAAAGTCATTCCATTGAACTCTTGTTTGTTTTGCCTTTTCTGTCTAGTGCTGCTACTTTTTACACTATCTTTTATGGAGATTTTAGTAAAGATTTCATTTTTTTTTCTTTTCCTAAGATGCACAAAATGTACTTTGACAGGCTACATTCCAGATAATGTGATTGTAATCATGAGTTAAAGTTGCAACCAAGGAAGGAGTATAAATTTAAAAAGACTACTACAACTTGAGATTTTCATAGATTTCCAAACATACCCTTCAGTCTGCTATGTGTTTCTTGGCTTGAGGGAATAGGGGAAAGGTCTTGACAGATAGCAGAGAGAGCACATTCCCATGAAAAGCAAAAACGCTTTGCCGTTACAAGGATTGTGCTCTCTCTCTTCTGTCAAAACCGCTCTCGTATTACACGTTCACATCCTCAAACGCTCCAAAGCAGCTTCCTTTTAACCTGCCGAAAACGAAAAAGAAAAAGAGAGACAAAACAGGAACCAAGTAAAACATCATGTGCATATTTCATCATAAAAACAGCAGGAGAAATTTAAGAAATAATGTGGAATACATGGGCTGTGCCTCCCAAATGTCTTCCATAACAGCAAGAACAGAATCTGTGAATGTAAAGGAGATAGAAAGGAAGAAGAAGATGATGAAGAAAGGGCTAAACCTGATGAAAGGCAATATATATATGATGGTATGATATGGAGAGAACAGGTAAGAGGAGATAATGAAATCTTCTAAAAAAGAAGAAGAAATCTTTAGGAAATCAAAAGGAATTCATTGTGAAAGATGGAGTACACTTTGGTGCTTGGCTAATTGCAGTCACCTGATAATGACTCCCTAACCAGACATATGTTTCTTGGTCACTCTCACATTGGTTAGTGAGGAGTATCAAACATTAATTGACCTCTCCAATTTTTAATAATGAATTTTGTAGGGAATTTACGTAAATAGCACTAAAACATAATGACTTTTCCTAAACAGCATTACATGTTTTTTTCTTTCCGATGTAGCACTTTTAGTCATTATACATTAGTCATTATTCAAGCAAATGTTCGTCATCACTGGACATTATAGACATTATTAAATGCTATTTAGGGAATAAAACAATTTAAGTACTCCGTATTATTTAGGAAAATGACTTAAGTTTTAGTGTTATTTAGTGCAAATATTTCTATCTTTATTTTCATTAACACAGTTATATGTCTCGTTTGGGAACACCATTTCAATTAGTATTTTGAATAAATTTTGAATGATACAGATTAGCTTTAATACGGAGTATTAAACTAACGTTAATGATAGAGACTCGTGCATTATCAATTAAAGTGAAGAGTCATGATTTGAAAGATTTATTGTTAAATATAGTATGTATATATTTAATATTAATTGTGTAATCATTGTATACATGGTAGTTTACTTGTATAAGAATCTTTCCGTAGTTAGGATCTTCCTGTATTATATATACGAGGCTTAGCCCTCCGTTAATAACACAGAAAATAATAATTCTTCATTAACACAGAAAATAATAATTCTTCATGGTATCGGAGCCTTTGTTCCGCTCTCTCTCTTGTTCGACCAAACCCTAGCAGCGCCGCATCTCCCCAGCCCCGCCTTCTCTCTCTCTCTCTATCGGCCGAACTACAGGGCAGACTCACCACCATGTCTGAGAAAGCTCCGGTCACCAACACGGCATCATCATCTTCGACCCCTCACTTGGCGTTCACAACCATCTCCAACGTCAAGCTTCATGTGCCAATTCTTCTCAGTTTCTCCGAGCCGAATTACAAGAAGTGGAGTCAGCTTTTTCTCCTTCTCACCCGCCGGTTCTCCTTGGGTGATTTTCTCACCGGCAAGTCATCACCGTTCAGCGCCGACGACAACGAATGGTACCAACTCGACGCTCTCATTCAAGGTTGGATCCTATCTACGGTGAATGATGAAGTTTGTGATCTCGTGCTCTCTACCACCAACTCAGCCTCAGAATTATGGAAATCCATCTACAATCTATTCCATGACAACAAAGCGGCCCGAGCTATGCAACTTGAGCACCAATTCCGCACAACCACGAAAGGGTCTCTCTCCATGGCCGCCTATTGCCACACCCTTCGCAACCTAGCGGATTGGTTGGATGATGTGGACGCTACCGTCTCCGAACAACAACTCGTTCTCCAAGTTCTCCGTGGTCTACCGGATGATCTTCGTGGCCAAACGTCCTTCCTTCAATATCAAACGCCGCCCCCCACTTTTCTTCAAACTCGGTCGGCCCTCCTTCTTATTGAACAACAACGGGCTGACTTGGGTGGTGGCAGTCTCGGTGGAGACAGTGGCACGGCACTGTACGCCGGCAGTGGAGGCTCCTGCGGCGGTGATTCACGGCGCCATGGCAGCGCCGGTGGCGGACGGGCAGACTCCAGCGGCAGGGGCAGTTCTGGAAATTATCAGCGGCAGGGGCAGCGTGGTGGACAGCAGCGGGGTCGTGGTCGCGGCCGAAGCTCCGGGTCGAATGCACGGCACACCTTCGGGCAGTTTCCTGGACAGTACGCCAACCCAAACCCTTACCCCGGCCTTCTCGGGCCTCGCCCTAACCCTCACCCATATCCCCAGGCCTATTTTTCTACACCCTACCCACACGCCGGTGCCCCCTACCCGTACTCAAACCCCTACCCAACAGCCCCACCCTACCCGCCACCTTCACCCACACCAGCAACCCCCTCTGCCGGTGCCAACACCCTCACACCAACAACCCTTGCCCATCATTTTGACACCCTAAGCCTTCGCGATCCGCAATGGTATATAGACACCGGCGCCAGACATCACATAGCTTCGGACCCAGGTACTCTTTCTCATGTTCGTACTCAAGCTTTAAATTCATCATCATATATTACTGTCGGTAATGGTTCTAAAGTTCGCACTACGGCAACTGGTAATTATCATTTTCCCACATCCCCTCCCCTCCACCTACAAAATATCCTTGTTTCTCCCCACATAATTCACAACCTTATCTCCGTTAGACAATTCACCCGTGACAATAATTGTTCTATTGAATTTGACTCCACTGGTTTTTCTGTGAAGGATATGCTGACGGGAACCGTGATTCATCGGTCCAGTAATAATGGCCCACTCTACCCTATGAGCCCAACAGCCGATCCTGTCCCAGCCCAGGCCCACGTTGCCACCGGAGATCCGGAGCTCTAGCATCGTCGTCTTGGCCACCCAAGCCTTGCCGTCCTCCGTGGGGCCCCTAGTCTTTCGTCTACTATCTCTTTTAAAAACATGCAGCACTCTCTTTGTCATGCTTGTCAGTTGGGAAAACATACTCGTCTCCCGTTTGAGTCCTCGAGTCGTATTTCTACTTTTCCTTTCCAGCTTTTACATACTGATTTATGGCAATCGCCTGTTACTAGTGTTACTGGTTTTAAACATTATATGTTACTCTTAGATGATTATTCTCATTTTTTATGGGTATTTCCTCTTCAAAGTAAATCTGAAGCATGTTCTCATCTTCACACTTTTATAGCTTTTGTGAAAAATCAGTTTAACACTACAATTAAAGCTGTGCAATGTGATAATGGTACTGAATATAGAAACAGGCCCCTTCAAAACATTTTTGAATCTTTGGGTATCATTTTTCGATTCTCCTGCCCCCACACCAGTCAACAAAATGGACGGGCTGAACGCACCATTCGCACTATAAATAATACAGTTCGGTCTCTCTTATTCCAAGCCCAACTCCCACCCACCTTCTAGGTTGAAGCCCTTAATATGGCTTCTCACCTCTTCAACATCTTACCTACCACCACTCTTCAATATCGTACCCCTCATGAAGCTCTCTACGGTCATAAACCCACATATTCTCACCTCCGAGTCTTTGGCTGTCTTTGTTATCCTAACATCTCCGCTACTACACCACACAAACTCGCCCCCCGTTCGGCCCGCTGTGTCTTCCTTGGGTACCCGTCCAACCAACGGGGATACCGATGTCTCGATCTCCTCACCCACAAAATTATCATCTCTCGTCATGTGACTTTTGACGAACATTCTTTCCCTTACTCCCATACTGTCTCACCCACCGAGCTTGCTTTCCTTGACTCTACGGAGGACGACCCAAACCCCCACCATACTCAATTCTCCCTTCCTAACCCAATAATCCCGCCCCAAAACCAAGCCACAACCCCCATCCCAAATAGCCCCCACCCGGCCCATGATTCCCGCCCCACCACCCCGTCTATACCCTCGGCCCACAACACCCCCTCTAGCCCGAAACCCAATACGGCCCAACCCTCCCCTACCCCGAGCTTCACGGCCCAATCTCCTCCCATGTCCAGCCCACTACCCGCCGATCAGGCCGAACCCCCCCTGCCCAGCCCAAACCAGCCCACTCTCCCCACTACTCACCCCATGGTAACCCGATCCAAAGTCGGCATATCCAAATCCCGACACATCCTCAACCTTAACTCCATGGCCCACATATCCCCTCTCCCACCCACCTATCGTAGTGCACTTAAGGATCAAAACTGGTATAATGCTATGTGTGATGAATTTAATGCTTTGATTACAAACGAAACATGGGAATTAGTGCCCCCCTCCCCCACCCAAAATGTTATCACCGGCAAGTGGCTTTTTCTCCACAAATTTGGCCCTACAGGTGAACTGTCCAGGTACAAAGCTCGTTGGGTGGTTCGTGGATTCAATCAGCGCTTTGGTATCGACTATGACGAGACTTTCAGCCCGGTTGTCAAACCTGCCACGGTACGCATCGTTCTCACACTTACACTGAGCTGAGGGTGGCCTATCCATCACCTGGATGTCAAGAATGCCTTTCTACATGGCACCCTTCACGAGACAGTCTATGCTAGCCAGCCATCCGGCTTTCAGGATCCAGCCCGGCCGAATTATGTTTGCAGGTTGAAGAAGGCCCTCTATGGCCTTAAGCAAGCCCCCCGCTCCTGGTACCAGCGATTTGCAGGTTTTCTTCTTACTTTGGGGTTCCGCGGATGCAAGAGCGACACATCTCTCTTTGTCTTCTCTCAAGGAGCCGATATGGCCTATCTTCTGCTTTATGTGGACGACATTGTCCTCACAGCTTCCTCCACCGCCCTTCTCACATGCCTCACTCAGAAGCTTAAAGGGGAGTTTGCCATGACAGATATGGGGGATCTCAATTTTTTCCTCGGGATCAGTGTTCAGCGCACGGTTGGAGGCCTTTTTCTACACCAGACTCAGTTTGCACACGAGATACTTGAGCGGGCTGACATGCTTCACTGCAAGCCCATCTCCACCCCGGTCGACACCAAGGCAAAGCTATCAGTCACGTCCGGTACACTTCTTCCGGACCCCGCCGTTTACAAATCTATTGTTGGTGCCCTACAGTATCTGACTTTCACACGTCCTGATCTCACCTATGCAGTACAGCAGCTCTGTCTTCATCTCCATGCCCCACGCAGCTCTCATCTCACAGCAATGAAAAGAGTCCTGCGCTACATCCATGGCACAGCTACCCATGGCATCACTCTTCACCGCACCAGCACAGATTCCTTACAGGCTTATTCGGATGCTGATTGGGCAGGTTGCCCTGACACCCGTCGCTCTACTTCAGGGTATTGTGTCTTTCTTGGGGACAATCTCATTTCCTGGTCTTCCAAGAGACAGGCTACTACCTCTCGCTCCAGTGCCGAGGCAGAGTATCGCGCTGTAGCGAATGCGGTGGCAGAGACTAGCTGGATCAGAAATCTTCTCCTTGAGCTTCATCAACCTCTTCGACGCGCTACTCTGGTATTCTGTGATAATGTCAGTGCTGTATATCTCTCGTCTAATCCCGTTCAGCACCAGCGCACCAAGCATGTTGAAGTCGACATTCACTTTGTTAGAGACAAAGTTGCCCTTGGTCACGTTCGGGTCCTACATGTCCCCTCCTCCTCTCAGTATGCTGATATCTTCACCAAAGGGCTCTCGTCTCTCTTATTCTCTGACTTCAGACACAGCCTAGGTGTTCGACCGTCTCCGGTCACGTAGTTGGGCGCATGTTAAATATAGTATGTATATATTTAATATTAATTGTGTAATCATTGTATACATGGTAGTTTACTTGTATAGGAATCTTTCCGTAGTTAGGATCTTCCTGTATTATATATACGAGGCTTAGCCCTCCGTTAATAACACAGAAAATAATAATTCTTCATTTATTTGTTTGACATATAATTTTTTTTGAGACTTTTTAGAAAAATAAATAACTAAATCTAGACATATAATTTATTTTGTTGAAATCTTTATGAAATAGAAATTGAAACATTAAATAACAAGATGGGTACATGTATGTAATCTTGGTATCACATCTCCTGACTTGATCGAGACAGCTAATGCAAAAGCATTATGGCTGCAATGAAAGGGAAAATTGTGAAGTTATCACACTGACTCCATATTTATGAACAATTTTTCGATGCTATAAATCGATAGTTACATCTTGGGCCTTTTTATTTATTTATTTATTTATATATAGATTTAATAGTTCATGTTTGCATGAGAAACTCTCCACTAGCCTCTAACATTATGTAGTGAAAATTCAAATCCATCTGGTAGGTCAATTGCATTTCTTTTGCTATTATTAGCTCTATTATAGTGCATTTCTCTGTATTTATTATACCACGGATTAATATATCTAAAATTTGCACTAAATAACACTAAAATATAAGTCATTTCTCAATAGTACTAAATATGACTTAATAACGACTAGAGGGAGGAATAATGTCCAGAGATGTTAGACATTTACTTGAATAATGAGTAATGACTAATAGATAATGACCAATGGTCCTACATTGGGAAATAAAAACATATGGTCATATATTGAGAAAGTCATTATGTTTTAGTCTTATTTAGATAAATTTTTCTTAATATATTTTCTCAACCTATTTAAGGATTTAAAGAATTTTAAAAATGGTATTTTTGTAAAAAAAATTATTTCAGGGTGACACATGTTTTATTGAAACAATTCACAGATCTCTCTATTTCTTTAAAAAAAACATCAAGAGCTCTTATATTTCGTTCACTCTTTTGTTGATGACGGTGATACATGTATTTTTCCCATTAATGCATTTTAATTACATTTATTGTTTATACCAGACAGACAAAGTGAAAAAAAAAAGAAAAATAGAGAAACTAAAAAGTTAAAGTCATAAACTTTATTAACATAAAATCGTCATTAAGGGTAATATGGAAAAACTATATTTTTAACGGTCATTAATAAACTAATAAATGATATATCCCATTATAGTCTTTACAAAAAACAAAAATATGGACCACTGATGTTTTTTTAATAATAGAAGGATAAGTTTCTATATTTTTGTTGAATCACCAAAACTTAGCTTGTGTTTTTTAATCACATAATGAATCATTTTTATTTTACTTTTTACTTAAAAATAATACCAATACGATCATACCACGGAGTAATAAGATATCAAACAATAATATATAAACTTGTAAAAAAGGTGTGTAATTTATTTAAATTAATTTTGAAATTTACTTTTTGAGAAAATGAAAATATTTAAAATCATACTCAAAACAAACACGGATTATACAAATTTTTTTCCTCATGACCCAAAAAAACTCTTTGCACTAACAATTTCATCATAAAATTAAATTTTTTCTAAATAATTTTATTGATCACTCGACTTAATAATAAAATTATGCTACATCTTGTTGTATACGTAGTTGATATCTTTCAATGTATAATATCTTTATATATATACATATCATCTTTTACACTTTTTTTGGTGTATGAAAAAACCATTTTCCCTTTAGCTCTCTTCATCTTGAAATAAACTTTAAACTTTGAAATAAACTTTAAACTTTTTTTGAACGCTTAAAAACAATTTTAAATTCCCTCATTTTTTAAAAAAAATAATTTTTGAATATCATTAGAGCAGTGGTAATGGCCACGACGCTCAGCCACGTTATGCTCATTTTGACGTCTGAGAGGCGTTAAACACCGCCCCTCCCCGTTATAGACCCGTTAAAATTGCTGCGTCAAATTTTTGACACGGTTTGAAGGCGTTGGAATGCCTTCTCCCTTCTTTTTTCTTCCACTTTTTTTCTTTTTTCTTCTCTATAAATTGAATAATTTTTTTAAAATTCAACACAAATACAAATCTCTCTCTATCTATCATCTTTTAAAAAATTATCATTCAAGTATTTTATTTATCTTTTCATGAATGTAATTTTTATAATGAATGTAATTTTTTATTTAATAAATTTAATTTTTATAATAAGTGTAATTTTTTAATGAACTATTCTCGTTTCAATTCTTTTAAATAATTAAATAATTTAATTTTATTAATTTAATTTTAAAAAATATGTATTTAAAATGTAAAAAAAATAAAGATTTAAAATTCCAATTTGAAACCCAAAACTTCAAACTAATTTCCACTAAAACGGTAAGATAAGTTAAAACTGACGTATGAGAAAGAAGGTTTGAAGAGATTGAGTGATCTTAGTTCCCTCTATTTCAAACTACACACTTTGCACCTAAACACAAAAAAATAGACTAGATTTTTCAACATTTTCATTTTCTAAAGCTTCATCGAATTAAACTGATAATATTGGCAACTAGATCTTGCTAATGGGCTTCATCGCCGCCTCTCTTCACAAGGTCTCTCCCTCAAAATCCACGAAGAAGAAGACGGTCATCGGAGGTGAATCTTCTCGCTGTCTCTCATGCTCTCCCATCTATCTTCTTTGCCGAAGGGCTATTGTTGGTCTAAAAACACAAGCGCGTTTGGGTTTTTTTCATTATAACCCAATAGACTGTATGAAAAAGGAGGACGAGGAAAGAGTTAAAACATGACTACGTGAGAAACTCTATAGTCCATGGCAACCAAGAGAATACCCAATTTATCCCAACAAATTTCAAGAATTGAAGCTTTCTCCGAAATGGGGTTCTTCAAGAATCCCCCAGAAACTACCGCCCGAGCTAACCTCGCCACTTCATCAATCAAAACCCAGGCAGCCAGTACACACACTCTACTCTCTTTCAATATTTCTCCCATGGATTCATAAAGCTAAGTTCTTTCTAGTAGCAGGCGAACATAGATATGCATATTTGTATATATGAACTAATAAAGATCTGTTCTTTGGCGAAGCAGACGAAGGAATTGAGAAGAGCATATATGCAATCTTGACCGTTGATCGCTGGGAATCATTAAATCTGATGGAGTATAAGACGGCTTCACTGAGGCCAGTTCATGGGAGGATGGCTTTGAAGTTCTTGAAATGGTTCATAAAACAGCCAGGTTTAGAGCTCAACCACATTGTTCACATGAAATGTATCACTGCACATATTCTTACAAGAGCTAGAATGTATGAATCTGCCAAGTCAATCTTTAGGGGTTTATCAGAAATGGGTATTGCCTCAAAATCTGTTCTTGATGCCCTTACGGGCACTTATTCCCTCTGCAATTCAACCCCTTCGGTTTATGATGTTTTCATCAGGGTTTATGTGAGAAAAGGAATGGTTGAGGATGCTTTGAAGGCATTCTACTGGATTGGGTCTTGCGGAATTACTCCCTCGGTCCACACTTCTAACATGATTCTTGCTGCAATTGCCAAGTTCTGTGACACGACGGAGTCTGTTTGGCCATTTTTCAAGGAGATGCTGGCAAAATGTATATGCCCTAATCTGCATACTTTTAACATACTATTACATGTCCTATGTATGTCGGGAAAGCTTGAGAGAGCGAATCACTTGATGAAAAGAATGGAGGAGAGCGGGTACATTCCGGATGTGGTTACTTACAATACGTTGTTAAATTGGTATTGCAAGAAGGGACGATACAAGTCAGCTTCTGAGCTGATTGATCGCATGGTCTGTAAAGGTCTCAAGGCCGATGTTTGTACATATAACATGTTTATAGATGATTTGTGTAAGAACGATAGGAGTGCGAAAGGGTATTTGGTTTTGAAAAAGATGAGGAAGAGATTGATAGTTCCAAATGAAATCACGTATAACACTCTAATACATGGATTCATGAGAGAGGGTAAGGTGGGAGCTGCGATGAAGGTTTTTAACGAGATGGTGGGTTTTAATCTCTCGCCAAATCGCCTCACTTTTAATGCTTTGATCGATGGGCATTGTCGCGCAGGCATGTTTGAAGAAGCGTTTGAACTTTTGAAGGAAATGGAAGGAAGAGGATTACATCCCAACGAAGTTAGCTTTGGATCTATCTTGAATGGGTTCTGCAGATATGGGAAGATAGATTCTGCAAGATATATATTTGAGATGATGAGGAAGAATGGCATAGCTCTCAATAATGTATCCTACACAATGCTAATGAAAGAGTTATGCAAAAAGGGGAAGCTTAAAGAAAGCCTTCAGCTTTTCAATGAGATGATTCGCAGCAATATATGCCCTGATGGTGTCACATACTTGGTTCTTGTAAATGGGCTTTTCAGAGCTAGAAGGATCAAGAATGCAAAAGAGGTAATTTGCAGAATGTACAAAAGTGGAGCTTTACCAAATGAAAACATGAATCATACCCTAGTGTACAACTTCTGCAAGCAGAAGGATATCATCCAAGCTATGAAACTCTACCAAGTGATGCAGGAAAATGGCCATATTGCTGACCTGTCTCTATGCAATTCGCTTATTTCATGCCTTTGCAGATGTGGAAAGGTTAGGGAAGCTGAAGATTTCTTGAGTCACATGCTAAGTATCAATCTAGTTCCCGATTCTGCTTGCTTTGATTCTGTTATTTCTGGGTATGTAAGTACAGGTGATGGCTCCAAAGTGTTATCTTTGTTTGATGAAATGAACAAATTGGGAAACCGCCCTACCCATAACACATATGGAAGTATATTAAAAGGGCTGTGCAAAGGAGGAAACTTTACAGAGGCAATCAAGTTATTTGATGGACTTCGTCATTCTCCTCATTTTGTTCTTGATGTTAGCATCTACAATACATTGTTAGGTGAGCTTTGTAACTTGGGACATTTCAACATGGCTTTGACACTCTTTGACGATATGGTGCAGAATCATGTGATCCCCGATTGCTATACATACGCCACTCTCATCGCCGGGCTGTGCAGAAATGGTAAAATAACTTGCGCAATTCTTCTAATGCCAAGAGTATTAGAAAGAGGAACTTCATTTTCTAACAGGTTGATGTATACAAATATAATAGATGGGCTTTTCAAGAACGGTTTGCCAGAAGTTGCATTGTGCTTCTACAAAGACATGATAGTGCAAGGGTTGAGACCAGATACTATGGCATTAAACACAATGATACACGGTTACTCCATGATTGGTGAAATGGCTCGAGCAAATAGATTTTTCTCAATCATGAAGGCCAAATCACTGACTCCTAATCTTGATACATATAACAGCTTATTACACGGCCACGCCGCGCTGCGAAATATGTCAGAGTGCTTTGGATTATACCGTTCAATTTCAAGAAATGGTCTAAATCCAGACATGTCAACAATTAAAGCTTTGATCTTTGCCCTTTGTGAGTCGGGTTTGTTGGATATCGGGGTCAAATTTGCAAAAAAGATGATAATGGAAGGAGTTGAGATAGATAAAGTCTCATTCAACATGCTAATTGCCAAATATAGTGACAAAGGGGAGATGCAGAAGGCTTTTGGGGTGGTGAATATTATGAGCTCAATCGGCGGTTTTCCTCCGGATGGAGATACTTATGAATCCATGCTCAAGGGGCTAAAGAGGAAATCTGATTTCCAAACTTATCGTATCGTCATGCACGAAATGATAAGGAGTGGTACAATGCCCACATGTAGACAGTACAGTGGTTTGCTCAGTGGCATGTGCAGAGCAGGAGATGTGAAAGGAGCATTCAAGTTTAAGGATGACATGGAATCTCTCGGAGTTGGGTCCTACGATATTGCTGACAGCGCCATTGTCAGAGGCCTCGCGCGTCGTGGGAAGCTGGAGGAAGCGACATTCGTGCTTGAATGTATGCTGAGAGTCCAACTCCTCCCAAACATTTCAACTTTCACGACCCTAATCCATGGGTTTTGCAAAGAATCTAAACTTCCCGAGGCCTTGGATTTGAAAAACACAATGGAAGTTCATGGGATCATGTCCGATGTTGTCGTTTACAATGTACTGATCTCAACCCTCTGTGCCAACAAGGGTTTAGATCGTGCGTTCGATCTGTACGAGGAGATGAAACAGAGAGATGTGTGGGCTAATGTCACCACATATGCTGCTCTTGTTGATGCGGTCCGTTCTGAGAATGATTCGTCCAAGGGTGAAAAACTTGTGATTGATCTTCTGGAGAGAGGGCTGATAGAGCAAGAAGAGATGAGTTCAGAAGTTCTTATGCATGAAAGATTAACACTTGTGATGCAGAGGCTTGATTTCTTGAGGAAGAAAAGGACACATAGGATTGCAAGTAGGTGATGGGTTTTGATATTGAATGTAAAAAAGAGAGATCTTTAATAGATATGATCTTGTGCAGTTGTGAATTAAAACAAAATCTCACTCCTTATTTGTCACATTATAGCCTAATTTACTTTCTCTCGGGTAATTTCTATACACTCGGTCTGAGACCCTACGGATGCGGTTGAGGCCCGAGGGGTTCATCTTTATTTTTTTTTTGTAAGAAAAAGTGTTAAAACAGTTCACAACTTTTTCATGTGAGTTTTACTAAAATAAAGGTTTCAGATTCATATAAAAATGTGCAATTGTACACTGCTTGATGTGATTGGTAGGCAAAATTTAGGTCTCCATAGTTTTTGCCACCTGACACTTTTGAGAACATCCATGTGAGCATGTTCTCTGTCTGTACCACCCTATGTCCCAACTTCCACCCCCCTTCCCAAAAAAAAGCTTCATCCGTTGGATTGAACGGACCGAGCTCGGATGATATTACTGCTGAGCTCGTACGGTTTGATCCAACTCGTTGTAGCTTTGCAAGAGGTACTTCCAGGGAAATATATTGTTAAAAATAAATATATTTATGGTAAATTGGGTTTATCTCATCCAAAAAGATGGTTTTGGTTCTCAGTTCCAATTGGGGTTAGACAAGTGAATGATTTGTTGGTGGGCATGTGGGGGGGCATCTGATTAGATTCTGCAGCTGTTTTTGGAGACACAATGGAGGGGAGGGCATGTACCAATGGCACTATTACCCATCATTCTTGTCTAACATTCTTTCACTTTTATGTCAAAAACTTATTTTTAAGACATCTTCTAAAAGGATGTGTACCAATGGAGCTAGGTGAATACTTTTATATATATTTCGTATTGACCTAAATTTCTCAAATTCTTCTGTCCATGTGGAACAAAAAGAGTTGCAAACAAAGATTACTAAGAAACTTTAGTGTGCATTTAGTTTGATTTTTTTCCGAGTCAACTCGAATGCCTTTTAATAATCAATTAAATCAAAGTAAGTTGCATATTAGAACAAGAATGATTTTGGAAATAATTTTGTTTTAAAATACTTCAGGGTATAAATATGCGATGTTATAACAACTCAGAAGAATTTTAAATAAAGTTTAGAAAGAATGTGTGCACGCAGACCTTACTCCTACTTTGAGGTAGAGATGTTGTCTTACCAACAGCAATACATGATGTTATTTTTATATAATTGATCATTAAAGTTTATTCAGTTTAATTGAAAAATATGAATACTTTGTTGGGACACTTATCAACCAATTGTGCTACACTTTGGACAAAGAGAAATGTCATTTTTAACCTCCCACTAATAGAATAGAATGATACCCTCTATAAAAATTCACATTCTAAGAGAAAATGCTTTTGGACAAGAGGGGAATAACAAAGATATGAAAAGGTTGGGCTTTTTAGGAACATCACATTTTTCATAGCGTTCACATGCTGGTGGTGGGGGACATAAAACGCATGCCATTATTCCTCTCGCCGTTGCCCAAAAAGAGTCTAAAATTCTAAACCACCGCCGCCGCCCCCACGACGGCTCTCCGCTCTACATATATCCCTCCGCCTCCCTACACACCCATTCACAAATTCTCTCTCCCTCTCTTAATCTTCATTTCTCCCGGCGTCACTTGTATACTCAGAGGATTCATGTCTGCATCGACGGTATGAATTTTGCTTCTTTTCTTCGTTGCAGACTGGGTTCGATCCCGGCTACTCGATTTCATTTGGCTTTTTTCTCTAGTAACAAAGATCTTGAAATTCTTTTAGGGTTTCTTCAATCGTGTTTAGTGAATCGATTAATTCTTGCTTCGGATGTGTTGACTTTGGAGCTTATAATTGCATCAATTAGCTGGATTAAACAGTGATTGAGGTCGCTGGGTTTTTGGTTTTTAATCTGTAATTGCTAATTGAATGATGAGTTAAGGCTGAAGATTATTTCAGAATTGAAAGTTGTGTTCTTTACAACAACAAAAAAAGTATTGGTAGGTGGGCAGACTTTGAACAAAGGAAGAATGTGGTTTGGAGATGCTAAGAAGAAAAAGACATATTCTTTGTAGGATTCATTTTAAAAAAAAAAACAAAGCAAGAATGTGATTTTAAGATGCTAAAAAATGGCATCTTGTATCCTGCAAATTCAAGTATGGTTATTTGAGACCAACAACAACAACAAAACCTGTGAAATCTTGCTAAAAGTAGCATTTGGGGATCAAACTAAACTCAATGGTACTGGTAACTGATAGTCTGATACAGAACTAGTTGTAGCTGACCCTAACTTGGATGGGGTTTAGTTTTGTATATTCTAAGTTTCTAACCATGTTTATTACCACATTATAGAAGAGCTTAACAAATTCACTAGGGAAATTTTCTTTGTTTTCCATGGTGTATACCAAGGGCCAAATTCAGAGACAAACTTTATCAGTGCAGTGTCTGTTCGCAGTTGCACGACAAGTTTTACTGGAGAATTTGTCCTTTGGTGTACACAAAGCGCTGCCCAATTCATAATTTTGCACTATTGGGGCACACTCTAATCTTCAACCTATTGTGTACTTTTTTTTGTTTATTTATGTTTCTTCCTTTACTTATCTAATTCTCAGGAGAATGGAAAAGTACCTTTACCAAAGTTCGGTGATTGGGATGTTAATAACCCCTCATCAGCAGAGGGGTTTACTGTGATTTTTAACAAGGCCCGCGATGAAAAGAAAACAGGCTGTACGACCGAAGCGCCGGGAAAGGATGATGTCACCAATACTAATAGACATGCACCTAATCCATCAAAACCCCGAGCTGTAAGTTTCCTTTGCATTGCCATGAGAATTTTTTTGTTCTTTAATGGCATTATAGGACTGAAAGGGTCTTTCCCAGCAATAAGGGAGCTCTTATTGATGGTCTATTTTTAGTGATATTAATAAGAAATAAAGAAAAGTGGAAGGAAAAGGAGATGAGAGGGAAAATGAATTTTTTTTCCAATTTGGTGATGAAAAGGAGAAACATTTTTCCTTTCCTTTGTTTCTTAATGTCTTGAACCAAAAATAGCATAAAGAACCAAACTGTAAGATTTATGTGATATCTCTCACATCTTCATACACAGTTTCTATTTTATTACTCTGTAAAAATGAAGCCAAGTCAATACCTGAAGAAAATTCGGGACAGAGTAACTAATTTGTGTCCCAAAAATAGCCTTATTTGAATGAAAGAAGCAAACTTTCATCATAATTATTGTTTTTATAGTAATATTGAGCGAGTGAAATTTAGTTTTGAGAAGTAATAGGCATATTTGATTATTTCTATTAGGCATATTTGTGGCCTTTTGGAGGTAGGGACTCTTTTGATGGAACAAATTGAGTATATCGCTTATAGACGTTTGAACTTTTTTTTGGTGCAGAGTAAATGGAAATGCTGGTAATGCTGAAAAAGGGATCTTGGAGTATCAAAATATGAATTAGGGATTTTCAATATGGAGAAGGGATCAAGAGAGATGGAGACTCTTGTGTTCTTCTGCTGCTCATATCTATTTTTATCATGTAAAATTATGAAGAACTGAAGATATATATATATATATATATATATATATATGAAGACATGAAGATATATCTTTCTCTTTCTACTATATGTGCCTTGTCTGGAATTTCACATTCTTTTGTGATGCTTAAAGCTAAGCATTTTTCTTTTTGTCTGTAACTAAGTGTACTGAATTTCTATGCCATATGCACCTATCCACTTTGGAGAAGTGGATAGAAAAAATAAAGTGGCATAAATGTATTGCATGCTTTTCAAAAAAGAAGTGTTGGTTGCAAATTGCAAAAGAGAGATTCTCATATCTTTTTTTAATGTTATTCACTCTATATTTCAAAAAAGGTAGTATCTGTTCATATTATTCTCCCACAAAAAAGTGCTACTACTCAAGCTAAGAAGTATTGGGGAGTGGGTTTGCTCGAGAGAAGTTTGAGATTCTTACATCCTAACTCCCCCTTTGATTTTTTCAACTTATTCCATTTACTTCTCCCTTTTGTTGGATATGACTTTCTTTGTACCAAAAAGTAAAATAAAACAAAATTTTATTTTATTTTTTACGGACCTACTCTCGCGGGATTTTATTGGATTATTGTTATTGACTTTTATTGAGTTTTTTAAAAAATGATAAGTGTATGACTAAGATTTGTTTAGATGAGAGAAAATTTTTGAGTTGCATGATCAAAAAGAAAATAGATAGGAAGTGGCTTGGGACTATCAAAAAAGAAAAATGGGCAGTGTTTTTTGAGATGGATGAGGCATTTCTCATCCAGCTAATACTAAACTATACGAGTATGATTTTTGTGCTTGACCTATGTGTCTCGTAGGAGTGTAGAACTTACAGATTTATACTGGGACATAGAAGTACAAAGAATAATGTATGGAGATGCGAGAGGCTTGAGATTTAGTGCGTTCTGAGAGGAGAGAGTACACTTAAAAAGTGTCGGAAGAAAGTAATTAGATGTTTATAACCTCAATATCTTGTCGAGGATACACCCCTAAGAAACAATCTTTCTAGTTTACAAAAGATCTACAATTTTAGTGGGTTTGTTGTTGTATAGAAATATAATATAATCTCATCATTACTATGGACCAATGTTGTTAAGAGATGTTTGGCTCGAGGTTGTCATGGCATTACATTGATGACGTTAGAAACGTAATACGGGGAGTACAAAGTACGGAGTATTAGATTACCTTGTTTGATTTGAGTCTTACACGAAAACCTCGTATTAACCGTTGTGTAGGAAAATAAAATAATGTTAGGGAGATGTGACTACTACATTGACCTTCTTAGCTATGGTGTGAAGTATGAACCAATGAATTGTAGACCATACACTACAAAAAGGAATCGAACACTAACAGATAATAAAGAAGTTCATATAAGGAATAAGGAAATGCTACAATAAATCCATAAGGTTTGTAAAAACATAAAGAATCCTCAGAAGGGAAAAAAAAGTTCTTTTAATATCAGAAACAAATTCCTTAAACCTGAAGTTTCTTCTTTCTGCAACTATGAACATCCCTGGCCAAGAGATTAAACTCGTGACTGGCCAAGCTTCCGTTCAAACAAACGCTTTAGGAGAAAAACTTGTAAAAAACTAGCGCCGATAAGAGCTGCAGACTCGTATAAAGCCTTGTGAAGTGCCCTCTTGCTCATGCCTTCATTCACTGCATTATTAGATGTTGACAATCGTGGATCAGCGTTCATCCCAAAACATTCAAATATGCCGGTGACCCCCCCCCTCCTATCCTTCTCATAGACATCCACAAAGATTGAAGGGAAAATGTTCGAGTTGTGTTGGACAGACTCGACAACACTTTTACTTGTAAAAATGATGTTTGGAATTTTTTTTCTCGATTTAAAAAAACAATTGAAAGTTCTTTGGTAAGCACTTGATAGGTTATTTTTCACCCCCAAAAGAGAGTGCTTTTGAAATAAACAGTGACCTTAAACTTAAACATTTGTTTGATTGGTTAGAACTTAAAAGTGCTGCTTTTGGATATGTTTGGGAATAACATTTGTTATTATTAGCCTTGAGTTTTGAATACTCTTTTTAATAATGCAAATTAAGATCTAAACATGTTGTAACTAAAGGCTATCCGTGGATAGCTTTTCTAAAAGACTAAAGCTAAACTTTGAAGCGTATGAGAAACAGATACTTCAGCAAACAGAACTGATCAATTACACTTCTTAACATTTAAAGCCGAATCGTACAAAAACATTCCAAATTTGAAAGGGATATTTTCAATTGTGAAAGGCAGTTAAGAAGCAGTAAGAGAGTAGGAAATAAATCATGAATGACTCAAATAGGGTAACTAACATACCTATAGCTTGCCGGTCGGTCTGAGCCTCTAGCCAATGCTGCTCAAACTGAATATTATATAAAGCTTCTTCTAGCTTGCCAATGTGTTCAAACAAAGGCTTGAAATGTTCTGCCAATGTGACCGTCTAATTAGGAAAATGGCAGCAACTAAAAGAAGTCTAGACTAAAAGCACAAGTAATGTATGGAGTAATACCATCTTTTGCATGTTCATCGTGGAACATGAAATGACCAGAATGGACATCAAAGTCTATGGTTTCGTGATACGGGGACTTGTTAGTGAAACAGAAACGGTGAACTCCTTCCTGGTGAGCCACAAACTCTGCCTTTTCGCTTATCTTATCGCGCATATCGTGAATTTGCTCTCCCGTTGGTCCCTTCACCTGATCATTAAAAAAAATAAACATTTCCAACCATAATATATGCGGGTATCTTGCATAAAAATGAATGCAAAATAATTTCCACCTTATACATGTGACGGGTGGCGTATTGGGAGTTGGCCCAATGTACCCAACCCATTTATTTATTTGTATAACGGCATAAGATGCCAAGCCCAGTCAATCTTAACACTGAGAGCGAAACCTTCCTCAAAGGCTTTGGATCCTCTGTCCAACTACTCACATTCTGCCACATAACCCACCCCCATCTCTAATACATATGCCCCCTATGGCACCACACTTCAGAGGTGGGTATAGAGGTGGGGGTGGGTAATGTGGCAGGATGTGAGTGGTGGGACAGGGAGGTGGAGACAGAGGATCCAAGCCCCCACCTAAGCAGCAAATTCTACACCTAGATTTAGTCCGAAAAGCCGAGAAAAGACAACAATCAAAACTATGATGTCCTAAGTTCCAACAGACATTGAAGACTAACCGATATGTTCAAACAACAGCTCAATTAATCACACAGAGAGTTGAACAAATCTGCAAATCCATGAAACCTAAAAAAGAGGAAAAAGAAAAGAAACTTTTACCACAAGATCAACCCCGTCTTCCACGTAATTCCAGGACTTCTCGGACTTGATCACAACAAAAGAAAAATGAACAGTGTCCCCCAACGCCACCTTGTGCGAGAAGCACTCCTCTCTGTCAATCACGAACCTGATCCCGCGGGCCCCTCCGGCGATCCACATCAGCACCGCCGCCGCGATCCAGCCACACGACGGAAAAGCTCTCACCTGCAAAAAATTTCAAGAATTCATCCGCTTTTTTCGTCTGGGCATGCCCCGAATGAACAGAAGGAAATCTGAAGGGGAAGGGTTTTACCATATCTGGGGGGGAATTGACGATCTTTGGTTGGACAGGAGAGAAACCTTGGAGAACAATGGAACAAAGGTTACGATGTAAATTGTTCGAGTGAAAGGCGTGAAGTGTTGTTTCTACTGTCTATGGGATTGGGGGGTCGGAAACGCAAGTTCCGGTTCTTGGGCTGTACTTGTCTCCGAGGTATGAAACGACCCACGCTATCTGGCTTCTCTTTGTATCGATATTAGGGCACGTTTGGTTACCCACTTTTTAAACTAGCCGGATGTTTTTAGTCTTCCTAAAAAGTATTAGGAATACAAAAATCATAAGATTCATTGTTGGTTATTTTCATGTCTTTCATTTATTTTATAAAATTATTTTTATTTGGGGCATGTTCAGATATAGCGGTAGTGATTAGCATTAGTATTTTAGATAAAATTTCAACGGTATAGATTACATTGAAAATGATAACATTAAACGTTGTCCGTCGGTAGCCTTTTCAAAACACTAACACTAATCTATAACGCTATTTCTAAATAAGCTCTTAAAGTGATTAAAAATTTTAATAAATTTTGTTAATAAATTTATAAGTGCAAGTACAAGCTCGTTTTATAAATTTTCAAATTTTAATGGGAAAATACACATTAAAACTACTAGAAATATGACATTTTACATTTATATTTCGAAATTTCATTATTCACGTCGTTGCTTCAAGGAAGTAAATCAATTTACAAGGTCACTGTGTGTTCTAACTCTGATCACATATAATTTGTGGTAAAAAATTTCATGGATCTCGGGTTTATTTTAATTTTATATATATATATATATATATATATATATATATATATATATATATATATATATATATATATATATATATATATATATATAAAAGCCTTCTTGATGTGAACTCATTAGTATTAGTATTGCGATTGGTATTGGAATTATGATTAAGTTTAGGATTACACACATTAACATTAAACACATTAGCTTAGTGAAACTCCTATATTAACTTCTGATCTGAACTAATTTGAATAAACAAAAAATACATAGTAACAAGTAATAAGAATCACTTGAAGAGGGCATTACCTTAGTTGACCTTAATTACCTCTCTTTGGAAAAAATCTTGGATAGGGGTGGACAACATTTTGAACTGATTGTATGTAAGTTATGGTTGTTCACGTTTAGGTCCGGATAAAAAAATTGACCGAACAAAACTATTAGGTCTAGACCATACCCGGACCGAATGGATTTCAGGTCGGTCTTTGATCCAGAAAATTTAGGTGTTCGGGTTTAAGTCCGATCCAGTTCAACCCAAAAATGATTTAGGTCCGGATCGATTGTACCAAATGGACCTGACCTAATAATCCTACTGGACCTAAAAGGTCTAAATACTAAAACTCTACCTTTTAAGTTTCGTATAACACTTTAATGCTCTATTTTAATAGATATCGTAATTTGTTTTTTATGATTATACATAGAAGTAAATCAAGTAATCCATATTGTGTATCTATTTTTAGGTTGCCTATTTTTTTTCTTTTTTTTTCTATTTGCACGGTACAAAGAAAAAAACCTAAAATATATTTAATTGATCAAAATAATTAAAAAAATGTTTTAATCAGTCCAATCAATCCGAACCAGTTCAACCTTAAATGATCCAGTCTGATCCGGTCCAAATCTGAATAGATTTAAGTTCGATCTTCAGTCCGTGATTTTATTCAATTAAGTTTTCGATTGGTCCTGGTCGATCCAGTGAAGAGCCCTATAACTAGTAAAGGAGTGGACAACATTTTGATTTGGTATCGAGACCTTATATTCAGAAACCGCTTAAGGATTCAAATTAGGGTTCTAATTTTTACTTTTTAGTAATTGGAATAGATGATCCTAGTTTTAGTTTTTTTTGTTAGTTTTTTGAAGCTTAATTTTTCTTGGAAAACATTTTCCTTTGAAAAATATTCTTCATGTAAAATATTTTACACACAATCAAACACAACTTTTTTTCTTTAACTAGTAAACTCCGTTTAAATAAAACCAAAACACTTTATTTGATTTAATTGAACTTCAAAGAAAAAAAATACTCCATCCGTCCCAAATTATTTGCTACATTTGTATTCCCGAGACAAAATATCAAGTTTGTTCAATTCATTTTATTTACATATTGGTAAAGAAATAAAAAATAAAATTTACATATAAAAAAGCTACATAAAAAGTTATTCGAAATAAGAGGTGTCAAGAATATTTTATTTTATCAAATAATCAATGAAAACGTAGAAATAAACAAAAGTTTCTGACACCAGTACTCCCTCCTGCGCGTATACTCCCTCCAATAGCTAGTACTCCCTCCAACAGCAAATATCAAGAAAGATTTTCTGAACAGAAGCCGCCAATTCTCCTTTCATTAGCACCTAGAAACTCGAGGCAGTAATGGACAATCCAATAATCGTGCCGGAAGGGACCGCCGGAAAAGTCATAAAATGCAAAGGTAACTACTTTATCCGATCAAAGATTACAGTCTTTTTCATGTTGACGAGAGCTCTGACGGTTCAAGAAAACGGCATTCCGCAGCTGCGGTGGCATGGAGACCCTGGGAGCCGCTGACGATTCAAGAGGTGGAGGTGGCGCCGCCGCAGAAATTGGAGGTTCGGGTCAAGATTCTCTTCACTTCCCTTTGCTCCGGTGACGTTTTAGCCTGGGTTTCCGAGGTAATTCCATCATTTCCGTTTCTTCTAGGTTTAATTCTTCTGTAAATCTTTTCAAGAACAGAACTTTCTGGTTCGATACTCATCGGGGTTTCCCAAATCCCTTTCTTGATTTCTATCAGGGTCCATTGTTCCCCAGGATTCTTGGACATGAAGCCACAGGGTATTGCAATTTCGTTCTAATCATAAACCGTTATTTTTTATATCAAGAAAAAAAATCAAATTTGCTGAGTATTCTGTGACTGATTAGGGTTGTGGAGAGCGTGGGAGAGGGAGTGACAGAAGTCATCCCGGGGGACAAAGTAATGATGGTTTACACTGGGGAATGTGGAGAATGTGCCCACTGCAAATCTGAAGAGAGCAATTTGTGCAGTCTTCTCAGGCACAAGACTAACAAGGGAGTGATGATCCAGGACAATACATCTCGCTTTTCCACCGAAGGAACTCCGATTTATCATTTTGCAGGGACGTCCACATTCGTCGAATACACCGTGGTTCATGCTGGTTGTGTTGTTAAACTCAATCCCCTTGCTCCTTTGGAAATGGTTTGTGCATTAAGCTGTGGGGTTGTTGCAGGTATGATATTTTCTGGCTCAAAGCTTTTTTTTAAATTATATTTTTGTATGGCGTTGTTATTGTTGTTTACCATCTTGGTGCATCATTGGCCTTTCTGCTTGTGTCAATGTAGGTTTGGGTTCTGTCCTTAATGTTGCCAAACCGAAAGAAGGCTCCTCCGTGGCCATTTTCGGCCTTGGAGTAACAGGACTTGCAGTATGTGCCTTTCTTTATAATAAAGTTTCCATTATAGTTATGTTTTGTAACTTTCCAAATTGGTTTTCCCTTGAAATTTTCAGGCTGCAGAAGGAGCCAGAATAGCCGGGGCTGCAAGGATCATAGGCATTGATGAAGATCCTAACAGACGCGCAAGGGGTAATAAGATTAGTTCTAATAATCATCATGTGTTCTTTATCCTTTTCAATCAATCCATAAACGATCAATAAATGCTTTCTTGATGTACTTTGATTGGATGCAGCGCCCGATTTTGGTGTCAACTGCACTCTCAACCCTTCGCTTTATACTGTGGCGATTAAAGATGTTTGTTTCTCTTGCTTGCTCCATGAAAACATGTTTCTACATCATATCATATGTGCTTTCATTAGATAGCATGTTGAGAACTGTGTGCCTTTTGATCATGTGTCTTTAGGTCATTGGTGGCATGACCGGTGGAGGGGTGGACCGAAGTATTGAATGCAGTGGTGACCCAAGATACATTCTCTCTGCATTCGACTGCCTTCACACAGTATCACTCTGCCCGAATTTCGAACTTCAAAAGTTTTTATTTTTTGAACGAGCAAAAACAATTGTGTTTGGTTGTAATAATGAAACAGAGTTGTCTGCTAATAACTATTATAGGGATGGGGCGTTGCGGTTCTGAACGTTGTGTCGCGAACTGGGGATGAGTTTAGGACTGACCCAATGAATTTCATGGGGGAGAAGACACTTAAGGGCTGCTTCTTTGGGAACTACAAGCCGCGGTCCCATCTTCCTTTGCTTGTGGACATGATCATGAACCAGGTTAGTCTTTGTCTTTCATCTCCTCTGCCTTCATGAAATTTGTGTTTTAGATGCTCAAGATGGCATGTTTTTTTTCTTTTGTTTGGTTCAGGAACTTGATCTGGCCAAGTTTGTGACTTATAGGTTTACTTTTGATGAGATTAAGGAGGCCTTCAAACTGTACGAGGATGGAGAAGACGTGCTGATCTGCATCATCCGCATGGGAGAGTGACAGAATTCAAACTATTTGGCGTTTCTCTGGCACAGAAAACCATGTTTCGATTTGTTCCACGATGTAAACCAAATTCTCTTGTTGTTGTTATTGTCTTCAGGAGATTCAATGCAATGTTCATAGCAAATAGTAACCTCGGATGTATCATGAAGCATTGCATTTTGTGAATATACACACCTCAGTTTCATTGCTTGCTATTACTCTAGTTAAGTAACCTTTAGTTTGCTGAGTGCTTATGGAGCAACACAACACATCTGCAATTACAATAACTTGTAATTATAATAACTTTATAGACTATTTAGTTAGGGACTTTGGGTATAATGTGACAAAATCCCTCTCCAAGTCATCGAACCTTCTCGCCGCAGCTTCTTCCTCCTCATCACTAATCACTATGTTTGTATGAGGAGTATCTTCCTTAGGAGTGAATAAGCGTCCCGTGTACACATAAAACACAAGTTTTACCAACTCTAGAGCCCCAAGAATGATCCAATAGTCGTAAGAAGCCAACAAGTTTGGCAATGAATATTCCAGCACAGGGGCAATGAGAATGTACAATAACACCACTTTGAAGTAGTGATGGAAAATCATATACTTCTTCAAAACAGCGGTAGCCTTGTTATGAGTTCGGGCCATCAACAGGTTCTTCATTGCAGACAAAGGCGAGAGCATCAATGGACATAAGCAGGCAGAGTTAGAAAACACGGACACCGATGGCCAGAAAGTATCCCCCAAAACATATAAGCCAGTCTTATCACCCATAACACGGGCCACATTCCCAACCGCGAGAAGCGAAACCAAAGCCACGAGAGTACACTTATCCCTTGCTTCCAATCTTGATCGCGGCCTCGTCTTCGAAAGCTGCCATTGAGTGCACCCAAATAGAACTATCACAGTGTGAAAAGAGACCGACCCAAAAAAAACTTGATGCGTAACACCATAAATCCCACCACCACGTAGCCGACCCCGTTCGGTCAATATACCACTTGTGCATAGCTTCACAAAACATATTCAGGGCCTTCAAGATCAGGGTAACTAACATGTAGTAATGAATCCAAGAAAACCGTCGCTTTTTCTCCAACATTCCATGGATCCAAAGGACCGCCAAACTGATATAAATCTGGGCAAACATAATATAAACTCTGGGTACCATTGGGCCAGCCATGAGATAATTAGGGTTTTCCACTCGATTGTACATTGCAGAGCGGGCATTCATAGAGACCTTCACTTTCCCAGAAAGGCAATTTGCGAATACCAGAGTGTATTGAGAGGGTTGGGCGGGGCGGGGCGAAGAATATTCCACTCGTCGGAGGATGGGGGGATCTGATCGAGGGTTAACACCTTGGGTCGGGCACGGGGAGGAGGGAGGGACGGGTAGTGTTGAGCTCCAATTGCCCGCCCCTGGTGAAGAGTAACAAGTTCAGAGGGATCGCTGCCTGGCCATCTGCCCTGATTTTAGCATGCCGGATTTCGCCGGCGACGAAAGGGGAACTGGTGATGAATAATAGGGAAAGGATTGATGTGATTTGAATGAGAACTGGGGTTTCCATCGACGGCGACACGGACGCCGGCGTGGGCATCTTGTGTATTTATATATATACTCCCGTATCTCCTAACCATGCTGTTCTCCATTAATATGGAGGATTTGGGTTTTAACTGGGGAGGATCTTCTTCCATTCTCTTCTCATTGAAACCCACACATCTTTTCAGCAGCTTATTTTCAAATTATTTTATATGAAAAATGATGTAAAATTAAAAGATAAAAATTACATATTGAAAAACTACAAGAAAAGATTTACAAAATTGGAGGTGATATAACTATATTACTTTATCAAATATGACACGAAAATAGACAAACAAAGTGAATAAAGTTTAACCATATAAATAATGTATGAAAATTTTATTGTT
Organism: Cuscuta australis; assembly: GCA_003260385.1. NCBI lineage: Eukaryota > Viridiplantae > Streptophyta > Magnoliopsida > Solanales > Convolvulaceae > Cuscuta > Cuscuta australis. Next base: position 3,569,727 of record NQVE01000192.1, read on the forward strand.
GGACGAACGATAAAGTAATTTTTTATACATATTTTCGTTAATTATTTGATAAAATAATATAATTATGTACCTATTATTTTGTAGAATTTTAATATAATATTTAAATACTCCGTATATAATTTTTATTTTTTAATTTATACCTATAATCAATTAAATTAAATTAAAATAATTTCAATAAAACCTCGTAAACCGAATTAAGAAGAAAATTTTAGGACGAAGGGATTACATGACATTAAAATTTGTGAATATTTTTTTGAGAGGAAGTATAAAGTTACAATAATTTTTTTTCAACATTTTTGTACAACAATGTAATTAGAGTATTTACGGTACTCCATTTGTAAAATTGATGTTTCCTAGTCTCTAACACCTTCCTAAACTCCTACCTCCGTCCTCATCCCACCCCCTCTCTTAAGTCATATTTTATTTCATTATTTCCTTTAAAACTTACACTTTAAAAAAATTAGAGGGTGGCCAAAACCGGCCGGTACGGTACTGGGACCGTCCGGTCCGGTGACGTTAACGGTATCTAGGGGTGGTGGTATCGGAACCGTCCTGGCACCGTGCCGTGTCCACCCTAACTGTGTTATTTAAGAATGAGTACTACGTTATTTTAAAATGAGTACTACCTTATTTCAGAATGAAATTCCGAAATGAACGTTTATATTTGTGCGAGAATGACTACTACTTTACTTTAGAATGAATACTATCAGGTGCGGTTCTCTAGGTACATCCGGATATACCATATACCTTATGGTAGTTCCATTAATTCTTTAATTAGTGCCCCAAATTTTTTGTATTTTTACCATTCTTGACACATCTTATTTCGAAAAAACATTTTATGTAGTTTTTAAATACGTAAATTTTTATTTTTATTGTTTTTCATGTATGTTTTATTTATTCTTTTTCTTTTTTCTACTATTTTTTTATAATTTTTATAATTTCTTTTTTAAAATTACTTTTTTATAATATTTTAATCACCAATTTTTTTTGTGTTTGCAATAAAAATCAATTAAATAACAAAAATTAACGTACACTTCATTTGTCTCAAATTTAATATTTTTTTTTCAAAAGAGGTCTTTATTGGTTCATTTTCATGATCCGAAAATCAATGAAACATTCGCTTTTTTCACTAAAGCTCGTTTTTCATTTTATGTTCATTAATTTTGTATCGTTTAATTAATATATAATTGATTGTATATTAAAAAGACGTTACCCAATATTCTTTTGGTTACGACATATTCAAAAAGATAAAAACTTTTTTAGGCGAAAAACAAAAATATTTAATTTGCTAACTGAAATGTATGTTAAATTTTTATTTCAAACACAATCATTTTTCTAAAACTTTTTTTAAGATGTAGGTGCGAAAAAAAATATTCATTATTTCACACACAAACCGTTTTCTTCTCTTTATGAAAAAATGAAAAAAAAACAATAAAGAAAAAAGAGAGAAGGCGTTGGCGCCCATTTCCAAAATCATAAAGGGTAGCGAAGTTATTCACCTAATATTTGAAAGATATTTTTGTCCAGATGTGCATCGGCGTAGCATTATCAGAACCATAAAGAACAACGACGTAAAATTTAAAATTATGGGAATAACGATGCATATTTACAAAACTATAGGGGATCGGTGTTGGTGCAATATAATAAACTCAAGATGGGCCTTGTATATGAGCCAATGAGTTACAAAAAGATTGCATGATTTGCTGAATGGAAGAAGATCCCCTGCAGTTAAACCCAAATCCTTCATTAATGGAGAATATAGACCATGCTTAGTAGGCTATATATATACTACTCCATACTCCGTAATATTATCTGTTTCAGAGTAAAAACCTCTTATCAAGACAAACTAATTTGCTGGTGGGGACAAACCTGTAAAGGTAGGTTAATGGAAAAGTTTATAAGGTATAGTATTTCTGTATTGCTGTATTTGTTCAATTTGATTTTTTAGAATTAAATATGATAAAATTTAGATTATAATTAAATAAAAATGGTAGTGTATTTTAGTATAAAATATATATCTATAGATTTATCACTATTAAAATCTTAATTTATTCTAACATGTAACACAAATTAAGAGTAATTGATCTTTAACGTTCATTTAGTTTGACTCAAAAAAATTAAATAAATACAATGAGACGGATGGAGTATTTCTTAGGGCATGCCCGCTTGGGAGGGAGAAGAGGGGATGTTATGAATGGTTAGGAATGGGAGGACTTCCCATAACCGGTCCCAAAAATTTTATGGTCTACATGAAAAAGGTCTCTTAAACCGACCGAATAATTTATACTTCATACCGAGTATAAACTTATTTTGTGAATATTATTAGATGTTTTAAATTAATATAGTATTTTAATTTGTTTTTACACTCATCCATCTAATTTTCAATATCATTTTGCATATACTATCACACTTTTTTAATTTTTTAATTTATTATTTTTATTACTATTCAAGGTTAATATGAATAAATAATAAATACTAAGATAGTAAGACAATCCTCGGATTTTTAAAAGACTAGGTAAGGTGTTATTATATAATACCAAAGTATATTACACCTCAAACTTGTATTTAGTTGATTGAAACAGGAAAAAGTAGAAGGTAAAATTAATTATAAAATATTAAATTATAATTAAAAATATTTATTTATTTTTATTGATAACAATAAGTTTTTTTGTAAGCATTTATATATATTTATATTTATTAATGACAAAATATATTGTAGTGTAATATGTATAAAAACGTTAGGCCCCGAAATAAATGATCTTGGTCTAGTAGGGTAACTTGGCCCTAAGACTTCTCATCTCCTTTGTTAGAATATACTAATAAGAAAATTCTTGGATCACAATTACGAACTTAAATTTTTGGTTGATTCGATTTTTTTACAACTTTGTTTGGTTGGAGGAGGATAAGAAAAACTTTACTTTTTTATTTTTTAATATTTTACTTTTATATTTATAGTTTTTTATAATTTTAATTTATAATTAACTCCCTCCGTCCCTATATCCCTTTCATGTTTTGAGTTTTATGGAATTTAAAGGTATTTTTATGTTAACTTTTAAAAAATATCTTTGATATAATAAGTAAAAATAGAATGTGATGAGGAGATTATTAGGATATAGATTTTATGTGATAAATAGGGTAGAAATTAATAAAGGTATAAGTAATTTTTTAATAAAACGGATAAAGAGATTTTGAGACAATGAACAAAAGAAAGAAGAAAAGGATTTTGAGACAAATTTAGTATTATTTTTCATTATTAGTATTTTAAAAAGTTAAATTTTTATTTTATTTTTTGGGTTTTTACTTTATTTTTTTATTTGTTTTTATTATTTTTTATTTTGTTATATATTTAAATAATTTTATTTATTATTATTTTTATTTTAAATTTTTTTCATGACAAGAGGAGAAAAAATTTATAGAAAATGAGGAAGGAGGAGGGAAAGAGAACCCCTCTGATTTGGGGGATTGATTCCATTCAAAGGGCAGAGAGGTATTAGAAGCAAAATTTTTATACTCTCACTCCATACTTCTAAGCAAAAATTATCTCATATAATCTCATGTTTTTGAGATCTTTTAAAAATAATCTCAATTTCCACGGTCATCGGAAAAGATTTTACATTCTTCCATGTGTGCAAGTTTTGGATTGCTGTAAAAAACTAACGAGACTTAACAGATGCATGTTATATGCAAATAAATTAAATGTATGCTTATTTTAAACAAATTTTCTTTTTTTCATTTTTAAATTTCTAACATTAAATTTAAATGTATTTTTTAAAAATATTTTTGTAAATAATACTCCATAAAATTTAAATGTTTTAGAGTAAAACTAATTATTTTTTTTCAATAATCAATAATCTGGTAATAATTGAACAACAAATTATTCTACATAATGAGGCTAATTTATTTACTTCATAACTCACTATATGTTTTGTAAGTTGCAATTATTTTTTTGTGCGATACTTTGAATTGTTTTTTGATACTATACTATTATTATATATAAAAAAATGGCACTACAAAACTTGTGAATAATTTTCGATAATTCTATATAATTATTTTTGCAAAATAATATAACAACACTTGTAAAAATTACACAATAATTTTTTCACTGAAGTAGAATTTTATTTTGTTTTTATAATTCACTACATCTTGTACTTGTACTGCCATTCATTCGTTGTTTACATGTGAGTGTATATTTGAAGGTAATTTTTGGAGTGACACGGTCAATGGAGACCCCAGTCGTCGTCGTCTTCCTCGTGATTTGGTCAATCCTTTCCCCGAGTTTGGTCGCCGGCGAAGTGCGGCATACTGAGATCAGAGCGGATGACCGCGCGGCGATACCTCTGAACGCGTTCTTCTTCACCAGGGGCGGTCAATTGGAGCTGAACATCACCCGCCTCGCCGTGCTCCCGGTGCCGGATCGCGCCTCCCTCTCGAAGATTGGCTTCGTCCTCTTGCCCCCCGACTCATGGAACGACTTGTCCTTCGGAATCCCTGAACGCAACGCTACTTGTGCCTTGGAATATCCAGGCGCCTTCAAGGTGTTAACTCTCGATCAGATCCCGAAATCTGCCCAGTGGAATCTTCTTCGACCCGCCCCGGCCAAAGACTCCCAATACACGTTGGTCTTCGCAAACTGCCTGGGAGTGAAAGTCTCCATGAACCTTCGCTCTGCAATGTACAACCGGCTTGAAAGCGGCGGCGGGGGAAGGGGGGCTACTGTGAGTTATCTCATGGCTGGTCCAATTCTGCCCCAGGTTTATTTCCTCTTCGCCCTAATTTGCTCCGTTTTGGTGGTAATTTGGGTGATTACTGTATTGGAGAATAGGGTCCATGTTGCCTGGATTCACTATTACTTGCTGGCCACCCTGCTGTTGAAGGCACTGAACTTATACTGTGAAGCTCTGCAAAAATGGCATATAGACCGGTCCGGGTCACCCACAATGTGGCTGGATGCTTTGTTCTACGCATCCAGTCTGCTGAGGGCAATCTCTTTCTACACCGCGGTGCTTGTGATCGGATGCACCCAGTGGCAGATTTTGAGGCCGCGATTCCGACTTCGGGCAAGGGACAAGGGTGTTTTGGCCATTTTGGTTTCGCTGCAACTGGTCGCGAATGCAGCCCGTGTGATGAGTGACAAGGCGGCTGGGTTGTATGGCGAAACTTGGTGGCTGCCCGTGTTTGCGTTTGTCAACTGTGTCTCTCTGTGGCTGTTGGTGTTCTCTCTTTGGTCTGCGCTGAGGAACCTGCTGACAGTCCGGACCCATAAGAGGGCTACGGTTGTGTTGAAGAAGTATGAGCTCTTCCGTCACTACTTCACTGTGGTGGTGGTATACATTCTGTTCGGTCCCATATTGGAGTATTTGCTCCTGGTCTTTGCTGCTGCTTCTTCTAGCGAGTATTATTGGCTTATTTCCGTGGCTTTGGAGTCGGTCACACTTGCATTTTATGCCTATACTGGATACCTGTTCGCTCCCAGGAAAAACAGTCCTCATCATCATCACATTCAGTGCTTGCTGAGGGAGGAGGATGAAGAAGCCGCCGCGGCTATAAGGTTGGGTGAAGAAGAAGATGATTATGCCACACTATTCTCTCTGGTGTGAAGCTAGCTTTGGCACTTCTGTTAATAATTTATGACTTAGCTTGTTAGGACGGAGGCTCTGGCTGGCTGGCTCCCGGCCTTATAACTTACTTTGTTAGGCTCTGTCTCTGGCTCCCTTATTAGTCACTCTAGCTTGTATGAACTCTTCCACATCCGGGAATGACATAGTATATATTTATATTGGGTCACTTTTGTCTTAAATTTATTTTGTTTTGGCTGGCCTTTTGGTGATAAATATCAGATTGTGCTACAATAGTTTTTTTATTTTGCTAGAAAAACAAATCCAAAAGAACTAACAAAATTTGCACCAGGGAACATGGAGATTTTCTTTTAGTTGTGTTTCATCAAAAGTTGCACCATGGAGATTATGCATCCCTAGGAGTATATAACTAAAATTAATGTGCTTTCAAAAAATACTTGTATCACACCCGTGCGTTGCACGGATCATATTTACGTTAGTACATTATATTAACACCATTTTTGAAAGATACAAATTGATAATAATCTAAGTGGTGTTTACCAATTAACAACACATTGTCACCAAAAGTCAATTTCTGAATCCCATAAATTTGTAAAGAAAATTTCATAATTTGTGAATGTATACGTATTTTAGGTTAATTATAATAAAACAACGTAACTAACATCTGAATCATTAAAAATTACATCTAAGGATTAGGGTCCCCCAGCATGGGCGTGGAAATGATGAACTCTTATCACTCTTAATGTAAGCATCAAAACTAATGACCTCTCACTAATATTTTTACATTTGTTAACAATCCCAAGTTACTCGAAATGTAGAATCGAATGATTATATAATATTTAATATAATAAGAACTTAATAAGAACTTTAAGACTCAAAACGTAGTTCAAAGAGGGTAATTACAAAAAGAGTTTGAGAATGTCCATATGTATCGTAGGAAAATTTTAATTTCTTTCTCTATTTCGGATTTTGTAAACTTTTTTTAATTTCCGGAATCAACCTAGTCATCCTAGCCTTTTAATAAAAATGGAAACTTATTGGTACGCTATTTTTTTTTGTATTCTCCCAACCAACAAATGGAATAGTAAAAATTGCTTACCAAAATTAATGCTTACGCAGTATATTTTTTGTTTTCCTAATTTGTGTTCCATTTTGGAATTTGATACTTACCAAAAACTTATGCATACCAATGTATTTAATTTCTTTTCCTATTTCAGAATTTGTAATTTTTAAAAATTTCAGAATCAGCCTAGTCAGCCCAGCCCAGCCTTCTAATAAAAGTGAAAACTTATTAGTATGCTATATTGTCTTGTATTCCCCGAACCAAAAAATGGAAACATAGTAATCCGTAGAAGATAAAATCGATTAAAGAAGTGCATTGAATGATGTGCAAAAATGAAAGTGGACAAATACTCAGGTATGGAGGGAGTAGTATATACTCCGTATTTATATTGGGTCACTTGTCTTAAATTTATTTTATTTTGGCTGGCCTTTTGGTGATAAATATCAGATGGTGATAAATTCACGTTGGGAGATGTCATCATACTCTAACATAATATCACAGTGCAAATTCCTATTTTAGAAATAAAAACATGAAATTCTTATTTTGAGAAAGAATGTTATGTTTTACGGAGTGCTTCTATTTTGAGTAATTTCTTAACTCAACACTCTTCATTAGGTTCATTTTTTCATGGAATATCAAAATATCAATACTCCGTATCATTTTTTTACCCGAAAAGGTGTCACACCGTGATTTTCGCTCCGCCATTCCACACTATCACCGGCCATCAAAGCGTCACTATAACACCATGATTTGTATAACCCGGTGTAGCGGACCGAAGCGCTTACAATTTGGTAAAATAACATCTCGTAGTTTAAAAGTATAAATAGTAATTTAAGAAAACAATTTAGTTGTTTGTGTTGGCTAATTAATGGCTGGTGGAGTTAGTCGTAGGAGTGAGCATGGTATGGTATGGTACGGTATTTAGCTCGTACCGATACCATACCAAATATTTCGGTTCGGTATGAGATTTTACGTTGTACCGATCCTGATCCCAGAAGCATCAGTTCAGTATGGTTCGAGATGATTCAGTATCAGTTTCAGTACGAAAGTAACAAAACCTTTTGTTTTTGAAAAATTGAAAGTACATTTAACCAAAGAAAGAAAAAATTTAAAAATGAAAAAATTATATACAAGAAATGCTTATGAAAGTTAGTTTATATTTCACAAACTAAAGAGAACGAGTGATAACAAAGTATTATTTTGAATACTTGTTAATATTCTTATACTCATCTACAAAAAAATAAAAAACTCTTGTTAAAGTGCAACTTAAACATAATGAAATTAAACTAAATTTCTATATAAATTTTTTATTTAATGAAGAAATATAAAAAGATTATATATTATTTTTAGAATATATTAGTATATATATGTTCGGTTCGGGAATTTCGGTATGGGAAGTAACCTCATACCGTTCCCAAATACCGGACCAATCGTTCGATTCAGTACGGTTCAGTTTCTTTTCGATACTTTATCGGTTTGGTATTCTTGATTTTTTGGGGAAATATCGGGATCGGTTCGATCCTTGCTCACCCTAGTTAGTTGTGTTGACCGGCCGGTTACATTAGTTATTCATAAAAAATGTGTTTGGTAAACTAGATGGTTTTAAATAGCTCTTGCCTCTTGTAGATGTTATTATATTTAAAACTTAATTTTATGTGTATGATTTGTATAATGTAATATAATTTATATAACATGAATTAAAGAATAATAAAATATAATATGTTGTGAAATATAATATAATACAATTCATATATGAATTTCTAGGTTACTATTTAAGAGTCAATATTTTTTGTTTACCTAGTTTTGCTAATAAAAAAGGACAAGCATTTCCTTCCATTTTAATGTATTATGATTATTCAAAAAATTTTATTTATTATAAAATTTATTGAATATGTACATTTTTTATTTTTGTACCGATTTTCGAATAAAATAATTTTAAAAAATATTTTACCTCGTAAATTTTAAGTGAATTTCATTTGGGGAATGAGAAGCTAGATATCATTTAGTCATTTATTTATTTATTTATTTTGAAATAGTCAAAAGCTATATGAAAAGTCAATATCCAAACATGCCTTATGTGTTTTTTGGCCAAATAAATTCAAAAATTAACGAATTTCTTAGGAAAAAATAAAATTTTTTAATTTGAGACAAATGATGTTGTCCGTGTATACGTTCTTCTTAATTTATTTCATTGGATTTTTATTTCAAACACACATAATTTTAATTTTTTAAAATTAAAAGATAGTTTTAAAAAAATATTAAACATTTACGGAAAAAGAAAGTAAAGGAGAGAGGCAATAAAGAAGAAAAAAAGAGGGGGGGGGGGGGGGTGTCATTTTATATTTTTGAAACAACATGAGACACGAGAATTTTTTATTAAAAATTTGAATGATACTCCGTATTTTAGTGGAAGAGACATTAGCTTAGAAATGTCAAAATGAGTATGGAGAAAAGGGAGATGCTAGGGGTACACCAATTTTTGTGGTCAAGGAGGAGGTGAGACATTTAAGGTACAATTTTGGTGTACCCTAACATTTCACGAGAATAGCACATGTTTTAAATACATGTTTTAATGGTGTACATTTACCAAATTACATGGGAAACATTGATTCAACAAATTCTTATATAATACTTCCTCTCCAATAAAGAGTTTGTTTGAAAATAGCGTTAGAGATTGATGTTGGCGTTTTGGATAAAATTTTAATAGACAGATTAATTTTAAAAACGATGTCCATAAATAATCTTTTCAAAATGCTAATGTTAATACTCACTCATGGAAAATAATTAAATCTGGACATATAGACAAAATACTCACTCATGGAGTCATGGGGCAATAATTTTGTCAGTTTAATATTTATTGGGTTCCAAGATCAAGGAAGAATCATATGGGCATAATTTACTTCCTCCCATTATAATTAAGTTGCATGGAAGAATTTACAAAATCAAACTTCAAATAATTTTGTTTCTCTTGAAATTTGCTCAAGAATTGTATTTTCATTGATTAATTATGTGAGGAGTACATGTATATATATACAACATCTCAATCCTAGTTATGGTAGGAGAGGTATTCTAGGAAAGCTATACAAGTATGGAAACAAATCATAATACAATAATATTAAATATATTTAATATATTTAACATGCTCCCGGCTACGTCGGATGTGCTGGGGGTCGGATGCCCAGGCTTTCTCTGAAGTCCAGAAATAAGAGAGAAGGCAGTGCTTTTGTGAAGATATCGGCGAATTGAGAGGATGAAGGAACATGAAGGACTTTGATCTGGCCAAGCGCCACTTTATCGCGTACAAAGTGTATATCAACCTCGACGTGCTTGGTGCGCTGGTGTTGCACCGGATTTGATGATAGGTAGACAGCACTAACATTGTCACAGAAGACGAGTGAGGCGCGACGGAGTGGTTGTTGCAGCTCAAGAAGAAGATTCCGGATCCAGCAGGTCTCTGCAACAGCGTTGGCAACGCCCCGATATTCTGCCTCGGCACTAGAACGAGAGGTGGTGGCCTGGCGTTTGGAAGACCAGGAAACGAGGTTGTCGCCCAGAAAAACACAGTAACCTGATGTGGAGCGTCTGGTGTCAGGGCAGCCAGCCCAATCAGCATCGGAGTAAGCCTGTAAATAATCGGTGGCGGATCGTGTCAGATGGATCCCGTGGGTGGCAGTGCCACTAAGATAGCGAAGAACTCGCTTCATGGCAGTAAGATGTGCATCGCGTGGTGCATGAAGGTGTAGGCAGAGCTGCTGAACTGCATATGTGATATGAGGACGAGTGAAGGTGAGATACTGCAGTGCACCAACAATGGACCTGTAAAAGGACAGATCGGGTAGCGCCGAGCCAGCTGTGCTAGATAGTTTCGCCTTTGTGTCCACCGGGGTAGAGATGGGGCGGCAAGAGACCATCCCTGCCCGCTCGAGGATATCATGTGTGAACTGAGTCTGGTGGAGGAAGAGGCCGGTGGCTGTGCGCTGGACATTGATCCCAAGAAAGAAGTGCAGGTCACCCATGTCTGTCATGGAGAATTCAGCCTTAAGCTGCTGAATGAGGCTCTGAAGCAGTGCCGGGGAGGATGCCGTGAGTACAATGTCATCTACATACAGAAGCAGATAGGCCGTGCCCATGGGCTGTGAGAAAATGAATAGGGAAGTGTCAGCCTTGCATCCTCGGAAGCCGATGGTCTGTATGAAACCTGCAAATGAGGGCGACTGGGGTCCTGAAACCCAGACGGCTGGCTGGCATAAACGGTCTCCTGTAGCTGGCCATGAAGGAATGCATTTTTGACATCAAGTTGGTGAATGGGCCATCCACGAGACAGAGCAAGGCTGAGGACGATACAAACAGTGGCAGGCTTGACAACGGGGCTGAAGGTCTCGTCATAATCAACGCCAAAACGTTGGTTGAAACCACGAACCACCGAACGGGCCTTGTACCTAGATAACTCACCTGAGGGGCCAAATTTGTGTCGAAAAAGCCATTTACCGGTGATAAGGTTTTGGGAGGGGGAGGGGGGAACTAATTCCCATGTGTCATTCTTAATCAAGGCATTAAATTCATCACACATAGCAGCGTGCCAGTTTGGATCTTTTAGTGCACTACGGTAGGTTGGGGGTAAGGGGGGAGATGGGAACAGAAGTGTTGAGATTAAGGATTTGTTTAGGGCAGAAAATACCGGCTTTGGAGCGGGTTTGCATGGGGTGGTTGTTGGATGTCGGGTTGGGTTGCTGGGCCGTGGGGGTTGCGGGTTGGGGGGTGAGGTTTGTGGGCCGTGGGGGGCTGGGAGGAGGAGAGGGGGTTGGGCTGGGGGTGGGTTGGGCCTGGCAGTGGGTGGGGGACGGGGAAGTGGGCTGGCGGGAGGCTGCCGAGGTGGGGAGATGGGCCGAAGGGGGGGCTGGCAGGGAATCCGGCAGTGGGGAGGGGGCGTGGGAGGGGGGCTGCCGTGAGAGAGGTGGCGGGGTGGGTTAGGGGGTGGGGTTCGTCATCCGTGGAATCCAAGAATTGAAGATCGAGAGGGGTGAGGGGGTGAGCATATGGAAAGGTGTGTTCGTCAAAGACAACGTGGCGGGAGACAATGATTTTATTCGTTTCAAGATCGAGACATCTAAAACCACGTTGGTTCGAGGGATAGCCAAGGAAGATGCAGCGGGTAGAGCGTGGTGCAAGTTTGTGGGGAGTGGTGGCGGAGATGTTGGGGTAACAGAGACATCCAAACACGCGAAGGTGGGAGTAGTGAGAGGGTGAGTTGTAGAGAACAGAGTGAGGAGTTTGATTGTTTAAAGTGGTGGTGGGGAGGATGTTGAAAAGGTGGGCCGCCATGTAGAGGGCTTCGACCCAGAATTCCGGGGGAAGTTGGGCTTGGAAGAGGAGTGAGCGGACAGTGTTATTGATCATGAGAATGGTTCGTTCGGCACGTCCGTTTTGTTGACTGGTGTGAGGGCAAGAGAAGTGGAAAATAATGCCTAAAGAGTTAAAAATATTTTTAAGAGGGGAGTTTCTGTATTCAGTTCCGTTGTCACTTTGAACAGCTTTGATTTTTGTGTTAAAATGATTTTTCACATATGCCACAAACGAATTTAAGTGAGTAAAAGCATCACTTTTATGTCTTAAAGGAAACACCCACAGATAATGAGAAAAATCATCCAACAACAACATATAAAATTTAAAACCAGTAATGCTTGGCACAGGAGATTGCCATAAGTCTGTGTGCAAAAGTTGAAACGGAAAATAAGAAACATGACTGGAAGAGTAAAATGGGAGGCGCACATGCTTTCCCAACTGACATGCATGACAAAGAGTTTGTTGATAATTTGTAAATAAAGAAAAATTATGAGAGACTCCACGAAGGACTGCAGGGCTGGGATGTCCGAGACGACGATGCCAAGTTTGATGATCTACGGATGAGACATGCGCTTGGGCAGGTTCTGGTTGGCCTATAGGGTAGAGGGGACCCACATTATTGGACCGATGCATCACGGTCCCCGTCTGACGATCCTTCATAGAAAAACCATGAGCATCAAATTCAACAGTGCAATTGTTATCATGAGTGAGTTTGCGAACAGAGATAAGGTTGTGTGTGATATGAGGGGAAACCAAGACATTATTTAAGGAAAGAGGAGGAGTGGTGGGGAGGGTGTGGGTACCAACCGCCGTAGTGCGAACTTTAGATCCATTGCCAACAGTGATATAGTGTGGTGAGAATAAAGCTTGAGAAGAGACATGAGAAAGAGTACCTGGGTTTGATGCGATGTGGTGTGTGGCACCGGTATTCATGAGCCATGTGGGTTATTGGAGTGACATGGTGTCAAAGCTGTGGGCTAGGGCTGTGGGTGTGGGGGGGGTAGGAGGGGGGGGGGTAGGCTGCGGGTTGGGGGTAGGGTGAAGATGTCGTAGGGCTGGGGGGGTAGGGTGACGGGTAGGGGGGGCAGGGGTGGATAGGGGGACGGGTTTGGGGGTTGGGTAGGTGTATAGTAGGCATGGGCTTGGTAGGGTAACGGGTAGGGGGTGGGGTTTGGCCGGGGCCCCAGCACCCCGGGGCTAGGTTTTGGGTAGGGTGAGTTCCAGGAACTTTGGACGTCCGTTGGTGGTCGTTGTCTTGAACCTCCGTTTGAGCGCCCTCGACCACGTCCCCGATTGCCGTTTCCACGCCCTTGTCCGCGTCCATAGCCTCCACGCTGTCCGGAGGAGGAGCCATCGCCATAATTGACGCCAAAAAACCGATCCCCACTGCCGCCGTGAGGTGGGCCGCGGCTGTCATCGCCGCCGTGCTGGTTGCCGCTGCCGGCATCCCGACCTGCCAGCAGCGCCGTGCTGCTGGTTCCGCCCAGTGGAGTCCTCTGCCGATTGAGAAGGAGAAGGGCCGACCGTACTTGGAGAAAACTCGGTAGAGGATCCTGAAATTGGAGAAACGGAGTTTGGGCTTGTAGATCGTCAGGGAGGCCGCGCAGCATCTAGAGTATTAGTTGGTGCTCAGACACGGGGGCATCAACGTCATCTAACCAATCCGCAATATTCCTGAGCTCTTGACAATATGCAGCCATGGGGGTAGATCCTTTGACGGTGGTGCGAAATTGATGCTCGAGTTGCATGGCTCGAGCATGCTTATTGTCGTGAAACAACTCATGAATCATCGTCCAGAGGGCAGATGCAGTAGTGACAGAAGAGAGAACGAGATCAGACACCTCATCTGTGATGGTGGAGAGAATCCATCCCTGGAGGATAGCATCAAGTTGAAACCATTCGTCGTCGTCGTCGGAGATGGGAGCAATAGAGCCTTTGAGATAGCCATGGAGATTGAACTGCCGTGCAAGAAGGAGGAACAAGCGGCTCCACTTTTTATAGTTTGGTTGAGAAAAACTGAGTTGAATTGGAACATGAAGTTTGACATTTGAGACGGAGAAAGCAAGATGGGGAGGGTTTGGGCTGGAGGATTGAGATGTGACCTCACTGTCCGTCATGGTAGAGGAGGAGCTTCCGGCCAAGGGAAGAGGGAGGGGGTGCGGCGGCGCTGTTGTTCGGCGAAGGAAGGAGGAGGCCGAAACAAAGGGGGGGAGATTTTTTAGGGTTTTTAGTGTGGCTCCGATACCAAGAAGAATTATATTTTCATTGATTAATTATGTGAGGAGTACATGTATATATATACAACATCTCAATCCTAGTTATGGTAGGAGAGGTATTCTAGGAAATCTATACAAGTATGGAAACAAATCATAATACAATAATATTAAATATATTTAATATATTTAACATTTGCTTCAATAATATAGTCATTACTTTTGTACTATTTCTTGATGAGGTTTTTGAATATGAAATTTATGTATTTTAATTTTACATCTCTTTGGAAATAAATGAGCCGTATTATGAAAACCAAAAATCGAAGGAGTGATTTATTAAATGTTTTTGAGTCTGTCTTCATCGGAAAATAGGCTTCCTTTTTTTAATTTCCAATATTATGCCTCAAAATGTAATTGTTAATTTGATTTTAATAAATATATCCTGGAAAAGAATAAAATGATTCGTAATTGTAGGACTTAATTAGTGAAGAATAAAATTTAAATTACATTTTATAGTCCAATAAATGAATTTTACTAAATAAATTAAATCCGTCGTATCTTCCATTACAATACCCATTATTATTCCCTTGGAGTGATGATGGGTATCGAGGAGAGATACCATTTGAAATTTTAGACTCTAATGAAACGCGGAGAAGGCAAAGCATTAGTATTCTAGAGTTCTTGGCATACAAGCTTCATGAAAGGAGAGAATATAACTCATTCATTTTAAGATCACGAAAATTATTCCAAGTGCTTTGTGTTGATGGGTACACAATAATCGAATCATCAAGATTTTGTTATATTAGAACACAAAAAACAATATTGTAATGATGGTGATTTTAGAAGAATGCACATTCTAAAAACATGAACAATGGCTGGAATTCAATGGCCCCGTTTAACTTCAGCGTTAGAGATTAGCGTTAGCATTTTGAAAAAGTTATCTGACGATAGCATTTAGCGTTTTCAAAATCAATGTGCACCATTAAAATTTTATCCAAAAGGTTAAAACAAATATTGTAACTAAAGAAAGCCAATATTGGGTTGCGCCCGTGAGGAGTAATAAATTGATTTGAATTAGAAGAGGATTGAATGGGATGGAAGAAGATGATGTGCAATTAAACCCAAATCCTTCTTCATTAATGGAGATCAGAATTGCGTGCTTAGGGGTTATATACTACGGAGTATAAATACATACACGAGCTGCCCGTTGCTTCGTCAGCGCCGCCGTCGATGGATACCCCAGCCGTCGTTGTGATTACGTTCGTCCTGTCCCTGACTATCACTCGCTCCCCTTTCGTCGCCGGAGAAATCAAGCACACAGAGATCCGGGCAGATGGCAGGTCGGTGATTAGTCTAAACGAGTTTTTCTTCACCAGGGGCGGCGGGCAATTGGAGCTCAACATCACCAGCCTCTCCTTCCTCCCTGCGCCGCCGCCCGACCCGGCCTCCCTCTCCAAAATCGGCTTCGTCCTCTTGCCGCCCCTCACATGGGCAAAACTGTTCAACCCCCTCACCTGCGCCTTCGATTACCCCGACGCCCACAAGGTGCTAACCATGGATCAGATCCCCACAGCCGCCTCTGCCGAATGGAATCTTCTTCTCCCCTCTCCCCCACCCAACTACCGCGAATTGGTGTTTGCAAATTGTCTCTCTTTCGAATTGAAGGTCTCCCTGAATGTCCGCTCTGCAATGTACAACCAAGTGGAGAGCAGAGCTGGAAAGCCTCCCACAATTAGTCATCTCATGGGTGGCCCAGCAGTACCCAAGATTCATTTCCAGTTCTCCAATGTTTACGTTGCTTTGGGGGTCATTTGGATTGGGCATGTACTGCTTAACAAGAATAGGCAGCATAATGTTGGATGGATCCATTACCACATGCTGGCTACCTTGCTGTTGAAGGCCTTGAACCTGTTCTGCGAAGCTAAACAGAAGTTTTATATTGAGCGAACCGGATCGGCTACAAGGTGGTTGGATTTCTGGTCCTGGACATCAAGTATCTTCGAGACGTATTCTTTTTGCACTGCAATGTATTTAATTGGATCACTTGGATGCACTCAATCGCAGTTAAGACTAGATGAATTTGAAAAGTTTGTCCTTTTCCCGCTTTTGGGTGTCTCACCATACCCTTGGTTCTTAGTGTTTGCACTGCAGTCTTCTTTGTCTGCCAAGAAGAAACTGCTGGTGGACCGAGCTAATCATAAGAGGGCTACCATTGTTCTGAAGAAGTATGAGGCTATCAGCCATTACATCAAACAGACGGAATGGTACATTTTCATTGGTCTTCACTTGGAGTTCTTATTCACCCTTTCGAAACATTCATTTCCAACCCATTTGGCTCTTGTGGCTTGGGAGCTTAGAACACTTGCGCTCTATGCATACACAGGGTACATGTTGGCTCCCAAGGAAGACAATCCTGATCATCAAAACCTTGTGATTAACGATGATGAGGAGAAGGCTGCAATTAGAAGGCTGAATGCCATAGATAAGGAGGAGTATGATCGTAGATACGGAGTACATTTCTAATAGTATTCTATAAAGTTATTGCAATTACAGATGTGTTGCAATTTGATATTTTATATAAAAAATGAAACTAAAGATGGAAAAATAAGTTAAGTTGGAGTAGATATTAAAATTGTCATGATAGATCATCGATATATGGTGGTGTCAATAAAATCTCATACACTCGTGTACATAAGAATATAATATTCCTATATAGGAAAACTTCTTAAATTACTCCTAGGTCACTTACGTAAACCCTCGTTATTGAATTTTGGTTAGGTGAACTCATTTTAATATCCTCTATAACTCTTACTCTCTCCATCACAATAGATTGTCGTAGTTTGACTTTTTGAGTCAAACTATAACATACTTTGACCACAAATTCAAGAACCAACTATGACAAACCCCAAGCTTTTCAGGCTAAGAACTGATGTAAGAAATTCTAAACTTTGGCTTTAGATTCGTGTGTTACATTGTCAATATATTTGTTCTTTTTTGATAAGTTACCACGAGTATATTATGAATGTGCCAGATATTTTTTGTACTTTAGGTTCTGTTTGGGAAGACTGCATTGGTATATCTGTAATGGAGGTTTGAATTGTGTTATTGATGAATCTTGGATTTTATTATGTTATTGATGAATAATGTGTCTTCAAACCTTCATTTTCAAGTTGTTATTTTTTTAGTGTTGTTTTTCTCCATCGATGGATGACCAAAAGACAAAGAGATGAACTTGATGGACTGTGAAGCTGCAGTTTCCTCCTATGTTGGCGGTTCATAGAGCCTCAAATATGGTTGATAGAGAAGGTATCGTGACCCACCGGAATGTGATTTTCGATACATAAGTTACCTGCACATACATCGTAATGCTTCCTCTGATTCTTTTAAAATGGGTTTATGCGAGCACTTCCCCAAGTCTGATTCTTTACACTAATATTATATAAAGGATTTGTAATTTTATAAAGTTTAATAAAGAAATTAAGAGTTATAGTTTGTTTTAAAAAGTGGTAATTTATATACGCTCAATTTTCTCTCTTTTGAAATTTTAAAAGATTATTACATTTAAGGCATCTGCTGGAGTTTATTTAGTTTCTACTCTTTTTTTATTTAAAGTTTATTCTTGGGTGAAGCTTATTGTTTATTTAGTTTCTACTCGATGTTTCATATCTAATTGCACCTTTTCTCTCTAGCTATACAAAGATATAAGAGCTACTATAAGGTTAGTGCAGTTGAACATTTGAGTAGAGTTTTTAAAATCTTGTGTTTTCTTGACCCGAGTTTCTAAATGGTCTTTACTGATTATGAACATTTCTTTGGTGTTCTGAATCTAATAGCTCCAAAGCAAGCTATTGATGAGAATGTTAAACCGTCTGAGATTGAAGAGGTTGAACCATCTAGGACAACTCTTGGACGACATTATCTCCAAGACATCAGGTAGCAACTTATATCCACTTTATTCTTCTGTTTGCTGTTTTCATATATTTGGTTTGAGTTTGCATTTTTTTACTTTTAGTAAATAGTAATTAAGGTTAAAGACATGATTTTTTAATAGGCCCCATATGGTGATTTTATTTAATTCATCCTACTTTTTTTTTTACCAAAACAAATTTGGAAAAAAGATAATTATTTATGGTTAACGAGAAATACAAAAAGTGACAATGAAATTGTAAGTGATGAAACAGCCCAAGAGTTCTATTCAGTTTATTCATATCAGAACTACATGGTGGCTACAGATTGAGGTACCCCCCAACCCCCAAAAAAGAACAGAGCTTTTTATATTCTTGTTTCATCATAATTGGTTTTCTGCATCTGTATATCGGTACATGTATGGGTTTTGTTATTTCTCAGTCTACACGGTGGCTATATTTGGACTTACTTGACCGTATATAATACCGGAAGAATGTGGTTTAACTCTGCTCCAATTTTCAGGCTGCAGAAGGTGCAAGAACTGCTTCTAATTTAAATACTAGTCAGTACTGGGTTTAGTTGTCTGGTGTGATATTCTTTGCATCTGTTTTCAGTGTTTAATAAGGGAAGAAAGGAGTACCAAAAAAACAAAATAAAATAAGGGAACACTCTCAATGCAATATCATTAAAGCTGAAATAAGCTAGAGAAAATCAAACTAGTTTTTCTCCTTTTTTTTGTTGGTTTATAATATTCAGGTTCTTGAAATACTAATAGAGTACTGCATATAACATCTAATTAAGAGTATGTAATATACAAATAAGCTTTTGCATAAAAAGATTCAGAGTATAGTAGGTAATTAATGTTTAGCAGCTAGTTTAGTTAGTTCAACCACCATCCATTAACTATAGGTATAGGGCTTGCATTGGATCTTCACGAAACAGGGGATTCTCCGGGAAAGGTTTCTGGAGGATTGCGGCGAGTTGGGGGTCCATCTTCTCAGCGGTGGCAACGGCGGCAGTTGAAGCCGCTAGGTTTGGGACAGCACCCCTTTCTGGGAAAGGTTTCTTGAGGATCGCGGCGAGCTGGGGGTCCATCTTCGGGGCGGCAGCAGCTGCTTGGTTTGCGGCTAGTGCGGCGGCTGCCAACCTTTTCTTCACATCTTTATACCCAGCCGCTAGCAGTTTTAGACCGAGTGCAATGCCTTGCACAGCAATGGTTTTTGTGGTCTGGCGTTCCATGGGTAGGAGCACCGTGGCACAAAAGGAGGCAGCAATGACCAACACATCTCCAAAGATCATGAGGTTCAGGAAGTAGAGATACAAGAGCACAGTGGCGGCACACAGGCAAGCCAGAGCCGCCGAGTGTTCTGAATGCCCTTTGAAATATTGGTCCACAAAGGGAGAAGCAACGGCCGCTGCGAATGTCACAAGATAGCTGAAATACACCAACTGCCTCTTGATTCTTTTTGGAGCCCTTCGCTTCCCATAGCGCCTCTCACAATATTCGGTGTACGCACGCCAAGCCGGACGTAAAACACACCAAAGGATTCCACGGTATGGGACAACTAAAGACACATTCAGGTCTCTAACAACCCATTGGATGACCACAGCAGCTACTATTATAGCACCCTCAGCGAGCTCTATCTTCCATTTCTCAAGGAATGAGAAAACGGGCGCCATGAATCTGCACGCACCAACATACACAAAAAGACTACTTAAATCTCTAAGAAATGAATTATCTAACCACGGCGTTGAGTTTCGAAGTCCTAGCTCATGTGACCTCTTGGTCATCAAGAAGGCTCCAAGTTCATGTGAATGAACTAATTCAACCAAAAGTTCAAACTTGTAGTTGTGGTCCAACACTATATATGACTGCACTTCACACATTGATTATTTTTTAAAACTTGATGGATCATAAACTCAAGGTTAACCAGGGTCAACACATAATGGCCAACGGTCAGTTCAGGGTATATTAGCCTAGTCTCAAGTTGATCAAGTCGATCAACCCGTTTTTCATTATCCTAAGGAGTAGAGGCCAGGGCCCAATCCTATGACTCGAAGCCCCAGCCGAATGCGACCACGCCAAGCTAAGAGGGAGATGTGCTAAACAGGAGGGGTACTTGACCCGCACGAACACACAATTAATTTCACTTAATTACATTCCATTTCAGCTATAATTAAATATACAAATGGTTCACTTCCCTCTGTAAGGGAGATATACCCTACGGAAAAGAGGAGCATGAGTTCATCGTGTGGGCTATGCGTGAACAGAAAGCCCAAAAAGAGCCCACGTTCACTTTGCTAAAGAAAATTTTCCAGGTTTATACTTTTTATGGGACAAAGTCATTTTAATCCAAAAAGTAGTTTGGGCCTTCTTGCCACCGCAAAAACTTATACTCCTGTAATTGGCATTTACAAAGACAAATATCTCATTTTTTGAAATTATTTTATTTACAAATCGATATATCAATACGAAATAGAAATTACGTATTAAAAAAATACCTCTAAAGTTTTACCAAAAAAAATGTGACAATAATATTTTATTTTATCAAATACTTAATGAAATTGTGTAAATCAACAAAAATATCTAGAGGAGAGTGAAAAAAATTGTAATCAAAATTGGGGAGGGGAGTAAAAAATTTTCCCCAAAAACTAACTTAGCTAAAATTCTCGAGGATTACACAAATAATTATCAATGCTGTAACTTAAATATTTTAAATTTACACCCTCAAAAGAAAATAAATCAGGAGTAATTAAAATGCACCCGCAGTTTAATATTGTACCCTTCAAAGTTTAATATAAATTTAAGGAAATTTGTATAATAAATATTTGCTACTTACTCTTTGTTTTTTTTTGATATTTTAATTTTTTTAAGGAAAAAATCAATTTGACTTTAAATCAATTTCACCCGATTGTATTTAATTTCATCCTTTCTTAACCCAATTTCATTCAATTGCACTTAAATCCATAATTTATTTTAGAAGATAAAAAAAGATGAATATTATGTTTGTTTCAAAAAAATTGAGAGAAAAAAGAAAAGAAAAAAGAAGGAGAACATATTTTTTGTTTGACTACAGGGAAGAAAAGAAAAGTAAAAGGAAAAGTAAATGAAAAGATGAAATATATTAAGAAGAAATAAAATCAAATTTTTCTCATTTTGGTGAGAGTAGAGATTCACAATTTACAAATGTGAAATGTGGCTTAATGAATGAAGAAATTGAGTTGAAAACTTTAAATCAATGAAATTACCTTTGGATCCTTTGATTTGTGGCCATTTTTCCCTATTATTTCTTCTTCTTCTTCTTCACTCCTTCCCTCTCCTGCTTCTCTTTTCTCTATATTCCTTGTTATATAGAACCCAATTGTACCAGGCCCTTCCATCGCTCTCATCATCCCATAGATTTTACCATTAATGGTAATTCGTGAGGAGCACGCCTATAATATCTGATCAGGGGGGGGGAGTCTGGGTCATGGTCATGGGTCCCAACTCAACTCACATGCATCTGTCGAAACATCAAGAAAATCAACGATGGCGACCGCTGCCGGAAAAGTTTATCGTGTGGGTGACAAGAAAGCCCAAAAAGAGCACTTTGCTAAAGAAGATTTTCGAGGTTTATGGGACTATGCCATTTTATTGCAAAAAGTAGTTTGGCCTTTCTTGTCCCCGCATAAACTTGGTCAAACCTTTTCCGCAAAAACTAACTTAGCGAAAATTCTAGAGGTTTACACAAATAGTGATTATCAATGCAATAACTTAAATGATTAAATTTAGGGGCAGTTCTCATGACATTACCCGACAATGTCATGTGATGATTTAAGGATACTCTGATGCTTCGCTCGTGAAATTGACAATTTTACCCCCCTAACTTTCCGGTAAACCTCCACACGCCCAGACTCGAACATATCTCCCATCACCTTCAATTGCACTCCCAAATTAATTTTTGATTTTGGAGTCAAAATTAACTTGGGGTGCAATTGAAGGTGGTGAGGGGATGTGTTCGGGCTGGGGTTGGGTGAGGGTTTACCAGGGGTTAGGTGAGGTAGGAAGAATCGACAATTTTACGAATGGAACATCCAAGCGCTCCCGGGTCTAGTTCACAATAAAACTTAATTACAAAAATTAAACTATGCATCTCCTTCGTAATTTCAAATTCAAAACCTGAAATCCAATAATTTAAACAAAATTTAATTTAAATAAATTTGATGAAAGGTGTAAATAAAAATATACTCCCTCCGTTTCTTAAAACCTTTCCTCTTTTATTTTTTTTGTTTTTCTTAAAACACTTCTCCTTTCTATTAAAAAACCACTTTTACCCCTACTTTTTCATAGGCTACCTATCACATCATACTTTTTCACTAACAACTAAACTATCACATCTTAATTTTACCCATCACATCAAGGGCAATATTGGAAAGTCAACTATAATTTAACACTTCCTTATTTTCCCCCAAAGTCAAAAGAGGAACTCTTTTGAGAAACGGAGGTAGTACTAAATATTCGAGAGTGCAATTAGATACTTTCAATAATAGAGGGTTCATTTTGAATATTTATTGCCTTTTGAGGATGCAAAATGTAAGGACCGTGCTACACTTACATCAAAAATTGTACCCCAAATTTACATCAAAGGTATATACCAACATGTTGATGATTCACACTAACAAAAAATGTTGGTGCGTTAATAAAAATTTATACTGACACAAAGTGTTGGTGCGTTAACAAAATTTAGCATTACATCAATACAAAATATTGGTGCACATCTGCAGTGTACAAATAAGGTACAAACCCTCGGGTACAAATAGCATTATCCAAAATGTAATTGACCTGTTTTTTATAGGTAAAACACCAAAACCGATGGATAAGACAGAGAGAATGTTGCCCAATTTATTTGAGAAATGCTTGAAAATCACAAACAAAGTGGTCATAAATATCACAAACTTATTATTTATAAATTAAATCTTAAGAATAAAATGATTTAAGATAATATAAATAGTAAAAATTTAATACAAAAATGGTAAGTTTGTGATACTTGTGACAACTTTATTTGTGATTCTAGCATTGCTCAATTTATTTTAGGAGACTAACATCTTCCTAGTTACAAATACGTTAGAAAAATTATCTCGTCCAAGTTTTTACGCGCGAATAGTTAAAATCCACTCAATTGTAACACATTTCTCAACCGAAGTATGTAATTTGGATAAAAAAAATATAATTCTTTTATCCCGCATTGTCACATTAATTTTATTTTAAATATAATTTATTAATTTATATCACTGAAACAATACTTGGAAAATAGATATAGATAAACCCGCACGAACACAAATTAATACAAAAGAATTGACAACTAAATCCGAATAAATGAACATAATTAACTAAGAGTCAATTAGTTCTCTTAAAATCCTAAACATAAAACAAGATTAGCAACACTATACGGAAAAGAAAAGAAAAAAGGAGAACATTCCCAATATATATAATGCATCATTAGTTAGAGCTGAAACATAATAAGGTAGAAATCATAGTTAACATCCCCTCCGGGGTATTCATTTGTGGGTAAGAATATATACAATTAGTTACTAATAAAGTTTAAAGCTGCACGTGGTTCAGGTTCAGCACCTGGTGTTCCCCGAGATAACAAGTAATGGCAAGCAGGATCAATGCAACAATTAAGAGGGCGTCCTGTTTGGAGTAGGCTCTCTTGGTTTGTATATAAAGTGGAGCTATGAGTTTCAAACAAAGCACAACCAATTCCACTTTGATAGCTATTGACAATCGTGGATCTTTAGTTGGCAGGAGCAATCCCATAGGGTGGATCGACGCCAAGAAGTTCGGCCACCCATGGGGAAGCCAGAGCTGCTGCCAGTGCTATAAAACAGGCACAATACTTCAACTTTGCTTTTATCCTAGCAACTACCCTGGCCTCTGTTTCGGCGACCACTTCTTCTCGCGTCATTCTTGCTTCTAAATCAGGGGTTGCTGCAGCGACCAATGCGTGCCTTATCTCTACATCTCTACCAAGAGACACCATCATATTCAAGGAAAATACAAAACATTCTACTGTGAGTGCTTTTGTGGTCGGAGTCAGGGACGGTAGGAGCAGTCCGGCATAGAAAGAGACACCGATGACCAGGGCACCTCCCGTGGAGATGCGAAAAGCATATTTACCAAACCAGAAAAGCATCGGAAAGGCAGGAAGTATCGATGTGTGTGAATAAGCTCTTCCAACAAAGGACAACACATAGCTGCTGCGGAAGTCATACAATGATAAAGATACTCCAAACTGTTCCTAAGCTCCCCATCCATGTTGGAGCGTGTGGTGTAACGAATCCAAACACGCGTGACAGGGGGCACCAAGGTTAAGAAGAACATACGAATAATCAACTTAACCCACAAATGCTCATCAGAATCACCTACCGGTATGTGGTTCATCACCAGAGCACACACGGCCACATAACCCAATGTAGCCATTTCTCCCCACTTTTCAATAAATTCACGGATGGCCATTGCTCCTGCAATAAATACTAAATTGAATCACAAATATGCTCAGTGAGTTGATAACTACTAAACCCTACTCCGCTAACTATTTTCCCGAACATCTAACAATGTAATGTTTTTTTCTCTTCAAACCAGTGTGTTCCCAATTATTTTCAATTCTATCCAAGTTTATCTTAGTTTTTTCCATTTATATCGGCATTCATCCTATTCGTAGGCTAATATGATTGACTTCACCCAATTTAATTTCCCCAAATTGTATTCAATTAAACCCATTTTCAACTCCATATTCAATTCTTCTAGCTGCATCAAGACAAATGTAATGTTTGTTGACAAATGTACTGTTTGTTTTCCCTGTATAGTATAATGCCATACATACTAAAGTACTACACAACAATTTTAGTTGACTTTGAAGTCAAAAGTTTAGATTTAAAGTCAATTATATTTACGAAGTGCAATTAACGTAGGTGAGGGATGAATTGGAGTCAGGACTAGGCACCAGAGAGTTAGGAGGGTAAGAATCATCAATTTTATAAACGAAACACAGATATTTAATTGCCTAGATTTGAGCTTACTAAACAAAGGACTGAATAGTTTTCAATTCTTAAGACCCAAAAGATAGTTTAAATTACAAGCATATACATAAACTTTGTAGTTCACTTATAATTAATACTAGCAAATTAATCAAAACACAATTAAAGAACTACCAATTATGAGATTTACCAAAACGTAACCATTCTTGATAATAAAAAAAACAATGGAGATAACATTGGTGAAGTGAACTATTTAAATTTATATAAACAGTAAGGGGCTGTTTGTTTCAGCCTCTTAATGGTTCAGATGTCTGAATGATTCAGCACTTAATGATTCAGACTGTTTGTTTCAGCCTCTTAATGGTTCAGATGTCTGAATGGTTAAGAGATTTGCCTCTGAATGGTTAAGTATTATACAGAGTCTGAATGGTTAAGAGCTGTTATCTGAATTGATCAGACATTTGCCTCTGAATAGTTAAGCAATATACTAGCTCTTAATGGTTCAGACCTCTTACTGGTTCAGCACTTAATGATTCAGACCTCTTACTGGTTCAGCACTTACCCATTCAGAAGTTGCCAAACAGCCCCTAAGTGTGTTTCTGGGGCTAAGCCAACCAGGCGGGCACCTAGGGCCCAGAACTAACGGGGCCCGTAAATGTTATGTTATGTAGCATGTACTCCTTTCATCCAAAAATTATCTTCTTGTAGCGCGTTGCGATGTTTGACTAACGTTATTATAAAATCATTTTATATGAAAAATAGTGTGAAATTTAAAAATAAAAAGTACATCAAAATATCTAAAAAACTAGAAATGATATGACTATATTATTTTATCAAATGCGTAACAAAAAATACATCAACAAGTGAATAAAGTTTAATCTTGTAAATAGTAAACGAGGATGATAATTTTTGGAGAGAGGGTATGTATGTACCAAAAATTAGATCTCAATGAGATTCATTGTAATTTTGGTTTTACCAATATTAGATCTTAATGAAATAAAATATCAAATCCAACTAGATAACAAGTTCAGACTCTTTTCTTTTCGTCTAAATTTATTAGATCTAAATTGATCTTGATTTGATATAATTCTCATAAGAATTATAAAAAGTAGAAAATATAAGTGGGATGAAAGGAGACCTTAATATTTTCTTTACGTTATTCTTATGACTTATTCTTACTGAAATCAGATACAAATCAAAAATAATTTTAAATATTACTATAATCAAATGGAACCATATCGAAATTTATTTCAATTAAATCAGAATCATTGAGATTAAGTGAAAAGAACATAACGTTAATCTCTTAATGAGTTTATTTAAAAAATCAAAAAAACATTTTAGTAAATGGGATGATAATTTTTGGATGGAGGGAGTGTGTATGTAGCACAAATTAGATCTCAATGAAATTCATCGTAATTAATATTTTACCAAAATTAGATCTCAATGAAATAAAATATCAGAACCAACTAGATAACAAGTACGTTGAGACTATTTTCTTTTCGTCTAAATTTATTTGATCTAAATTGATCTTAATTTGATATAATTCTCATAAAAACAATAAAAAGTAGAAACATTAATAGGGATGAAAGGAGAGCTTAATGTTTTCTTCAGTTTATTCTAATTACTTATCCTTACTGAAATCAGATAAAGATTAGAAACAATTTTAAATATTATTATAAGCAGATTTATGTCAACTATATTAAAACAATTGAGATGATGTGAAAAGAAGATAACCTATTCTTAATGAGGTAGATAAAAAATTAAAAAAATTCAGTCAATTAAATTTAAGACAAAAAGTACTCGGGTTGGGTATTCTCGGTTTGGTAAGGATATGAAATGCAAAATCCATAGTTCATTGAAACCATTACTCATAATCGCCCATTACCACGTTAAGAGAAGCTTTTAACAAAAATCACAGACAAAAGTTTTCATATTTACCCACTCTTAAAAAATG
Organism: Cuscuta australis; assembly: GCA_003260385.1. Taxonomy (NCBI): domain Eukaryota; kingdom Viridiplantae; phylum Streptophyta; class Magnoliopsida; order Solanales; family Convolvulaceae; genus Cuscuta; species Cuscuta australis. Next base: position 3,596,802 of record NQVE01000192.1, read on the forward strand.
GTTGGATAATTGGAGTAAAGAAAGTGAAGATATACAGTTTAAAAAACAGAGTTTAGTTCGAAAATTGGGTTTCAAAGTCTAAAGGAATGAAAGAATTTACCGATTCGAAGTTCTTCTTCTTCTTCTTCTTCTTTCCTCTGCTGCTTGCAATTGCAATGGTAGAGATCCTTTTCTCCTGAGTTTCTTATTCTCTCTCTGTATATTCCTTCTTATATATATATAAGTAGATATCAAACCTTCATACTGATATCTCTCAAATCTCGGCATGACCACAGTGCCTTTAATATCATAGGATGGGTCAGGGCTGAACAAATATCCTCGGGAGACATAGAATGCAAGTGTGACCAACTCCAAAGCCACAACAATAATCCAACTGAACTTGTAAGAAGGAGCAAAGAATGTAGGACCAAAGAGAAGGTAAATTACCATCACTTTTTTATAGCGATCAAAAAGCTCAAAACTTATAGTTGTAAAATTCATCCTAGTTGTAAAATTAGAAAATAAAACTTACTCCCTCCGTCCCGGAGTATTCGTCCAGTTCATCTAAGTACTTTGACTCATCAAATTCTCTCAATGTGTAAGCCTAAATATAGTCATGTGTGATCTTGTTTGATTTGTCTTAACATATAGATTATTAATATATAATTTCTATAATTTTTTAATATACAAATTACAAGATAAAATGGATTAAAGAAGTGTATTGGATAGTGTGTAAAAATGAAAGTGGACAAATACAGTGGGACGGAGGCAGTATATACTAAAAACTACGACATTCAAATTTCTACAAAACAAAATGTGACAAAACTATATTGTTTTATCAAATAAGTAACGAAAATTGGTTAAAAAGGGGGGGAATTTACATAAATTGTACTAAGACATAGTGTCTTTCCCAATATAATATCATATGTTTTTATTTCTCAATAAAGTACCACTGGTTATTATCCAGTGATCATTGTTCAAGTAATTGTTCAGCGCTATTGGTTATTGTTCAAATGAAATGTCTACCATCACAGAGCATTAATCTCCAACTAGACATTATTCAAGTACTATTTAGAGAATAAAAAAGTTTAAGTACTATATTGAGAAATGACATATGTTTTAGTACTATTTAGTGCAAATTTCACTAAAAAAAAATATTAAAATTTGACAATGTGAATAGTTACCGAGAAGAACGGCTTATGACGGAAGGAGTAATGTACATAGAGAAACAAAAAGACAGAGAGACACAATTGACAATATGTTCGGCAAACGCACAGAGGGTCTTGCCAATTTTTTTTTTTTGCGTGGTACCAAAAGGTCCCTATTTGCCAAAATGCGACATAAACAAATTTTGGTATCAACTTTGATTTCACCTTCTCCATGACCTTTTAACTGGGCTGTAGAAGTAAAGGAAAAATACAGCTAGGCTAGACTATTTATTGTATGTGACCAACACCAGAGCATATCATTTAATAATATATATATATATATATATATATATATATATATATATATATATATATATATATATATATATATATATATATATATATATATATATATATCCACAGATGTTTGAAACTTCCATTTAATTTCATGGAACAGCAAACTAGAATCACTTCGGAGTATATTATATTATATACTTTAGTTAAGTACGAGAAACTTAATAAGAATATAACATGTTTAGCAACAAATACTTGGCTTCTTCAGTCTGAATGATGAGTTCTTCTAATAAGGGACTCCTCCTCCTCAGCCCAACCCTCTCGGAAAGAAATCCATGTGGATGCCGAGAAGAAGCCTATCTATGAGGAACACGAGCCACATCTGGTCGTCCGGTACTCGTGGAAAGAGGGCCAGAGCACACCCGAATATAGGAAACACAAGCTCAGGACTTTCGCCCATCTCTCTATTCTTTCGAAGATATTCATTGCTTCTACCTGCATGATCAAGACAGTAGTGCATGTGTAAGCTCTAATTATCATGAAACTATTGTATTATATAGTATGTACGGAGTATATTGACAAATGTAATGTTTGTTTTCCCTGTATAGTATAATACCATACATACTAAAGTACTACACATGCAGCAGTACGTATAGATAACTACATAGATACAGAGTACGTTTTATCGGTCTGGTTCCGTGGCCACTAGATTCCAGTGGCTACGGAAGCCACTACTCCCCTACGGGCACCTACAATTCTCCGTTCGTAAAATTGATGATTTGTACCCCGCCTAAGCACCCCGCCCAGTACCGATCCTAACTCATCCCCACGCCAATTGTACCCCGCAATTTTAGTTGACATTGAAGTGGAACTATATAACACACTCAAGTGTGTTTCTAGGGCCAGGCCAACTATGCGGGCACCTAGGGCCCTCAACTAGTGGGGCCCCTGAATGTTATGGTATGTATCATGTATGTATGTACCAAAAATTAGATCTCAATGAAATAAAATATCAGATCCAACTAGATAACAAGTTGAGACTCTTTTCTTTTCGTCTAAATTTATTAGATCTAAATTGATCTTGATTTGATATAATTCTCATAAGAATTATAAAAAGTAGAAAAATTAAGTGAGATGAAAGAAGACTTAAATGTTTTCTTCACCTTATTCTTATTACTTATCCTTACTGAAATCAGATAAAGATCAGAAACAATTTTAAATATTACTCCGTACTATAATCAGATGGAACCATATCAAGATTTATTTCAATTAGATCAAAATAATTGAGATTAAGTGAAAAGAACAAAACCTTTTTAGATAAAAATTAAAAAAATTCAGTCAATTTAAGACAAAAAGTACTCCGGTAGGGTATTTATTCTCTATTTGGTAAGGATATGCAATGTCAAAACCATTACTCATAATCACCCATTATCACGTTAGAAGAAGCTTTTAATAAAAGAAATATCACAGACAAACGTTTTCATATTTACCCACTCTTAAAAAAGTGAAAAAATACAGTAAAAAAACTCGAAAATTGGGTTTCAAAGTCTAAAGGAATGAAAGAATTTACCGATTCGAAGCTTTTCTTCCTCTTCTTCTTCCTTCTTCTTCTTCTTCTTCTTCTTCTTCTTCTTCTTTACTCTGCTGCTTGCAATGTAGAAACCCTTTTCTCCTGAGTTTCATTATCTCTCTATATTCCTTCTTATATATAAGCAGAATTTCCACTTTTAGCACACTAATGGTTTTTACTTTTTACCACATCTGGTTATTTACTTGGGGAGCACCCTAGGAGGGCGTCAAAACAATCTTGGTCATGGTCTCGAACCCATTTTGACTCAAAGGCTAACCCATTTCATTGGGACGCTAGCTAGCAGATTCCCCGCGAATTAAATTAAACACGCATTTTTTTTAGTTCAACACACATTTTATTTTTGGAAAGGTCTTTTATACTCATTCCGTGCTCAGTTTGATTACAAAATGAGGTTTACGGGAAAAAACATCTCACTCTTTAGAATCAGTTTATTTATCAATAAGAAATAAAAATTACATATTAAAAAACTACGTTAAAAGTTTTATAAAACACGAGTTGATAAGAATATTTTATTTTATCAAACAATTAATGAAACCGCGTAAATAAACAAACTTTATTGAGAGGGGAGGAGAAAAAAATTGTAATCAAAATGAGGACGGAGGGAGTATATGTACGCTCTCTCGGTTCTAATTTATAGTATTTCGTATCTATTTTGATTTACGATGTGTGATCGAAGTTATTTTAAATCAATTTATTTAAAAATTAGAATGACTCAATTAAGGTTCAACTAATATGGACCTAATTTTAATACTCCGAACTATTTTTTTAAAATTGGGGCCCTGAGAAAGCAGGGCTGGACCGCGAGTCTGCCACTAGTTCTTAACTTACAATGAGAACTCTCATCTTGATTATCAAGATTTATTTTAATAATTGTACTCTACATAAAATATAAGATGACAAATTTATACTAATTTATCACATAAATAAAAAAAATCGGTAATAATGTGTTAGTCAGTATTTGTTCTCATAAGTAGTACTCTGTACTCCCTCCGTTCCATGAAGATTTTCATTCTTTTTATACTTTATTCGTGTGAGGAAGATTTTAACTTTCTTTTTTAAGAAAAGAACGTAGCTCAAAACATTTCTTTCTCCTCTCATCCACTTCTAAGTTTTAATTACATTTTTTTCATATTTTAAAACATTTTTTTTTAAATTCCATGAAACTTAAACGAAGAAAACTCCCATTTCAACCTCATCCATTTAATTTTACCATTTGTGATAATTTACTTGGTTAGCACACCCAAACGGGCCATGGTCCCAATGGCTTGGTTTCATGGATGCCCTGCCCGACTCGTTTGCGAACTGATTCTTTTTTCGGGTTTCTTTCTTTCTTTGTACGGAGGAGTATAAATAAACGCGCGTGGCTTCACATCACTCGAACGGCTCATTTGTTGTTAAGTTCTCCCTCCAATTTCAAGAAAGAAAGATTTCCACAACTCATTCCGCTTCTCTTCAACATCAAGAAACTCAACCCCCGCCAGCAATGGCGACGACCACCGCCGGAAAAGTCATCAAATGCAAAGGTATTAAACACTCCTCCGGTTCACCGCCGCCGGCTATATCCGTTCTCGTTCCCTTCTCAAATCAAAGTCGCCACCTTTGATTTTAACCCCTTTTCGCGATTCAAGAAACCCATTGACCCGTTTCTTTTTTCTTGCCGCGCAGCTGCCCTCGCGTGGGGTCACAATCGGCCGCTGCAGATTCAGGAAGTGGAGGTGGCGCCGCCTGAGGAAAATGAAGTCCGGATCAAAGTCATGTTCACTTCCCTCTGTAAAGGAGATATACACTACTGGAAATTCCACAAGGTCGGTAATGGTTACCCATATCTTCATCTTCCCCATTGCCCCTCTGCTTCTTGATCCATGATTGCTCACCCACTCTGTTTCTTGATTGATTACGGCTCATCCCTCCTGTTTCTTGATCGATTATTCTTATCCACTCTGTTTCTTGATCGTGTTTTCAGATTAACCGTATCTTTCCCAGAATTCTGGGCCACGAAGGAGCAGGGTATGTATATTTTCTGAAACTCATGTCGAGTTCATTCAAAGATAACCTGTAATAAACGTAAAGGCTTGATTTTTAGCATCGTGGAGAGCGTCGGAGAGGGCGTTACTGAGGTGGCGCCTGGGGACCACGTCCTGACGGTGTTCACAGGGGAATGCGGGGGGTGCGACCACTGCTTGTCGGAGGAGAGCAATCTGTGCAGTTTTCTGACCTTCGAGCCGGAAAAAACCACATTGGGAGTTGACGACAAGTCGAGGTTTTCTTACAATGGAGTCCCGGTGTATCACTTTGCCGGCACTTCCACTTTCAGCGAGTACACAGTGGTTAACTATGGTTGTCTTGTCAAACTCGACCCCAAGGTTCCTATGAACAAGATCTGCGTTCTGGGATGCGGAATTGCTGCAGGTATCCCAAAAGACAGAGCTTTTTATTTTCTTGTTGCATTATAATTGGTTTTGTAACTTTTCTTGTGCCTCAGGCTTGGGTGCTGTGTTGAATGTTGCTAAACCGAAACGGGGCTCCACGGTGGCTATTTTCGGACTGGGAGACGTAGGACTTGCAGTATGTAGTGCCTTTAGTTGTCTATGTATGATACTGTAATGCCTTGGAAGGTGAAATGTGGTTTAACTTTGTTCCTAATTTCAGGCTGCAGAAGGAGCAAGAATATCTGGTGCCTCAAAGATCATAGGAGTTGACACTGATCCTTCCACTTTCACAAGAGGTTACTTTTACTAGTTCTTTCAGTCAGCACATTTTGATGGAGAAAACAGAAATGACCCACAGATGTTTTTTTATTTGTTGTTGCAGCGCTAGCGTTCGGGGTTACAGTGTGTCTGAACCATCTGCAGTACGACAAGTCGGTTCAAGAAGTCATTGCAGACATGACTGATGGAGGAGCCGACCGGAGCGTGGAATGCAGTGGAGAAACCGAAGCGATGATCGCCGCATTTGAATGCGTTCATCAGGTACCCATGTCTCTCTTTATGCGTGACAGGTCGAAATTTAAGATAAATGTGGCACGATTTGTCTGTAGGGGTGGGGCATGGCGGTTCTGGTTGGGGTGCCGAATATGGAATGCAAGAGGTTGAGGCTTGACACGGAAAAAGTGGTTGAGGGGAGGACAGTCACTGGCTCTTTCTTTGGGAACTACAAAGCCCGGTCTCAGCTGCCTCAACTGGTGCAAATGTACATGAACCAGGTATATAGATATATATGGATACAATAGCTTTGGTTATGTCTTTTTGTTATGGATGAATGGTTTGATTGGATGGATGGTTTGGAACAGGAATTGGAGCTGGACAAGTTTATAAAAGGGGAAGTGGCACTTTCGGAGATCAACGAGGCTTTCGATGGGTTCGTGAGAGGGCAGCAGGGCCTTCGCCCGGTGATTCGAATGCAGGAGTGATGACCACAAGATAGAAGAAGAAGAAGACAGGAAGTCATTTGGTTCATTCATGGAGTTAACTGCTAGCCATTGCTTGGTTTAGTTGTCTGGGGTGATATACTTTGGTTCTGTTCTGGGTTTTGTGGCACTTGTTTTTACAACTCTTGTGTTGGTTTTGGTTTTTGTTTCTTGTTCCTTAGTAAAATTTCTCAAGTGCTTGAAACGGTTGTAGGATTGTTTGATTCATTGGTTGATTAGAGTAGGAATCTTTAGGTTTGAGCATATTCTTGAATCTGCACTTAACTTGGCAAAAAGACCAAATCTTATAGGTAGTGTTGTACATTCTTTCTCAAGTTTAATTCACAAGAACATTTTTTTCAATCACAAAATAAAATTCACTTTTCTCATATTTTTTTCTTTTGTGGAAAGATATTTGTTTCCTACAAATAATTGTTTGTGTTGATCAAAAAATTATCACTAATTACTATGTCTAACCTTTAAACAAATATTCAACGTTTTTATTTAAATTGTATGTACTACTCAATTAATATTCCATAATACAGAATGATTATTTAAATTGTATGTACTACTATATATCTAACATTTCCAATCCAATCTTGATTTTTCATTGTTGTGATCTCAGCTAAATTATTCTTCGTTATGACTAAATTGCAAACAAACTAACTACTCTATTCCTAACTTAACAAAACAATTTAAACAATTTTTTTATTAGGCACTATATCAACCTAATTCAAATTAATGTCAAATCATTATTTTTGCATATCGTAGCTATGTTTAGATAGAATGTAATTAAATTAATTAATTACTCTCTTCCGGTTTAAAGAAACTTCGGCCTTAAAAAATGTTTGTTTTTTACATTATTTCTCTTTATTCTTTACAAACTTCCATCATATAATTTTTTTAAACTTAGTAAGAGCATGTGTAGCGGCGTGGTGAATTACTCCCACGCCCTGCCACATCAGATACACCACGCGTGGATGAGGCGACGCACAAGAATTTCACCCCTTTCTCCGTGTCATGCGAGATGTGACTCCCTTTCCTTTTTTTTACTACTTTTTTTTAATTTTTTTTGTTAAATAAGAAATATTTTTAAAAGGAGTATATCTATTTTTTATTTGAAAAAAATATAAATAAAATAAATTTAAATAATTAAAATATGTGAAAAAAATGTAAAATTGATAAAAATAATGACTTGTCATTGCATGACATGTTACTCCACTTTCGTGTCACACGCTGACTACACTATTTTTGATTAATTGATTGGATATTCACCGCGTATTATTTTATTTCTTACATGTCATTATCAATGCTCTAAAATAGAACAAAGTAAGAATGTTTTTTTGGAGAAAGGAGGACTAATTTCAGTCACACAAGATAAAAGCTTTAGGACCATTTTCATGGAACCAAACCAAACAGACACAAAACAATCGGGTCAAAGAGGCACGAGATAAACATGACCGCAAAGAAAGAGAATTCCCGCTTGGCCCATTGCCTCCTTCCCAATTTCAATATCACCATTTTGATTCTCTTCTTCCAATCTTCATCCATGTCGCGGCTGACCTGGCTCCCTTGTCGCCCTCTCCCATCCTTTGATTCTCACGACCTGATGATGCCAATAATGGCAGTATATTAAATTTGTCTCTCACCCCAGCTTCCTCTCCCCCACTGTTCAATCTCTATTTCTCTTCCCAGTTTCTTGATTCTTCGCCCCCGTAACATAATTAACAAAAAAAGGTGTTTGTTTTAGACTGGTAGAATCTTCAAGGTTGCAACTTTTCTCCTTTCTGGGCTTGGGATATTCTTGACTTCCAAAAGACTGTTCCACCTTCTTCTTCTTCTTCTTCTTCTTCTTTCCTAACCTGTGAGTTTTTTCTTTTTTGCAGAACTTCAAGAGCTTGATGAATTTAGGGTTCTTTTGTTGGGCCCTTTCATAAATCTTAACTTTTGATTTTGGTCACACTCACTCATCTGTATGTGTTTTCTTTACGTTTTCCCTCTCTTTTATTTTTGTTCTCCTGATTTTTTCAAGTGCTTAATTGGGGGATTATTTGCTTCGGGAAATATGATGCAAGGGCATGTTTATTTATGCTGCAATTTATGCATCGAAAGTCCAAGTCTTTATGAAATATAAACATTTGGGTATTCTTGAATCTGCATAATTCTTGTAATGTTAGGTTGGGTGAACTGTTAATACATATCTTATGTTTGTGACTTTGTGTATTGCTGTTTTTTTTTCTTCTAAATTTGGCTCCGAAGAAAATGCTTTTAAGCCCATTCCATTATGGTTTTCTGGTTTAGATCTTTAGTAATCCAAGATAGAGTGCAAAAAAAGTATAATTAGTGGGTTATAGTGTTCACTTTTAGTAATCCAAGGTTTCGTAGAGGGTGCAAAAAGGGTATAATTAGTGTGGAAATCAGTGTTTAACATTGTATTTATCTGCTATGTTAAACTCAATCTTTCCACTTATGGGTGTCCTTTTTAGATTCATTTGGGTGATCTTTATAGGTGGTAATACCAAAATAAGAAAAGAAAGAACATGGTTGCGAAAGACCTCAAGAAAGCCACCAAGGGATCTCCAAAAGGGGAAGTTGGAGAAATAGACACAAGTGCACCGTTTCAGTCGGTCAAAGACGCAGTCAATTTGTTCGGTGAAGGCGCTTTCTCAGGGGAGAGAAATGCAATTAAGAGGCCAAAACCTCATTATGCAGAGGCAGGTTTTTATAAGTTTTTAAATGGTTTCCTATTTTGCTCACTAATTTAAGTTAGTTGTTCTACTTTTAAGTTTGTCGGAAAATTGTTGGGATTTGTTATGCTATAAGGCAACTACTCATGTACATGATGTACTACTCAAATAATCGTACTTTGAAATCCCCGTTATTCCATATCTTTCATTAAGGCTTTGTTTATTTTAGCGGATAACCTTTTCCGGGAAAACCAGTTGCTATATGTACTAGTATAATATAATGTTTGGCCCAAAAAATCCTGAGAATCAATGAAAATATTTTCTTGTGAACTAACAGATCCTTGATGAGTTCCAAATTACTCCCGTTGTTTACCACAGATCTGTATTCTTGCCTCATGTGGTAGTACCAATCACTTTGTTTTTTAATTTGTTTTCAGAGAGCAATAGCAAAGGAAACACGGCTACACTTGGCACAGAAAGAGATAGACAAATTAAAGGAAAAGCTGAAGAATGCAGAAAACACAAAAGCCCAAGCACTCGCGGAGCTTGAAAGGGCTAAACAAGCCGTTGAGGATCTGACTTCAAAGCTTAAAATAGTTTCTGAAACAAAGGATTCTGCACTTATGGACTCTGAAGCGGCAAAGAATCATGTCGATAGCTATTCTAAAGTGATGAGTGACGGCTCTTGGAAGCTGGACTTGGAAACCGCAAGTGACCAATATAAGTCTGCATTATCCAATCTTGATGGGGCAAAGAAAGAGCTGAGGAAAATGCGCCAGGATTATAATGCTTCAGAAGATGTGAAATCAGCAGCTATGAATCAAGAAGCAGAAGCAAAGCAATCTGTGATGTCCAACTCTGAAAAAGCTGCAGAGCTTTCCAAGGAAATTACATTTCTGCAGGATTCAATCCAGCTCGTAAAACTTGCCAGTTTAAAAGTGCAGGAAGAAGAAGCTGCAATCTATGTGGAGAAGGATGTTCAGAAACAGGCATACAAGTCCAGCCTTGAAGAATCAGCTAAAAAGTTAGCTTCTTTAAGTGACGAGATCCATCCCCAGCTCACGAAAAATATGGAAACACAGCTAGGGGAAACAATGTCACAGATAGAATCGCTTCAAAGGGCAATGGATACTGCAAGGTCTTCAGATCTTGATTCAGTTCGGGCTGTCACTGCAGAACTGGATGGTGCCAAGGGATCACTGCACAAGGTAGCAGAAGAAGAAAATTTGTTGCGAACTCAGCTGGCGAATCTCAAACTGGAGCTGGAGAATGTGAGGAAAGAACACTCTGAGCTGAAGGAGAAGGAAGTAGAAACTGAATCACTCGTGGGGAATCTTCATGTTAAGCTAAGGAAAGCCAAGGCCGAGCTTGAAGCAGCACTTGGAGAAGAATCGAAAGTCAGAGGTGTTTCTGGGGAAATGATCACTACCCTCCACCAACTCAGATCAGAGTGTGAAAGTGCCAAAAAGGAAACACAAGATTCGAAAGCCCAAAGGGAATCAGTAAAGAAAGAAGGCGAAACCATCAGAATTGCACTGGAAGAAGCTGAGGGGAAGCTTAAAGCTGCACTGGAAGAGGCTGAAGAAGCAAAAGCAGCCGAAGCCAAGGCTCTCAATCTGATCAAGAATCTCTCAGAGAGAACCAGTGCAGCTCGCGCCTCCACATCCGAGTCCGGTGCCCAAATCACACTATCCAAAGACGAATACGATTCCCTACGCCGAAAAGTAGAAGAATCCGAGAGATTATCAGAGATGAAAGTGGGAGCTGCAATGGCTCAGGTGGATGCAGTGAGAGCAAGTGAGGATGAGGCAGTCAAGAGGCTGGAGGCTACTGAGAAGGAGATCAATGACATTAAAGCTGCCACTGAAGAGGCACTGAAGAGGGCAGAGATGGCTGAAGCTGCAAAAAGGGCAGTGGAGGGAGAGCTGCGAAGGTGGCGAGAAAGGGAGCAAAAGAAAGCAGCAGAAACTGCGTCGCGTATTCTTGCAGAGACGGCCACTGAGGAGCCAATGAAAAAGAACCCAAAAGAGAAGAAGGTGTTAAGGGCTAACCTCAGTGGGATGTTCAGTAAAAGGGTAAACCAAGTTGAGGGTGGTTCTCCTTCTTACCTCCCTGGAGAGAAACCCATCTGGTAAATGAGGAACTACCTCAGACTAAATATTAGTGGTTGAATCTTGAATGTATATCTCAAACTTTTGTGGAACCCCTTTTTGCTTCTTGTTTTCTACTCTTATTGTTATCCTGGCTGGAAGTTTGTATGATGATTGGTTGAGGGCCTCTTTGGAAACAAAGTGTGTAATTAGTGTTGGCGTTTTAGATATGGGTCATCATATCATAGATGACACCAAAGCTGACATCATTGTCTCGGTCGCAAAGTTGATATCATTCTTGGGTTTAAACGCTAAATCCAAAGACAATCCTTAGATATCTATTCCAAAATGCGAAAGCTTAACTCTAGTCTCCAACTCTATTGTTGAATGAGGGCAAAAATGGACATATAAGTGCATATTCGAGGCTAATTGTGATGCAATGAACAATGCATCTTTGCATATAACCTGTTCATTCTCAAGTTTAAATTCTTCATGCAATGTAAATCAAGCTCATTTTTTAGACTCAAATAATTTAGACTCGGCGTAAAGTAATTCCTTAAATAAAAATAGTTACAAAAAATAGAAATAGTTATTCGTATATTGCCGATTAAACATGAACAATTCCCTTTCCCTAAATAGGGAGGTTAATGATAAAAAAGATGTTGAAAAACTACTAAATGGAAAAAATAAATGCATATTCATATACTCCGTAATAATTTATTGTTTCTATGAAAAGATCCAAGTTTCTTGTATAAAACTTATGTTCATGCAAAAATTTATCAAAATGTACGGAGCAAGTCACTTGTTCCGTAATATATCTCATTTGATTTCAGTCACTTTTATAAATGTTGGTAGAATAAATAATGTCAGAAATTCTCTACTCTACCTCTCACCCGACTTTTCATAGACAATTAAAAGATACAATTACTCCTCAAAATGTTTTTTTAACGTTTGTGAATGTTTCCAAAAGAATGAAGTTGATGTACAAAGTGAGATAAGAATTGGACCAAATTTAACATTTTTTGTGTGAAAATAAGCCGTTTTAGAAATCTGTCTCATTCAATATCACGATAGTAATCATATATGAATATATATATATATATATATACACAGACAATAGTTGTTTGTGTGCACCAACAATTATTGTCGATATGTATACAAATTCACAAATAATTATTATCTCTATGGTGAATTGAGGTGGATTTTCAGTATATTTGGGCGGAAATTGGTAAAGTGACTAAAGTGTCAAAATCATAAGCTTTTTGTTCAAGATTTAACTGTCTCTTTTGACTACTCTTCTTCCCTCTCTCACTGGACTGCGCTGTGACTGGTGAGGAGTGAGGACCCGTGTCAAACACATTCCACGCACTCTTCTTCTCCGTACTAATGGCCACCAGCAACAGAGACGATCCTCTTGCATTCATGATCAATCCTCTCGCGTCGGCGTCCTCTCCGGTGGCCGTGTCAGACGCCGACAGCTACCTCCTAGACGGCTCTCAGATCGGGAGCGCTTCCGGGAGCTTCCAGAACGAGAGTTTCCTCGGCGGACTCGATGTCGCCGGCGGAGGGGACGCGGAGTTCGGCTTCTCCCGACCCGATTTCCGGCAGAGCCCTCTGGTTGGCACCGTCGAGTTTTACGAGCGCCACGTCTTCCTCTGCTACAAGAACCCCCAGGTCTGGCCTCCCCACATCGAGGCCACTGAGTTCGATCGCTTGCCCAGGCTTCTAGCTGCTGTTCTGTCTGCTCGCAGGGCTGATATGAAACGGAAGGTTTGTTGATTGTTTCGTCTTCAATTTACTTTGAATTTGGTGATTTGTGGTTTCAGCTCCATCGATTTCTGCTTCATTTGTGATTATTCTGCTAATTTGGGGGTTCCTTCCTTCATTCTGATACCCATTGTGTTTCAAATTTAGGCTCCATTCATACTATTTCAAAATCTTCTTCATAAACTAATTGCCTAGGTTGATGCCAAAATTAGCAGTTGCAATCTTTAGGTTACTGTCTCAGTGATTAATTGTTTGTGTTGCCTCTCTATTACCATGTAGGGGTAGGGGTAAGGTTTGAGTATGCACAACCCCTCGAGACACTACTTTTGTGAGATTTTACTGGTTTTGTTGTTGTTGGTGCCTTGGTGGTGTTATGAAGAAAAAGGGAGAAGCATAAAAGCAATTAAAGAATTTAGACTTCATTTGCATGCTTACAATGACAGTTCCTCAAGCGATTAGAGTATTAGAAACTCCTTCCCTCCCTAAATTATGTTCACACATTTTTTTAGTTCATGCCAAACTTATCCTTCATTTTAAGGAGTTCTTCATATCATTTCTCTCTCTTCTAAATAAACTCGAACCACAACTTACGTTCTCTAAAATACCGTTCCTGGTCAAACTGCGCCATAAAAAACGGACCTAGGGAGGCTCTGTTACATATGGTTTGTGTCCTAGATTCCCTGTTTTGCTAGACAAGTACTGATAATTGATAAACTATTTTTTCACTTGAACCAACCCCAATGGACACCAACTAGAAGCTGCATGTATGCAAGGATCGTCAACCTGTTAAGTCAGTTCACTTGTGTTACACATATTATATGCTTCTTTTGGTCTGAATATAACATTAGTAGTAATGTGTTGAATACTTTGTCTTTGGGTCCTACTTTACTTCGTTTTCATGGGATCCAACTAGGCTATTGTTGTTGTGGTGGTCTCAAATACTTCTTTCTTGTAAACAAAATAAACAAACTCTAGACACTCACATTTCACTTTTCAAAGTGGATAACTTAATTTTGGGATGGAGGGAGTATTGAACAACAGCTAGCCAGTGGGCCGTTGAGTAAAAGCAAGGGTGGATGGCGTAAATCTATGCTACACCCCTCTTAACCTGCACTTGAAATATACTCCGTAGTAATGAGGATTGATGATATTCTCAAAACCATGCGTAATAAGCCACATTATTATCATAAAATAAAAGCTGTTCTATGTTCTTTATTCTTGAATCTATAATTTAGAGCACATAATTTTTTAAATACATATCAACCCCCTTTTTCTGATTGGAAAGATAATGTTAAAAGCATATAAATGAGGGGAAAACCAGTAGGTTGGACGTTAAATGATATTGCAGTCTAGCACAATATTGTCAAGCTATTGTCTATAATTCAAGAATACAAATACATAGGACACCAACTGATCTATCACACTATTGACATAACACTTAGAATTTAAAGTTATTTATGTATTCAAGCTCAATACCACGAAGAATACTTCCCATATTGGCTTTTAGTTTCTGGTATATGTCACTGCTGGGTTGTTTCTGGATGGGTTTCTTTCTATTTTGATGCTTCTGTTATCCTGTAAATTTGTATTCACTGCATAGGGTGGCTTATATATTGAATCTTATGGAAGTGAAGGAAGACAGAGGACCTTATATCTTGATTCTTGACTAACCCTATGTAAGAACTAAGAAGAGGGGTATTTTTAGATGGGAAGGGGAGCTTCAACAAATTTTTATTCCAGGGGAAGAAATAGGGATATATTTGTTTGTGGATATGACCAAGATATGACGATTGACCATTTGCTTTTTTCACTTTAAGACCCGTTTGACAATATGTGAAGGACGTGATGGAACTGAGACATCAAATGGGGATGTGTTAATCTTTCCGGACATGATCAGATACAGGTCAGGATAGTGACAGATATGTGATTTATTTGGAAGCTTAGTTTCATTCTCATGTGCCTAATGCCAATGGAGCTAAGATAGTCGTTTTGACAACGTTTTTGCTTTGGGTAAATAATGGAATATATCAAATGACACATTAAACTCCATTGCTTCTTACTTTCTATGACATTTTTGGACAATAATTGGATCAAGGGTTTTTAGGGGAAACCGCTCTGTTTTTTACCAGTTTAAGGTTTCATATATCTTGACCCCTTGACACCCCAACAAAGTTGGGATTATAGTGGGTTTTTTTTCATTGCCATCACATAAGCCTTTATACATGTAGATGGAGGGAAGGGAAGCTATGCTATTTATTTTATGTTTTTACTCTTATATATTTAGATGGTTGGAAAGAATGCAAAGTTAAAAAACTGCTCGTATATAGAAATATGTGACTTAACTAAACATATACTCCCTCCGTCCCTATTTTGATTACAATTTTTTTTCTCTTCTCGATAACTTTTGTTTATTTACACGATTTCATTAAGTATTTGATAAAATAAAATATTCTTGTCACCTCTTGTTTTGTAGAACTTTTGACGTAGTTTTTTTATTTGTAATTTTTATATCTTATTGATATACCAATTTGTAAATAAAATGATTTCAAAAAGTGAGAAATTTTTCCTCGTAACCCGCAATTTGTAATCAAATTGGGGATGGAGGGAGTATGTACTTTTAATCTAAGACGGACACATAAAGAGGAATTAGTGAAACAAAAATCATCCCTCCCCTCCAAATTCACTGAACCAAACCAGCCCTGAGAGTTTTTTTTTTTTAAATCTAAAACTGCAGGAGATTGACTCATTTTGATGTGGATACATTTGTTGAGGAGGTACTTGTGAAAGACTGTGTATGGTTGCCTGGAACTCCAGAAGCTCTTAGGGGATGGTATGTTTTTGTATGCTGTCATGGTACAAGGGATCGCAGGTCCGGTTATTGTGGGCCACCCATAGTTAATAGGTTTAAAGAGGAGATAGAGTCACGAGGGCTTAAAGGTAAAGTGTCCGTTAGCCCATGTTCACACATTGGTGGCCACAAGTATGCTGGGAATTGCATCATATTTGGGCCTAGTGGTAGCAAGGATGTATCAGGGCATTGGTAACTATCATCTCTCTTTCAATTTAGTCTCTATTCTTATTCTTATTTTGTCCTTTTAGGTAGGGATAAGCTGATAAGGCATACCATATATGTACACCCTCCCTCCCTACACTCCACTTTTGGCACACTTTACTATGTTGTATTCTAATGTTTGGGTGCTGTATTCTAACTGTGTCGCAAACGCAATTGAGTGAATGTATCTTAACTCTTCACATGTTATTATAGGTATGGGTATGTGTCTCCAGATGATGTTCCTACCTTGCTGGAGCACCATATTGGAAAGGGAGAACTTGTGGATTTCATGTGGAGGTAAATATCTTTAGCTGTTACATTTGAGTTGTGTCCATAATGAAGCATGAGGTGTTTCTATTTTTTCAATGTTTTTCATTTGAAAAAATATAGCTTATATAAGTGATAGTGCGAGAGGCTGTTAGCAACCCCTCTTCCATTTCTCTCTTGAGGGTGATTTTGGCATTTCCTAGCCATTTCCGTTCCCATACACTTCTATCTGGTTTTTCAGGGGACAGATGGGACTGTCAGAGGATGACCAAGAAAAGTCTCAGAGACTAAGGCTCCAAGTCAATGGCAAGTCCTACCTGGAAAGTGGGTTAGAAAAATATATTCATTCAAGCCAACAGCCAATCAACGGCACGTGTGGATCTCAGGCGGATGGTAGTACACAATGTTGCCCGTCAAACGGGAGCTTTCTTTGTTGTCAAAAGAGCAGTCCATTACCGGACCAAAGAACCAATTACGCTCATGATGGCGAGGTGTCAAACTTTAAACTTGAAAGCATAAAGAGTTTGAGGATACGAAGTAAGGGCCCTAATGGATCTCAGGTACGCAAAGTTTGCTCTGTACCTTCGTGGCCTGAACACTGGGTGCGTGAAGATACTTACGCAGTTCTTGCTGTCATTGTTGCTGCCATGTCAGTTGCTTTCACATTCAGCTGCTTCAAACAACACAAGTAACTTTACCCTTCTGCACTTTGGTGTCATACTACGTAGTTGTGATTGTAAATTTAGTCGGAATGTGTTTCGTGTAATATACAAAACCACTAAGTTCTGTATATTGTGTCCATCAAGACTGTGTATCTAATCTATGTTATTCTAAAGCTTTGTGAATATGATTCTCTCAAGGAGTAGATGTAAGGTTTATGTACATTTTGTCCCTCGCAGACTTTATTATTAGAGTGCGATATATACAGACTAGTACCATGTAATTTATTTAGACTCAATTTAGTCCTCATTCATAAATGCTGTGTTACATAGGTGACCAAGTTGGTGACTAAATTGAGTATGAAAATAAGCCCAAAATTTAGTCAAAAGACAAAAAAATATCCTCATCATTGAAAACCAAACATGTATGAGCGCTAACTTAGGCCTAACATCTCACCAGATCAAATCGACTTTTCAACAAAAAAAACAAGTTGGGCAAATTGTGTATAGAAGATTGAGAAGACATTCTTGAGAAAGTTTTTTTTATGCCTTTCAACTGGTGAATCTCTCAGTTAAGGTGTTGAAGATGGATTCAGCCGCCACGGCTTGGAGGTGGGGAGGTGGAGGGCGCGGGTGTCTCAGGCAATCAACGAACCTCCAAATGCATCTGCAGATGGGCCGGCACCAGGCGAAGATGATGCCGACCTGTGCTATGACTCCACCTGTGAAGACAACTATGGCCATGGGCTCCATTCTTGTTTATAAACAGAGTATTCTTCCCTGCCACAAATGGTAAAAGTTCATATTGTGTGGAAGAATGGGGGTTAGAGGAGGGGCTAATAAAATATGCTATGGGGGGTGGGAATGTGTCTTTGGTAACGCTTGGCATTAATTTTTCTGCAGTAAATCCTCTTCCACATTCATTGTTTTGGCTTTGTTGTAAGACTTGTAACGGTGGGGTTTTCATGACATTGGAACCACATGTCATGGGATACGCTCCGGTGCCCCGTTCATAAAGTTGACGATTATTACCCCCTAATCTTTGGACACCCACCCTCGAATCCTCGATGTCATATTATGACACAGGCCATTTGAAGGGCCCCAACAGTGAGATTGTTTAAATTTTGTTTCAAACTTTCAACCTAATACTCATATCCAAAAAGAGTCTTTATGGCAAAGAAAGTTGAGCCATAAAGTCTAATTTCAAAAAAAAAACAAATTTTAGCAGTTTAATTTTTTTTAAATATAGAAATAGGTGTCACAAGATAAGTGTACTATATTTTGTTAAAGCAGCAAAAAACTAAAAATATTCCCCGAGTAATTATAATTGAAAATTTTAGTGGTTATGCTTTTTTTTTTAGAATTGTGAGCTTCAATTAACATCACTTAGGAGCCTCTAACATTACGTTTGGTTCAAGGAGTATGCAACGGGAATTAGGTAGAAATTAATCAAATTATTACTATTTCTTATTTGGCTAGAGCAGAAAAGAACGAGTAAAAGAAAATGCAAAATATACTAAGAAAAGAAAAAACTAGAGGATTCCTTTTATTTGATGAGGAAATGAGAAAAAACAATTTTATTTTCTTTTCCTTTCAAATTCTTTGAACCAAACATAATGTAAAGGATCACCAACACTAGAGACTACTATTATTGGCTATGTCTACATTTTTTAACGAACATACAAATTAATGGAGTAAAAAAAGCTACAGTTCAGACTATTCTCAATATCACAATTTTTCTTCCAAATATCTTTCAGTTTTGCATTCTCCACATTGAGATTTTAAAAAACGTACATATACTATGAAACAAGACTATTTATACGAACAAATAGATATTTAATTGGTACAAAAAATAAGGGGTATACTTGAAATTTTGGTATTTAATATGAACATTAATTATGCCTGGTTAAAGAAAAACTATACAAAAAATAATTTTTCATGTTTGGTTAGTGAAGAAAAAAAGAAAACTAGAAGTGAAAGAGAATTGGAAGAAACACTTATGTAAGAAGAAGAAAAATAGAATATCTTCTATTTTGGTGAGAAAAATGAAAGAATTTTTTTATCATTTTCTTCTGAATCAAATACAATGAAAAAATTCTATTAAAAGTTGTCATAACCGAATTTAAATGTTAAGAATTTGCTATAAAGAAAAGCAAGGGAATAACAATATTGGGTATTTGGGTTGACGCTAAATTAAATAAGCAAAAAGTACTTCCAAAAAACCGAGCAGCCGATATCACGGTTCCTATATTACAGGTTGTTACACGATTAGAGCAACAAGCGGGGATAGCTCAGTTGGGAGAGCGTCAGACTGAAGATCTGAAGGTCGCGTGTTCGATCCACGCTCACCGCAAACATTTATTTTTTTTCTCTCCCCATTGCCACGTTGCATAGACATTAAACTTCTAATTAAGCCAGCTTTTTTTTAAATTAAAAAACTCTGTTCTCATCAACACAAAACAATACCATGATTTCTGAATCTCTTGTCATCATCAACATTTTAAAAAAAATTCTCATCAACATAATTTTCTTAAGAAAATGTTCTCACAAGTCACAACACATTTAAAAAAAAAATTCTCATCAATATAATTTTTTTTTAATTTTGTTCTCATCAACACAAAAACATTACTCTGATCTTTGAATCTCTTGTCATCATTAACACAAAAACAATATACTCTGATTTGTGAATCTCTTGTCACCATTAATTAACGTTCAAGAACATCATCGTATCCTTTTCAACAACAATTTCAGAAGAAGAAGAAAAAAAAACATCAAACCAGAATAACACATGGCCGCCTACTTCAGAAAAAATCAAACTCGAGGTAATTATCAGAGTTCGGTTGGCACTGAACATCTCCGGCGACGCTTTTCGGGTCACTGGCCGCCACCGGGGCCCGCATTCTCTCGAACTCTACCGGTCTCGGGACCTCGGGCGGGCTCGCACACCGGATCAATGCCCAGTTCACACCTTCGAAGAACGGGTGCTGCTTGATTTCCGTCGCTCCCCTCTTGTAGGCCAACCGGTTCTGCGGCTCCTTCACTAACAGCCCTCTGATCAGGTCTCGGGCAGAGAAGCTGACCATCGGAGATTCCGGGAACCTCAACGGCTGCCCGACGACGTTGAAGAGGGTGGCCCGGTTGCCCGACCCTTTGAACGGGGTTTTCCCAAAGAGCAACTCGAAGATGAAGATCCCGAACGTCCACCAATCCACCGCACTCCCGTGCCCTTCGCCCTTGATGATCTCGGGCGCCAGGTACTCGTGGGTCCCGACGAACGACATCGAGCGGGCCCCGGTCGGCTCGGCCATGAGCTCCGGCAACGGGCTCACCTGGTTCCCGATCTCGTTCTTCGCCTTCTTCTCCTTCTTCTTCTTTGACGAGAAGAGGCGGGGCCCGAAGCACGAAGTGGGGACCGCGCAGGTCGGCTGGATGCACGAGGGCTGGACGCAGTAACCGCCCTTCGTCTCCGACTCGAGCGACGCGGACGACGACTTGATCAGGGTCGGGCTGACCGAGCACCGGAGGGAGAGGTCAAAGTCGGTCAGCATGATGTGTCCATCTTCACGGACCAAAACATTTTCTGGTTTAAGGTCGCGGTACACAATGCCGAGCATGTGAAGGTACTCGAGAGCCAAGAGAACCTCCGCGACGTAGAACCTGAAATCCAGCCATAGTAAATAAAACCATTATTTCAAAACCAATATTGGGTACAACAACAATAAACCCAGTAAAATCACACAAAAAATAGGATCTCTGGGGAGGCTGTTTCCTAGAGCCTAAATAACAAATGTTTTTAGAAACAATAAACATTAAGGCTGTGTTTAGAACCTCAAAAAGAAATAATGTTAGGGCTATGTTTAGATTACGGAAAAAGAATTCCTAGGGGTACGTTTTGATTCGGAAAAATTCAAGGTGAAAATCATTTTCTTGTTGTTGGAAAATGAATGTGATTAATGGTTTTTTTAAAAGCATATGTTAAGATTTTATAGTCTCTATATAATACAAATAGGCTAATAAAACGGTCCGAACAGATATAAGAAACAAATCGATTGAGTTTGAGCAAATATTCAATTCCCCCACACTTTCTCTCCTTCAAACTTTCCCTTCTATTTTCGTGGGTTGTGTTACAAACACACCAAAAACCACAAATGACACCAAGATTGACACCGCTAGCGTCTCACAGACAATAATAACTATGCGTGATTGTGCGTCGGATGGTGCATACCTTAGTGTATCCCTACTGAGGTTAGAGTGACATTTTCCTATTTTCATCCCTATTTTCTTTCCCTATCATTATGGGTTTGAATAAATATCTGAAAATTGAATCATTGAGTTCGAACCAACTCTATACTTTTCTCACAAATTCTCTTTCCTCCCCGATTTTCTATCCCCTAGCATTTTCGGAGTTCTAAACCTTCTCTAGGCCATTTGCAGAGGAAAAGAAAGTCATGAAAGACAAAAATGAAGGTAGAATATATGGAAGCAAGATCAAGAGCCATACTTGACAGCTTGTTCCGGAAAATGCTTCCCCGGTTGCTTCTGCCTAAGCGTGTGCAAGTCACCTCCCGGGCAAAACTCCATCACAAGGCAAGAAAACTTCTCCGTCTCGAAATGGGTGTACAAACTAGGAAGGAAAGGGTGGTCTAGGGACTGCAGTATCTCTTTCTCTGTTTGGGAACGCATCAATTTCTTTCTCCCTGCCAGTGAAGCCTTGTCCATAACTTTCATGGCGAAATAACAGTTTGTGCCACACAACTCAGAGAGATACACACTTCCAATGTCGCCGCTCCCCAACTTCTTCAGCAACCTGAAGTGTCTCAAATCCAAAGCCCCATCTCTGGCTCGGACCGCCTGTATGGCTTCCCATCTTGAGTCATTTCCTTTATGGGGTTTATTAGCGCCGCTGCTCAAACTGCTGCAGGTGCTTTCGTCACTTAAGTCGCTGCTGGTGCTGCCTCTGTACATGCTGCTCTTTCCACTCTCGCTGGTTTTGGCAATCCCACTTGATTTTGCAAAAGTGTTGTCGGCATTGCCAACTTCTGCAGAGGCTGAGCTGTCTTTGAGTGTGCCACCTCCTCCTGAGGCCTTCTTTTCCGGATCAAATCTTGCTTCGGGTGCTTTCTGGGAATTAGCCAAATTCAAGCTCGACTCGAAGTCGTTGGCAAGAAACTCTTTTGACCTTAAACTCTCTAAATTGCCACTCTCTGGAATTCTTGTTGAAGATGTATGCCTATCGGTACCAGGTTTCGACGCCATGTGTAAGAAGAAAGATTGAATCTTGAAGAGCTAGCCAAACACGTCACTCGAAAACCCCTCTTCGATTGAGAGGAAAACCCATCATCACAGAAGATCTGTAGCATATGCAGCCAAGAGAAAAAGAGAAATTAGCATAACATAGATCAGTGATCTACACACAAAAGTTGAGTAAATTGAGATGTCCCAACACAAACACTGATTGTGCAGCTAACAGAAGTACGATATAACTAAGTCAACATTAAAAAAAGCAATAAAAAAAAGTTCGATACTTTCTATATCAGGATAACAGGATGAAATTAGGGCCCAAATGAAAGGAGAAAGAAGAAGAAAAACAGCTAAACACACAACACGCAATATAAAGAACAGATAGGCTGTAATTAAGACCCATAATTGCATAAAACTAGTTGACAGCTGATGAAATCTCACTTTATTTCACTCCCAGAACAGAAATCTAGTAGGAGGGTTAGATCAATTTTCATCACAGGGGAAGGTAATCATAGGAAGAAATCTACCTCTATCAGAAACTCAGAGACTTGAACTATCAGATTCAGTAGACAAAGCAAGAGAAGAGAAGAACTACAGATAAATAGAAGGGAAAGGAAATGGAGGAAATTAGAAGGGGGGAAATTGAGAGCACACAGATCTTGGGCAAATGACCCACGCTCTTTTCCATGGCAACCCTACAAAGATGGATCGGACCCATATGTGCTAATAAAACAAAGTAAAGAAGGCCATGGAGGGAGAAACAAACCCACCAAACAAAATCACTGGGCCAGTTCAAAAATCCAAGAAAATAAGCATCCTTGCAGAAAAAATTGGTACCTCAAATCACAAAGATCGGATCTTTTTCCTTCAGAGTTCTCTAAGATTTAGCAATGGAGGAGAAGAAAATCTAAAGAAAAAGGGACCTCATCAAATCAACTTTGTATTGAGGAAAGAAAGAAAGAGCCTTCGGGACTTGAGTGTATTCTGGGTAATAAAAAAAAGGGGAAAATGATGCTTGTCTGCAAACTAATTCACCCTTCGGTACTGAGTTATTACATCTCCGTAAACAAATCAAACTTTTTTAAAATGCAAATCAAACCTTTTTAGGTGGCAAAAGAAAAAGATACTGAATACTAACCCCTCTTGAATATCGACCAAGTATTCTTTTAAATTCATCCAAAAAATCAAATTAGAGTAACTATCAAAGTGCGGGGTGTGTTAGGGTCAAGCCAGATTTGGAGGGTTTACCGCGAGAATTAAATCGTTAGAATTATCAATTTTTGGTTTGATCGAATCATTGTAGGTGTCTCTAATTCAACTGATGTCATAATATGACGTTGAAACACAATCTCAAAAGATCCTCGCCGTTAAAAAATTGATAACAATAATACTCCATATTTCATATATCTTACAAAATGATTTTATATTTATCAAGATGTCTTGTTCAAATTGTAAGTTGTACGATATTACCTAAGCAAAGTCACAAATTTTAGTCTTAATATGTAAGAAATCCTCTTACGAGTTGCGAAACTCATACACTAAAACAAGGTGCCTGTCACAGTCGAATCTAGATGTAGTCGAGACAAAACTCAAATTAGTATTTGATAGATTTTAGCCCGTCAACTATGGGTGTACGAAGAACAACGATAAAACAATAATAAAACTCTCAAAATATGATCTTAATGTTGATTGTTTTAGCTTGATTCGGCTTGAATTTACCATTGAGATTTTCTGTCTATTTATAGTTTACATAATACGGCATGTATGGTAATTTATCGTTGTCCAGGTTTCTCGTCATGATTGCTCTGATGGGCACCAATTATGAACAGGGAACGGTCATCAATCTCCACGATTTGTGGGATTGATCGTCTCACTCTTTGCCAACTCATCCACGCCGAGGCCCAAACTTTCATAAGAATTCATTCGGCCCACTCTACAAAATGTCACAATAACTCATTGGGCCGATCTTATATGAGCTCGGCCTGAGTCAAAACTCCAATTAGTGTCTCGTTTGGCAAAAGCGTTAAAATTTAGTGTTAACGTTTTGAAAAGTGTTATCTAACGGTAGCCTTTTGTAAATTGGCATTAGCATTTTAAAAATTAATTTATATTATTGAAATTTTATTCAAAATGATAATACTAATCGAAAACGTTATTCTCAAACACTGCCTAAATGGATGTGGACAACCAAAAAATAAATACTCAGTATATAACGTTTCATTTTCTTGTACCAAAAAAATATCTTTCTATTTTAAAAAACCATTGGTGTGGCTCACTCAGTTTTCTATTATAGAACTCAAGTAAACATGTGAGCAACTTGATTCCGTATTTTTTAATCATAAAACAATCTTTAAAAAAAACAAAGGAAAAAAAAGAATAAGAGGGAAGAGGTAGTATTTGTATTTTCATCCAATAGACTAAACAAACATATTAGTCTTATCATTCAAAACGTAAACTCGTAAAGAGGTTGACATTTCTTAATTAAATTATTTTAGTCTCACTTTGCAACACTAATGTAAAAGGTTGATTCGACATTGTAATAACATATTCTTTCATTCTCTTTTGTTTGATTAGTACGGAATACGATTTTTTCATACATTAAAAAAGATTGAATGCAAATGTGACGTACATTCAAATTCATTTCGTTTTGAAGTACAACAATCATAGCAAAACTAATCAAAAAGAATGGATTTTGTTCTCTCTATCTTGTGGGATTTTCGACATTAATACTTTCATGATATTTTAGACATGCTTTTCTTCATTTCTAATTAATTGATCGATCATTATGATTTTTGAAATATCTCAAAAGTTAAATGAATATAGATGGATATGTTAATATTCATTCAACATTTGATATACCTCAAAATTATTTATAATTTTTTTATCATTAATGATTTATTACAATGTAGTATTTGTTTATATTAAGTTATCGTCCTCAGTGGGGATCGAGCATGGACTTTTATGGTTAGTTAATTATTAGGAAAAAAAGAAAGTAAATTATTGTTGTTTACTCCCCCAATTAATCCCTAAAAATACAAATAATAAACTAGTGGAAAAAATAGAAAGGGTAAAAAGAATGATTGTAAAATCCAAAACACAATCCATTAATCAAATTAAGTCCTTATGGTCATCAAAGCCCAAAAAAAGTAATCCGACGCATAGGAATAATGAAATGAAATTGAATGGGGGGCTTGGCTTGGCTGATGGGTCAAAAGAAAGATGATAAAAGCAATAAAGCTTTTCACCTATTTTGTCCTCTCAAGCACCGCTGTCTGTCTGAATTATTAAAAAAAAAAACACTTGTAGCCCCCAAATCACTCCAACCTCTCTCCCATGCTTTCTTGGACCCAACAATAATTTCTAAGGTAGTATCTGTTTATACTATTCTCAATTTATAAGATAGTATCTGTTTATACTATTCTTAATTTAATGACCATAAAAGATTCATACTTTCAATTCTGATGGGACTCGAATCTGGATGAACTTTCACATAAATATTGGAAGTTTTTTCTCCATTCAATTTACTTGTCCTAAAAAAACAATAATGGAACAAAAGTAGTGTGTCACAATCATGAAGCCCACTGGTCGTCCTATGATAGCATGGACATGGTCCGGATCTCATTCTAACCCTAACCCGGGTAAATAAAAATAGAAAAAATAAAAATAATTACAAATAGAACGGACATTCCCGAGCCCACGGAGTTTCACCCACTCCGAAAACAACAAAGATAATGCCAAGCAGAGGTTCAATTCACCCCAAAATAGAGATAATGGTGTCAACTGTTATATCGGTACCCGCCTCAGTTACCTCCCGTTCATCCAACCGTTGATCACCCTCCATACGGCGATCAATGGTTGAGATGTGTCCTTAGCAACTATTAGCTTAAGTACCTATCATTTACTAAACCACGGAGCAACCCATTTCACGGCTAATACTCCATCCAGCCTTGACAAACATAAAATCCACACGGCACTTATTCTTTTTTATTCATAAATTTGTATGGAAATAAAAATAATTTACGTATTAAAAATTATATTATAAAATTTATAAAATTAAAGATGATAAAAATATGTTATTTTAACAAATAATTAGTGAAAGCAGAGAATTAAAAAAAAGTTACTTAGAGCCAATATAGTAGTAGCTAGGAGAATCTATTTTGGGACAGAATGAGCAAACAACATTCAAATATACAACTATCACATTCCGATTTTTTCCTTTATATCATTTGTTATACTCATATCATAAAATATATAAGAATAAAATATTTTTTAGTACCTGAAGTAGACACTTCCGTTTATACCTAAATAGAAATAAAAGAAAGTTCATACCAATATTCTCAAATTCTGGCAATTATATACAGTGGCGGATCCAGAAACTTAGATGGGGACACCATTGGTTGGGGGTTCCGTGGAAGTGCCCCGGATTTTTTAAAAATAAGTTATATGAAATGACAAAAAAATAATGAATTTTATTTTAAGCATTTATTGAATGTAAATTAGTCATTATTTAAGTAAATGTCCATCATTACTGGATATTATTCCTCCCACTACACATTATTAAGTCCAATTTAGGGAATAAAAAAATTTAAGTTTTACATTGAAAAATGAATTCTGTTTTTAGTCTTATTTAGTGCAAATTTTACTTTATACAATTACTTCTAAGCTCAATAAACAACATCGAAACACCGTAGTTCATGGGATATCTATACATTCACACTCGTGCTCCGGAAATTAATATACGTTCATACCGATGACTCCTGGTTGAATCAATGGTTGTCTGGTTAGCGTCTGAGAACCGATGCATGTGAATATAAAAAAGTTATGGAAACAGCAGTGTTTCTTATCGAACTACAAGTGATTATATAAACTCACACAATTATTCTAAGAGTAATATAGTGAATTTTTCTTTTAATTCTAGATTAGCTATAAATATTCTTTTCTTCTTATTCGTTCATGCAAAGCACAATGATAATTAATAATAATAATAATAAGACATTGAATACATGTCCAAATATAATGTCATGTCACAAATGTGTGTGTTCTCCCATGCATCTCTCTTCTCACAAAACACAACATTTGACGGGTGATATGTGATACATACATAACAGCACATAAAAGTGGACAAACAACTAACAACACCCGACCAACAACTGCCAATTATGTATAATTAAGCCATGTCTACCTTATGATATCTTATCAACTGAAAGATTTCACACCAAAATTATTCTTTGAGCTTATATAGCTAGTGTGGCCTACATATGTACCCCTTATATATTCTCTCTGAAATCAATAATAACGATTTAACGTCACATATTTAAAGAAATACATGTTGGAAAAAGGAAAAAAATGTGCATTCATAGCTTGAATATTTTCGTCATTCCAACTTCATATTGGTATGATATTTTCTGTTTTTGAGTAGAGATATTATACTTCCTCTTAGACCAATTTCTCCTCCCAAAAGTCTCAAACTTATCATAGGTTGAATATTTTCTTCCTGTCTTAGTTTTAACTCGAGTCAAAAGTCTATATAATACGAAGTCCAATGACGTGAGTTTGGAACCTCGATTCTAATAACCAAATTTTGGAATCTTGACTTTTGATGACTGAAGACTACACATAAGAAATAATCGTAACAAAAATCTAGGGCATGTTCGAGAATAACGTTAGTGATTAGCGTTTTGAAAAGGCTATCTACGAATTGCAATTAATAGTAGCGTTTTCAAAGGCAATCTGTACCGTTAAAATTTTATCCAAGCCGCTAACCTCTAACGTTATTCCCAAACGAGCCCCTGGACAATTGGAATATAATTAAAATTGAAAACAACAAATCCCACGTATACTCAATCTTGATCGAATTAGAAACATCCCCACTCTTCATCTATGGAAATGAACATTAATGTTGTCAATCAATAAAACAAATTTGGAAATTATCTTAATTAATTTAGTTTCCTTATAAAGATTTTCATAATAATTACGCAGTAAAATTAGAAGTATTTTTATTATGGAGTATATCTTTCCTCACAAATCTTTTTCTCATCTGATCCAATTTAATTATTTCCAACCCATTAATTTAATTTAGACCAAACTAATTGTAGGCTTTGTTTGGTAACAGTGTTTTGGATTAGCGTTAGCATTTTGGATAAAATTTTAATGGTGTAGATTAATTCTTAAAACGCTAATGCTAAAGGCTATCGTTGGATAGCTTTTTCAAAACGCTAATGCTAATCTCTAATGCTGATGTCAAACGGGGCCGTAATGATTCTGTATTGCTCTATCCTTTCCCTTTTTTTTAATCTGCTCAAATCCCAATCCGATTATCCAAATTTACCCATTCTCAAATCTCAATCACTACAACCTAAGGTAAGTCAATTTTATATTCCATTTTTTAAAACAGTTTCTCTTTTATTTATTTATTTTTTTATTTTCTCTAAACCCCTTTCAATTTTGAAAAAAATAATTAATGTATTTAAATAATAAATAGAGTTATTGCAATATACTTAAACACTAAAGATCAGCTGCCTAAAGTTATTGCAATAAAGTATTTAAGTAAACTGTGTCTTTTTTAATCTTCAACATCAAAAGATATAATTAAAAAGTCAAATTACGAAAATATATTCGTGAAAAGTTAAAATATGAAATAGTGTAGGTTCAAGATTCAATTCATACTTCATAAGTTAGCAAGAAATCTAGATTCAAAGTATTTGCTGAACTGTTGATTTGTACAAAGATTTGATATATATATTGGTTGAGTTTTGTGGCTGATTTCATTTGGGATGCGTGTAGCTATTGGATTTTTTGAAAGTACCAAAAAAAAAGTATTACTCCGTATTTTTTGGTAAGCATAAAACTTGAATTTTTTGGAGTATAAAGTGTTCTTTTTTAAATTCTAAAACCGAAACAGTTCAAATGACAATGAATCCAATGTCATAGCACAGTCTAAACTTTTTGTAATATTCCGCTTAAAAAATTGATGGTTTCTACCCCTAGCCCATCTCTAACCCCCCTACACTCCCCGTCTACCCCACTCGCCGCTAGAAAATCAAAAAGAGTTTTCGAGCTTTTTATGTTAGAAGGCAATCAATTTTGAATTTTCTTTATAAGAAATTTTCTCCCAAAAAAGAAGTCTATTTTGGTACTTCATGACACAAGTACACAACTCATATTGGCTAACGGGGGCGGTTTCCGTAACATTATCTGGCAAAAATTGATTCTAAAATCAAAATTAACATGGAAGTACAATTAAAGGTGGTAGAGGGGGTGTTCGAGTCGTGTCGGTGAGGAGGATTTACCGGATGGGTTAGGGGATAAGAACCGTCAATAATACGAGCGGGCACTGGAGCACCCCCGGATCATCTCAATCATGACATATGATTCTAATGTCATGGAAACGTCATCGATAGGCAAAAATACCCGATATTTTTTTCTCTTTCATGGCAATGTTAACCAGGACCGGGCAATTAGACATGTCGAATCGAAAATCCAATACCAAATTGGTCTAGTCCAATGCATAAAAAAATTGACCAGGAATGACATGGAAATAATCAGACAATAATCCACTTCAACTAGCCAAAATATTAAAAATTTCGAATTGATTCAGGATAAATTATAACTAAAAAAAATCAAAATAAAAATAAAACATTAAAAATATACAGAATATAAAATGAGAATTCTAATTTTTTTTCCCTCAAATATATATGAGTTAAAAGATATTTACAGTGTCAACCAAATGTTACAAAAAAATATTATGAAATGTTTATACACAGTTTCACATTACTACAATATAAATTTCTATTTTTTAATTATAAAAACAGTAAAAACAATATACCGGTTTTTTTCATTTGTGGACAATAACATTCTCTAACACATAATTATGGTTATAAATACAAAAGTCAAAATATACACAAACTTTGTGCTTCCAATTAAGAAAATAAAATGATTTAAAATCATTAAAAAAAAATACTCGTAAAAAATGAAAAACACAGATGAACATGACTACATGAGAGCTTCGCCCACCTCATTCCATGTCTTAATCCGTTAATTAGCATAATTTCCTCACTATTTATTGCTCCAAATATGGAAAATCCGCACCGTCTTCTCGCGCGATTCACGCATGTATGCTGATTCGTCTATATGAATCACTCCTTTTCGCAGGTTTTTTTTTCTTTAAATTCTTGGCCATAGCTGTTAAGATTTGGAGTTCCATCTTCAATTTCCCCCTGCAAGGAGAAAGTAATTCGAATTTTTAACTGCGGCGGCGGCGGCGGCGGCGGTGGTATGATCATAGAGTAAGCGGCGGCGATGGAAGGCGGA
The DNA here is from genome assembly GCA_003260385.1 of Cuscuta australis. NCBI lineage: Eukaryota > Viridiplantae > Streptophyta > Magnoliopsida > Solanales > Convolvulaceae > Cuscuta > Cuscuta australis. Next base: position 3,627,293 of record NQVE01000192.1, read on the forward strand.
GAATCAGTGTGGTGTAGGAGTGAAGACAAGGTGTTTGAGATTGGTCTGGTCAAGTATGGAGAAGGGACGCCTAACAGATGGGCAAAGATTGCAGATTTGCTCCCCCAGAAAACCGCCATGGACGTCGAGCTACACTATCGAGTTCTTCTGTCCGATGTGGCCGACATTGAGGCTGGCCTTATTCAGCTTCCCAGTTACAGTGTGGCAGCCGACAAGAAGATCAAAGAGCGCAGGAAACCTGCTAGCCAATGGTCTGCTGAGGAACACAAGTATGTTTGGTTTGATGCTTTTTCCACTCTACTTAGTTTCTACTACTCATTAACCCCAAAAATATCCTAAGCAAGTTGGTTGTGCTAAATTTGATATAGTGTAAATGTGTAATGCCTTTCCAAGACTCTAAATTTGCTAATCTTTTGTGGAGTTGGTTCCTTACACTTTTGTTGGGTTGGTTCGTTTACAAATTTTAGTTCAACCAACATATAAATCGAAAACATAGCAATAGTTGGTGAGATACAAAATTTGTGCCTTAACCAAATTAAAAATTTGTATCCTTGTAAGGGATGACTCTTTTTATGGGATGAAAGAAGTATTGATAAGAGATCGGTCCACGCGTCTTGGAATGTCAAAGCCAATGAGTTTATAAGGTTTCGGGTTGGAGTAGCTATTAATGGGTTCAACTCAAACTTGTAGTATGGTTTTACTGATTTGCATTCAGCCCAACGACGACGATGTTTGGTTGTGGGGTCTAATACTCTAATGTAATATTTGATGTATTATCTAGGTTATACCTTTATTATCCTCCGTGTAGATATTTTATAGCGTGTATTTTCGATAAATGCAGAACAAGAAACCCATAAAACCCCAAAAAAAGTAGGGTGTGGGGAGGATGTGTGTACGTAGACCTTACCCTATTCGAAAGTAGAGATGTTGTTCCCAAGAGACCCCCTGTATGTAACTGTACATACTCTGAAATCGTCAAATATATATCCCTTTACTGCCGTGAAGTTTACCATCAGTGTTACCACATTAATATTCTGTGTTTTTCTCTCTTTGACCTTGAGCGTTCTTAGTTGTTCTAAAACCATTTTGTTGTTTGTGGTTTCCTCTAAAGTTGTGATCTCTTTTGGGGTTTCAAAATGAATGGCAGGAGGTTCTTGGAAGGGCTAAATAAGTTTGGGAAAGGAGATTGGAAGAGCATAGCCAGGCAGTGTGTTAAGACAAGGTCAGCTACTCAGGTTGCTAGCCATGCTCAGAAGTACTTTATTCATCTGGAAAAGGATGTCAAGAACAAGAAGAGATCGAGCATCTATGATGTCTCCTTGGACTAACAGTAAAAACACAATTTCAGCTTCATCTGTTTATCATTCTTTTTTTTTATTTTTTACCAAACTTCCATTTAACTTGACGGATCACTCCTAAGTTTTAGGAATGATTCCTAATTGGATTTGTCTCTTTATCATATACTCCGAATATATTTTGTTTATAACTTTAAGTCATTTCATACCGGATAAATTTAGAATAGCAAACCAATGTTCGAGTTAGTCTGTTTTTATATGAAACAAAAAATTGGAAGAACAAAAGGAAAGTTAGCATTGGAAATGAGACTAGCATTGTACAAGGAGGATAATCTAAACATGACTTTTTTATACATAAGGCTCAGACAGCAGTCGGGGCCGGAGCATGATCTGCTTTTGAATCATCTGTGTTACTATCTGTGGGCTTCGGAGAGAGTAGACGCTTTGAGATTTGTTCCGCTTTCTCTCTTGACTCTTTCAAGTTAAGGAGTGTGTAAATGGACATCCCAAAAAGTGCAGTAATGACTCCACATATGCTCACAATCCCTGGGTCTGAACTGAAAAGTAAGTACCCTCCTAGTAGAATCACACAGGTCTTGAATTGCCCTAAAACCACATGTGAAGTTGCAGATGTTGCTCTGCAATCATGAATTTTAATTTATTTTTTTTTAGTAAATGAATCTACTATAGGTAAGAATTAAAGTCTTCTATCATACTTTTCATGTCACAATGAATTCTCAATGTTGATGACATGTGGTGCAATGTGTCAATGACACACATTGTCTCTTTATCAGGCGGAAACCGGTGGTTGGTGGCAGAGCTTTGTATGCCATTGTCAACATTAACTTCTATTTAGGTATAAAATGATTTGAGCACAAGTAGAAGACATATATCTTAGGTTAAATAAAAAAAAGTCTCACCCGAGCGCCAAGGCACCAGACCATTGCAAGAGAAAACCAAGGCAGGCGGATCCAAGAATGGCGGCGATGTTATGGGCATTCCACTTGAACGATAACGCTCCCGGTGGGTCCAGCCATGGCATTAGAGCCAGCAAGAAAAAGACTGTGATAGGTGTGGTTTTCCACATCAACCTGCACCAGCAATTCAGCTCCTTCTCAGTCTGTCATCTTATTGCTAAGGTATATAGATATAGAATGATGAATGACACATATATGTACATGTTTCTTACGCGAGGGCTGTCCAATTCTTTTGCTGTTGGAGATTAGACCATAGAATTTTGTTTATGGCGCTAGGGATTATCCAAGCTGTTGCAATGCAAGCGCCGAAGATGTTGAACTCCAAATCTGTTACGGTAGCAACTGCCACCCCTACCGAGACCACCAAAAGAGCCAAAACCTGCTTACATTAAATTTGAAATCTGTCATTTGTTGTCATATGCAAAAGAGTAGGTGAAAACCTTATGTTCAGAGTGGAGAAAATGAATAACTTAAAGATGATGTCCTTGCAAGCTGTACTCACTTTACAGAATGATATTTTCTTCCTGAAAAGGATGAACTCAGCAATGACAATTGTTGGAGTGACAGCAATCTTAGCCATTTGATAGAAACCTACACTGCACATTTATATTTGACCTGAGTATTCCAGAAAAGAAAAACATGGCCAGTGCTAATGTGGGTTATGCTATAGTCACACCACGGATGACAAAAAATTGTTTTTGGTGGTGTCAACCTTAGTGTCATCCTTGATGTTAAAGTGCCATTGTAGGAGCTTCAGTAGATCCAGAGAAAGAGATGAGACCTGTTATGTTTCAGACTGGTGTTAGCAAGGCCAGATGCGAAAGCCATGACCGCCCCCAAGCCAAACAACGAAGAGAAAGGCGTGGATTTGGATGGAGGAGCGACGGGGAGAATGGACAATGCCTTGAAAATGGCAAGAAGAATCCAAGCACATGTGTAATGGATTAGAGTGAGAAAGATTGGGAAATTGAATCCAACTTTACCCATAACCTGCAAATGAATTGAAGAGACAACAAGCATCTTCATCAGACTGGGAAAACAGACAATGTTTTTTTATCAGGGAAGGAACGTGGAAGATGGAATCACATACAAGCTTGTTTCCGAGGATTATTCCAACAGCAACCATGAAATTGAATGACATTGCCACCAATGGCCCGCAAAATCGCTGCTGTTGTCGCCTGGCTCCCTCTGATGTCCGGAGCTCGTTGTGTATAGAACTCCTAAGCTCTTCCAATGCTCGCCCTGTTCGTATATATCCAGTCCAACCAAAGAACACCAATATGATGTCAACACATAAGGGCTGTATTGTAATTTCACATCATACATCATAATCACCATTCTCAAGAAACTCACAGATTTGTGAAGATGATTATGATGATGATGATGATGGTGATGAATCGATGATCATAATAATGATATTTCTTCTTCTTCTTCCTCCTCTTTTTATTATTATTATTTTAATAATAATAATAATGTGAAATAGGGATTGAGAAAAATGGATGGGAAACCAAAAAAAAAACCTGCTTCTCCGGCGTCACTGTGTTTGCGCTTGAAGCTAAGCCGTCTTCTGCAATCCCTTCCAAACAGAGAATGAAAGAAACCCATTATGGCTTTCACCAGTATCATCTCTTCTTCTTCTTCAATTTCTTCTTCTCTGATTTCTTGTTCTTGATGGATTAAAATTGCAGGTTTAATTATGATGAAGGAAAACGACAGTTAATAATGAATAAACCCAGGGTAGATATTGATGCTGTGCGTACTTTAAGTGGAGTTTAAGATTTGTATTTTAGTATGAATATGCTTATGTTATACGGAGTATTAATTGTTACAGAGTACTATTAGCGTTAGATTTTTAGTGTCCCAGAACATGTCAAACTGTTGTTTTTTTCCTAATACTCCGGTTTCACGGATCTTAAAAATCAGTCTTTTTTTTAATGAAAAATGTCGGTTTCAAACTTAGTAGGACACTGCTTGTGGGGATAATAGCTTTCACAAGATACACTCCGTCCCAAAAAACTAAAATTTTGTCTAAAACGCTAACGCTAATCGAAAACGATAATTTCAAACAAGGCCATGGTCAAATTATATCATCTTTATTTTTCTGGTTTTATTAATCATTTAATAAAAATAATATATTTAATTGCGGAGTATGTCACCTCTCTTGAAACTCTTTATGTGGTTTTTAAATATGTATATATTCGATTCATTTTTCTAATTGTTTACCTACTACGGAGTACTCCGTATTAATTAATTGAATTAAATATAACTTTGCTTAAATTTTTCAATTAATACTACATCTATCTGAGTATATTGATCCAGTTTCACTTTCTCGAATCAAACTAGAGCAATTCTGAAATTTAGTTACTCTCAATTTGTATTGCATATTTGTACGATAAACTAAAATTTTGAACATTTTCAATAAGATAAATATAATAAAATTATTTTATAATAATATTCTCCGTACATTATAATTTTTTTAATTGAGCTCAAAGTTGAGATAGTATTCTTTTTCCGTGAAAACATGTATGGGTTGGCTTATATTGCACTCTCTCTTTTTATGTCCCCAACCCTTAAAAGGCTAAGAGGACCAACCCATTTTTATCTTTCCTTTTGTAGTTTGGTGTAGTGTTTCAAAATTCAAACATCACATTTGAAAGACAACTTGTACTCGAATATACATAATTACATATAGCACTATAGCAATGAGCGGTGGGTTGGTTAGTTAGTGGTTACCCTCTTAGACGTAGACCTGATCAAGGTGCGATGGCTTGATCAGAATTCAAATCACATCAAGATATTATATGCATGGTCGAAATTTTATAGGTCTAAAATTGATCTAACTTACGTAGCAGTCCTAACAATCAAATTCTAAACTCAATTCTCATAGGTATTCAAAAGTTTTGGGTCGGCCTGCCCGCAATCAATTTCAGTTTTATAATATGTTTTAAATGTGAAATAATGTTTTAATGCATAAATGTTTTGATATACTATTTGACAATTATGACGATTGCACTTATCAAAGCAATATTTTCTTTTTAAAAAAAAAACCTTTTTTTGTGTATGAAATTAAATGGTTATTCTTTTTATTTAAAAGTCATCCGTATGTAGTATGCAATCAAAAATAATAAGAGAAATGTTCATTTCATTAAATATACTTATCGTAATTGTCTTTTTTCCCATTACAACTAAAATATGAATGTGTTTGTATCATAATAATAATAATAATAATAATAATAATAATAACAACAACAACAACAACAATAATAATAATAACAATAATAACAATAATAATAATAATTGTTATTATTGTCATGCAATATCATTTTTACAATTATTACTAACAGATCAAGTAGCCTATGGATTTGAACATAAAGTTTGAGCCCAAATAATAGTATTGTTTGGTAACAACATTTTCGATTAACGTTAGCATTTTGGATAATATTTTAATGGTGTAGATTAATTTTGAAAACGTCAAAGGCTATCGTCGGATAGCCTTTTCAAAACGTTAATCTCTAACGCTGATACTAAACTAGGCCAATATTTTACCGAGTCTAAATTAAAGTATTTGGGTGGATGGATAATCCATAAACATGCATAACTTTTTTTGTAAGTAAAAATTAAAAAAATATTGAAGGGAATAGTTAGTCGGTCGGGTCATTGAAGGAATAATTTGAATATAAATAAATATAAAAGTATTGATTAATCAGCTGTTTATTAACATTGAAGTTAAGTGGATGCCCTTAATTGATGACATGCATTTCAATATTGTGGATGCGTTCAACTATATTTATGCATTAATTAATACTTCAAAGAAATAATGTGTCCCAATTAACTGTTCTTGATTGTCATTTCTATTTTCTATCAGTGCCATTCATCTTTGTCTTCACTACATATGTCTCACAATATACGGAGTATATAGGAGTAAATTTTTTTTTCTAGAATTACAATTATAAGAATAACTTTTTAATTGAATTAATATTTAATACGGCAATGATATTTTGACCCGAGCTTAACTTTGATCTTAAATGACATTGGCCTTGTTTCGATACTAGCAGTTGGCTGTTGGCTATTGGCTGTTTATGTTAGCTGATTTGAATGGCTGATTGAGTTAGCTGTTTTGACCGGCTGTTTCTGTTAGTAGTTAAATTTTAAGTGTTTGGCAACTTTAGCCGTTTATAGTTAGCTGTTTGTAAATAAAATTACATAAAAGGACATCCCTCCATTTATGGTATATTTTATTTTACAATTTTTTTAAATATCATATCATAAATATATTTTTTTAAATTAAAAAATTAAATAAAAAATTATATGTGTGTGTGTGTGTGTGTGTGTAGACATGATATTTATTTTTCATTTTTTTACATGTAAAAATTAAATATTTACTATATGGAATATTAAATTTTAATTTCATTTCATTCATAATAAATTATAAATATAAATTTTTAATGAATTATAAATATAATTTTTTTTAATTTCATTTTATTTTTTCGTATTTAATTTTTTTAACTTTTATTTTTATTTTTTACATATATTATAAAATATCTTTCAACAAAAATGATTTTAAAAAAATATTTTTCCTAACCGGCATGTCCAAATGCTTCTCACCTTGGCATTTCAGATTTTGGCTTTTCGGATCAAAATGCCAAGTGAAAAAGTCATTAGCCAAACAATGGTTTTGGCGGTTCGCTTGGTCAAAAAAGCCAAAGTCAGTCAAAGATGTCAAACGCTATCCCAAATGCTGTTTTCCAAACACGGTCATTGACACTTTGGGCACTTACGGTTCTCCGTTGATGAATTCACTAAATTGATGGTTCATGTCTCCTAACTCTTTTTCCTGCACGGCTGCAACTCACCCAAGCACCTTCCTTGCCACCCTTGCACCCCACCCCAGCACCCTGCCTAGATCGATGATTTAGCTTAGGGAGCTAGAAGTTTAGGAAATAGAAACTATTAATTTTACAAATGGTGGATCGTAGAGAACTCAAATTATTCGAGGACAATTTATCTAAATAGGACTAAAACATAATGGTTTTCTTAATATAAGACCATATGTTTTTATTTTCCAATGTAGGACATTTGGTCATTATCTATTAATCATTATTCAACTAAATATTCAGCATCACTTGGGCATTATTTTTCTTAATATACATTATTAAATTCTATTTAGGTAATAAAAAAGTTTAAATCCTATATTGGGAAATGACATATGTTTTGGTCATATTTATTGCAAATTTCACATTATTTTAAAGTTACTTTACCTCGAATCTAAATGAATCGTTATATTGTAAGGATAAAATTCCGTCAATTTTACAAACGGAACGATAATCCGTGTCAAAATCTTGTTGATGATTGAGAAATTATGTAAGTTTTGTGCATACATCGTTACACATGGATGAAAAAGGACACATGTGCGATGGGACATGAGCGGGGCGAGAGATGCCATTGCCACCAGTCATTAAACCGGCCGGTCGAAAAACATCCCCAAGTCCTGTCCGGTTCGGACCATCATCTTCCCCAAGGAACCAGAGAAAGACGTCATTTTTTTCTTCTTCACGTCCTTCGAGAAAGGAAGCGCCAATGGAGCTGGTGCCGTATTCGGACGGGAAAGAATCCGAATCGGACCCCAATGCTTCTCCGGCGTGGCAGGACATGTTCCGGTCCGCGTCCATGAGAAAACCCGACCCATCACCTCAGAATCCGTTACCGCCGCCGAAGCCGAAACCGAAGCCTCCCTCCTCCGCCGGAGACGGCGACAGCTCCTGGGACCCACAGGCACGCCTCGCCATCTACATAGCCATGGCTCACGCTGGATTAGCCCTCATGATTTTCACCCTTTACGGAATTTGTAAATTGCTCGAGGAATATCTGAGGCCCCTCCTCTGGGCCGTCCTCTGTTCGATCCCATTGAGGGGGATTCAACAGACCCTCGTTTCCTTTTGGTCTGAGCCTCTCAAGCTTGGACTCACTGAGACCATATTGGCCATCCCCGTGGCTATTTTCAGGGTTTTCGTCGGAACCCTTGTTGATATCAAGGAGAAATTCCTCGGAATTGTCCGTAGAAAAGATAGACTCGGTCCCATTAGGCGCCGTAGAAGTGGGTTCTTCAGATTGCTGAGGTTACTGGTCTCTTTCTGGGTGTTTGTGATGGCTTATGAACTGATCGGAGCCGTGGGTTCGGTAGCACTTCTCACGTTAGGTTTCATGTTTTCATCTTCTGGTGTGGATTCCACCATGAATGCAGTCACTAATCTTAGAAGCCAAAGCTTTCGTCGTTTGCCCATTACTTCTTTCTTCACTGGTGGGATTCTAAAAAGGCTCAAGACCATTGTGGCAATTGGATTGATTGTTGGCCTTAGTGTTGGATCCTTGTCTGGTGCCATATTCTTTTCCTATAAGATTGGAGTCGAAGGAAAAGATGCTGTTTTTCGCCTCAAATCACATGTGGAGGAGAACAATTACGCTGAGAGAATCGGAGTCAGGAAATGGATGGAAGAAAACGACGTGACTGGGATGGTTGATAAGTACACCACTCAGTTATATGAGACTGTTTCTGATCAGATCGACAGCTATGCGAGTCAGTACAACATGACTGAGTTTGTTTCTGGGATCAAACATTTTGTAACAGCATCGTCCTCCAACAACTCTTCAGAACCGTCCACTGTTTTAGCTCCTCCTTCGCGGTATACTGAGAACATGTTGAGCCTGAAAAGGAGGATCAAGGAAAGGGAATGGGGACAGATGTACACAGAAGTGCATGCTATTTTCAGGGAAGTGTTGATAACCCGAGAAGACTTGGTGGAGAAGGCGAAAGGGTTTGCCCTTCAAGGAGTGAATGTCATGCAAAGCGTGTTGATGAGCAGTAAATCTGTTGTTGGGGGGAGTGTCAAGGTCGTTTTCGTCATCGGGAACTCCATAGTTTCAGGAGCCGCGGGGCTTTTCAACTTTGTGTCTCAGTCGATGGTTTTCTTTTGGGTTTTGCATTATCTTATAACTTCAGAGTCAGGTGGAGTGACGGAGCAGGTCATGAATATGCTCCCCATCTCACATTCTGCAAGGACTCGGTGTGTGGAGGTTCTTGACAAGGCCATTTCAGGGGTTCTTTTGGCAACTGTTGAGATTGCTTTCTTTCAGGGGGTTTTGACTTGGCTCCTTTTTAGGCTGTTTTCGATACACTTCTTGTATATGTCAACCCTGCTCGCGTTCATCAGTTCGTTGTTTCCACTTCTGCCCTCGTGGATATCGACAATTCCAGCCGCGTTACAGTTCGTGTTGGAAGGGAGATATGTCTTGGCAATCAGCATATCCACCATTCATCTTGTGATTATGGATTTTGGTGCTTCTGAGATTCAAGAGGATGTTCCTGGACATTCAGCATATCTCACTGGTCTCAGCATTATTGGGGGAATGACATTGTTCCCCTCGGCAATTGAGGTACATTTTTTGTCTTTTAGAAAACAATTGTGTTTGAAATCCTCTCCCCAAACCCTACTCTATGTGTGATCTCACTGGGTTTGTTGTTGAACACACCCCAAATGCTCATATGCATACTAAACACTATCTTTTTTAACAGATGGGTGTTCAATCTTGTCTCTTGTCTTGACCTTGAAAATTCGACACACTATATTGCCTCCATAACTTGGATTATTCATCTCCTTGAGCTAAAGGTTTTATTTTTGGAAAGTTGAGTTAAAGTTTTTTTTTGTCGCGAAACATGTTATGGAGTTACAAAATCCTTCAAACTCATCGGTCCCTTCATTCCCTTCTGTTCTCTCACTTCACCTCCCGTCTTTTGAACCAATCAAAGGTGTAGATGGTCATTTCCCCAAGGGCAGATCAATCACTAGGAGTGATTGTGCCCAGACATTACCGCTACTTAGGAAACATTATCATAGCATAACTAGTTTCATTTGTCCAAACAAAAGTTTGCACTGTGTGTTGGTCATTTGATGGATGCTTATACATGAATGTTTCGTGCAGGGAGCCATAATGGGGCCACTTATTACCACGGTTGTCATCGGCATTAAGGATCTATATGCAGAATTTGTTTTGGAGGGACAAAAGAGCAAGTATTCTTAGAGCCCCTCAAAAATTATTTTAACAAGCTGCCATTTGATTTTTTTATTGGCTAAGACACACCTTAAGCATATTTATAGTCATTGCCCATCTTCTTTCGTCCATTTTTTTTGCTGTGTAAATGCGAGCAGATGGTGCTTGTGATCTTGGTTTGTGTAAATATAGTGTGAGCAATTCATTTGAGATGTATTTGTTTGGTTGAGTGGTGAGAATAAAGTGCACAACTGCTCTGGGAAATATGTATTCGTGTTTGATTTGTTTTGCAATGGTTTATAACATACATAATGTACAAGAATAAGAGTTCATATTTTCCCTTTCTCCTGCCTTAGCTGGTGCTTGTATGGGGTGAAAAATGGAGAGAAAGAAAAGCATGGGGAAGAGAACAAAGTCCCAAGACTTTGCTTGTTTGTTTGCAGTAGAAAATTGAGAAAATGACAGTATTGCACCTCTAGGAACTCAAATGAGTATATTGTCACTTGGAAAAACTCAAATGTATATACTCTTATTTAAAATAAAATGTATCATGACACTATTATTATTTTTCAAACAATCAGGTAGTTTAGATTATAGTAAGGGCAAAATGTCTTTTTAATTTATCACATTTTTGTGCAAATGACCTTAACCATACAATAAGAGAAAGAAAGTCTATATTTTTTATCTCACCTTTTCAGTTGATACTCATATTCCTTTCTCTCCAATTCTCATCAAAAATTTGTACTATTAGAATGCACATCCTTAAAAGAGTTTGGGCGAATGAATTCAGATTAGAAAGGATGCAAAAATGTTTCCATCATATGTTCTTTTCTTTTATTTTCTTTTTGGAAAATGATTTGGAGTAATGTTTCGATCAAAAAAATCATTTAGTAGGGTTCAGCCTTAAGAATTCTCATTAGACATCCTTCCGATTGCAAAAATCATTTAGTATGACATAAAAGAGTTTGACACCAAATGATGGGAAAATAACATGATCAATCAAAATGTCACAAAACGAAGTCTGATGATGAAAAAAAACCAAAAACTCAACTAGGGGAGAGAGAAGAGAAGGGGAACGGGGAAGACACTACTTGGAAAAAGAGAAAAAAAAAATAGAGCAGTACAGAAAAACGGGGTATGGGGTGGCAAACTTAATCAACTTCCTCCATCTTGCTGCCCTCAGCATCGGCATCAGTCTCCTCCAGAGCTGGCATCTCGTCATCACCCGCAGCTTCATCATCTTCATCAATGCTCAGGCCGAGCTTCAACATCCTGTGGATCCGGTTGGCAAAGGTGTTCGGCTCTTCGAGGGTGAATCCAGAGGTCAAGAGAGCAGTCTCAAACAGCAAGAGCACGAGATCCTTGACGGACTTGTCATTCTTGTCGGCATCAGCCCTCTTCCTCAGCTCCTCCATGATGGGGTTCTCGGGGTTCACCTCCATTGTCTTCTTGGAAGACATGTAGCCTGCCATGCTGGCGTCCCTCAGAGCCTGGGCCTTCATGATCCTCTCCATGTTGGCAGTCCAACCATACTCCCCAGTGACCAAACAGCAGGGAGAGTCAACCACGCGGTCAGAGACGACAACCTTCTCCACCTTGTCGCCAAGGATGTCCTTGATCACCTTGCATAGTCCCTCAAACTTCTCCTTCAGTTCTTCCTTCTTTTTCTTCTCATCCTCGGTCTCTTCAAGCTTCAGGCCTTCCTTGGTTGCAGAAACAAGCTTCTTACCTTCAAACTCCTTCAACTGACCAACAGAGTACTCATCAATGGCATCAACCATATAGAGAACTTCATATCCCTTCTTCTTGAGCTTCTCAAGGAAAGGAGAGTTCTCTACAGCCTTCTTGCTCTCACCAGTGATGTAGTAAATGTCGTTTTGGCCCTCCTTCATCCTGGTCACGTAGTCCTTCAGGCTGGTCAACTCATCACCACTCTTTGTGGAGTGGTAACGGAGAAGCTCTGCAAGCTTGGTCCTGTTCTGGGAATCCTCGTGGATGCCTAGCTTGAGGTTCTTTGAGAAAGCCTCATAGAACTTGTTGTAGTCCTCCTTGTTCTCAGCGATTTCAAAGAAGAGCTCAATGCACTTCTTGACAAGGTTCTTGCGGATGACCTTGAGGATCTTGTTTTGCTGAAGGGTCTCACGGGAGATGTTGAGTGGAAGGTCCTCAGAATCAACAATTCCCTTGACGAAACTCAAGTACTCTGGAATCAATTCTTCACAGTTGTCCATGATGAAGACACGGCGTACATAGAGCTTGATGTTGTTTGGCTTCTTCTTGGTGTCAAAGAGGTCAAATGGAGCCCTCTTAGGGACAAAGAGAACAGCCTTGAACTCCAGCTGTCCCTCAACTGAGAAGTGCTTGACTGCCAAGTGCTCCTCCCAGTCATTGGTGAGACTCTTGTAGAAAGCAGCATACTCCTCCTTTGTGATCTCCTCAGGCTTCCTCATCCAGATTGGCTTTTGCTTGTTAACCAAAGCCCACTCATGAGAAACCTCCTTAATCTTCTTCTTTTTCTTCTCTTCCTTCTCCTTCTCTTCATCTATCTCTTCTACTTTGCCTTCCTCATCCTTCTTGTCCTCCTCGTCCTCATCATCAGAGATTTCCTTCTCAATGGTCTTCTCTTCCCAGAGGGAGATTGGGTAGCTGATGAACTCAGAGTGCTTCTTCACCAAGTCCTTGAGACGGCGCTCCTCAAGGTACTCAAGCTGGTCCTCCTTGAGAAAAAGGGTGATTTTGGTACCCCTGCCAAGGGGTTCACCAGCAGTGTCCCTGGTAACTGTAAAAGAGCCACCAGCTTGAGACTCCCACACATACTGCTCATCATCATTGTGCTTTGTTGTGACAATAACCTTCTCCGCAACCAAGTAAGCAGAGTAGAAACCCACACCAAATTGACCAATCATGCTCACATCAGCACCAGCAGCAAGGGCTTCCATGAACTCTTTTGTTCCAGACCTAGCAATAGTCCCCAAGTTGTTCACCAGATCTGCACCATCAGAAAAGAACATGAGTATGCACTAAAAGCTCAAAACAGCAAACCAAATATCACACAGATCAGTATCAGTTGCACTTACCAGCCTTGGTCATACCAATACCACTATCAACAATAGTCAAGGAATTATTGGTCTTGTCTGGGATAATGTGGATGAAGAGCTCAGGCTGACCATCTAGCTTGCTCTTGTCAGTCAAACTCTCAAATCGGATCTTATCCAGAGCCTAATCACACATATTTAACAGAACATTTAGCAGCGTACAGCAAACGTATTCTAGCAAGAAAAATGTCTCATCCACAGAAAACATTACAATTACAGATACACTTTATTAGCCTCAACTCCGTTTAAATGCTTTTTAAAAATACTTGAATAAAGAGAAAAGCCTACGGCTAAACGTGAACTTTATAATTCTCGTACTACATAGAGACAAGTTTACACTTAACAGAAGCGATTGCAGTCTAAAAGTATGAAATATACAAGATCAACGCAGCCAAATTAAAGCAGAGAGTTCTTTAACCGATCTATGGAAAGCAATCGAATGTTTCTGTTAAGAAGAGCGAAAAAACAAAACCAATTGCAGCAATACAACCGATTTATGATCTACAACATAGTGAATTGCAGCATTCAGAAAAACTAAATCGAGATAGAGATCCATGACAAAATCAATGAACAGAAGAGTGAAATCGACTAGTAGAGATTCTTACATCGGAAGAGTTGCTGATGAGTTCACGGAGAAAGATCTCCTTGTTGCTGTAGAAGGTGTTGATGATCAGACTCAGAAGCTGGTTGATCTCAGCCTGGAAGGCAAACGTCTCGGTGTCCGCCATTGCCGACGATATCTGTGCAAACTCGCTTCGATCTCTTTCTGAGATTGTGATTCTAGTAAGCAGGACGATAGTGAAAAGAGGCGATGCGAGATCAGTGTCGTGTGTTCCTTATATAGGGGGTTTTGTTAGGGTTTCTGGATCTTTCTATTTCGTTTTATTTTTTTGAACTATTCTAGATCCTTCCATTGGTAACCCACCCGTCTTTTATTTCTTTAGTGATTTTTTTAAAGTTAATTAATTTTGATGATACTCCGTAATTCAGTAATTGATACCTTCCGGGTAACTTAATCCAAGAAGACTTGGGACCGGGTCAAGCTGGGCCATGGGCCCCATTCTAAGAAAAAATTGCAATCTTTGTGGATGGGTTTTACACTTCAAAGTGAATTGTTCATTTACTTTTTTAATTAATAAAAAAAGAAATTTATTCATTTAGAAAATTATTCTTACGCATATAAAAAATAAATATAAAAAATGTAAAAAAGTATTCAAAACCATACAAAGTTAATGAAATAAAAAAGAATCAATAAAAGCCTAACTTTAAGCTGATAAGAAATAAAATAAAAACATTTGAAAGGTGTGCTCTAACGTTTTAAACAATATACAAAATATTAATGTACTCCTTTTTTCAGTTGATAAAAAATGAGAACCAAAAATAAAAAGAAGAAATAAAAAATCTTATTAAAACCCTATAAAATGGAAATAAAAATTTAAAATAACAAGAAAAAATTATTTTCTTACTTCAACGTTATTTCGTTATAGCTATGGAAAAATAACTTTTTCGTCATGGTTTTAATAAGAAATAATTTTTTATTTATTTTTTTTACTTTTATTTTAATATTTGACCAACAAAAAAGGTAATTCATTAATACTATACTGCATAAATGTTAGAAGTCATCACTTCTTGTATTTTTATTTTTATTTTGTAATAGTTTGAAGTTAGTTTTTGTGATTTGGTTTACTAATCATAACTTAATTCATTTCGATAAGTAATTAATTATAAATTTTAAACAATAACTGTGAGACTAGTTTCTTGGCATTATTTTCACCATCCCTAGATGCTACACTAAGAACCTGTTCTTTAAAATTTGTATTTTAGTTTTTTACACTGCCAAAAAATTTGTCTAGCTTCTTACAGTTCTTTCAGTTCCTTCCCGTCTTTTTCAAGTCCCTTTCATTTTTTTCAGTTCCTTCTAGTTTCTTCCAACTATTTTTAGTTTTTTTCAAAATCTTTCTACTTTCTGATAAATCACTCTAAAAACGATATGTTATTATTATCATTATTAGTACTGTTACAACTAGTATATTCATAACTATAGTTTATAAATTATATCATTTTTCATCTTACTATTTTTTTATGATTCACACTCATTGTTATATTTTCTTCAACTTTTTAATATCGATAATACTATTTTTTGTATATTCATCTACATGATAAAATATGAAAACATCAATTTTTTAAACTGTTTAAAAAAAATTATGGATAAAATAGTTACATAGAATGTTTTTTAGTATTGTAAAGATTATACTTTGTATTTAGTATTTCCAATTAAGTTTAACTACATTGTAGAATATTAACTGTTATAGGTGAATAAACTTCTTCATTGCATATTTATTTTGTTCAGCAAACAACATCACCTTGGACATTTCTTCTGTTGTTTGCAGCCTGGGTGAAATTGGTATTACTTTTTTATTAAGACGAATGAAATTGTGAAAAATGCATGTTGCAATAATAATTTGAATTCGGTGCTCCTGTTTCACTTGAGGCGTCTTATGGTGCAAAAATAGTTTTTTTTTGTGTATGAACAATATCAATATTTTTATCTTAAAGACATTCATTAAGATAACGTGATGACAACAACAAGAATAATAATAATAATAATAATAATAATAATAATAATAATAATTTATAACAACAAAAATTAGAATAAGAGTAATATAAAAATGAGTAAATTCCATATTTGGTTCTTTATAACAGGGGGGTTTCCCTATTTAGTCATCTATTATCAAATATTACATCAGTAGTCATTCTTTTATGGGTATCTTTCTACAAATAGTCTTTTTTTATCTTCAATCATGTTTGTGTTAATTTGAGAGCTAAAAGTGTAATTTCACAATGATAATACATCTTTTTTGTCATACACAATTCCAAAGGCTATTTCGTTTGCGTCGTTCGTGAATTACAGTCGCTTTCTACTACAATCATAGTCTACAAATGTGGTTTTTCGTCGGAATTCTAGCCCACAATCATAGTCATTATTTTTGTGTTATCCGTTTAACCAATATCAGAACACGTCACTAGACATAATGTTGATGTCAAATTATACTTTTAGCCTTTAAATTAACACTAACATGGCAGAAGATCAAAAAAGGACCATTTGTAGAAAGCCACCCTTAAAAAAAGACTACGTGGTAATATTTGATAATAGAGGATTAAATATGGAAATCCCCTACTATAAAAGACCAATTATTGAATTTACTCTATAAAAAATACAAAAAAAGTAAAGTTTTTTTTAGATTTTTTAATTTTTTTTGTTTTTTAGTTACTTTTAATTTTTTCCAGTTTCTATCAGCTTCTTCAAGTTCCTTTAAGTTTCTTTCAGCTCATTCAAGTTTTTTCTAGTTCCTCCTAATTTCTTTTAGTCTTTTCCAACTATTTTCATTTTCTTCAAAATCTTTCTATTTGCACACCAATTACTCTACAAACGATATACTACTATTTTTATTATTAATATTATTATTACAACTATAAGGTTCTTAACTATAATTTATAAATTAATTCATTTATTCATTTCACTGTTTTTACACTTCACACTTATTAATATTTTTTTTCAACTTTTTAATATGAATAATACAATTTTTTATATTAATCTACATGATTAGATTTTTATAAAAAAATTGAAAGTCAAAATAGTTTAGAAAAAAAACTAAAGTAGGAGTACGGAAAACATAAAAAACATACAAAAGTAAGAGTTCTATGTCTTTATTTTAAAATAGGAGTTACAATGAAAATAAAATATCAATCATGAAAGAAAAAATTTGTTTGATTACATTATGTGACATACATGATATTTGATAAAAATATTGTAATATATGAGTTATAATTACAAATATATTTTTTATTATAAATACTGTATAAAGAAATTGAAGTGTAACATAACCACAATAACTTTTTAAAAATTAACTCTTTGAATTTATGCTAATTTATATTCTAATTAATTTTGTTTTGCGAGAATAGTTTTTTTTTGCGTATGAATAATAATAATAATAATAATTAGAGTTTATAAATTATACTAATATTAGTTAGAATGAGAATAATACAAAAATAAATTAGAATAATTTTATTAAAACTTATTTTTAGATTTTCTAATTTTTCATAATCTTTTCAGTTTCATATAAAAAAAATTTAGTTTCTTCTATTTTTTTCCAGTTTATTCTAGTTTTTTTTTTATAATTTCTTATAGTTTCTTCAAGTTTCTTTCAGTTTTTATAATATTTCGTTATTTTTTTCTAGTTTTGAAGAACATGTTCTAAATTTTAGAGTATATATTTATTTGTATAAAAATTATATTTAAAATTTATTGCCCAAGTATAACTACTATAGTTTTTCTTAAAGGACAACTTAGTCCGTCGGTCTAATCTTTAGCGAAATATTAAAAAAATCAAATAAAGTCATATTTTCTTTAACTTATTCTTAATGTTAAAAGAATTTTTTTTAAATATAACTACATTCACATAAAATCAGAAATTATTTTCAATTATATAAGAATAATAATTGTTGAGAATGGATAAGAAAGCCTATAACTAGGCTGTGGGTTTAGATTACGCGCCGACCCGACCCGGGCGCTCAATCTAAGACGACCCCATTTCGTCCCGCAGAAGCTGAATCAGTGGCCGGCGGTGTTACAAGGTACAACGCTCGTAGGAACACCGCCTCGAGAGAGATTCATACTTCAGAAAATGCAGAATTGGTTTTCAGGCTTCACCGCCGGCGATGATTTTCAGCAGCGGCAAACGGATCCCGCATCTTCTTCGTCTCTTTTGGCCGACTGGAACTCTTACGCGGCCACCAAAGCCCCTCATGGAGACGGCGCAACCGGATCCCTCATCGGCGCTTTCGATCTGGAAGCTGCTGTCCGGTCCGCTAACGACACCGTTTCTGGCACATTCAGCGTGTGAGCTCCCATCTCCTTATTTTTTTTCTCTCATGACCAGTTTTCGTTTTCTTTTTTGCTCAATTTTTACTGGTTTAAATCATCTAGTTTGGTATTGAAATTAGAAAATCCGCAGGGAACTTATTTTCTTCTATACACGATTTAGGTTTTTATGCATTTCATTTTCACAGCGCCAGAAGTCGTTTTCTAGGTGCGATGGTTTGAAGTCTAGGACACTACTTGAGCTAAAATTTAGAGCTTACCAGTATTGAATCACTGGATATTTCATGAAGGAATTTGTGTAGTAAAAGGCCATGTATGATTTGAATGCCATTTTGGTATGAACATAATTATATTGGGAATCTGAACTACTAGAAACTTTGGACAATTTTCCATTAATCTTTTTTTTTTTGAATATTTGAACCTTATTCAGAGTTTCGAAGGGGGTAAGAGACATGCCAGGGAATTTTCAGTCCGCTACCAGTAACATTCCCTCCGGAAAAGCACTCATGTACTTTGGCTTATTTCTTGCAACTGGAATCTTCTTTATTTTCATGGCATTTGTGCTGTTCCTTCCTGTTATTGTGTTGGTGCCTCAGAAATTCGCGATTTGTTTCACTCTTGGTTGTTCCTTGATCATTGGAGCATTCTTTGCTCTCAGAGGTACAAAGAACCAGCTTGCCCACATGTTATCGATGGAGGTGTGTTTTAACTAATGTCTCCAGTATTATTATCATTACTTTGGCTCTGTACTCTTCTAATTCTTACGTTTTTTAACTTTATTTCCACCAGAGACTTCCTTTTACAATTGGGTTTATAGGCAGCATGATAGGCACTCTTTACGTGTCTATGGGGCTCCACAACTATATCCTTTCTGTGCTCTTCTCTGTAATTCAGGTACACATCAAGTTTATGTATCTGCTTGCATAATCAAAAGAATAATGGAGTGTGTTTTCAAATCTAATTTTGAGGACGATAATTTTCTATTTCCGTAGGTTATGTCATTGCTGTACTATGCAATTTCTTATTTCCCCGGTGGATCTGCTGGGCTAAAGTTTCTTTCATCATCTATGGTTTCTTCAGTGTTAAAATGCTTTGGAAGGTGACAGGTGCATCAATGTTTCTATGGTTAATGTTCTTTTAGGATGAGTTTATTGTTGTATACTTGTATATTCTTTTTTCTTTGTATGTTTGCCATTTTGAGTTATGGATTATGCAGTATGGACCTAGCCATTATTTTCTTTGGTGGATGTTCCTCTATGCCATTGTTTTCAGATATAAAACATTAAACTTTATTTGCCTCTCATCCCTTTGTCCCCTAATTAAATTCACTCTCCTTTTTATCCGCTCCAAAACCAAGTTCACACTTTTACTCAAAAGAAAAGAGTATGTGGCTCACAACATTTCTCTTTCAAACAAATTCGTATAGCACCTTTTTACTTTTCAACACTTTCAACACTTTTCAACACTTTCATTAAATTTTGGGCAGTAAGTGCAACAATGCATCAAGGTTCTAACGGAAACACATCCTCTCTTTTAGGGTTAACCATCTTGACCACCTAGACGAGAACAAAATTAGGATTTTAGTGGGTTTTGTTGACGATATATTTTTATAAAGTCTACAAGAAGTTGAATGGTGCTACAACTTTGTGCATAGAAAAGTTAAGCCTCTGTTTGGCAAGTCATAATCGCCTTATTGTGTTTGAATGAGTAAGCTGCTGACTTACTGAATCTAGATGGTTGTTACCGGAATGTTTTTTCTTTCAAAATACATTTTGTAGGCTTGTAGCATAATAAATCGCAATCAGAGAAATGGTATCATTGTAGATTTGTCAATTGTCACTCAGTCTTCCAGGCATAGAACATGGGGCAGAAGAAATGTGCTCTACTGGAGGTTGTCTAACTGCCTTCATCTTTACTCTCTAGTACTAGTGCCTTGAACATGTAAATCACAAGCACTGCATTCGGGCAGTCACGTAGCCAGTCATGCACATCCCAGCACATGTGAAAAATAAATAAATGAGGTAAGTAGATATAAAGAGCAACCCATTGTGGATGCCCTTGGACCATTTGTAGTCATGAAGCCCCTGAGAGGGAACATTATCCGCAATGTGGCAACCACCTCATTGGGGGCTCCATGACCTTTAAAATGGTGTAGTGCATAAAGCTTTCTTCATTATCACACAAATTTTTCCTTAATTAATAAAAAAAATTAGGAAGAAGATGAATGGTTGGAGGAGGGAGGGGTGGAGCGCTATACGGATGGCGCCTCCAGTTTTTTTCTATAAAGCGTATGGGGGAGGGGTGTTGATCAGCGTTTTATATAATGGCGCCATGTTAGGGCATGAAGCCCACTACGTATGACCCAAAGCCATATGTAGGGGGCTTCATGCCCTTACATAATAGGAAGTTTAATGCAGATTGACTAGAAGGAAACCCCATAATTTACACTTTCCCCTCCATAAAATAGTCATATTTTACAAATATATACGGAGTAATTTTTAAACATTTTTTGAAGGAATAGTTTGTAAACTTAAGTAGCCTATAGCTATTGAAAATGAGGAAAACTTTGTTATGCCACCTTCATTTAACTTTTCGGATTTAAAATAAACTTCGGACTATGAAGTTTTATGTGTTTGATAATCTCATTTAGTTTATGGATTATGACTTCAGAACTACAGGTTTCCAACTTTAATACTTCTGTTTTCAAGAACTTATTGTACTCTCAAACACCCCCTTACATTATTTCTTTCATTGCTTATACTTAGGTTGTTTTTCTTTCCAAAGAATTCATCTTTCACTTTCTTTTTAAGTGAAGTACAACATGATTCATGCTCTGTTTTATTTGCATTTCATCTACACAAGCCACAATCACATATTCGCATACGAGTAGATTCAATTCTACGGAGTACTTCATTAAAATATGCTCTAAGTTCTTAAAAATAGTGACAAACACATGGAATACAAGAAAAATATTACACTACATTCTAAGTATTTGGCTAGTTATGTTTTGATTCATTTAACATTTGATATATAAAAAAAATCATAATGAACGTGGATTGTAAATGGTGGGACTAGAGTACAAGCTAGAATGTAGACAATACAATACTCCTTCCATTCCACATTAAATTACATGTTTAATATACACACGGTTAAATTTTATTCATTTTCGTTCTTTATTTTTGTTAGTTATTTAATAAAATAATATAGTTAATTAGTTATATCACCACTAGTTTTATAGATCTTTTGATGTTTTTTTAAATATATAAATTTTATTTTTAATTCTACATAATTTTTAATATAAAATAATTTCAAAATAATTTCAATCAAACATCGATTAGACGATGCACTATTATATTCTCTCTGTCCACCATAGATCTTTCCAGATACTATTCACAGAGTTAAATTTTACTCACTTTGTTTGCTCATTTTTACTAGTCATTTCGTAAAATAATATAGTCTTGTCACATCTAGTTTTGTAACACTTTTCATGTAGTTTATTTCTATATAAATTTTATTTTAAAATTTTATTCTTATAATCAATTAAATTGAAAATAAATAGGAGCTAGGACAATGAGATTTACTAAAGCACACACGAACTCTCGAAGTGGACCCCACAAACGAATCAGGCGCCTGCGTGTCATTCTCATCCTCACTTTTCATATTCTCTCAAGGTTATGAATAGCTGTCACTTTTCATTCTCTCAAGGAAAAGTTTCAAACAAGCCTAGAAATAGGATATAACATTGGGAATTTAAGGATATGTTTGGATGAGAAAAGAAAATAAAAAGAAAGAAAATAGAGACAAAAGAAAATGAGGAAAAATTAGAAGGAAAATAATTGGTGTTTGGATAGATAGAAAATAAAGAAAAAATAAGATGGAAAATCTTCCCCTCTTCTTGTGCAGTTTTCTCTTCGGTTCTAGCGAGAAAATTTTGAAGGGGAAAATTGCCCCCACTTTTTTTCTTCCTCCCATTTTCTTTTCTTTCCAAACAAGAGAATTTATATTGAGATTTGTGTTTTCTTTTCCTCCATTTTCTTTCTCTCCATTTTCTCTTCTTCTAAACAAAGCATAAATGGTCCAAGGAGAGGATGTTAGTCTATTGATCTTAATGTCAAATCCTGACAGGGGCATATTATTTGTAATTGTTCTTTGTGTACACCGGGTACGGAGCAATCTCTTTAAAGATTGATGGTGTAAATATAGCTGGGCGGGTTAACCGGGTTTAACCTGGACACTCGACCCGTAATATAAAACACACCAAGAACACAAAGTATGACCTAGACCGGGTAAATCTCCTCAGTCCGAAATATATTTCTTACTCTGTCTCAAGAGTGTACTAGTTTTTAGTGAGAGAAAAGAATGGATCCCCTCCTCTATCCAATATCATCATATTTATAGAGGAGGATTTGTGACCTTCCCCTGTTCATCCATGGACAAAATAGGAAGCTCGTGGGAAGGTCACTGTAGATAATGGAAGCACTGTACAATCATGGACTTGCTACTAATACAACCAAAAAGCACTGTTCAATCAAAGACTAAAATGGATATTCTCAATCCAATCAACCCTGCAAAATGACAAACATCCCTTTCACTGTGTGCCTCGTGATGGATGAGCGGCGGGGTGTCCCCTTGACCTCTGACGTGGTTCACCATGCCTAAGAGACTGGACCAATGTTAGCCAAGTAAAGTGATATGACCGGTCACCTTCTCTGAAAGGTTACCCGGTCATTTCTTGCGCTCAACCCGTCTCTTTGGTCTTCTAGAATGTCCTTCGTAGAATAAGGTGATATTTTCGCTATCGCCCAAAATGTGACCGGTCACTTTTTTAGTGGAAGTGACCGGTCAACTTTTGACCCGTCCAAATCGAAGAGTTAACCTCATTTGGTGATTGATAAAAGTGACTGGTCATACTTTGACCTGTCCCTTTCGGTTGTCCGGGTCGGGTATAGGGATATACCCATCAAGAAGTCCTCCACTTACTGGCCTTGTGAGGAAGTCATCAAGGGCGGGAAGTATATTTATGTTGATCTATCACTTTTGAAATCATCAAGTCATTCTCATGACCTGTCCTTCTTTGAAATCATCAAGTCATTCCCATGACCTGTCCTTCTTTGAAATCATCAAGTCATTCCCATGACCTGTCCTTCTTTGAAATCATCAAGTCATTCCCATGACCTGTCCTTCTTTGAAATCATCAAGTCATTCCCATAACCTGTCCTTCTTTGAAATCATCAAGTCATTCCCATGACCTGTCCTTCTTTGAAATCATCAAGTCATTCCCATGACCTGTCCTTCTTTGAAATCATCAAGTCATTCCCATGACCTGTACTTCTTTGAAATCATCAAGTCATTCCCATGACCTGTCCTTCTTTGTAATCATCAAGTCTTTCCCATGACCTGTCCTTCTTTGAAATCATCCAGTCTTTCCCATGACCTGTCCTTCTTTGTAATCATCAAGTCTTTCCCATGACCTGTCCTTCTTTGAAATGATCAAGTTTTTCCCATGACTTGGCACTTTGGGGTTCCTCAGACCTGGCACTTTGCGGATCATCACACGTATCACTTTGGAGTTCATCAGACCTGGCTCTTTTGGGGTTCACCGGATCTGGCACTTTGGAGATCATCAGACCTGGCACTTTGGAGTCCATCAGACCTGGCACTTTGGAGTTCATCAGACCTGGCGCTTTGGGGTTCATCAAACATGGCACTTTGGTAATCATCAAGTCTTCTTCTCGGACCTGTCACGTTTGAAATCACCAAGTCTTCCCCTCCGACCTGTCTCTTTTGAGATCATTAAGCGTTCTTCTCGGACCTGTCACTTTTGTTATCATCAAGTCTTTCTCTGGGACCTGTCACGTTTGAATTATTGGGAAATCCAAATGTAAATTCTAAATAATTAACCGGTCTTCTGCAACGTAAGTCCTCCTAGTCCTCCTAGAGTACCCGGTCAAGTGCCCGGTGCACACCCCTTCAAGAGTAACCGGTCAAGTACCCGGTTATATGATGCAAATCTCATATGATAACTGGGTTAAGTCCCAAGAGTGGAAGGGTTAACATAAGAGTTCTCGGGAGGGTTCTAGGAAAAAGAAGGCCGACCCTCTTCAAATGCAATGGTCACCAATTAAGGAGGCTTTCATGGTCCGGTCGCATTCCTTTGTGCCTGGTTGAACTTCTTGAATGGTTAAGTTTCTTGCATGGTTATTTTCTTGCCTGGTCCCCCTTTGAAGTTGACTGGTTAGACTTCCCTCATAATGAACACATTTGACTGAACTGCCATGTCAACAAAAGTAACCGGTCTAAAACTTTAAGAATCATTTGAAGAATGTCCAGGTCTAATTGGCTTGGTTGACAATTTCCCAGAACATGCTTGCTTCCAAGTCAATAGAAGTAACCGGCCTAGGCCTGGTTAGGTAACATCTTGAAAGTGTCTAGGTCTGGTAGGCTTTGTTGAAAGCATCCAAGTCTTGAACTCTTGAAAACGTTCAGGTCACGTCCATGTTGAAATAAAATAAGTTTCCAGGTCATCTCATGTCCTGGTTTAATAGGCTAGGTTGAAAGTTTTGAAGGGCATTTTAGATGCGAGGCTTGAATACTTCCAGGTCATCTTATGTCCCGGTCTCCAGAGTTGAAAACGTCCAGGTCACTTTGTTTCTAGCTTGTCAGGTCGAACAATAAACGTCTAGGTTAAATTCGTCCCGATCAACTTCCAATGGCTTGGTTGCACTACGTAACCAGCATGACGTCAAATTTTCTGTCCAGGTGTCGGGTCAAAAATGTGACCGGTCAAAAAATATTTTCCCAGACTTATCTGATTTCATCAAATCCACCAACTAAAAAAAGTGACCGGTCACTTTTCTCAAAGTTGACCGGTCAAATTTTGGATTTTTCCATTCGCCATTTCTGGTCATTCCAGAACATCAAGAAGTGACCGGTCACTTTTGACCATGCCCTCTTCTTATATCCATCTGGCCTGTCTATCGTGTTCTACCCCGACCTTGATCAAACTTCGATCGAATGTTCCGAAACGGCTTTCGTCTTAAGTCTCGACATCAAGACCCGACCTTTTCTTTGGAGATTTTGACCATGTCCTATGGTCGCGAACCCTCTCTAAGGTTCAGCCCTCTTCCAGGCAACACCCTTCTTCCAGGGCCCCTCTTCCAGGTTTTAAGTCTTTTAATGTGCCATTCTCTAATTATTAGGTTGACCTAGCCAACCTAATCTTCCCACATGGGGGTATGCCGGTGAGAACCAGCCCTCATCCAATCCTGCACGTCCATATATTATGTGTTCGGAAATTCGAGTCTTCCCTAGACATTCCGATCCACAAAGGATGGCTCATACAAGACGGTAATATTTTTTTTGGCATCTTTTCTAACCCTTCCCGACTAAAAAGTCGGTAGGGATCCATGTGAGTATGGATGCGAATCCTCTTCCGGATCCAGCCTGTCTCAAGGCGGTACCTCAACATCAAGGCCCCTATCTCAAGGGTTTCTTTTTTTTTGTTTTTTTTTGTTTTTGCTATCAGCCCATGCAACGGTCCAAGTCCTAGACATCAAGACTGATCCATCTACAGCAAGCTTAGCAATCTTGACCACATCTTATCCACCCTTTCTTCTTTCCCTGATCATATTCATGTGGGTGGATTCAAGTACTCGCCTATTGGTTTTCATCAAGCCCCGTAACGAATATTTCACCCAATTCCCCTTTCAAGGTCATCTCCCTGAGCACGACCCTCACATTCCGGCAATCTGTCGTGTTGTGAGAGTCGGATTGGTGGTAGGTGCACCACTTCTCTGTCCAAGGCCACTTGGGTTGTTCTCCTTTCTTCTCATCCCTTATTTGATGAACAGACCCATCATATGTGGCCCTCGGCTTGGACCCTCCCCTCTGATCATCCTTCTTCGGCTTATCGGTTTTCACCCGTGTATAGCCTTCCTCCAGTTCCTGCTTGCTCTTGTTCAGGACCTCCGCCTCGGCATACTCCCATGCCGTATTGTAGGCTTCCTGATAAGAGGAGGGTGGCCTCCTACAGAATTCAGTGTAGAGGTCACCTGATCGGAAGGCATTCATCAGCAAAGACATGGCCGTCTTATCGTCCATCTCTTCTACCTTGTCAACCTCGTCCCTCCAGCGGGTTAAAAATTGAGTCAAGGACTCCTTCTCCCTCTGCCCTACCGTGTTTAGGTAGGTAAACTTCTTTCTTTTGATGCAGTTATCCTGGTACTTCTTGCGGAAAACTTTGGCAAGTTTCTCAAAGGATCCAATCTTTCCATGGGGAAGACCGTTAAACCATTCCACTGGTCTCCCTCTCAAGGATGAGAAGAAGAGCAAACACTCCTCAGCATCAGTGCACCCGGCCATCTGTGCTGCATTGTGGAAGGTGTCAAGGTGGATATTTGGATCCTTTTTTCCAGTGAATTTCTCCACGTCCAACTTGACCTTCCGCCTCAATATTTGTGCATGTACCCTGGCCGAAAAGGGTGATTTGGCCTGGGTGTGCTTCTTCACTCCCGCCTTCTCTTCTACCTTTTCCTCTAGGGCACGTAGCTTTCTCGCTATGCTCCCTATCTTGTCCAGGTCATCCTCATCGTATGAGAGCCTGGTATATGTCGATGCCCTAGGCTGGCTTTCAGCTTCCTCCTCGTCTAGGAGAATCGTCTCAGATTCCCTAGAACGATGAGATTGGGCGGGACGATTCCCGCCAAGTCTTTCCATTCCGCTAGTCCGGCCCGTCTCAGGACCAAGACGTAGCTTGGCAGACTTGCGAGGTCCATCCTCTTTGTCCCCTAGGCGTATGAACGCTGAATCTCGGGTCTTGCTGGGTTTGGCTATAACCTTACCCTTCCTTCTGCGGGCTGCCTCTTGCTCCGCCTCGTCAACTTCATAGATATTCAATGGTGCTGCTTCGTTCATGGTCCCCGTCAAATTCACTAGACGTCTAGGGACCATCCTAGGGATGAATGTTGACGGGGTCGACACCAGAGGTACCATTGAACTCATGATTGGTGGCATCATGTCCGGATAGGCAAATGGCATGAAGCCCTCTGCTTGTTGCATCATGGCCATCACCTGTTGATAGCCCTGTAGAGCCTGAGCATTTGTCGGGTATGGTGTGAATACTCCCCCGGGCGTTGTTATCGAGCCTGGGAACATTGTTGTCGTTGGTGTAGGAGTAGGGGTCGACATGATCGGGATCATGCCAATCGATCCTACAGTGGTGATCGGGGCAAAGGTCGTCCCCATGCTCGTTATCATCAGTGGGATGGCAGGAGTGCTTTCACTCGCAGCCTGGCTTGACACAGTGTTGTTGTTGCTTGAAGACATGATTGTGGATATTTAGTGGGGGTAAAGTTTTGACCTTGGTCGAAAAAACTTTAAAAATCTGTCCCACGGGTGGCGCCAAAAATGATGGTGTAAATATAGCTGGGCGGGTTAACCGGGTTTAACCTGGACACTCGACCCGTAATATAAAACACACCAAGAACACAAAGTATGACCTAGACCGGGTAAATCTCCTCAGTCCGAAATATATTTCTTACTCTGTCTCAAGAGTGTACTAGTTTTTAGTGAGAGAAAAGAATGGATCCCCTCCTCTATCCAATATCATCATATTTATAGAGGAGGATTTGTGACCTTCCCCTGTTCATCCATGGACAAAATAGGAAGCTCGTGGGAAGGTCACTGTAGATAATGGAAGCACTGTACAATCATGGACTTGCTACTAATACAACCAAAAAGCACTGTTCAATCAAAGACTAAAATGGATATTCTCAATCCAATCAACCCTGCAAAATGACAAACATCCCTTTCACTGTGTGCCTCGTGATGGATGAGCGGCGGGGTGTCCCCTTGACCTCTGACGTGGTTCACCATGCCTAAGAGACTGGACCAATGTTAGCCAAGTAAAGTGATATGACCGGTCACCTTCTCTGAAAGGTTACCCGGTCATTTCTTGCGCTCAACCCGTCTCTTTGGTCTTCTAGAATGTCCTTCGTAGAATAAGGTGATATTTTCGCTATCGCCCAAAATGTGACCGGTCACTTTTTTAGTGGAAGTGACCGGTCAACTTTTGACCCGTCCAAATCGAAGAGTTAACCTCATTTGGTGATTGATAAAAGTGACCGGTCATACTTTGACCTGTCCCTTTCGGTTGTTCGGGTCGGGTATAGGGATATACCCATCAAAGATAAATTGAGATTATACCATGATTTATCTTTCACAATTTTATCGGGCCGAAGAAGTGTGTTGGGCTCGGGTGGGCATTCCAACTTTAGAAATAGGATATAAGACTCATACTATGCTAAAAAATTCTAGGGTTACATCTAGTATTTCTCTACTATGATAATACCAAGCTAAAAGGTGTCCTTTGTGATGTTAAATTTGGTGTCATAACAACATTTCTTACTCTATCTCAAAATGAATTACACCCTATGTATAGCAAAATAAAATCTCATAGTTTTAAATTTATTTTATTTAAAGATTAATTTAAAAATAAAAATAGAATTTGTATATTTTAAAATTACGTCAAAATTTATACAAAATAAGAGATTCCAAAAATATTTTATTTTATCAAATTATCAATAAAAATATGCAAATAAATAAAAGTTTCTATGGTTTTTGAATGGTGAAAAGTATAAATCTTTGTGCCATGGAGTGAGTATTTTATAAATACTTAATTGAAAATGCCATAGATACAACCTTTGTTTTTAAATTAGTTTTACATTTCCGCTTCTTTTTTTGGAGAAATAATAAAATTACAAACAGAGTCACAAAATATTCAAACTTGTCTAAGTACCATAACTATCATACATTTAATATGCATCATGGTTCATGATTCTCAAATAAATAAACTACGGAATAGTACGGAGTATGGAGAAAGGGGAGTGTTCTCATGACATTGAAATCTTGTCATAGATGATTCAGTACTGCTACAGTGCCATGTTCGTAAAATTGACAGTTCCTACTCTTATAACCCCCCTCCGGTAAACCTTCTTGCAGCGACCCGAACACCCCCATCCCTTTCATTTACATCCCTAAGTTAATTTTGTTTTTGAAGTCACACTGACTCCAAAGTCAAAATTAACTTGGGGGTGCTGAAAAGGATGGGGGAGGAGGAAAGAGTGATATCATCAATTTTACGAATGGGATATCGTAAAAATCCCGAGTCATCCCATGATATAAAGTTCTAAGATCATGAGAACTCCTTCAATACACATCCATATATAAATTTATGGACACAATTATTTTAGATTTCCAATCACTCTCTACTTTCTTTGTATTGTATCACAAATGTGAATACTGCCTTTGATGGGTATATCCTTATGCCCGACCCGGATAACCAGAAAGGGACAGGTCAAAATATGAACGGTCACTTTTATCAGTCACCAAATGATGTTAACTCTTCAATTGGGACGGGTCAAAAATTGACCGGTCACTTCCACTAAAAAAGTGACCGGTCACATTTTGGGCGATAGCCAAAATATCACCTAATATTACGAAGAATTCAAGAAGACCAAAGTTCTGGGCTTAGCTCAATAAATCCTAAATAATTCTTCCAAAGTACCCATACCATAACAATGCTCATACACACAAAATGCTTCTTTAATGATAAGTCTATGCTCATATAAAGATTCATTTAAGTGTAGACCTCATGTCTACCATAACATTGGCCACAAAAAGATTTTTTTTATTTGAAAAGAACGGATTTTCCTAATCTATCTAAAAAGAAAATTGTGTAATTCACAATATTGTCTCTTGTGATTTGTGAATACATATCACATGCATATTTTTTATTTTTTATTTTACCCTTTTTTGAAATATGTGAGGGTCAAACAATTAATTTAATAAAATAGAGATAGAAAAATTTTAGAAAATACTTATTCGACCTATTTCAATTTATTATATCAAAAGGTGTACGAATTAAAAAGTTATATGACTATATTATTTAATGGAAGCAGCAATAAAAATTTTGAAGTAACAAAGAAAAATTATACGAGAAAAATTTACAGGTTTAAATATTTATAATTCTTTTTTATAATCCCAAGACAGACATGTAAAATATCGATCTTTTCACATTATTTTACAAAATTTCCCTATTTTATTTTATTCTAAAATGAGAACAGCAACTTTTGTCGCATGCAAACCAAAGCTACGTATAATGCGCCGGAAAATACGGAATTCGAGGAGGGGCAGGCAGTAAATTTCCCCAAAACATCAGAAAAGCTCAAACTTGTTCCAAATCCTAATCAATAACTACCCCTCCCTCTGTATAAAATCGATAGAGCCGTAAATAGTATTTTACCAGTAGCTCAGCTGTCAGCTCCTTAATCTCTTCCCAATCAATTTAAAGAAAGAAAAGATCCGCTCAGATTTCCGCATTCAGCCGCTTGCTGAATCCATCCCCACAAGCGTAAGAGTTCATCCACGCCTCTTCTCATCCGTACATTATTTCTTCGCCCAATCCGAGTTTCTATGTGTTTTCTCTGTGTGAATCTCTGCAATCCGCTCATAATGGGTTGTGTTCTGCGGTTGAATCATGAAGTTGGGTTTTATTGTTTTTTGTTTTTGTGTTCTTACTCGTTGTTCTTGCATAAAGATTGAATTTTTTGGTAAGTTTTTTGTTTGAATAGTTTGGTAAGTGTAGATTTTAGTTTGGGTTTATACGTATTTATGGTGGGTATTGATGATGGAATAAGTGTTAGGTTGTTGGGCGTGATTTTACCTTTATTATTGTCCGTGTTGCTTTTTTATAACTTTGATTCTCTAACTGTGCATCTGAAATCTTATATAGGCCTAATCCGCGGCTGAGTTTCTCGTCTGTGTTACCACATATTCTCTGTGTTTTCTCTCTAAGATCTTGAGTGTTCTTCATTTTTTTCTCTTTGATTTATTCAATTTTTCATCCACATTGTTGTGTGAGTGTGTGCAATCCTAACAAAAAGGTTTAGTTTTGTTTATATTTTTATGTTCGGGTTATGTGTGATGTCTTAACAGAGCTTAGTGATTAATATGCTATGCAACATTTTTTCAAGGAAAGAAAAAAAAATTGTGCTACGCAGTACACATCTTGTTGGTACTAGAATTGAGCTGATTTCTTGAACGGAGACATAGGGAGTTTTTTTCCATCAAGATCTGCGTTGGGATGGACGCACTACAGTGATGCTTAATTATGAAATCTTACCAGTTTTAATCACTTGGTTATTGCAGGAAATCAGAGGATGGGTTCAAAAGCTGTGGAAGATTTGATAGAGGCCTCATCAGGCGTTCATTATTCGGGTTTTCATTTGCAAGGCCCGAGTGATACCGACATTGAGCAACCAACGACTTCAATGAGTGGAAATGTTCCTAAACAACCATTTGTCATTGGTATGTTGGACATTTTTGTAAACTCAATGTTTCTTGCTATATGCTGACATCATCTGCATGCACTTTTTCTCAATATCAGTTTTTATGGGATATGCTACCAATTGTTCTTATATCAGTTCTTGAAAAAATGAAAAATTTATAGCTTTAGTTTCTGGGGATGTTTGCACAAATCGATGTTTGAGACTCAACATTCTTTCAAGGACATTAAATCTTGCCAGCACATTGCACAAGGATCTCGGACAAACCAAACTTATATGCATCACGACATCCCCATCCCATTGAAAACAACTTGTTTTCAAATCAAACCTTTGCTACCAATAAGAAATGAGCTATTGGTCTATTG
The DNA here is from genome assembly GCA_003260385.1 of Cuscuta australis. NCBI lineage: Eukaryota > Viridiplantae > Streptophyta > Magnoliopsida > Solanales > Convolvulaceae > Cuscuta > Cuscuta australis. Next base: position 3,659,296 of record NQVE01000192.1, read on the forward strand.
AAAAATTGAGATAGAGGCTTTTATATGCTTTCAAACTGACTTCACTCAAGTTGAACTCATTTTTCGTTTTTCACGAACTGAGGCTTCACAGGCATTCCTTGTGTTGTAATTCTAAACACGTGTTATGTCATTTGCTAAATCTTGGTACGCTTCTCCAACAATAAGTGAGTTTTGTCTGAACAACATACTTAGTGCCTACCACCTGATTAGCCAATGGGTGCATTGTGACCATCTTCTGGATTTGCTTCAGCCTAAATTATCTCCGTCTAAGATCAATTATGCAATTAGTAATATTTGGATTACCAATTTAAACAAAAAATCCATATTGCCATCAAATTTATTCATGCCAAATAGAACTTATATGGATTGCCTCACAAGATGATAATGCCTTACTATCTATCTAAATCATTTTATAAAGAAATCAACTATACATGCTATTCATTAAAAAAGGAGAGATAGAACTAGGAAGTTGATTACCCTGCATTTGCATGAGTTAACAATGCATAGTCTTTGTTGCATCAAGTTGAAATAGTAGAACATAGCATTTACAGTATTTCAAAATTTGCATCCTTTTATTTTTTCTTTGTGGCTATCTTTTCTAAGAGCCTCTCTACTCTTACACTATGTTTGGTTCAAGGAATTTGAAAGGAAAAAGAAAACAAATACTCCCTCCGTTCTATAAAAGTGTTCCTATTTTGACTTTGTGTAAAAATAAGGAAGTGTTAAATTGTAGTTGACTTCCAAATTTGCCTTTGATGTGATGGGTAAAAGTAAGATGTGATGGATTGAGTATTAGAGAAAAAGTATGATGTGATAGGTAGGGTATGAAAAAGTAAGGGTAAAAGTGGTTTTATAATAGAAAGTGGAAGTGTTTTGTTGGAAGTAAAAAAAATGAAAGAGGAAGAGTTTTTGAGAACGGATGGAGTAGTTTTCTTTCATTTTCCTCACCCAAATGGGAGGAATTTGATTTTCCCTCCTCTTAGTACATTTTTCCTTCTCAATTTCTTTTCCTTTCACGTTTCTTCTCTTTTCCTCTCTAACCAAACAAGAAAAATGTTTTCCTTCTCATCCTTTTCTTTTCCCTAATTCCCTCTCATATTCCTTGAACCAAACATAGTGTTAAGGTAGGGGTAAGGTCTATGTACATAGTACACTCACTCTCTCTCGACCCCACGTTGTGGGATTTTTCTGGGTTGTTGATACTCTAGTGTTATAATACTTGGATAGTTAAGGTTGCAATGTGTTATATACATCCCAGCTTCCCCACCCCACCCCCATAAACATACAAAAGATAATTTTTCCATGTTCTTATTAAAAAAAACTTCCTCCTATAGGAGTTGCTGGAGGAGCGGCATCAGGGAAGACCACAGTTTGTGATTTGATCATCGAACAGCTTCACGATCAGCGTGTTGTACTAGTCAATCAGGTATTCTTCTGTTTAAAGGCATATTGTCCATATTTGGTAAATAGCTCTGTGAAAGACTTTTAGTTTTTTCAGTACTGGTCATCTTTTTATTTTTATTTTTAACTGAAGGATTCTTTCTATCATAATTTGACACCTGAAGAACTTACAAGAGTTCAAGAATACAACTTTGATCATCCCGGTTAGTGTAGTTTCTAACCTATTCTTCCCTCTCTTAACCATTCCTAATTTTATTTTTAAAACTACTTTGTTATTTATCCCTTCTATGCAGATGCTTTTGACACTGAGCAATTGTTGTATATCATGGACAAACTGAAGCATGGAGAAGCAGTAGATATTCCAAAATATGACTTTAAGAGTTACAAAAACGTTGCAACGAGAAGGGTATATTCTTCTCAACATTTTTTGGGCATATTTTTTTACTGGCATTCTATAGTTGGGTAACAGCTGTATGGTTTATGCTATTCCTTTGCCAAGCTCTTTAGTTTGAAGAGTTTAGTCAAGGCATGAGGTTTTAATCTCTTTAGAATGCATCAAGTCATTTTTGTGTGTGTGTGTCTCATTCAGCATCACTTGTTTTTGCATTGGCATGTACTGAGTATCATCTTACAAATTTTTTGTGCTCTATTCAAAGAAATCATTATTGCCCCCATTTGGACTAACTACTAAACAAAATTACTACGGGTGGGACTCCTCTTAGTCTGTTAGATTTAATCGGGTTTGTTCACATATAACCGAATGAGTAATGAGTCGATGTTTGGGTCAGTTAGTATAGAGTCAATTAGTGTGGTATCGTTTAGTGTGTTTTACATATTTAATTAATTTAAATAAAAAACAATAGGGCAGTTTCTAAAAGGCAGTTATGGGTAGTTTCTATTGTTAATAGGTGTGTTGGTTTGTAATAGTTGTGTTGGTTAGTAAAAGTCATGTTGGTCTGTTCTCTATATATATTTAGTGAACACAAATAATCCTGTACAGTTTTTACATCAATAAAATATTCTACTTTGCTTTGATTTGGTCGGTTGGTCCTGTCTAACAATTGGTATCGGAGCAAAAATCCAAAAAGGACCCAACGATCAAAAGGAGCGGTGTGTCTTGTGATTAGAAGTTGTATGATGAGGAGTAGAAGGGCTGTCAAATCATAATACAAAGTGTTAGAGAGTTCCTCGACAACAGATCAAAATCTTTGACAAGATTCTTCCTCGCCTAGGACAAAAATAGCAGGTGGCTAATTTTTTCCTTTGGCAGAAGCATTCCATCCAAACAGCGCAGGAAAAACGAACCAGCGGGGTAGCTTTCGTTTAGTGGCTTGGAAGACGGAAAAGCAGGGGCTTGTTTTCTGGTTGATGGTGGATTGCAGGTGGCTGATGACCCGGGAAGGAATCGAAGTTAAGAATTTTGTGAAAATTGTCGAAGGAATAAAAGTCGTGCAATGGGAGAACAACAAAAATAGACAGATTGTGACTACAAGGGAGAATAGTTAACAGTTTGCCAACCTTAACCCGAGGGAGAAGATATGCAAGGTAAACTACTATTCACTAAAAGTGATGGAAAAGAGAATGCTAAGGAGCACAAAATTGAGCATTGTGGTTGCTGGAGCTCAAACCGAGAAGACTTTGGACGTGGCCGAGGTAGAGGTCGGGGGTCCGGGAAAAGTCGGGATGGTGGACAGTTTCAGCGGGAAAAGAGTCGCATTAGGTTCTTCAAGTGCAATGAGTTAGGGCATTTTTTGAACGAATGTCCAAAATGGGATCAAAAGGAACAGATTGCAAACTTGATTGAAGATGATGAACCAACGTTGTTGTGAAGATCAGTGTGAACAAACAACGATTAAGGGCGTGATTGTTAGATTTAATCGGGTTTGTTCACATATAACCGAATGAGTAATGAGTCGATGTTTGGGTCAGTTAGTATAGAGTCAATTAGTGTGTTTTACATATTTAATTAATTTAAATAAAAAACAATAGGGCAGTTTCTAAAAGGCAGTTATGGGTAGTTTCTATTGTTAATAGGTGTGTTGGTTTGTAATAGTTGTGTTGGTTAGTAAAAGTCATGTTGGTCTGTTCTCTATATATATTTAGTGAACACAAATAATCCTGTACAGTTTTTACATCAATAAAATATTTTACTTTGCTTTGATTTGGTCGGTTGGTCCTGTCTAACATAGTCTATTGCAACATGGTATATTGATTACTTTTTGGTGCATGCATGGCAGGTAAATCCATCAGATGTTATAATACTTGAAGGCATACTTATTTTTCACGATCCCCGTGTAAGAGATCTGATGAATATGAAGATATTTGTAGATATAGGTTTGTTCCTTTCTGTTCTACAATACGAGAATTTCTTTGTTGGCTTTTAAAACTTGTTAAATGTGTATGCTCATGACTATCTGAGGTTTCCTTTTGTGTCCTTGCCGTTTGTTAAGATATATTTTCACCATTTATGTATTCCACAATCTCAAAATTCATTGCAGATGCTGATGTACGCCTAGCAAGGAGAATAAGGCGTGACAAAGATGAAAAAAGTAGGGATATTGCTATGATACTTGATCAGGTAAAGATACTCGATCATTGTTTATATTTTCACCTCAACAATCTTGCATATTTTCTTCTCATGTATCAATGATCAGCCTTAAAACTGTGCAGTATTCAAAGTTTGTTAAACCAGCTTTCGATGACTTCATTCTTCCGACAAAGAAGTATGCTGACATCATCATTCCACGAGGTGGAGACAATCATGTTGCTATTGATTTGATTGTGCAACACATAAGGACAAAACTTGGTCAACATGATCTTTGTAAAATATATTCCAACCTTTATGTCATTCCTTCAACATTTCAGGTAACACCTTGGCACCTTCCATCATTGCAATTCAGATGTCATAGTCTCCAAATATTTCCCATTTCTCAAAGTTCTCTATTTGAACATTCAGTATACTCCCTCCATTAACATTTAGCCAACCATTATGACTTTAATGATACATCAAAAACGGAATGAATGTAGACATGATGCATTTCCATATTCAATTATTCATTCAACTTTTGATGTATCAAAAAATTCATAATGGTTAGTTAAATGTGAATGAAGGGAGTTTAATGCTTGTAATGATTGTTATTACTTACTTTCAGATACGAGGCATGCATACTCTCATCCGTGATTCCCAAACAACGAAACATGATTTTGTATTTTATGCTGATCGATTGATCCGCTTGGTAGGTGTTTGTACTGTAAAGTTAATTTATGGAGTTGCCAGCTTTTAAAGTCATAGGCGAATGCTATGATTATTTTACTAATAAGTACACTTGGATGATTACCTTAACTAGGTAGTTGAACACGGTCTAGGGCATCTGCCGTTTACAGAAAAGCAGATCATCACCCCAACTGGTAAAAGCCAAAATAATGTTGTAATTCTCATCATTCACACTCTCGGCGGTTTTTAAAGTTTGGGATGTCAATTGGAATTTCTACAAAGGGCATTTGTTTTAAGATGGTGTGATGATGTATCCTAAATTTCCTAACGTTTTCTTGAATGTGCAGAATCCGTGTACACTGGTGTTGATTTTTGTAAGAGATTATGTGGCGTCTCGGTGATTCGAAGGTAAACTACTGATGATATCTTTGTTTTCATTTTAGGCTATAAAACTTGAGTTACTCAAAAAATAATAATCTTGGAAGGGTCTGCGTACACACACCATGTAGTAGTGAAAATACGAAGGTTTACTGAATTTGTTGTTGTAGTGGTGAAAGTATGGAGAATGCTCTGCGGGCATGTTGTAAAGGTATAAAAATCGGAAAGATTCTAATACACCGGGAAGGCGATAATGGTCAACATGTGAGTACCACTTTTTCAACATGCCCTTACATTGTAACGTAACATTGTGTTGGTTTTCGTTTATTTGACTTTGTTATGTTGTCAAGGGTCTTTGGGGAACACACTCTCTACCTTTATAGGTAGGGATGTAGGGTAAGGTTTTTACGACTACCCTCCCCAGACCCCACTTGTGGGACCTTAGCGTATTAAAACTTACATGGTTTATTATTGTGCAGCTAGTCTACGAAAAACTACCACATGACATAGCCGAGAGGCAAGTCCTATTGTTGGATCCTATCTTGGGAACTGGTTAGTGCATCATCATCAATTAATCTCCCCCTTCCCTTAAAAAAAAAACGCTCCCATTTTGTAAAGCGATTGAATTGTATCACATCGAACACTCAGAATTAAAAAAGACTAATCTAAAAGAATGTGTGCTACTCCGATTGTCAAATGATTTTGGGATGAAGTCTGGCTCACAATTCTACATGGTATTCGAGTCAATGATTAAGAGCTCAGAGAAGCCCGGGTCTATTTGAGCTCAAAGGACCCCACATGTGGAACAATTTGTAGTTGTTATCGATCTTCGTATATGTATGTTTAAACAAATTAAATCGACCTTGTTACAGGGAATTCAGCAGTTCAGGCCATTTCTCTACTTATAAAGAAGGGTGTACCGGAGTCTAACATTCTATTCCTAAATCTCATATCCGTGAGTCCCCGTTCCCACTCGGTCATTCTTAACAATGTCCTCTCTTGTAAGCCGGTGTTTTCCTTTGAAAAATGGTTTCTCTTCTAATAATGCATGGCATTGCCAGGCACCCCAAGGAGTTCGCGTGGTTTGCGAACGCTTCCCTAGAATAAAGATTGTCACGTCTGAGATTGAAATCGGATTGAACGGAGATTTTCGTGTCATCCCTGGAATGGGTGAGTTTGGGGACCGGTATTTTGGCACCGATGACGACTAAAACAGCCCGATAATTACTTTTCATACCCTTGGACTGAAATTGAGTTCAACTGCACTTATAACTTTTTTTTTTTGCCCTTGCAAATGTGTTCCTTTAGAGTTGGGGTTTTTCCTTTCTCAGTTTCTGTCATGAAATTATTTTTTTCATGGGGGATTTCTGATAAACTTACGAACACAAATTGTTGGTGAAAATGGCGAGTTCCATTTTACTCCACATGACAGGTGAAGTCATTCTATAGAGTTTAAAGAAAGGAATCTGATTTTGTTGTGCAAGATTTGCAGGTTCCGTCGGACTTTGAGCTCATTTTGAATTTGATTCTATTAAAAAAAAGAAGAATGTATCAAGTATCATTCTAGATTTTGTGTTGCATTTGTTCTAGACTTTGGAAAAAAATCACCTAAATTGGAGTAAAATAGTGTGAAAGTACCAAAATAAGAGTTTTATATTTTTATTTTCAAAATAGATTTTTGCGATGTGACAATATAGTCTTGCATATTGATATTTAATACGGAGTAATATTTTTTGGTATTATATATTAACATTATTGGTATTGTAATTCATATTTTGTGAATAAAAATAAGCTCTTATTTTAGTTTTTTTCTATGTTTTATTACTAGTCTTGCCCCCTTTTGATGAAGTACTTAAGTAGAGTAATGTAAAAAGGATACACACACATGCGACAATTGTCTTTGAGTGTAATACATTGATGTACAAGTAGTGTACACCTATGCGGTGGAGAGATGGTTAAGATATGAATTGGGTATAATTTAGTGTACCCTAAGTATTTTACCCTTTATTTTAATATACTTCGTAAAAAAGTTGTCCAATTTAAGACGACAATGGTCTAAAATTATTGGACCGTGCTACAAATCCCATCATACATGTCCTCACTGATAATACAAATGATTTTATATCTATATAGACGATAATCAACTCGTCATCCATGTTTTCACCGATGACAATATAGACAGTTTTATATGTGAACAACATAAATAATACTGTCTCTGTGAATATAAAATCATATGTGAACAATACAAATACGGAGTAATATTTATTGTGTGTGTAAATATATTGTGTTAGATTTTTAACATGATCCAAAATTATTGCACTATTATTGTTTTACATGATGATGGTTCTCCACCTCGTACGAAACGGGCCAAGGCTACTGTGAGAGATGGACAAGTGTATGTTTTGCATTACTCTGTTTGGTCTTGTCGATTGTTCTATCATTTATGTTTGGTTTAAGGAGTTAAGAAAAAGAAAAAATTAAATGGGAGATTTTGTCTTTTTCCATTTCATTTTTTTATTTTTTCCTTTTATTTTTTTCTTATCATCCCTAACTAAATAAGAATATTATTTTCATAGTTCAATTCCTTTGTCCCAAAAAATATCTTTTTAATTACTATTCTAGATTTTTGATAACCTCTATTAATTGGTTTTTTATTTATAACTTGATTAAACAAAATATTCTTATCACGTTTTATTTTATAGAACTTTTGAGTTACTTTCAACTTGAATATGTAATTATGAATTTTTGTTTTTATATAAATTTTTAAGAAAAAATAACTTTAAAAAAAGATAAAATTTTGTACATTGTTCAATGTGAAACCATATTTTTTAGACATATGAAGTATTACTTTCTTTTCTTTTTCAATTTCTTCTCCAAAAAGGTGAAATCGCTCACCCCGGGCGCCCCTCACCCCCGACCCGACGGGAATGTGAGAGGAGGTAAATTATGGTGACCCAAGCAACAACACTTAGTTAGACCATATCCTAGTGCGTACCAGAGACTCCCCCATTTTTCAGAGGTGGTCGCTGCCAGGTTTCGATCCTTGGTCATTCTCCAAACTTCACCAAATGCTTGCCACTTGGGTTACCCGTGCGGGTTTCTTTTTCAATTTCTTTTTTGGATTGAACATGGTGTAATGCGGAGTAGAAAATATGGTGTGTAAAAGGTGGTGTTTTTTTGATACTTAAATGATGGTGTTATGCTAGTGCCCATATAAAACATTTCTTTTTTTTTTTGCCGAAAATGGGGACAAAACGATAAAGATAAAGAATCCAATGTTCATAGTGTTAGAGTCTATCCCACATCAGAAAGTTGAATAGAAAAATTATCGGTATATAAGCTCTTGAGTTTAACTAATTAATTGATTGGATTCAATGTTTTAATGTGGTTCAGCCCAAGTGTCTTATAACCTAATCCAGTTGTCCATGTTCATCCTAAATTCTATCATGGTATCAGAGCATGTTTTGGCCCACCTCGTTTGTCAAGGTGTCCGTCAACATGTTCATTCCTAGCGGCCCGTTTGTCTTTAGCTCAGTTGTCCGTATGGAGTATGTAACCAACGGCCTGTAGCCCGTTTAACACAATTGCTCGTCTGAAAGTCCATACCCAGCGTATGCGTACACATATTCTCCGTAGACGTTATTTTAGTCGGATTTCATTGAATTATTGTATATTGCTCTCATCCGTAGTTTTAAGATTGGTGTTATTATTTCCCTATATTTCATTCGTTCCAAAATGATTTACACTTTTACTATTTGAGCCTCTTGATAATTTTTGTTTGCTCGTAGGTTTTAATGAGTTTGACATCTTATTTTGTGGAATTTATAATTTAGTTTTTTAAATATGTGATTTATACCATGTATTTTTAAACCAATTCATAACTAAAATAGTTTTAAAAAAAGACGATACGATTTTGCACATTGTTTAAATTATCTAATTAAATTTAGTAGGGGGAAGGTAATATTTTTGAAGAGCAATGCTAGGGGTATACCTTTCCCAAATGTACACCACTCTCTTCTTCATCACTCATTTTTATTTATTTATTTATTTTGAATTTCTTACTAATTTACGTGGAGAATGAAGGGTGGGGACATAGGATTCAGTTTGGTGTCATTTTTGAATTCTCCGTCCCCCCCTGTATTTGTCCACTTTCATTTTTGCACTTCTTTAATCCATTTTATCTTGTAATTTGTATATTAAAAATTATAAAAATTATATATTAATAATCTATATGTTAAGACAAATCGAACAAGATCACACATGACTATATTTAGGCTTACACATTGAGAGAATTTGATGAGTCAAAGTGCTTAGATGAACAGTTCCAAAAGTCAAATATGAACAAATACATGGGGACGGAGGGAGTACTCGGAGCCGTACCGTGGTACTTTATGACAATTTAATTTGCCCATGTGCTTTAATTTGTGACCCACCATAGTACAATTATAATGGTTAGTAACGTGTCATTTCATCTTTGGCTCCGTCCCATTTCTGCTTCGATCTTTTTCGTCTTCGCTCAATCATTGGGGTTATAGAGTTCACCTCGCTTATTTTAATGTTATAAAATGATTTGGGCTATCGATTGTGTTTTGTTTGAAAAGTTGACGATTTCTATCTCCAAATACCCCAATATTAGTGTCTGTTAATAACACAATAGTATATAAGTAATGTACACCAATAGAGTATACACTTTTCAATTTTGTTCAAACTTTAGTATACTATTGTGGACTTGAGCCTAAAGGTTTGATGTTTGCTTTTTATTCCATCCGTCCTAATTTAAGTGGTTCATTTCATTTTACAATGTTTAACTAAAATTTATTTCCAATACATTTTTTAGAGAATTAGAATGGAATTAAAAAAAATAAACTTAACGTAGTAAAAGCGATTTTGGGAGGATTGTCACTAGAAGTAGAGACAAAGATCCTCGTTGCATGACAACCGAACCTGAGAGTATGTTTGCTAATTTTTTTTAGAAAGGGTGTCCACGATTAGAGCGATAACAAGCAGCTTAATTTCTTTTTTTCTATTTGTCTATCGCTTTCTATGCTCTCAAATTCAACTCTAGAAGAAACACACAATGTAGCTTTCTAGTTTTTTTGATCACACACACTTCTTATATGAACAAAGGACATGTGTACTCTAAGTTCCATTCCTATATATCTCCGACGTTATAAATATAGACTTCCACTCGCACATAGTCAATCCATATATCATCATCATCACAAACATATATTTCTCCTCAAGTAGTTCCCATAATATAAGTGCTACAATTAACGTATCATTATGGAAGTTCTCTGTCTTAACAATCCTGCCGCCCTATCATCCACCACCCTTCACCGCCGCACACTCTCCGGCAAGAAACTCCTCCACCTCAAATCTCCCCACAAAACTCCCACCGCTCTCCGGAGAGTGGTCGGCCCACGGGCAGCCGACCCGAGACGGTCGGTCCACGCAAAGGTATCTGCCCGGGTGAACGCCCCGGCCGCCGCCGCCGCCGTGGTGCCGAAGTACACCCCGGACGAGCTGGTTTACGAGGTCGGGAAGCTGATTCCGAACGAGGACGTGGGCGCGGACGTGACGGTGAACCTGTGCGAGTACGTGAAGGAAATCGAGGCGTCGAAGGTGTACGACGTGGCGGTGGAGTCCCCGCTGGAGAGGGAGACTCTGCTCTCCGACGAAGACGACCTCGGCGTCTCGTACTGGCTCAAGAGAGACGACCAGCAGCCTGTATGCATGGCGGCTCAATTCAAGAAAATTAAACTAGCTGTTTGATAATTAATTAGTCTGTGTAGAAATTTAAAGTAATGGATTATATATATGTGCAGGTGTTTTCGTTCAAGCTTAGAGGGGCATATAATATGATGTCAAAGCTGAGTGAGGAAGAACTGAAAAGAGGAGTGATAACGGCATCTGCAGGGAATCATGCGCAAGGGGTGGCATTGGCTGCCCAGAGATTGGGCTGCTCAGCTACCATTGTCATGCCTGAAACCACCCCCTGCATTAAGGTGTGTACCTTTGCCTTTGTTTATTTCAGAAAAAAAAAGGTGGAACGCTCACCACGGGCATCGCCCCATGCCCCGGGCCGATAAAATAGTAAGGGGTAAAATACACTTAAAACAACTTTTATTCTCAATAAACTAGGAAATGAAGGTATATTTTGGACATTTTGAGTGAGGTAAGAATGTTTTAGTGACTATCAATTTTTAATCACCTTGGTTCTCATGACATTGAATCTCAATGTCACGGGATGACTCGAGGTTCATTTTTAAATTTTAATGAATGGATGGTTTAATTTTTTACTGTTGGGGGTTAGAAACAAGCGGTGGAGAGACTGGGCGGCACAATTGACCTTCACGGGCAGTCATTCGACGAGGCCCGGCTTTACGCCCTGGAAAAGGCGGAGAAGGAGAACCTCGTCTTCATTCCTCCCTACGACGACAGAGAAATAGTGGTGGGCCAGGGGACCGTCGCGCCGGAGATCGTGAAACAGATGGCGAAGGACGACGACTTGCACGCGATATTTGTGCCCATCGGCGGCGGCGGCCTCGTCTCCGGCATTGCCGTCTACATGAGGGCCCTCTTCCCCGACGTGAAGATCATCGGCGTGGAGCCCTCCGGCGCTTGCGGCATGGCGCTTTCCTTCCAGAAGGGAGAGCGGGTGGAGCTGGAGTACACCGACACTTACGCCGACGGTGTCGCGGTGGCGCTCGTCGGCGAGGTCACTTACGATCTTTGCAAGCAGCTCGTTGACGGAGTCGTCGTCGTCGAGGATAAAGATATCGCTGAGGCCATAAGGGTAATTGACTATAAGTTATTACTTCAGTTTGTTTACTTTTATTTTAGTTGATAATATAATTTTTTTTATTTCAGTGTAATTTTTATCGTTTATTTCTCTACCAATTTGTAAATAAAATATTTTTAAAGGAATTTTTGTTGGCAATTTGTGGTCGAAAAGTCTGGTGTGAATAGATTTTTTGTTGCATTGAAATATACATGAAATGCAGGACGTGTACTTTGAGAAGAGGAGTATATTAGAGTTCTCAGGGGCTCTGGCCCTGGCCGGAGCAAAGGCTTACCGGAACTACGGGTCTCAGGCGGAATCGGTGAAGGGCAAAAACCTAGTGGCGGTGGCCAGCGGAGCTAACCTTGATTTTCCCAAACTGGTTGATGTGGTTGACATGGCCGGTCCCGGCTGTGAGGAAGAAGCTGTTTTGGCCACCAAATTGCCTGAGCAACTCGGTAGCTTCAAGCGGTTCTGCCAACTTGTGCGTCTCTTCCTTTTCCCAATTCTCTCCTACCGAGTATTATACTCCCTCGTCTCAACAAAGATCTACATGGTTCAAAAAAATTGCGTCCCATAATCCCTTATCCATTTCTATTAAAAAACCATTTTTACCCCTTACTTTTTCAAATCTTATCTATCACATCATAACTTCTTACTAATAATCTACACATCACATCATATTTTTATCCATCACATCCAAGAAACGTAAGATTATTAGTTCCAAAGTAACGAATATGTTTTTTTACTCTGTGTGTGGTTGCAGGTGAGGCCTTTGAATATTAGTGAATTGAAATACAGATATGATTCCAGCAAAGAGAGAGGACTAGTACAGTACAGGCAAGAATTTTACATTTTGTTGATGTTTTTTTCCTTCGGCATTGACTTTTTTTAACTGGGTGTGAAAAGGTAAACATTAATGCGGTAATTAATTTATACTTACCCAGATCTTGTTTGATGCAGCGTGACATATCACGCACAAGCAGAACTTGATGCAATGTTGGAACGATTGAGAGCAGCTCAGCTGGAGACTGTCAATGTTTCAGATCAAAACTTGTTTTTAAGGCATTTGAAATATTTGGTACCCGTTTTTAAAAGATTAATTTATCTGCTCAATTACTATTTACACGATTAAATTATATAAACGTGTATCTTATTTTTAAATCTAAGGTGGGGGGCGGCGAGTCAAAAGTAGAGAACGAGCTTCTTTGTTGGGTTAAGCTCCCTGATGGGCCGGGCGCTTTCTTGAAGTTTTTGAACGCTTTAGATTCGCGTTGGAACGTAACTTTGGCTCATTTCAAGTCAAAGGTTATTATAATTTCTCGATTAAAGATAATAATTTAATCTTCTATGTATACTATGTGCATATTAATGTATGATATATTGGTGCAGGGATCGGTAGAGGGGAATGTATTGGTTGGCATTCAAGCAAGTGAGTCCGAGAAAAGAGTGTTTCGTGACCTTACAAAGAGTATAGGGTACCCTTGCAAATTCTATCCCAAGCACAAATCTCTAGAGTTTCTAATTGGATAAAACGTGACGAGATTGCGTCAGGGCCCGCCAAGTGTACGTTTCAAGAATAAATGGCCATTCTAACACCCTTCATCACCTTTTGAAGTGTGTTTTGGCCTTTGTATGTACCCTACTTGGGGTTATCTGGCTACTATGTACAATAAATGGTTATCCATGACGTTACGAATTAATGCTTGTGTTTTATCGAGCTATTATGTAAAATAAATGATTATCCATAATGCTATGAATAAATACTTGTGTTATTATGCTAACTCTTTTGCTAAACCTCGTATTCTTTATATATAAAATCATATCATCACAATGTAACACCTTACAATTCACGCATAATCTCAAATGTCACAAATAGTGATTATAAAATCACCTAATCTTTGTGAAGTTGATTATTTTGTGACATACATCTGTTGAAATTCTATCATCTATTCCTTATTTTGAAATTAAATACTCCGTACTTAATATAGAACATAGCAACACTTAGCCACAAACTCACTTGTTGTCACCATTTTTAGGATTAGAAAATATAAAATTTACTCCTTATAGGCTTGTCTTTTTAATAGTGACATGTGTTTGGTTGGAATGTCCACCCAAGCACCCCAACAAAGTAGTAAAGGTGTAAGTTATATAGTAATATAGTTTTAGTTTAATTTCCTAAAATTAATTTTAAATAGATCATCCCATATATGATGCTTACAAGGAATTAAAAGGGGCTAAAAGTAAAACCTATGAAATGCTAAAAAGAGGTGCTTTGGGAGAAATATAAAATTAGTTTTTAAACATCTAAAAGGGAAAGTGTAAAATTGTTTCAAAGAGAGAAAAATATAATTCAACTAAAAAAGAGTTGGGTTATTTAGTTTTTACACTCGTCCCACCTTGTTTCATAGAATTTTTTTATCTTTTATCATTTTCCCCGTCTCAAAAAGCTTTCCGACTTCACATTTTATCCGTTCCAAAAAAATATTTTCATTTTCAATTAATCTTTTACCCCTATTAGATATTAACTTACATATCACGTCATATTATCATATATACATTCATCAATAATCTATCTAACATATTTTATCCACCTTACAATAAAGTAAAGATAAAAATTAAAAAGTAACATCAAAATCACGGGGTATATGAGTACATCTTTTAAATTAAAAATGCTAGGGGTTCACTAAAGGTGTACTCCATTTGTCCCTCATCCCCTCCATTACCACAAAAATAGGTATGAGTTTTTTAAAAAAATTAAATAAATAAAAAATAGATAAAAATGGATGGTAGAGAAGGAGTGGAAGACAATTAAAGGTGTACCCCTAGCATTGCTCTATTTAAATTCCATAGAGTACTTTTTTTTTTTCAAAATGAAACTGTTTATTACCTCGTATTACTCAAAACAACTTTACCGCCTAAATAAAATCAATTCACGAGTCACTCGGCCCGACTGATTCAAGAATTTGAAGAGGTCAAATACTCAAATGTCCGCATAAAGCCGCCGTAATTATGCTCCGACAGCATATATATACAAATATGTATTTGTATTATTATTATTATTATTAGTACACACGCTGCTTTTCAGTTCATCTTCCCCCCCACTGTGATCACACTTTACTTTTTTTCTTCTTCTTTCAGAATACCTTCCCTGTTAAGAAACGATTCATATTTCAAGTCAATGGGTTTTCCCCTCCATTGCGCTTTTCTTTCACCTTCTCCGCTAATTGTGTAACTATAAGTTCTAACCCCGCCTGGTTCAGTGCTTTTCGAGGACTCCGAGGTTATCCCTTACAAAAAAAAAAGAAGAATAAATTTGTTTCTGGGGAAAAAAAGACATGGTTTTTCCTCGTGATTTCTCTGATCAAGCGGCTCCACAGAAGACTCTGTTAGTGGGCGAAGCCGACTTCTCCTTTGCCGCCAGCTTGGCTGCCGCCTTTGGCTCCTCTGTCTCCAACTTGACTGCAACTTCCCTTGAATATAAGAGTGATCATCCCTTTTAAATTCTTGATTCTTTTTCTTTGAGTTTTGTCAAAAAAGTTTTCTTTTTTATTAAAATAGTAACTATAACTGTTGATGGGGTTGTTTTGATTTTATAGGGGAATTGGAGAAAGTGTATAGTAAAGCTGTAGATAACATCCAAGAGTTGAAATCGAAGGGGTGCAATGTGTTTCATGCTGTTGATGCCACTGTCATGGCATCTCATCCCTCTTTCAAGAACTCTGTGTTCGATCGAATAGTTTTCAACTTTCCATTCGCTGTCATTTCCGAGGAAGAATGGGGAAATCTTCACCTCCCAGCAGTTCTTGAGTGCGTGAAACTTCACTTGTGTTAAATAAGAGTGCATAAAGTTTGAACTTTTAGGATTGAATTGAACAACCTAGTGGAATATCTGTCTTTGTAGGAAACAACATTCCCTTGTGAGGGCTTTTCTTGAAAATGCCAAGGAGTTGATCAGCAAAAATGGTGAAATCCACATCACTCACAGAACAGACGGAGTCTATGGTGCATGGAGGATAAAGTTCCTTGCTTCTGAACAAGGTTTTCAACTTGTGGAAGCTGTTGATTTCGACGTTTGCGATTATCCGGGTTACAATCCCAAATGGGGAAACGGAAGCGACTATGACATGGAGAGTTCCCCTAGTAAGACTTACAAGTTTCGACACCCTCGTCCACCGTTAAAGTTAATGTCTTTTTCCCCCACAGAGCCGTCATGGGACACTCTTTCGGATGTCTTGGCATCTCTAAGCACTATCTCTAATCACGCTGAGAAGTGTGAGGAGTTTCATTTTAAGAGCAAGAAGTTACCTTCTCCGCTGGTAATTCCTAATTTCAAGCATGATGATATGTTGCATGATGCGGTTGGCAATATTGTAGCAGAAGAGACCAGATGGATAAAACACTACAGTAGTTCACAAAAGATTCTGTTAGTGGGCGAAGGAGACTTCACATTCGCTTGTAGTTTAGCTTCAGCCTTTGGTTCTTATGCCTCAAACTTGACTGCCACTTCCCTTGAATATAAAAGTAAGATGTCTTGATTCTTCTTTTCTTTGAACACTGAATGAATTACTTCAGTTGTGTTTTCCTCATTGATATCGTTTTTCTTTTAAAGGGGAATTGAAGCAAGTTTATGTGAAAGCTGCTGATAACATCGAGTTGTTGCAATCAAAGGGCTGCAATGTATGGCATGCTGTCAATGCCACTGTCATGGCATCTCATCCGTGTTTGAAGAACTCGGTGTTTGATCGGATAGTTTTCAACTTCCCATTCGCTGTGGTTTCCAAGGAAGAATGGGGCAATCTTCACATTCCAACAGTTCTTAAGTATTTGAAATTTCATTTATTATTTATTGCTGGAGTAGTAATTTTTATAAAGATTCAAACAATCATATAAAACCTCGAGTAAAGTTTAATGTTAGAGTGATTTGTTTGTGTGTGTAGGAAACAACATTCCCTGGTAAGGGAGTTTTTGGAGAATGCCAGGAAGTTGATTAATGAGAATGGTGAAATCCACATCACTCACAGGAGAGATGGAGTATTTGGCGCATGGAGGATAAAGTTCTTTGCATCTGAGCAAGGTTTTCAACTTGTTGAAGTTGTTGATTTTGATGTTTGCGATTATCCGGGTTACAATCCCAAATGGGGAAATGGAAGCGACGACAGCTTGGAGAGTTTCCCTAGTAAGACTTACAAGTTTCGACTTCCTCGTCCACCCTTGGAGGTTCTGTCTTTATCACCCACAGAGCAATCAAGGGACCATGTGATTGATGTGTCTTGTTCCTCTACTCTTGCTGAAAAGTGTGAGGAGGTTCATAATAAACCTCCAAACTTATCTTCTCCATCGCTAATTCCTAATTTCATGTGTGATGAAATGAGGAATGATGTGGTTGACGATATCATAGCAGAAGAAATCAAATGGATAAAACACTACAGTAGCTCACAAAAGATTCTGTTAGTGGGCGAAGGAGACTTCTCATTCGCTTGCAGTTTAGCTGCCGCCTTTGGTTCTGCATCTAACTTAACTGCCACTTCCCTTGAATATAAAAGTAAGACAGATGTCTAGATTTTTCATTTCATTGAGCACTGAATGAATTATTTCAGTTGTGTTTTCTTCATTGATGCTATATATTGTTTTCCTTTTAAAGGGGAGTTGAAGAAAGTTTATGCGAAAGCTGTTGATAACATCCTAGTGTTGCAATCAAAGGGGTGCAATGTTTGGCATGCTGTTGATGCCACTGCCATGGCATCTTTTCCCTCTTTGAAGAACTCGGTGTTTGATCGAATAGTTTTCAACTTTCCATTCGCTGTGGTTTCCAAGAAAGAATGGGGCAATCTTCACCTTCAAACAGTTCTCGAGTATTTGAAATCTCATTTGTCTTAAATATAAGTATATAAAGCTCGAAGTTTTAGGATAGAAGCTAAGAGATTTATCTGTGTTTGCAGGAAACAACATTCCCTGGTAAGGGAGTTTTTGGAGAATGCCAAGAAGTTGATTAGTGAAAATGGTGAAATCCACATCACTCACAGGAAAGATGGCATCTTTGGTGCATGGAGAATAAAGTTCCTTGCATCTGAACAAGGTTTTCAAGTTGTGGAAGCTGTAGATTTCAACATTTGTGACTATCCAGGTTACAATCCCAAATGGGGAAATGGAAGTGATGATAACTTGGACAGTTTCCCTAGTAAGACTTACAAGTTCAAACTTCCTCATCCACCTTTGAAGCCTGTTCAGGATGTCCCAATATTTCCACTCATTAACACATACCTTGCTGAGCAGCCCAATGACATCTACGAGTTCATTAACAAGAACTCGAATGTTTCTACAGAAATGTTAGAGTCAGTTGTTAACCATGATCTGAAACAGATTGGTGTGGAGCAAGAGACAAACATGGGTGCTGTAGAAGAGGAGAAATGGTTAAAACACTACAGTAGTTCCCACAAGATGCTGCTAGTAGGCGAAGGAGATTTCTCCTTCTCGGCCAGTTTGGCTGCTGCTTTTGGCTCTGCTGTTAACATGGTTGCCACTTCCCTTGACTCGAAAAGTAAGCCGTGTTATATTTTTCTTGATACATCCTTTCTGTATAGCATGGTAATGTTTCTTGTGTTGTGTTATTCATTACTTGGGCTTTTCTTTTTTCAGCAACTTCGAGGAAAGTATATACCAAAGCATTGAACAACATTAAGGCGTTGAATGCAAAGGGATGCAAGGTGTTGCATTCTGTTGATGCCACTACAATGGCATCTCATCCAAGCTTGAAGGGCTCTGTGTTTGATCGTATAATTTTCAACTTTCCACTTGCTGTTGTTTCCAAGCACTGCAGCTATCCTCAAATTCGGTCCGTTCATACTCATTTGAAACTCCAAGTTGTTTTCTGTGAAATCATAAAGTTGGACCCAATTCAACCCCAAATGTCAATTCAAAGGGTTGGCCCATTGGGGTATATAAGCTATTATAAATAGCACAATAAAAGCTTACAAAGCCAATGGGGGAGTTGAACTCAACATTTTCTCATGTTTAGAATCACTGACTGCAAGTTGATTTGTTTGTTTGTATGTGCAGTAAACACCAAGACCTTGTTAAAAAATTCTTCAAAAATTCCAAGCAGATGATTGAAAACGACGGTGAAATCCATGTGACTCATAGGACAGACGGAGGTTTTGGGTCATGGAGAATAAAACTTCTTGCGTCTAAACAAGGGCTTGAATTTATGGAAGCTACAGATTTTAATATCAGTGACTATCCGGGCTACAATGCCACATGGGAAATTGGAAATGATGATGATCTTAAGCGTGTTCATAGTAAAACATACAAGTTCAGACTTCCTCATCGACTCATAAAGACCGTTTCCCCTTCTTGTTCACCAACAGACCCATCAAACATCTCTCTTGAGGATGTCTCCATGATCCAGCTTACCAGCAACACAATTCTTGCTGAGCAGTCTGAGGAATTTGACTATGGCTTCACTCAGAATTCGTCAAATACAGATGACGGATTGATATCTCCATCATGGTGGGAAGCTGCATTCATTTCTCCTCTAAGCAAGTATTACACTGAGTATCATCTGAATCAAAAGCATATGTGGGAGGATAACGTTAATGCTTTTGTGGAAGAAGAGAAAATGGTGAAACACTATAGTATTTCCCAAAAGATCCTGCTTGTTGGTGAAGGAGACTTTTCCTTCTCTGTCAGTTTAGCTGCAGCTTTTGGCTCTTCGTCTAACATGACAGCAACTTCTCTTGACTCTAGAAGTAAGTCAATTACCATTTGAGTTTAAGGCTTTGATTTCATTTGAGTTTTGAGTCATAGAGTGACAAACGAATGTTAGTAGTTTATAAAGCTTTACATGTTGGCTTGCATTTTTATATGGAACAGTGTCTACCTGAGACAATCATGTACAAAATCTAGCAACTTTGGTGCCCCACTCGTGGTATGAATGTAGCACGACTCTTTTTATATTCGTTATTTGTTTTTTTCAGCGGTGTTAGAGAAACAGTATGAGAAAGCTGTTTATCACATTGAAGAGTTGAAAAGAAGTGGATGCAAGGTGATGCATGATGTTGACGCTACAAACATGTCATCTCATCCGCATTTGAAGGGCTCCACTTTTGATCGTATAGTTTTCAATTTTCCATATGCTTGTGTTTCAGAGCATGATTCCCGCGAATCCCGGCTTTGGTTAGTCACTAATTTGTCCTTTATTTCAATGATAAATGGTGAAACTAGTTGGTTATATGATGTAATCATATGACGTGATCCATAGCCATGGTGTTATCCTACATAGGCTAGATATGAATGAATGAATGAATGAGCCCCTTAATGACTATGCAATGAACCTTGCCTCTTGAGAGTTCTCTTGAGGTGAGTTAGATCCAACACTTCACCTTGACAGAATTTCGTTTGTAAGCGTTTGAACGGTTTGTTTGTTTGTGCAGTGCGCACCAGAGTCTGGTGAGGGCTTTTCTGGAAAATGCCAAGAAGATGATTGGCGAAAATGGCGAAATCCATATCACCCACAGGACAGATGGAGAGTATGGGGCGTGGAGGATAAAGTTCATTGCATCTCAACAGGGGCTGGAATTTGTTGAAAGTGTTCACTTCAGTGCTGCGGATTATCCAGGTTACACTGTCAAGTTTCACGAGTTCAAAAGCACAACTTACAAGTTCAGACTTCCTCGACGACTCTTGAAGACCGTTACCCCTTCTTATTCGCCAACCGAACCATCAAACACATCTCTTGAGGATGTCTCCATGATCCAGCTTACCAACAACACAAATCTTTCGGAGCAGTCTGAGGAATTTGACTATGGCTTCACTCAGAATCGGCCAAATACAGATGAAGAGTTGATATCCATTTCCCTTTCAAGTTCTTATGATCTGAGGCAAAGCAATATGTGTGAGGATAACATTAACGGAATTGTAGGAGAAGAGAAATGGTTAAAACACTACAGTAGTTCCCACAAGATGCTGCTAATAGGCGAAGGAGATTTCTCCTTCTCGACCAGTTTGGCTGCCTCTTTTGGCTGTGCTGTTAACATGGTTGCCACTTCCCTTGATTCTAAGAGTAAGCCGTGTTATATTTTTTCTTGTTACATCCTTTCTTTATAGTATGGTAATGTTTCTTGTGTTGTGTTATTCATCGCTTGTGTTTTTCTTCTTTTTTTTCCAGCAACTTTGAGGAAAGTATATCCCAAATCTATTCAAAACATCAAGTCCTTGAAAGCAAAGGGATGCAAGGTGTTGCATTCTGTTGATGTTACTACAATGGCATCCCATTCAAGCTTGAAGGGCTCCGTGTTTGATCGTATAGTTTTCAACTTTCCACTTGCTGTCGTTCCCAAGCAATGCACATATCCTCCAATTCGGTCCGTTCATAAACATTGCAAACTTCATTTTGTTTTTTCGTATTAGAATCACTCACAGCGGGTTGAACTGTTTGTTTGTGTGTGCAGCAAACACCAGTCCCTTGTTAAAAAATTCCTGGAAAATTCCAAGCAGATGATTGACAACAATGGTGAGATCCATGTCACTCACAGGACAGACGGAGGCTTTGGGTCATGGAGAATAAAGCTTCTTGCTTCTAAACAAGGGCTTGAATTTGTTGAAGCTACAAATTTTAGTATTGGTGACTATCCGGGTTACAATGCGACATGGGAAATTGGAAGTGATGATGATCTTAAGTGTGTTCATAGTAAAACATACAAGTTCAGACTCCCTCAACAAATCTTAAAGACCTTTTCCCCTTCTTATTCGCCAACAGAACCATCAAATATTTCTCTTGAAGATGTCTCCATGATTCAGCTTCCCAACCAAACAAATCTTGCTGAGCAGTCTGAGGCATTTTACTCTGGCTTCAATGTTCATCAAGAACCAGTTTTTCCTATCCATGTCCCAAACCAGACAGAGATTGGCTACAATATGTTCCAAAATGAGGTGTTTTACCCCATGATGTCTCCTTATGGGGATTCTTTATGTGCTGCATCACAAAACCAGCATGGTTTGTATCCTTCTAGTATGAATTTAGGTGATAACCAAAGTAAGAAGCAAGAGAAATGGATAAAGCACTATAGCAGTGGACACAAGATTCTTTTGGTTGGTGAGGGAGACTTCTCATTCTCTGCCTGCTTAGCCGCCGCCTTTGGATCCGCTGCTAACATGACTGCCACTTCTCTTGACACTGAAGGTAAGAAAGTGTAGAATTTCAAGATTCCAACCAAAAATCAATTAGAAAACTTAATGTCAACCGTCTTTTATATTTCAGAATTCTTGACTACAAACTACTGCAAGGCTTTTCTGCACCTTAGAGAGCTTAAAAGCAGGGGATGTAAGGTGATGCATGGCATTGATGCAACCTGCATGATCTACGACCCCTCCCTGGCGGGCTCCACGTTCGACCGCATCATCTTTAACTTCCCATATGCTGGGTTCTTCAAAGCAGTTCCGCGACCGTCTCAACTAAGGTCAGCCATGCGAATAACATGCTCCTTTTGACCCAAAATCCGGTCCAAAAATACTGATTTTTTGAACCGTTTCGCGTGTTTTTTTTGGGGTTTTTCAGTTGTCATCAAGCTCTTGTTCGGCTGTTTCTGACAAACGCGAAGCGGATGTTGAGAGAGAATGGGGAGATTCACATAACTCACAAGACAAACGGTTTCCACAGGGAATGGGGCATAGGTTTAATAGGATTACAGGAGGGGCTTGAGCTTGCAGCAGCTGTTGATTTTGATGTGGCAGATTATGCAGGTTACAGCAACAAGTATGGGTTTGGGGGTGACAACCATTTTGACCCATCTCCTAGTCAGACATACATGTTTCGTCTTCCTCGTACTGCTGCTGCGACTCCATTGCCATGCCATGCCTATAATACTTGGTTCTCATGTTGAAACCTTATAAGTTATATCAGACACTATGAAATGCTGGTGTCAACCTTGGTATAGTAAACTGCTTTGTATAACATTATTCATAATACAGTGTTGTGTTTTGGGGCAAGTTTAAGTGGGTTTTTTGTTCACAAGTTTCATTTGTATAAGGTAATGCCCAATGATGTAAATTTTTTGGAGTACTTGAATTGTTAATGTTATATACACTTCGGAGTAAGATGTTACTGGGGTTATCAAATGAAGAGAGCTCATGGCCATAATAATGCTCTTTTATGATAAGTTTTTTTTTTGGACTCAAATTCTTTGAGTTAGAAAAATAGAATTGGATGTTTGTAAAAATCAGAAATACTAGATTGAAATGAAAAAATGTGTAAGGAGTTGGAAAATATTGAAAAAAAATAAGTTGTTGGAATGAATATTATGTTTTTGAAATTTCATGCTTTTATTTTAAAAAAATTACTCCTTTATTTCAATTTTATTTCAAGTCAATTTTTTTGTGGGTCATATTTGTTATACTCAGCGTCTCATTTTAAATTGCCTATTTTTCTTCTTTGTCCGTCTCAAAATAAGTTGCATGTTTCTTCTTATAGTAAACTGTTTAGGGTGAAATACCTAAAATGCAACTCAAATAAGTCACTCCTCTCCACCTTATATTTTCATTCATCGCCACCCCTCTAAAAAAATAATGACATTTTTGAAAAGTCAACATTATTTTTTCTTTTTCTTAAATATTTTTCAAAATCAAAACAGACAATATAAAATGAGACAGAGAATAATATCAATATCGATAATACAATTATTTATTTCTTATTTTATATGATACTAACCCATATTCAAAATGAATAAAAAGAATTACCTTAATCGGATGAAAGAATTACCTAAATTCAATTTAAAAAGAATTCATTTGTGTAAGGATGACAGTCCATACTTTTGTTATTTCAAGTTATTTGTTTAGTTTTAATTTTTTGCAATCAATCCGAATGGATCTTTGATCACATTTAACATACTCTACGTCTCTACCCAGTACTCACTTCCAATAAGTACAATGTATTAACATAAACTCATGACGAAGTCATTTTGACACTTGCAATTACCTAGTGTAATGCCCTGTATTATGACATTAGTCATTTGATATGAAAATAACTTCACTCAAATATTATAAACCGAAACGTGCAATTTACATGACCAAATTTGATTCATTTTATTTTTCATATTTTCATTAGTCATTTAATAAAATAATATAATCATGTTACCATTAGTTTTGTAGATCTTTTGATGTAGTTTATAAATATGTAATTTTAACTTGTAAACCCTACACCATTTTTCATATAAAATAATAAGATAATAATTTCAGTCAAACATCGTAAACCGAAACATGCGATTTAAATTGGGAGGGAGAGTGTATCATGCAACTAGAAGAATGAAAATAATATTAACAAAAGTACATTGATCCGACATCAAACATACTATGGAGGAGAACCAATCAACCAAATACACTCCTGCTCGTTCTTACTAGGAATAATACAACACAAGAAAGCCAACTCCAGTGATAAAATAAGTAAAAAAAAGATTCTCAAACTCTCCAAACAAATGTCTTAAACAATTAGTTCCCTCTGGTGGTCAAGGATTCGTTTTGGTTGTTGAAGAGGTAGCCAGCCGGACATATCCTTTGCTTTTTGCTGATCAGCACAAAAGGTTTTCACGGCCATTTTCATTCTTCTTCACCAAGTGAAGTGCCAGTCATGACCTCCCCCGGCGGTGGGTGATCAAACTTACATGTTGTGCCATACTTACACGTTCCAGTTTTCATATAATATGGGCAGTGTATAGCACCCTGCAGCCAACAACACATTACATATGAACAAAAAGAAAACTTGGGTTAGACACACCAACAACGTAACACAGTAATATATGCCATATTTTTTAGAATGATGATCAGTGAGTGAGTGAAATATTTTGCACACCTCACGCCTGGGTAGCCCGGCAAGACTGAGCTTAACACTTTGCTGATGGGCTTCCGTTGTGGTGGATGCACCGGGTGATGAACGGTCAATAGGGTGGTGATACCTGCATCTCTCCCCAAACTTGCACACCCCAGTTTTCATGTAGAACTGCAGAGTGCCATGTTAATAGTAAGTACATCCAGAGGTGATGAAATATGTTTCTAAACAAGTAAATGTGAATATAGACAAAATGAAAACCACTTTCATAATCTTTTTTTAAAGGCGCAACAGATATTATTCTGATCGGTATAACTGAAAATACAGGGCTTGTTATTCATGCATTGGGTTCCTTATAAACGACAGTGTCTACAGATTGAATTTAGTTTTCAAGTACATATGATCTAAAATTGGATAATAAAATTTAGTGGATACATACATCACATTCCAACTGCCCAGGCCGTTGTGGGTAGATACCTGTGGTCAATCCAAGCTGCAGTACACAAATACACCATGTTCTCAGTAAGAATCCAAGTTTACTACGGTACAAGATATCACCCAAGCTTGAAATTGACAAGGACAATGTAACCATTATGGTTATTATTACATCAGAAAATGATTTCCGCTTTTTCCCAGCAGAAGATGGTTTCCACCCTTCTCTTACCTCTTAGATCAAAATTCACCATGTTTTATTATGTTATAACAACAAAACTACTAGTAGTTTTTTCATTTTCCAATATTTCAACCAAACACTAGAAATTGATTTTTATTTTGAAGAAAGCATATTCCAAAAGTTATTTTCCATCTTTCCAAACAGATCCTATGTGCATAATTAAAATATCGCTGATAGTTAATTATTTAGTGCCCAGTCAAAGGATAAATTAATCAGTAAAACCTCTGACGAAGAAAGTTGTAAATTCAAGCCCAGTTCCATGCTGTTTGTGGAACACTATCGAACAAGAATTAATAGTAAACTAAGGATAAGGCAATGTTCAAGTTAATCTGTACTCCTTATGAAAATTACAAATCGCTCTAGGAGTCTAGGGTAACAAAGATTTACGTGTAACACTAGGCCATCATCCAATGAAAGTGCAGATTCCTAAACTTTATTCTCACACCAGTATACAAAATCTGTTGAGAAATCAATAGTGAAGCAGACAGACAAATGATATGGGTCTCACCATTGTTTGCGCCACTCTAGGGTCGAATTGAAAAAGTGAGGCTGTTGGATTGAGATGAGATGCAGGAGAACCTACAAATGCATGTCCTAAAGCAGCAGCTGCTGCATTGATTGCTGTAAACAATAGATACATTAAGAAATCAGCAGATAAGTATAAACAAAAAACGGTAACTTTGTTTGGGTATATATTACACATTAACTCGATTACACGCAAACACCAACGAACACAATATATATGCTCATTGCTCAATGAGACAATAACATAAGCACAACTACTAGCCCTAACGTTACTCTATAACTCTCCTACTAGACTACTACTCAAAAGTTCTAGAAAACAAGTGACATGACTATATTATTTTATCAAATGACTGAATGAGCAACAATAACATGTAAAGAAAGTCATTAAAGTTTGACCATGTGAATAGTAAACAAGCAACTTAAATTAGAAAAGGAGTAGCATTTTTTAAAACTTCTTAGCCACACCATGAAGGTTTGGGAGCGCATCATTGAGTCAAGGTTGTAGAAGGGGGTGTGCATTTCCTAGAATCAGTTCAGTTTCATGCTAGGCCGGTTGACCAAAGAGGCCATTCACCTTCTGCAGAGATTGACCCCATCCTCTGTAAAGGTGAGACACTAGTGTGCAAGAGAAGGTAAAGGTAAAGCGGGAATCTTTATGCCGTAATGTGAAAAGTTGGGAAAGGTATAAGACAACTAAGACAGAGACAAAAGTGGGTGTGAGGAAAAAATGAGAGCATATGAAGGGTTTTACCAGTCGTTGGATACGAAAGAAGAGGAAAGATGTATATACAAGACTGCATAGGGTCGAAAGAGAAGACCAATAAGGGTTGATCAAATGGTGAATAGACATGTGGCTAGAGGAAGAGGTAGACCTAAGAAGACTTGGCAAGAAGTGGTCGGGGGCCTTCACATGAATGAATTCAGAGCAGTACATGACAGGGCGCAATGGCGTAATTTGATCCATATAGCCAACCTCACCTAGTGGGATAAGACATTGTTGTTGTTGTATTTGATAAAACAAATAGTCAAGCCACCTCTAATTTTACAAAAACCAGTTGATGTAGTGTGTGTGTGTGTGTGTGTGTATAACGATTGGAGATACAAGTTCAACTAATGGATCTGGGGTGATGCCATCATCTGAGCCTAGCACTGAGATGAAATAGAAGATTATGCACCCCAAATCATATGAGAACCAAGCTGAGGATTCAAGGTTACTCAATTGTTCTCGAATGGTGCCGTCTGTTGGGATAAGTTGTGAGGGAACAAGTAACAGAACAAGGGGTAAGAACCAAGACCCAGGTAGAAATATGCAAGAAAGAGAAAGGAAACAATCCAATGGACCCAGCTCCTAGATTGTATGTGAAGGTGGTAGTGGAAGGAACAATAGGCTATAAGTTTTTGTATATGCCAGCTGAAGAAGTCAAGAGTGTGAAGTGGCCATAAAGAATGATAATTGGTGACGTTTTGACCAATTCAATAATTGGTAGTGTTTTTGTCCAATCATCCGTACTTTGTAGAGTTCATGTTCAATTTTTTTTTTCATTTTTAATGGTGCAGATTATCTTTGAAAACAATTCACTCAAAGCTACCACGAGATAGCTTTTTCAAAACCCTGAAGTTTAACGTGAAATGTAATGTCAAATGAAGCCTTGGACATAAACAAAGGGGGATGTAGTTGTGTGTATCTATAAAGTAATACTGCGTATACTTTGTTTATATTCTTTCTTAGCAAACATGTCATATTTCTCATACAGAAAGTGGCGATCTTGTGGCTCTTTCTATGAGAAACACTACAAGGGCGACTTCGTTATACATGTATATATGTATGTATACACACACACACACACAGATATATATATATATATATATATATATATATATATATATATATATATATAGAGAGAGAGAGAGAGAGAGAGAGAGAGAGAGAAAGAGAGAGAGAAAGAAAGAAAGAAAGAGAGAGAGGAGCCTTAAAGTTACAACAAAAATTTTTTACATCATTTGTACAACACTCTAATTGGGGTACCTACAATGCTCTGATTGTGAAATTGATTGTTCCTACCCCTGGTAAACCCTCTCGGCCTGTCATGTCCCTAACGCACCCCGCACGCCTTCCAATTTTACCACATTTCGTTTTGGTAAAAAAAATCATTGGCCCTAAAAAAATTGACCATAAAATTGGAGGGGGAGCGAGAGTGCGTTAGGGGTGGGATGGGCAGAGGGGGTTTACCGGGGGGTTACGGGCGGTAGGAACAATCAAATTTACAAATGGAGCACCGTTGGTGCCCCGATTGCATTGTTGTAAGAATTGTTGTATTTTTTGTTGTAAGAACAAGGGCCCCTATATATACATACAGTCATACATACACACACACACACACACACACATATATATATATGTATATATTACCTAAGAAACTAGTTACTTAAATTAAGATTGGCAACAGGGATGAATTGTGAAAATTGTGGGCTAGAGAAAAATATGAGAGGAGTCCTTTCTTAGTAAAGTTATTTATACTTGAAAAACAAATTTTAATAGATCAACTCACCATATACGGCAGGATGGTTGTAACGGCAAGTGGCTCCATACTTGCAGCTGTTTCGCGACTCAAACACATTCAATATGTTATCCATAAAGATATAGAGCTAAGAGTACCAAAAAGATTAAAACAAATAGCCACTGCCTACAGACAAATAAGCATACCTTCCAGTTTTTAAGTAGAAAGGACAATCAACTTCACCCTGTTGTAGAAATTAGTAAGTGGTAGAACTTAGTAAACGATAAAAAATCATAAATGTCCCTTTGGTGAATATAAAAAAAATAATTTATTGAGGGTCAAATAGACCCCTTTGCACAAGAATGCAATCAGACCATCTTAGAACAAAGAATCATGCAATTTACAAAAATTGCAGGTCCCAACCGCTGTTCAGTTAGCCAATAAATAGGTCTAACCAAACGTTGCAACAGATATGGGACAAGACAGACCATGATTATAAAAAGATAAAACCTTGACATTGATTTATAAAAATAGCAGATAACAGTTTGCTTGAAGGTTTAGTCTTTACACTAATATTTTTCCACGACAACATGCACTTGCCCTCCTAGCACTAGTATAATCATTGAGAACTACTCAATTTTTTCTGGTGTTTATCTGTAATAAAAGTTTTACCATTTTCCTTTGGCACAACAATTAGTAGTTCATTAGAAATAAAATTTAATTATTGCAAACCCTACGAGTGTTGTGTATGAAGATGGGTCTATTACTATTTACTAGTCACTAAATATAAGTCAATTAGAATTTAGAATGCAGCATCATGTTAACTTAGCCAGGAAGAAGGGGGCTGGGGTGGAAGAGAACAAGGTATTACCGGCCTGATTGGGAGACCTTTGGAATTGTGCAACATAGCTGGGTTGGCAGAAGACTTTGCATCCCCAAACATTCCAAATAATCCGGTGTGTGCAGTGCTTCCATTTTCTTGAGAATTCTGTATCTGTATGTCTTTTGGATGGTGATACTTGCAAGTAGCACCAAATTTACATTGTCCCGTCTTCATGTAGAACTGGTAAAGAATATCAAAATTTTCTAACAATGAGTCATGAACTGGTTATGGTGCATGCATATATTCCTTATTTTCTACATCATAGAAAAAAAAGTTCCTTATTAATAAACACCGTACCGCACATATCGGTTCTGAAGGCCTTTCAGGCAAAGCAAGAGCATCAGTATTTCCAAGACCCTAAAGCAAAAGCACCCAATAAATAATTAATCATTGATATGAATCCAGTTAGCATACTGTGTGGGAAACTGGAAACAGTTATACCACCTAAAGAGGATCATTACCTTATCTTTTGGGTGGTTAAATCTGCACCTAATACCATACTTGCACTTCTGAGTCTTGAGAAAATACTGTAAGAGTACCCAAGGTAATTAGGTACACTAAGGGAGATATTTATTTGAATAATCAAATAAATTAATAAGTGCAATCATCATTTTATAATGTTTGCTCACGGGACAATCCGGCTCTCCTGGTCTCTCCGGAAGAGGTTCATTCGTAATAGGTATCTGCACTTGACAAAAAGAAAAGTGAGATTGGATCGGAAGCATAGATTAGTCAACAAGAAAAAAATGTCTAGAGCATATACAAAGAATAAAATTAAAGGAATTACATGCAAGAACTCGACATAACAGCGTGGAAGTTACGTGTAAACTGACAGGAAAGCTAGGCTCAGATCTACTATCTAGTGCACATGACATAGGAATTTATAACACTAAATACAGTACATAAGTTTACATGCTAAAAATCCATCAAAACAGTGTATAGTGTATATACATTGATTGAGCGTAATGACTGATGAGGCAATGGAAGAGATGATCAAGAAAGAATGTCTAAGAGAATAGTCAATGAACAAAATAATTATCTTCTTCTCATCTCATTTCCCTCTGGTTTATGGTCATTTGCTCTGGCTACTTTTCCAAAATCAGTGGCGACTCTAGCACGGTCGTCACAGTTACTTTCATGTGTCCTTAATCAAGGACGCCTTGAAGGACACAGGCTGCCAAGGGACTACAGCCTGATGTGGACTCCGGCGAGTGTGGAAGGTTCACGTGCCAGTGTGGGGGGACACAGAAACTCATATCGGTGGCAAACTAGGCATTAAGATAACCCATATAGTCATATACTATCAAGTCCAATTTTGACAATATGAGCCCACCTATAACAACATATGCGAGAGAGGAATGAAATCCCAAGTATTGTTAGAGTGAAATTGTGCAAGGCCTCCATTTCTATCAACCTAGCCAGTGAACAACATGGGTCCAAGAGAGTCTCATGAGCGTTTTAAGAATGCACATTAGATAATAGAGATAGAAAAGCAAGATAAGGCCGAGATTACATATGGTAACTAAGAAATGTACATGTGGTGAAATTTACAAGACTGAGCAACTTTTCTTAATACAGTGTAGGGCTGGCAAATAAGTAGGAGTTAAGTATTAGTGAGTCGTATATAGAAAATATAAGAATTCAGATGGATAGGATTTATCAGAGGTGTGGGTAGTAAAATGAAGACTCGATAAACATTATGTCAGTAGACACAAATTGCAATATTCAAGCTATGGAGAGTAACAAAGATATCCCTTTTGAATACATATATAGCATTCACATGCACTAGCAAAACAGGGGACATGTCATGTCCAAAGAAAATGAAGAGATGGAGGAAAATAAAAGAGTTAAATACCAATAAATAAGACGTTGAAAAAGACTTCCTTAAAAACGACCAAAGAAAGCATGCAATTAATAAGGTCATAGGCAAGACGTGAGGAAACTACCATCTAAGTTTTTCACATTTTAATCATAATTCTACAATAGAAGTCATATGTTCTCCCGCTAATGGAAATAGATCTAGACCTATGAATACCTCTCTGGTAAACAAATACCTATATTTTCCACCTCCTCGTGGACAAGCCAACCTTATCTATCTCACACTCAATATCTAGTCATCTTTAATTAGTGGTGGACACAAGATTTCATATTGGAAAAGCACATAAAATTATACCTACTCTTTAGAAACATTTACTTGGTGAAAAATTTGGGAGGGGGGAGCATCGGCTTCAACCCACGCGTCCACCATTGCAATAATGACAACTGCATTCCTATTCCATTAAAATGTGTGTGTACATTAGCTGTGGTAAAGAATAATTAAAGTGCTTCTTTTTCATGTTTAAAGAAAGGATTTCACAAAAAGTTATGCATGTATCAGTGTCTCACTATGATCAAGGATATTTTACGAAAACTGTAAGATTAGATACTCATGATATTTTTCTTATCATGTAATCTATGGGCACACTTCAGAAAAACCCATTTATTTACTATTACCAGTACATGCTATTAAAAATTAGCAATTTCACTTCAGCAAATGTGGGCATGCATTTAATTTATGATTTTCTACCTTGCTTGTTGGTTTGACAGTCAATCTCAATTCCGGTGTTCCAAGACAACCCCAAACTTATAGAAGTCAGTATAGAACAAAAGAGACTATGTAGGATGATTCCTTTCTTCTGGAGGAGTGGTACAGCTAAAGAACAAAGGGTTATGTCTATTTATGGGTAATACTAGGGACTATTATGTTAATGAAATCCCACAAAAAGGTAATTATTGAGCGCCAGTGCACCTAAAGTTGAGTAGACCAAAGAATAATTACTCCCTCCGTCCAAGTTGAAACTTCTCAGCTTGACTTGACACGGTTTTTAATGCAATGTTAAAATTGTTTTGACTTTCCAATCTTGCCCCTTGAATTTTTTGTTCCTACGTCTAGTCATCCTCTTCGTCTTTTGGTCTTTCTAGCCCCAAACCCACCCCGTTGTCTCAAACCCCCCCTCATCTCTGCCCTCTCCGATAACTAGACGCTGACAACGATGAATAGATCTATCTCCAAATCAACATACAAAAAAATTGAAAAATAAATTGAAGAGATGAAAAGATCTGTCTCAAAAACAGCCTGTCATTGTCCTCTCTCACAATCTAGATGCAAAAAAAAGGAGGCGATGAACAAATTTGTCTCAAAATCAGAATACAAAACGAAATTGAAAAGATGAAGAGAAGAAGAAATCGAAGAGATAAAGAGGAGATCTGTCCCAAACACGCTCTCGTCTCTGCCCAGGTCTCGTTGCTGCTTGGACTCGTAGCCGCCTGGAACACCTTTCTACTCACGCGCCCTTAAAGCCGCACAAGAAAGGATTTACAGAGATGGGATGGCATGGGTGAAAAAGAAAAAGATTTACTTGACTGTTGAGGAAGCAAATGACTGTCGTATAGATGAAAGGGGGAAGAAGAAAGAGGGGACATGGGAAATGGGAAGAAACAAGTGGGACATCCCAAAAAGGAAAGTGGGAAGAAAGATATGGGACGGAGGGGGTATATTTTAAAGATTTGTATTTGAAGTTTTGAACTCAATTTAAGATTAAATGTTTCTCTTTTTTAATTAGGCCGAAATCTGTAAAACTATTCCATCATTCATCTTCGACATTATTTTTCCCACGGGAGCCATTTATACAAAGTCCGAATCATTCATTAACAAATTGATCGTGTTATGATTCAATTCCCAACGATCTTCATCTTATCTAATACATGGTATTACAAGTTTTTTCAAAATATATACTCCGTATTTCATTGTTATAATAAAGCTATTCAATTTAATGCATATAGGTAATCATAAAATTTATAACATGTCGAGGCATCACTGTTTCCAGAAAATAATAGAGCATTCATATATATATATATATATATATATATATATATATATATATATATATATATATATATATATATATATATATATATATATATATACCTGAGTGTGTGCATTTATGTATGTATATATGTATATTGTATATGTATAAATGGAAGATAAAACAGAGGCAATACATGAGAGAGATTTGATGGCATTGTAAGTTTTCATAAAAGACTAATAGCAAAGATGATCACCTCTTTCCAATCTGGGATTCCACCCTCTGGAACCCAAATAGGATGGTCAAACATGCAGCTATCTCCAAACTTACAGGTTCTTGTGAGCATATAATGGGCACAATCCTTCTCTCCCGGCCTCTGAGGATAGATGGGCAAGTTGCATGCAGAATCAAATCTAGGACGCTTGGTTAAAGGATTGCTCGAAAACCAAGATTCAGTTTGGCCAATTGTACTATGACCACCGAAAACTGCTTGACGATAGAGGGCTATGACATATAATACAACCATAAAACACGAAAAGATATAAAATATACTTGTATGAATAGAAATACAAAATATATATTTGTCCAATAATAATGTGGTAAGAAGATAAGCACGCAATTTGGCAATGGGGTATGTTTCGAAAATGATTTGTTGGCCATTTTTTGGCTGCTTTGACTAGTAAATCAGCCAAAATGAATGTTTGGCAGATGACTTTTTTGTTGCAGCTGCTTGATACTTCAAGCCAAAAAACGAAAACATCACTCCTAGAAGCGTTTGGAGGTTGTGTGTATATATATATACACACACACACATACATATCTATATATATATACACTTTGGTTCAAACGAGAATGATGCACAATGAATTAGATGAGAATATAAACGATTCATTATATTTAAGATCTAAGGGTTATTATTGTGGTGGCATTTTTGTAAGTAAATTAAAATTTTCTGCCACCACCAAAAATGTCCTGCTACAAGTGTAAAATACTAGAATGCATCACAGTGGACGGAGAATACACCATTCTCATTTCTAACAGTAAGGACCATTCTCACCCGCACCGCACTACACATACATACAAACTCCCTCTCTGTCCCTAAATAAGCTTTATGGTAACAATTACAGTCTCTTGATAACTTGTGTTTTTATTGATCATTTGATAAGATAAAATATTCTTATCACGTCTTTTTTTTAACTTTTGATGTAGTTTTGAAATATGTAATTTGTACTTTTTACAAGTTACAAAATAAAATCATTTGATGAGATTTTTTATACCAACTAACGAATGGTTGCTCAAAATCAGTAGGGAGGCAAGAGCTTGAGCATTTAGGGGGGAGAACAAAAAATGAAACAATAGTATTTTTAACATCTAACTCGAAGAGAGGCCATTGACTTCCTACAGTTGTCATGGATCAAATCAATGGTACAAAATAAACAAAAATGTAGTCTAACCCAAAAAACTGAGTGCGACTTTTGGCTACAAGTCAAACTTTAGGCATGAAAATGTACATAAGAAAGTAAATGTGTATTAGGTTTTGAATAATTTAAAAATTTCCTGGCATTCCCCAAGTGAGTTGTATAAATATGGTCACAAGACCATCGACTTAAGACGTCGAATTCTTCGCATCAACTGTCAAAAAAATTAGTTAGAAAATTTGAGACTTTGGGGTGTAAAGGCTTAAAAAGAGTAAAATGAAATGGCCCATTCATTAAATTGTCAGAGAATTCATGACTTGTAAGTTGTAACGTAAGAAGAATCAAGAGATGGCCATCGTAAATATTAGCAACCTCACATGTGATGGCTTGTCATGAACATGGGGCTTCTTCTTCACCAACATCATAGTAAATTAAGGCGCGATGCGCACCTATGCACTAAAGGGCTCTAGCGCCTCGAGGCGCGATGCGCACACATTACGAACACAAGGCGCAAATTGAGACACTAGTAGAATAGTATATCTACATTAGAAATAGTACATATAAAATTTTGGAAAGCATAATAAAGTTTTAGAAATCAACCAAGAATTGAAGTCACATATTGTACCATTAACAAAATAAAAAACCAAAAAGTTCAAAGAACAACAAAAGTCATAAACAAAAAGTGAAGAACATGAAATTGGAGATTCTTCCATGCAAGAACAATGTCTTTGCAGAAATAAATCTGAAAAGTTCACTTAACAAACAACGGTTAAATAAAAAGCAGTTTGTAGATGTGAAAAACATATCTGCTAGACATAGATTAAATTATTTGAAGAAAATATATGTTATGTACATCAAATAATGTCTGAAAAGAAAGAGAACCTTGTATAAAATACATAAAGAAGAAAAAAATATGTTTACTGGGAGGGTTGGAGTCTGCGACCACTGTACTACTTCTCGTTGGTTTGCAACAATGCACACTAAACCCCAAGCAATAGCGTTATCCATGGTGAGGAAAAGGGTTGAAGCAGAAAAGAAAGAGAAGAGAGATTGTCGAAGGGAGATGGTTGTATGCCGTTTGATTTTCTTTTCTTGAGGGTCGTGAAGATAAGCTGAAGCAAAGGGTGAGGCGGAATAAAAAATAATGCTAATAGCTAAACATAATCCTTAAAAAAATTAAGATGATGACTCAGATGTTCAGGATGCGGGCCTTCTAGCACATCACTTAACATCGCATAATGCAATGAGGCGCAGTAATGCGCGCGCCTTAGGAACATCGGGCACATCATGTCTATGATGCACTAACCTTGGCGCAATGCGCCTCAGGCACGCTTCTCACAACTATGACCAGCATTATAGTCAGTCACCATACCAAAATCATAGTCAAGAACACTGGAGTTGAAGTTCACCCAAGAGTACTACATCATTGTTGAGGGTAAGTGATTGAAAAAAAGAGAGAGAATAGCTTTGTAGGGTCAGGGGTGTGTGTACACAGACCTTACCCTACATGGATAGTAAAAATGAATTCCCCGACCATTGGGTTTGAAAGGATGAAAGTACCCTTAAAATGACTTTCTAAAAGAGGTTTCACGGATCTTTGTCCACAAAAATGAAAAGTGTAAAAATATCAAATCTATGCACTTGAAGTAGAAACGGAGATAATGAGCGACGGGATGTAGAAATGGTACGATACGTGTTAGGCTAAATGTGGAAAACATATGGAGTCATAGTGTAATTTATCCTAATACGATTCTCCTTTTTGGTTGCTGCTAGTATTGCTTAAGTATTTATTCACTTAAAGAAAAAAAATATTTAAGAAGTATTCTCATTGGGTATACTCCACAACATTTTCTATTCTGCCAAAATCAATAATTCGGGATCTTCTATTCTATAATTATAGAAATAAATAGTTGAGTGTTGGGCAAATAGACCTCCCAGCCAAATTATATGATCCCAATGAATCCAAGGAAGTCGGTGCAGAGACACATTTGACAATAATAGGATAGGGACTTTAAGTCATTAAAAGAGGTAGTTTGACATTTCAAGCATAACGCATTGTTGAGCTAACCCTTTCTTTAACAAATCTATGCCTTAGTGAATTGGACCATTTGGACATAGCCAATCCATTCTACAGAAAAAAGGAAAAAGAATAGCAAAAATCATGCCTACATTGACTCCAAGTTTCTGAATCAAATCAATATTGTTCATGAAGCTAAAGATGATGAAAAAATTCTAGCTAAATTGCCGCAGGGTTGCTAGAAGGAGGCTTGTATTAATCAATTTTAGGACTACTATGAGCAATGGAAAATTCAAATCCCTAGAGGTTGACAATCAGATAGATCACTTCACCGCGTGGTAAAGAGCAACTTGATATCAACAGAATTGAACAAGGCAATCGGGGCGGAGGGGGTGTGGAGGTAAAGAGCCAAACCTTCGCTCGAAGGGCGCTTTAGCCCGGAAATGAATGGGTCAGCAGCACCTGGTCCAATATCAACGCCAGGTGGTCCGGACCACGACGTCTGAGAAGCCAGTTCGGCGGCGGCGGAGGCAGAATACCTGGCGGTCCCAGAGGAGTAACTATTACTGCCGTGATTATAGAGCATGGCTCTGCCGATGAAGATGCGCCGGAGCCGGAGCCGTAAATGCGGAAGGTGACGACGACGGCGAATGATGATATCTGGATAGGCAAAGCCTATAAGAGCAACAATGGCGACGTGTCAGCTCGGATCTGGGCCGTGATTGAGTGAGTCTTCGCAGCCGGTAACTCGTTTCGGGCTGTGGGCTTCTCGCCGCGCGGGTGCTTTTCTTTGATCCTTGTCTTGTGGACCGGACTTCTTAGGGCCCAACCCAATAAAAAAATAAGATTATAACAAAAAGATTTAGACTAATTAGATTTTAATATATTCATATGAGAACTAATATGTTTAAGCAAAGAGCACATGCTCGTATAATTATGTCATATTGTCTTTCGTCCTAAAATAGTTCGTCTTAAATAGAAGAATAAGTTAAGAAATGTGATAAATGTTATTGAATTTTCCATTATAATCCCCTTCGAAGTAATGGAATGATAGTAATAAAGGATCACTTCATAGTAGGACTGACAAATCGGTTCGGTCAAGCTCCGATTATTTGATTACGTAAGGTTACAATAAATTTGGATCCTATTATATTTGATAACGAAATACATGGATTTTTTTATGGCCAACGAAAATTTCCATAAAGTTCCATAAAGCATTCCTTGGTATTTTAGTGATCTTTTTATGGAGTACTAAAATTGTATAAAATGAAGTGGAAGGTTAACTTTCATTAGGTTATTTGATTAAAAGAAATTTTAAAAGAGGAAATATAAGAGCAATACAACTTTGTGCATAAGCTTTGTACACTTAATGTATAATAGACATACTAAGAATAATTGTTTAATATTCCCTCCGTCTCAAACTATAATGCATGTTCATTATTCACAGGTCAAACTTCATTCACTTTCTTTTTCTATTTTCGTTAGCAATTTGATAAAATAAAGTACTATTGTCACTATTAGTTTTGAAGATCTTTTGGTGTAGTATTTTAATATGTAATTTTTATTTTTTAACTATATACCATTTGTCATATAAAATGATTTGAAAATAATTTCAGTCAAACATCGTAAACCGAAACAGGCGTTATAAAATGGGACGGAGGAAGTAACTGGTTATGTGATGCATAGACAAATATTATCTTTATGTCTTTGTGATATACTTGGTGTAACTCATATAAAAAGAGTGGTTAAGTTATATTGTTTGATTAGACGAAGGGAGGAGAAATAGAAATATTTATTGAAATTTACCTGCAATTACTAACTTGGCACGAAGTTGTTAACCTGGTCCTTCGTGTGAATGATCTCATTGGCACAGCGTTGCTTTTCAGAATTTAGTTTCTGCTTTAAGTGATAATCATTTTATTTTGATTGACACATCAACTTCTGTTTTTCTTTACCATCATTTTGTACATTGAACACCATTTCAGAGATGCAAATATATGATGCTTCTGCTTCCAGCTTTTGTGAAATCACTTTGCCCACAAATTAATTAGTCTCAAACACCTTCACAGTTCTTGATAGGTTACAATGACATCGTTTGATCTATGTAACCAATTCCACCTAGTGGAGGTGGGATAAGACTTGATTGTTGTTGTTGCTAAGTTATAATTACTCTTTTAAAAGATGTTTATTTATTTAACAACTTTTTTATATAATTACTAAAGAAATATATAACAGATTTATTATAACGAAATACATTGAATAGAATAAATATTGCTTAATTCAGTAAAAAAGTATTTTAAAATATTTATAAAAGCAAAAAATGACTAAATGCAGGGAGCTTGCTTGATTTTTACTTTCATAAATTGGAAGATTTTTTATTTTAAATGGTGAGTGCTTTTTTGGTACAGCTTGGAATCATATCAATTTTGTGGACTTTTTCACATTAATTTTTTTTAATTTTTTTATTAAAAAAAAATACTTATTTAAGTAGTAGAGTCAGTTACCCCAAAAATATTCCCATTCCTCTTTGTCGGTTACCTTTTTATTCATTTTTTTCTTGGGTCGAAGGGCAAATGTTGGGTAGAGGTAGGTTAGGGAAAGCGACACAGGGCAGTTTTAGAGGAGATGATTAATGACAGACGATAGATCTCTCTCCCATCTCTACCCGCCATGGTTGAATTTTCTCTGCACCCAAAGTTTCCAAGAAACCCGGCATGCATCAAGTCTGTGCACAATGTGCAGTTCAGCTATGGAAGCTAATGAAGAAGAAGAAGTTACTTATACTACCAATACTAGGTATTACTAACTACTCAGATGTATGCTTTTCAAGAACTATTGCTTCTACCTGAATATCCCAATAAGAAGAGAACTGGTAACTTTTGTTGATTTTATTCAGCATAATATTGATAAAGATGACACCTTTTTCCAGTTTTCTTGAACCAAATTGCCCGTCACCGTCCTAAACTAGTAAAATCCTTTTCTTTTCCCAGCAAAGAAGACAACTTTTTTTGTAAAAAAATAATTAATTAGGATGTGGCTGAGAATGGAAGGCTTTGTGCAGATGGCGCAGTGAGTCTTCTTGCTCTCACCAGAAGAAGAATTTCAGATGCCATGGCTGAGAAAACAGGGAATGAATGGACAGCTTTGGCGCACATAATAAAAGCAGTGATAGGGTCAGGTGTTCTTTCCTTGGCATGGAGCTTGTCAAAGCTGGGATGGATCGCCGGTCCGATAACAATGCTGTGTTTTGTTGCGGTCACTCTCACTGGTGCTCTTCTTCTCTCCAACTGCCACCGATCCACTGATTCTGACCTCCACACCCATGGCTCTTATCTTG
Source organism: Cuscuta australis (assembly GCA_003260385.1). NCBI lineage: Eukaryota > Viridiplantae > Streptophyta > Magnoliopsida > Solanales > Convolvulaceae > Cuscuta > Cuscuta australis. The sequence goes on from NQVE01000192.1 coordinate 3,699,083, forward strand.
ATGCTGTCCGCTCGATCATAGGTAAAAACACAGACTTCTGCAAAACCATTAGATCCCATTTCGTAAAATGTTGCTTTGGTTCTATAGTTTATTGCATTTCTTGATGATTTCATATTCTTCTTTGTGCTTGCTTGGACTGATTGTTCTTTTTTTAAGTAATCTGAATGAATATTTAGAGAATTTGTTCATTTGTTGAACGAATGAAAGATTTTACTGGGATTGTTGTTTGTTTTGTGTGTGGGGCAGGAAATAGAAGCGCCTGGTTTTGCGGCATCATTGTTGGGATCAATTTCATCAAGCTTGGAATTGTGTACACAATCACTTCTGCTATTAGCATCTGGTCTGTAAACAATTGAGAATGATTCTTCTCCTTTGGACTATTATATATTCTGCCATTGGATGAAGAGCTTCTTAATTGCAGAGCAATTCAGAAAGCAAACTGCTTTCATTATGAAGGCCATGAGGCTACTTGTGGGTATTCAAACACAAAATATATGATTATATTTGGATCAATCCAAGCACTAGTGTCTCAAATTCCAGACTTTCGCAACACGCAATGGCTCTCCATTGTTGCTGCAGTCATGTCTTTCACATATTCATTCATTGGATCAGGACTCAGCTTAGCTAAAGTAATAGGTAGTAATTAACTGCACTTTGAAATACTTTATTGTTGATGGTGTTGATCCAAACATACCCTAAGAATCCACTTCATGAAATGGAATTTGCAGATAATTGGTTATCATCCTATTTGCCTTTGTTGGTTCCATCCGAGGATTGATCCTTGCCAGGTTCAGCTAGGAGGTCACTACTTGGTCACATCTACTTCCCAGTAAGAGTAAAGCCTGCGTGCAGACATCCTCCAATCGTATTTTTCTGGAATTTTACTGGGTTTGTTGCTATTGTAGTTACACATTTACGCTTTTCATTGTGCGACATTGTGTTGACTATAAATGTAATGCATAGTTTTCTTAACGTGTAATTCCGATTTTGCTTTCGTTGAACATACATAGCATGAGTTTTTTTCTTTAGTGAACTGCTGTAACATATAATTGGCTAAAAACTCATATTACATTTTATAATACATTGTATGAGGTTGTGTAACTTTTGGCTAGGCCATTGGACTGAAATTGCAATGTTCTTATGATTATTGTTGCGAGTTTTGTTTTGTTTGTTTTTTTGGGGGAAATTAAGGTTGGTGGCAGATGTGAAGAGAGTGTTGTTCAAAAGGGTGAGTAAAATTCAAACCTGACAGTCTTGGAGGAAAACTTCGTAATGCAGATTGAATAACATTTGTTTTTTTAGGAGGCTCTAATGTCACTCCAACCTAACATACCCCATTCACATTTAACTCACATTAATTTTGTGATATATTAAGAGTCAAATGAATGTAGATATGACGTATGTCTCTTTTCATTCAACTTTTTTAGGATTTAACTTTATATAATTTATCAACAAGAACAAAGAGTCAATGTTTTTGAACATGTGACCTCCTATTTGGAAGAGCTACGGGCACACAATGACACCACTAAACCACAAGACCTCTGGCATTCAACTTTTGATATAACACAAAAGTTGGATGTAGTAGAGTACCTACCTCGTTTTGAAATCATCTTCTAACTTGGATGTCTCAAAATAAAATTTTCATTCTTTTTTAGGATAAAAATTATTCTCGAGATAACTTGGATTTATTGTATAGAAATTAAACTATATGTCAGAAACAATTTCTGCTACCTGCCTCTTTCAAACAAAGGTAAGGTCCCAAACCAGTCTTGTAGGGTATGTTCTGTACGGTTTGGTCCCATAAGAACTATTACTACAATTATAAATTTATAATGACAATGATGGTGTGAGATCCACTCGTGCAAGAACCTTAACAGTCGAAACCCAGCACAAAGACCACATTGGTCAGCCACCCATTTCTCTCTGTTAACTGCAAATAGTCAAACTATAAACACACACACACACACACATATGAGAGAGATAGAGATTTTGACCAGGGGTGTCTTGTGAGTGAGCTACCAAACTAATTTCACACGCCCAAACAGAGTTTGAATTTTATAATGTATTCATGCAGAACTTCAACTTTTGATAACTCCATTCTTTGACATAAAATGTGTAAAATGTGAGCAAACAAATATTAATTTTTGTTTTAAAAAGAATGCTCACTTGTAGAGATACTCTCACTATTGTTTTCACTAAAAAGTGCATACCTGTTATAGATGGTCGGTGATAGCGGCACAGCTGCCAGGGCGAACAGACAACGATGTGAAGAATCACTGGAACACAAAGCTGAGAAAGAAGCTGTCGGGGATGGGAATCGACCCTGTGACGCACAAGCCCTTTTCTCACCTGATAACAGAGATTGCCAACACGCTAGCACCACCGCAAGTCCATCATCTGGCGGAGGCGGAACTGGGTGCTTCAAGGATGAGATGTTGCATCTTCTAACCAAGAAGCGCATCGGGTTCCAGCTCCACCCGGCCACAGCCGCCCCTCCGGTCAAGCACGAAGACAAAGACAAAACCATTGATAAGATCAAATATGGGCTGTCGATGGCAATAAAGGAGCCGGCCTCGAATTACAAGCCTTGGGATCTCACCGGAGGCGAGACTTCCGTCACGATGCCGGAGGCCGGCGGTGGTTTTTTGGCGACCGCCAATCATCACCACGGGGGATTCGACCAGTATGGCGGTCTTCTCATGCAAGACGCCAAGGAGGGGTCGCCGTGGAACCAGAGCATGTGCACGGGAAGCACGTGCACGCCGGGGGGACATCATATGCGGCTGCCGGAGAAAGCTTTGGACGATGAAAATGGAGTGGGTTCGAATGGCGGAAAGGGGGAGGCAACAGAAGCGCCGCCGCCTGGAATTTTCCACTCTGACTGTGTGTTGTGGGATATTTCTTCTGAAGATCTCATGAACCCGATGGTTTGAAGAGTGGGATCAGATCAAAAAATAAGCAATTCTTGTAGCAATTTATTTGCATTTCTTCAGAAATATCATATTTTCAAATGCTCACTCAATAAATATAAGTTTTCAAATGGATGGAGAAATATATGTCCTTACCCTCCTGAGCATCAAATATTAAAAATAAAATATATTTTCCCTAACATTTTTGTAATTTTCTATAACATTAGACCAAGATAAATCTAACGAAAGCAATGTAATTTTATTTAATTAATAGTGAAAATTTATTCTGTTTGACTGAAAATGTCAAACTGAACAAGTACACTAGGATGGATGAAGTACTATATATGCTTCGATGTTATGAGCTTTGAACTAAAAAGGTACAAGGAGGATGTATCTTGGATCTTAAATTCTATTCATAGTAATTCTACATGTAAGAAGAAACGAAGAGCAGTTATGACTTGCCTCCTAAACGATCCATTTGTTTATTATATGATGATGGAGAGGTGTGGTGTAGTGTCACTACTGTGGATCTTATCATTCGAGAGCGTCTTTGATTTGTCCATGGAGAACTTGGACTTTGGCTTACAAAATGAGCACAAAGAAGCATTCTCGAGCTAGACATTATTTCCTCCTCCTTCTTCATCAGTACCATCAATGCCCACCCATCGGGTGAAAGCAAATAGAAATTCTTTGAAGCTCACCATTCCATTTTTGTCCCAATCCATCTCTTCTGCAAACCAGGAAGCATTTTTAGTAACTGTGAAACATATTATATACGAAAACAATAATAACAACCCAATATAATTCTAACGCCAATGCGTCAATCTTAGTCCTGTAAAACAAGAGAGGTTGTATTTGTCAAACTTTAAATGCATTTTTGCCTTTAATACCACAAACTTCATAGAAAGAAAGAAGAGATGTGTAATGTGTCATTTATGATTTTGCCGTCCATTATGTGCCTCAAGTTAAAACATTTTAAATAGTCACTCATTTAGCTCCATTGGCAATGGGCGGTAAAAACACATTATATAGTAAAGTAAAACAAACAAATATATAAGGGAAGCTAGTGGGGAGCACCAAATCTTTTCATGGCAATCCGGCTAGAAGATCGTTCACCATAGGTGCTTTCATTTATTGCCTGAACCATCTCATCCTTGCTCACGCAACCGTCCTTGTTCTTGTCCAAGAACACAAAAGCGTCTACCAATGTCTCAAATGCCGACTCGAGATTTGGCATGTCGACCCTTGATTTCTAAACACGAGTCAAGAATCAAATTTTTTAAATGTAGTACAAGTAAAATACCATAATTTTTTTATAAATACGGGGAGGGGGGGGGGGGGTCGTTCTGTGGATACGCCAAGAAGTGCAGGACTGTCCTTGAGGAGGTAAACAAGGCAAAGAAGAACAATGAATTCATGGAATTCCATTCCCATATCATTATTAATATCACATGCTTCAAACAAGTCGTCTATTTCTTCATCACTAAAACTTATCTCCAGCTTACGAAAGCAGTGCTTCAACTCTTTGTGATCTATAGCTCCGTTTTCATCCTTGTCTATGCACCCAAAAAAGTATCAAAACAAATATCTTGTCAGAAACAGTAAATGCTGCTTAACATATTTATATTCCTTCTCTGAAAGGTACGGAGTATTATGCAATGAATAGAAATAAGCAGATTTGTACCGAAATCATGAAATGTCGCTTTGCATTTCCGCAGGCTCTCATCAATTTTGGGAAACTTCAAGACTATAGTATTAAAAGACTTGATGGAGCTACCGTCCCTTGCTTTTCGCTGCATTGCCTCAACTACTCTGGCTTCAAGTTTTGTCTGGGACACGTAGGCCCTTGGAGATTCATCCTTACCAATTACACCTCCCATTCTTCATTGCCAGACATAAACACATATTCAAACAATGGTAATGACCAAAATGTAGCAAACAAGGTAACTAAAGAAAATTTGACTAATGCAAAAGCAACAACAGATCAAACTTAAACCCACATTCTAATTGTCATTATGAAGTCATGTCACATCAAGAATTGCATTTCAGCATTTGTTATCTCCGTGGGTGTATTTAATAATTTCATTTGACACTTCATTATGACCGGGCAGACCAGTTAGATACACTTGATGCGTGGATACTCAAGCCGTTGTAATATCACATGGAATACATTGTGGTGTGAGCCACAAAAAAACGGAGCAAATAAAACAAAATCAAAATATTCTTAATCTTTACTCGAGCTGGGGGGGGGGGGTCTCTTAGAAACAGTCTCTCTACTTTCCAGTAGAGGTAAGGTCTACGTACACACACCCTCCACTTTGCTGTTTATCTCGAATATTCATAAAATCCATTTTATTTTATTTTTTAAAAAAAATACTCCGTATTTCTATTGTAACCCAGTGTCCATTGCCAATGGAGCTAAGGGAGTTAATAAACTTTGATTAATGGATTAAATCAAAATAACACATTGAACTTCATTTCCCTAAAACCTAAGTTGCACCGAGAAGGGGCACAGACGAGGTCTAAAGCGTGAAATGCCAATTTTTTTCATAATTTATAATGGATTTGGGTGTTGGGATGCTCCCAAGTACCCAACCAGGGACGTTTCAGCAACGGGAAGCGACACCTATTTGAAGAATCCGTGCAACATAGCCTAAAACTTTCTATAAACTTTTGGCAGTAAATTATGCAACGCATCAACCGATTCAAGGTAAGATTGCGTACACTTTGATGCTATTCTCCAACAGAGTTGTGATTATATCAAACAAGACCATGTCACCCTCTCGCCATTCCCCAGTAGTATGACATTATTAGCCTTGGACCAAGCTCTAGTGCATTGAATTTATTTTGTGCACCTCTTAATAAAAAAGACCAGTATGAAAATGGGTGAGCAGCAGGGGCGAATTTAGTTCAATGGAGTAGGGGGCAAATGCCCCCAACTAGTTTTTTTGTAATAAGGTAAAAAAGGAAAAAATTAAATTTTTTATGTATATATGCCTCCAACAAAAACTAATGTGACCCCACCTAATTATACTAAATTTAAAATTTTTTGTTAGTTTTTTTGGTAAAGTGTGGTTTATTGCATATAATTAATTTTTTATAAAATAAAATTTCACATAACCTACTAAAGATGTTTTACATTCAATAAATGTTTGAAAATAAAATTCATTAATTTTTTTCATTTCAAATAGTCTACCAAAAAATTGGGGCGCCACCCTTGGATGATAATGACTCCATCTAACTGAATTTCTGGATCTGCCACTGGTGAGCAGGTATATATATATATATATATATATATATATATATATATATATATATATATATATATATATTGATCCAAGAATGAATATGATACTGTAGGGTTTGGACCAAAATCTAACAGAATTGTTAAGAACACCACCTAAAATGCATCATATTAAATGGAGGAATTGGATGAACACTTACATATTGATCGAATATTTGTTTAAAAAAACACTAAAAACAATAGAACATGACAATCTGGGGATCATTCATAAATTAAAAAACTAAATTAATCTCGTTCTACAACATAGGATGATCACAGAGCGTTAATAGATTTCACTGACCTCAGCTGAACCAGAGAGGCAGAAGAGAATTAAAGCCCCGGCCTGGTTTCTCCGTGAAAAGCTTTTACTTCTTTGCAGGCCGAAATGGAACCGAGATCGGAGAAGATTTTTTGCCGAGAAGAACTCGTAAATAAATAAATGGGTATAAAATACGAAATTAAAAGCTGAGAATGTCTGGGGAAGAAGAAGAAGAGAAACAAAGAGAAGGTGGTGGAGAAATAAAAGATGGACGGACGGGTAATTGGATTTGGGTGCATGTGATGTGATGATGATGTGGTGCCCCCCGTGCCCATTACCAATTCCATTTTTTTACACCATGCCACTAACTTCCACTCAAATCATGGTATTACATGGTCATTCTACCTATTTTTCATTCCATGTGCAAGGCATGACTCTCTCATTTTTTATTTTTTTAATATTTTTAATATTTGTAATTTTTGAAAAAAATATTTTTTAAAAGAAGTAAACATATTTTAATAATAAAATAAATTTTTAAAATAATTTTTTATAATTAAAAATCATTAAAAAGTGAAAAAATAGACAAAAACAACGACTTGCCACTGTATGCTACGACACTCTACTCATTTGCCACACAGTGACTGGGTTACGTTTTATTGGTTGAAATAATCCATGTCACCGTGCGGCATTTAATTTTTGCATTGTCATTGTCAATACTCTTACCCTGAAGTAGTGTACTGCCAGGGTACGGAGGGGGCGGGAGGGGGGGCAAGGGTGGGGGTTTAGGGGAGGATTAGGAGGAATCGTTGTTTTTACAAATAAAACATAATCTAAACGAACTAGTGTAAGCAAATGACATCATTAACATTTAAGACCTACGGTTTAAAAAATATACGGAGTATTTACCCACATTAAAAAAAATCAAACCATGCCTAAAGGCAGGTGACATTTATTTACTCCACCGCGCAGTCGCCCACGCGCCCCACTATAAAAAGTCACCCAGCCTTCGTCCATCTTTCAGTCACGCTTTCGGCCTCCTGCAGAGCTTCCCAATAGATTTTACTCGAAAAGCTTCTAGGGTTCGTCCGTTCTATCCCTTTTTCTCCTATCGTTTTTTGTTTTTTTTTATTCTTCTTATTACTTCCGCATCTTGTTCTCGTACCGATCGTTCGTTCAACAATAGAAAAGTAGCAATTTTGTTTGTTTATGCATACGAGATAACATTTCTAGTTATGGATAGTTTCGACATTTGTTGCTCGGTCGCTTTCAATCTGCTCTGAATATTATGATTATTTGTTTGCCTGCATGTGTTTATTTGTTTATAATACTTTAAAGGGCCAGATGTTCAGCTCTGAATTTGAGATTTTGGGGAGGAAATGAGGAATGAGTAGATTTACGGTTTTGGGAAGGGTTTGAGTAATGTAGAAGGATCTACGCTCTATATGTTATGCAATGTGATTTTAAAGGAAATATGTGTTGGAATTTCACTCGATCTTTGCATGGGGTATGTAGTGGATCACTAGAACCTCAGGTTTTAGGGGTTTTCGTCTTTTGGGTATGGATTATGCGTGTTTACATTAGTACCTTACTTAAAAAAAGAAGAAGAGAGTATTGTAGTTCTGGTTTTGAGATGTTATGAGAAGGTTAATCTGTGTGAAACTACTCTGCAAGCTTCTATGCAAGACTGCCAGTACCTCAATATAGTTGCTTGTGCATTAACTTATTAAAATGTCACTCTTATGGTGGGTTGGATCTAATTTATAGGGCTTGGTGGGCGTAGAAACTAGAAACATAAAGTGCATTCGCATAGAGGTCTTCTGACTTTTATAGTTTTGTTGTTTAACATTTTGTATTATTCTATGTATCTGCTTAAATTTTGTACAAAGACTGTTCATTTTTCATCTTGTGTTCACTTGGTTTTATTTGTATTAACTATTAATGAATATTCATGGTGCTTTTTACACCACCAGCTATGGCTTCAAAGAGGATTCAGAAGGAACTAAAAGATCTGCAGAAGGACCCGCCAACTTCCTGCAGCGCTGGTTTGTTATCTTGTCATCTGTGGTGCTATTTGTTTTAGCGCTTTATAATTTATGTGCTTCACAGTTTCGTTTTGATTCCGATACTTCATATTTTCTCCGTTTTGTTTGTTTCTATATGGATCATAATAACTTGCAAAGTAGTCTAATACTGTATTTAGTATTCATTAGGTTATGATCTTGTTGGTATATCTTTTGTGTTGGACCATTATATGGTATTTTGTTTTGACCTTTAATTGTGTGTATAGGTGGGGTAAAGTTATACAAACCTCATCAATCAGGGGTATTGTCTAGCAATTGATGTGTTATTCTTCTGTAGCATATCTGAGCATATAGTATGAGCATTGTTTTATTAGGCAGGGTTGATGAATGTTCTTTTTCTGCAATTTCATACAAGAATATTGGTTGGGAAGTTTGAGTGTATTGGTTAATTATTTTATTTAACAAAATGTTGGATTTTGTAACCATGACTGGCTTCTTTAAGGGCCTGTTGGCGAAGATATGTTCCACTGGCAAGCTACTATTATGGGTCCAGTTGACAGTCCATTTGCAGGAGGAATATTTCAAATTACTATTCACTATCCACCAGATTATCCCTTCAAGCCACCCAAGGTAGACGTAATGTAATTTAAGTGGAAGTTCTGTTTGATTCTAGTCTTTTTGTAATCCTGTCCTTAGTTAGCTTCAGTATGGATTTCAAAATTTTATGTGTTTTGTGTTTTGATATTTTAATTTACTGTTGATGCATACTTTTATCACCCGGATTATCCTTTTATGCATATTGTAGCTGTTTCAGGCTCAATGACTCCACTCTGCTAGAGTCTTAGCCTATTAGGTGAGATTGAGTCATGAACGATTTTAAAGTTTGAGTGAATCTTTAATTGTATTTAGACATTCATACTGCATTTCTTCTCTCTTTGGGCTTAAGTTGGTTTAAACACACATAGGCAGAGAATTGTTAGAATATGCCTCCTGAAGTGATAATTTTTTGTGTTTTTGCATAGTTGTATGAGCATGCATTGGTTTTGGCCTTTACAGTTGAAAAGAGTAAAATTGTTCATCATTCATGTATCCATCATTTCTCTTGTTGGAGATATTTGACTCATTTTAATGGTTTGGTATGAAAGAAATGAGAGCCTCTCCATTTTATCTCTTCTTTTCTATTTCTATTTTTCCTATTTGTATCCTAGTTTCTCACACAACTTTCAAACTGATGGTACTTTGTCTTTTTAGACAATCCATACACTTCTTTCTCCTCTATTTCTTTCCTACCAAATAATAAATAAATTCTAGCCTTTCTCAGATACAGAGTAATTCTTTTTCTCTGCACTCTTCTTACTTTTTTTTCTCTGTTTATCCTCCACACCAAATGCTTAGATTTTGCATTATACCTAGTTTGCCTGCCATATCTGGGATTAACTTATTCTTTTTAGGGAACGCCAACCAACCCGATCATATGCTTCTGATCCCATCATCTCTGTTGTAGGTCTGCTTCAAAACCAAAGTCTACCATCCAAACATCAACAGCAATGGCAGCATTTGTCTCGACATCCTCAAAGAGCAATGGAGTCCGGCACTTACCATATCAAAGGTAATTGATTCAGTCATGTCATTACCAAACAAGTTTATTAGTTTAGTCTCCATTTTAAGAATAACAACAATCTGTAATGGCGTGTAATAATGATTTTGGCAGGTGCTGCTCTCGATCTGCTCCCTCCTCACTGATCCAAACCCGGACGATCCGTTAGTGCCTGAGATTGCTGAGATGTACAAGAGGGACCGAGCCAAGTACGAGGCTACTGCTAGAGCTTGGACCCAGAAATATGCCATGGGTTGAGCTTCGGCCGCTTGCTGTCTAAGTAGTCCTATGTCATTAATAAGTGTAATTACAAAACATCTTAACATTGGGGTTTTTAACTTTTAATCTATTTTGACTGGTGTTTATCTATTATGGATATCAATGAATGAATGAATGGAAATAGTCTTTTTACTTTCAAATAGGAATGTCTGCCATATATATATACCCTCCCCATTCTCCAGGCTCTGCTCCTGTGGGGTTCAATTGGGCTTATTTCTGTTGGATTGTATTGGGCTTATTCTTGTTTTTCAATTCTTATTTAAACAGAGAAGCCAGAAATATCATTATTTTTAAGTATATTTTTAAACAAATGCTCCCTCTATGTAAAAATACTATTCTAGCTCCAAATTTTTTTTTGAAGCCGTTCAAAAGAGAATGCTTCGACTTTTGATAAGGGCAATAAAGAATGGTCATGCTTGGCATGACACTCTTATGCACACGAGACAAATATCACTTCACTTTTTTGTCTCAAATAAAATTGCATGTTATTATTCATATGGTTAAATTTTGTTAATTTTGTATCCTTATTTTTGTTACTAATTTGATAAATAACACAGTTTAATTTTGTATCCTTATTTTTGTTCTCTTTTGCAGAATTTTTTATGCAGTTTTTAATGCTCGTACGTGAATTTTGTTTTTCAGTCGTGTTCCAATTCTTAAATAAGTTGTATTGAAAATTTAGTCAAACATCGCAAATTTAAACAAACGATTGAAATTGAAACGTAATATCTATTCTTACAACTATCATAACCCACATACTTAAACATTACATTTAGAGAAGATTGAAATTGAAACGTAATATCTATTTTTACAACTATCATAACCCACATACTTAAACATTACATTTAGAGAAGAACTAAACTTACATCACTAATCTACTCGGACTAAACTACTAATCTACACTCATTTATATTTTCAAAAGTGCTAGGAGTAGACTAGAATGTGTACCCAAGTGTACCCCAAATCATCTCCACCATAAAATTAAGTGTTGACATAAAAAAAATAAAAAATAATGTATGGTTAGAATGTATGGTGTACAAATAGGGTATACCATCTGGTGTACCTCTAGTATTACTCTTATATTTTTACACTCCTTGTTAGAGGTGTACGAATTGCCGATTGGAGGGGTAAACCTGACTAGAAGAATCGATTCTAAAATATACTTCCTCTGTCCCAAAAAGATTTACACCTTTCAAAAAAATTGCGTCCCACAATCTCCTACCCATTTCTATTAAAAAACCACTTTTACCCCTTACTTTTTTAAACCCTGCCTATCACTTCATACCTTTTTCCTAATAATCTACACATCACATCCTACTTTTACTCATCACATCAAGGGTATTTTTGGAAAGTCAACACAAAATTATCACTCTTTTAATTTCAACTTTAGTCAAAACGTGTAAATCTTTTTGGGACGGAGGTAGTATCAGATATATTCTGACTAGTCTGGGTCTATATCCTTAAGTTTTTACCGATAAAGTATTGTTGATGGGGGGTAATCTTATACCTCGGAGTACAATTTTATTGGTGTATTTAAATAGAGCAACTACGATGCTTAGATCATAAAATTGATTGTTGCTACCTTTCATGATCTCCCGGTAAACCTTCATAGTCCATGCCGTTTTCAACGCACTCCCGCGTCGCCACCAATTTCATTGCACCCAATTTTGTTGACTTTCGAATCAAATTTTAGACCTAAATTTGATGTAATAAATTAAAGTTGGCGGAATTGCAGCGCACGTCAAAGACCGCGTGGGCTAGGGAATTTACCGGAAGATTAGGGGAGGTAGGAAGAATGAATTGGTTAACTTACCCCTCCTCAATATAGTTTCATTTCGGTCCAAAACGGAAATATCTAGGTTAGACCAGTAGGATCTTATTAATAATGACAACTGATTTTTTAAGATAATTGTTCATTTCATTACGTGGGTTTTTTAAGATAATTGTTCATTTCATTACGTGGGTTTTTTTGAGATTAGTATCATTATGTGTTTTTCTTAATTAATAACTTAGCTGAAAAATGAAAATTGCACTCACATGCAACTCCATTATTATTTCTGTATTTTTTTCCTTCTATTTCTCGATTGGGAATATGAATAGTACTAACACGGACTGAATCGGAATAATTTAGTTCAACCAGTTCAGACCAAGGTTAACCAAATCCGGATCATTCCAGTATGATTCTCAACCAATATAACCCTACCTTACTCCTTGTATCACTTATCTTGATTATTTTTTTGTATTAAGGTTATTCTCTTCCGGGTTGAAATTTTTAGCTTCTTCTAGTTCCTTTTTTTTTTTTCAAATTCTTTCCAATTTCTTACAACCCCTTTCAATTTTTTTCTAACAATGACTTTAAAAAAAGTATTTATATATTATTAATATAAAGTAACATTATATCCAAATGCATAACATATCACTTCAAACACGGACAATGATGAATTCTTTTTTTATCCAAAATAAGAGTTTTATTACGGATGGTGTAAAACCTACGTAGTATTAAGTCAAGGAAAGCGGAAGGGTTGTAGGTGGAAACACATGTAACCCGGTTTGTTATTTATAATGTGGGACCGATTACGAAGTAGGAGCCGTGTAGATTTTTTATTGTTTTCCTTCCTTATGAGGCTTTGATTCTTATTTATAATGACAGAAAATACACTGTTTTGGGCTACTGTTCACATCAAATCGTCCACTTGGACGTTTCTGACCCAAGTGGACCAATGCCTGGTCAATGCCAACCTAGGATTACCGGGGAGGATGAGATCAAGCTTGGTCAAACTTAGGCACCTTCCGGGCGCCTGCAAACTTGTCGGGTGTGGTACCACTGGGTTGTATCTATCAATTACGGAGTACATATCAATTTGGATAATCATTTAACTGGATAACTTTGGATAACTTTTAGACTCTTTGGCCTCGTTTGGCATCAGCGTCAGAGATTAGCGTTAGCATTTTGAAAAAGTTATCCGACGGTAGCCTTTAGCATTAGAGTTTTCAGAATTAATCTGCACCGTTAAAATTTTATCCAAAACGCTAACGTTAATCGAAAACGCTGTTACCAAATGTAAAACGCTCACCCACCCACATGAATCCATATTAAAATATAGGTAGAGAGTGAGAGTGACAAGAAACTGAGGGGTGGGGGGGGGGGGTTGAGGATGTGTTGCATTAAAATGGTGTGTTTATTATATCGTCGGTGGGTCGGGTCGTACCGTCTCTTTTAATTTATCATCGTACGTACGCTTTTACAGTACTTCCTACCAGAAAAAAAAAGCATACGTTACGTCCGTATGTGGTCTCTTTTTTTTGTCCCATAACGCTTTGCCTCTCTCCTTGTCGGCTCCTTAATTACTTTTTTCCCTTCTCAAATATTGTCCCAACAAAATTCTCACACAAAAAAAAATAAAAAACAAATTTGACGATTAAGACATTTATCTAACTAAAACTAGAATTCTAAATTTAAATATTGACACTGTAATTTTTTTTAATTTCGGGATTAAATCGGTGGGCCTTATTAATTGAATAGAATTTTTTTACTTTTAGCATAATAATTGCAGGCTGCTGCCATTGTCACATGACTGAGATACTACAAATTGTTGAGACCCAAAGAAGACCAAAAAGTACAGTACGGAGTAATAAACTGCCTTGTTTCTTTCTCTAAATAACAGTCTTTTTACCCTCTGCCACCCTGTTCTTTTTATTCATCTTTTACCCTACCCCTCTCACAAAAAAAAAAAGTGGAATGTCTACCGGACTGCTCCTACCCCGGTCTGATAGGATACTGAAAAGAATAAATAACGATGTAATCTTGATTTAGTTTTAGAGAGACTCTTGCGTGTTTGATGAATACAAGAAACTATTATAAAGAATAGAGCTCACACACTGTCACTTTCGGGATTCGATCCCAGGATATATATATGAACTTTAAATCGTCTCCTAGGATCAGTTGAGCTATCCATGTGGGCACCTCAATGGCTCGACCCCTTCCCTGTGTCCAGGTCAGACCCGATCAACCTACCAAGCTATATTTACACCTATCAGCTTGTGTATTTATTTTTATTCTTTTTTTATTTAAGATTTGAGTTATTATGATATTTGTATCATATTCGAGCATCCTCTTTCAAAATAGAGTGTTCACGCCGGGTACGTATACGGAGTACTAAACTATTTTTATTTTAATTTGTTAATTAGAGTTTGTTCTCCTCAACTTTCTTAATATGAGTATTATTTTTGTTTGGTCTAATATACGGAGTATTTAAGTAGTTTTTTTTAAATAATAATAATAATCGAGTATATATAATTACTCCATAGTTTTTTGTTTTATGCGAACGATTCTTTTTCGAAGAATTTACTTAAATATCATTAAAACATAATGATTTTTTTCTAAATAATATCATATGTGTTTTTTTTCAATGTAACATTTTTAGTCATTATTCATTAATCATTATTTAAGTAAATGTTCGTCATCACTGAATATTATTCCTCCTTGATATTATTAAGTGTTATTTAGAAAATAAAATAGTTTAAGTGCTATTTATCGCAATGATTTAAATTTTGGTGTTATTTTATGCAAATATTTTTTTTGTATTGAAGAGGCATGCACACTAGTAAATAGTAATATCGTGGTGGGGCCATTAGGTAGTATATAGGGGTGCATAGATGACACTAAAGTCAAACACTCGGTATGTATTGTTTTTTTCCTTTTGTTTTTATCTTATGCTCTTGTAGTCTTGTGTCTTAAAAATATTATCCCAATTTCTATTTATGATAATTTTTATTCATTTATGTATTTTTTGAATGGTACGAAGATCAATTTCCAAGATTCATGCAAAAATCCATTCACGTTAAACCAAGAAAATGTGAACCTTCAAAGTATTATTTCATTGTGCTTTATTAAGTTGGAAAACTCTTACGTTATCTTCAAGTTCATACTAATTTTATAGACTTTAATGTATGGATATATACTATGTAAAAGGTGTGCCTTTTGCGAAAAAGAAAAAGTTCTCTTGTCAATCCAAGAAAAATGTAAAAATGTCCATATTTTACATGTGGGCTCGAGAAGCACAGAAACACAACTCACAATGTAATCGAGCCAATTGCACTTAAAAATGTAGTAGTTTATTTTTCAAAAAAAAATATTCCAAGGATGTATTTATCCACTTTTGATTTTTTGGGTCACAAGCTAAATAAGAGCAATATTAGATATTGATGATATAAAAATAATTTTATTAGATTTGTTTTATAAAATACTTTAAAATGTTATTTTATCTAATTAGTATCCTATATATTCCTTACTATAATTGGTATTTAAGTATAAGTCATATATTGAAATGTTTGATTATAAAAATTTAAAACTAGATAAATAAGAGAAAGTAGAGATTTAATTTGAACAAATGGTATTTATTCTTCATTTTAAGTTTCAAATTATGACTAATCATTGAGATAACGTTACATGGTTTTGTACACTAGACTTTTACCTACGTTGGCTTCACTTTGACCGTGCAGAGAAATTACAACTCACGTGTCAATAGATCTGTCTATACTAGGTGAAATTTGTTTTAAAAAAAAATAGGTGAAATTTAATTAGGTAAGTTTAGGCTGTTTAGCTGAAAAGATTTCGGATAAACACTCTTAATAAATTTTTAAAAAATACTTTTTGAATTTATTTACGTGGAAATATTATACTCCATATTATTCATATTTTAAATCAGTACTCTTAATTAAGGGCATGTTTGGAAATAGCGTTATAGATTAATTAGCGTTAGCGTTTTGGATAAAATTTTAACGATACAGAGTACTTTGAAAACGCTAACGCTAAACACTCCGTAGATAGCCTTTTCAAAACGCTAACGTTATTCCCAAACAAGCTCCAAGTCTTAACCGTATATTATTAATTACATGGTACAATTAATTAAATCGACAATAGAAGCAATGAATTGTAAATGTGACTCATAAGTATAAAATGAAAATGCATCATTGAAACTGATTGAACATTTAAATTGAGAATAAATTGAACTCTAATAAAAACAGTGAAAGTGCATCTTGTTTCTACACTTAAAAATGCAAACCAAATAATGAATAAATGAGTGTCAATGTGAAAAAATAAAAATTCAGATTTTGAAATTTGGTCCAAAGTGACCTGCTGGTCACTTGGTAATGAGCAAATGGACTAATAGTGAAAGGATGGTAAAAGTTCAGGTATTTTTGTAAAAGTTTTTGAAGTTCAGATACCAAATTAAAATTTTCGATAAAGTTCAGGTATTATTTTTGAAATTTATCATATGGTGCATCATTCACACTTTTAATATATATAAATCATTCATACAATTAAATAAGGGAAAAATACTATAATAATACTAAAATATGGTGCATCATTCATACTTTATTATATATATATAAATCATTCATACAATTGACTTGCTCCTCATTTATTTGAAGGAAAGATTTGATTAATAACTCAAATAATGACACTTACAAAAGATTAACGTAAAATAAATATAATTGTAACGATGAATAATTAAAGACGCAAGGTGTGTTTGAAAATGTCTTTTCTACCAAATTTTAGTGTGCAATGTAATTAATTATCTTTGGAATCTTAGTTTTCCAGTTTGGTTCTGATATCAAATTGGAACAATGTGTTATGTCTACCCCTAATCAGATGGGCCACAACACCCATAAAATGGTTTCCCTAGTTGTATGCATTTATTTTTGAATAAATACGAGTAATTTTTCATATTTAGCCATGAATTCTTAAATATTTCATAAATGATCTTCAATTTGAGAAACTTATTTTGTAAATAATTTTTTAGGACAAATATGAGAAAATACTTTTTCAAAAAATAATCCATGAAGGTCTGGTTATGGAATAGTTTTCAAAAATTGAGAACTATTTACAAAATATATAAGAATTTGAGACTAAATATAGAAAATGATCATTTATTGAATTTATTTTTCATTTTTACTTTGATAAATACTCCTCACTCCCAAATTAATTCTCTTTATTTTCTTTTTGGACGGTCTCAAATCAATTCTTCATTTTCATTTTTCGGAGAACTTTTTTCATAGCTCACTTTTTTCACTCTTTTCTCTATATTACTTTTAAAAACACAATTTTATTTTCTTAAACTCCGTGTCAAGTGAAACTCTGAGTATTAATTTGAGAAGAATGGAGTATAATTTCAGAAACATGATTTTATTTGTGAATTTTTATAAGAAAAAAAAGAGAATCAAAATTTTATTAGAGATTTAGAGTATATTAATTAATTAAAATTTGATTAGAGGATCAACTGTTGATCAAAATGAAATTAAGAATTTGACGTTTTAGTGGAGGGTTTGGTTGAAGATGTGACATTAATGGGAATTGAAGGAGAAACGACACACACACACATACAAACACAGCACAAGAAGCTAGTGACTATATATACCCAACGAACCTAAATTGCTGCTTACCAAACACAGCATTAAATGATGTCTCTTTTATGGTACGACGAAATGCCCCGACAGATGGATCGAAATAATTACCCAATCAGTAGTTTATTTTTTTTTCACCGAGTTTAAGAGCAAAAAGAAAGTTAGTTGTACCTCTCCCTCAAAAGAAAAACTTTTTTTTACCGCGGGTATTCCACGACCCCACGATTCCTTGTACCGGTTCAGTCACGGTTAATAGAAGTCAAATTGAGTTGTAGTTTCAGTCTTAATAGAATCATTATTTTATATTCTTGGTAGAATTTGTAACCGAATTAGCTACTTATGACACTATTTTATCTGCCAGTCAGATAACGTCTTCGGAATGAGTTTTACTAAATGAGTATATGACAAAAGTTTTAAATGGCTTTTCATCCGGCAAAAAAAATGTACCATAAAATTATTATACTCATTTAAAAATGAAGTTGTCTAGTCAAAATCGATGTAGCCGTGTAACTGTGTAAGGGAGAGATAAATAATATGTGTCACTAAAACTTCGATTAAGAATCATAATGCGAATTTAAATAATTAATTTTTTTTATAGAAAGACAACATTTTTCCTCCCAGCCACTCTAACACATTTAAATTAGAAGAATGTCAAAAATCCCATGGCCGCGTTACATAAGTGCAACTGCCTAAAAGTCTAAGGGGCTGTTTGGCAACTTCTGAATGGGTAAGTGCTGAACCAGTAAGAGGTCTGAATCATTAAGTGCTGAACCAGTAAGAGGTCTGAACCATTAAGAGCTAGTATATTGCTTAACTATTCAGAGGCAAATGTCTGATCAATTCAGATAACAGCTCTTAACCATTCAGACTCTGTATAATACTTAACCATTCAGAGGCAAATCTCTTAACCATTCAGACATCTGAACCATTAAGAGGCTGAAACAAACAGCCCCTAAAACTTAAACTCTAACAATAGTGTTCATATTTTATGTTTTAAGGAAGGTATGTGTGAACAGATATATCAAAACAAATTCTAAAATGAATAACACTCTCCGTCCCAAAATATATTACAATTTTTTTCTATATCCCCTCAATAATTTTTATTTGTTTACACGATTTCATTAAGTATTTGATAAAATAAAATATTATTGTCACATCTTGTCTTATAGAACTTTTGACGTAGTTTTTTAATATGTAATCTTTATATCTTATTGATATACCAATTTGTAAATAAAATAATTTCAAAAAGTAGAAAATTTTAAGGAGTATATTATACAGAGTAACAAAAAAATTTTCCACAATTTATAGTTTAAATGACAAAAAGGATTAAACTAGAAGGACTTGAGTGCAATTTTCTGATAGAGAGCAAAACTGTCGCCACGTAGCACCGGAGCCGTAGAATTTGAGCAAACTAGGAAATAAAGAGACGCAGGAAACTTCAGGGAAAAAAAATCGAAAACAAAAAGTTTTTATTTTTCCATTAAAGAAAAATCTTATTTATGCGGAGTAATCACAATAAATACTCCAAGCTTTAAGATTGGGATCTTTCTTTCTTCTCCGCTGAACCCAGATTTTTTTCCGCAGAGAAATGAGCAAATACTCAAAAAAGATTTCATCTTTCATTAATTGCTAAAAGTTAATGTCAATCTAGTAATTCAAGAAGATCATCGGATTACTCACCATTCTTGCGATTTAGCTCACCTTTTTTTAGAAGTTTTCGGTAAGCTTTTCTTATGATAATGATATAGATATATAGAAGGACGTGTTGTTTAAAACTCGATCTTCTTCATTTGGTTTTCAATTTTAGATTTTTTTGGGTATGAGGTCGAAGTGAGATCTGCAGAAAAAAAGATTAAGTTTTGTAGTCTGTTGAGTTTTAATGTGATGAGTCATGAGTGCTTGGGTTTTGGCATTATTTGTTTCTTAGTAAATTAAAAAAAAACCCAAAGAAACAGATTCATTCATAGCTGAGTAAAGACTATTTTGGATTAATTATGGCTCTGGCATAGCAGAGTTGTCAAGTTCTGGAAATGGCACATGAATGGTTTGTCCTTTTTGTACATATTAGCTTTAATAAATGTACTATGGGAGGGAGAAATCCAAATGTTCATCATTATCATGTTTTTTACACATGAGGGACTAAATTATATGGTTCAAAATATATGTTTTCTTTGTTTTCTTTTTGCATTTTTGTTATGATTCTTTTCGGGTTCCTCTCCAAAACTTGCCTCTATAGTTCTTGGAGTGAAGGTCAGGTTCCCCCCGAGACCCTACTCTTGAGTGTGATATACTTCTTTGGTTTTTTATTCTGAACTGTTTTTGTTTTGCTGTCATGGATTTAATGAAGTTAGAGGAATATGCAAATTTGACAGGTTTTAATGAAGTGGTAGTTTTCCCAGCTCTGGACATTAAGGCCCTCTCATTTTCCATTTGTGTTTCCTCTTCTAATGGATAAAATGTCCGGTAAGGGCTCTTGATTTGAGTTCATTTTGTATGGCCAAATTATTACTCATAAAGGGATTCTCATTTCGTGTGTGTTTGTGGTAGAGGGACTAGAGTTTTATGATGATGCAAGAGACAGAAGATCAGATGTTGATAATTCAGAAGATGAGAGGCGACGTTCTGGGATTGGAGCTTTGAAGAAGAAGGCAATAAATGCTTCCAGCAAGTTCACTCGTTCTCTCAAGAAGAGAGGGAAACGCAAAATAGATTACAGGGTTCCTTCACTTTCTATAGAGGATGTTCGCGATATAAAAGAAGAGAGTGCTGTCTATGAACTGCGCCAAAATCTTTTTGAGCGCAATTTACTGCCAGCCAAACATGATGACTACCACACACTATTGAGGTCTGTTTGTGGGAGTAGTTTGATTTCAGGTTATGTTACAAAATGCCTTATGTTTTTTTTTTTAAATATATGTGGTTATTGTGACATTTTTCTGCAGATTCTTGAAAGCCAGAGATTTTAGCATTGACAAAACCATTCACATGTGGGAAGAAATGCTTAAATGGAGGAAGGAGTATGGAACCGACACTATATTGGAGGTGATACTTATGCTTATTCATACACACTACACATATGTATGTATGTATGTGCACAATAAATTAAATGCTCACACTATTTTTTTTACCGGAAAGGACTTTGACTTCAATGAGCGGCAAGAAGTGTTGCAATACTACCCTCAAGGGTATCATGGTGTGGATAGGGAGGGAAGACCTGTATATATTGAAAGACTTGGACAAGCTCACCCAAGCAAACTAATGCGGATAACAACAATAGAACGTTACTTGAAATATCATGTCCAAGAGTTTGAGAGAACAATACTTGAAAAGTTCCCAGCATGTTCTGTTTCAGCAATGAGAAGGATCTGCTCAACAACTTCTATATTGGACGTGCAAGGCCTGGTATGTTAATTTTTCCACTTGGTTGACATAAAGAATGTGGTGCAGACAGACATGAAATTTATGTTTCATGTAGATGTCTACGTGCTCTTACTTGGCCTGTGCTATTGTGTTTACTTTTGAGGGTCTCTTGTAAACAGCCTCTCTACTACCGACTAGGGGTAAGGTCTGCGCACACACTCTCCCCGTTCTTCCCAAGCCCTACTGTTGTGGGATTTTTACTGAGTTTTTTGTTCTTGTGGAGAACTCGTAAAGGCTACTCTTTATTTGTTATGTATTGAAAGGGCACATTCTGAATGCAGGGGATGAAGAACTTCACGGCGACAGCTGCCAGTCTTTTGGCAGCTGTGACGAAAATTGACAACAATTATTATCCCGAGGTATTATTTTGCTGCTACTTATTGAAAATCTTAAAAGTGCTTCTTTTTTTCTTGCGAAAATTAGCCTGCAGAAGTTGCTCAAGTGATTTTCCAATACTTATTTTAATGCATACTGCAGACCCTGCACCAAATGTATGTTGTTAACGCTGGAACTGGCTTCAAAAAGATGCTTTGGCCTGCTGCACAGAAGTTTCTAGATGCAAAGACCATTGGTAAAATCCAGGTAGATGCTCAATTTAACATTGCCTTATTTCCACTTTTTGCCTTGTAAAAAAACATTTACTATATTGTTTTGAATCATGATTTTGCAGCTTTTGGAACCGAAGTCTTTGGGCAAACTGCTTGAAGTAATTGACCCAAGGTTGGTTCACTTTCTTCATGTTTTGTATTTCTTTCTTCCTTCCTTCACAAACAAAAGAGCCATCTCATATCTTGACTTCCTTGGTTTTTTTTCAGTCAATTGCCGGACTTCTTGGGCGGGTCTTGTACTTGTCACACTGAGGGTGGCTGTCTAAAGTCTAACAAGGGTCCTTGGAGTGATCCCGATATAATGAAGGTGCCTATAATATAGTGTACTCCGTATTATTAAATCTGTCTTTAATATTACACAAACTATTCGTATGATTGTGAGTTTGATGGAATATTTCCCCTACTTCAAGCTCGTGAATAATGCGGAAGCAACATTGGTGAGACAGATTACTAGGGTATGCAGCAACCAACAGAAAATTGATTCCTATGTACATGTCTGCCCACTTAAGGTAAATAAACAGTTGGAACATATACTTTCAAGGTTGAGAGATTTTTTTTAGTTCTTTCAATTTGACCAGACTTTATTTGTTTAGGGAAGGATGGATGATAATATATCAAGAAACGAATCCATATCTGAGATTATTGACAATCCACGTTCTCTGGGTGAACAAAGTAGCAGCACGCATGCAAGGTTCGCCCCTCTTCTTGAAGAAGTGAGTGCTTAAATCGCATGTTTCAAAATTATCAAGAGAAAAAGAATAGGCTCGCGGTACTGATTTTTCACATTATTATGTTAAAGTGCTGACAAAACTCTGGTTAGTGTAGGCAAGGCCATCAAATTCGAGTCTTTATTATAGTTACGATGAACCGAGTCAAAGTGATAGAGAAGTTGGCAGTGGACAAGGACTCCATTTTCCCGAAGCTAACTCATCTCAAAGGAATGATTTGGATTCTTTCGCCAATGGAGCACCAAATTCTCAAGGTATGTGTTTATACTGTTGTGCACTTTCAACAACAAACCCAGTAAAATGATGATCATTTTCTCATATGGACACTGATAGAACTGTATATATAGGAGCCGTTTTGATTCACGGGTCGGATTCCATCCAAGAAAAGCTTGTGAGCAGATGTCTCGGGTACCTGACACGACCGGCGATATCTTTTGTGCTCAAACTGTTTTCGGTCATCCAAACTCTTCCTTTTGAGGCCTGGAAGAGACAGCACATGGACATTTACCCTTCCGGTTCATTGGAAGAAAAGCATGATAGCAGGAGCAGCAGTAATAGTAGCAGTAGTAGTAACACAGCTGCTAATGGAGAAGAAGAAGAAGATGATCATCTCCATCCGTGCATTCAACGCCTTGAAAGGCTGGAACAGTTAATCGAAGAGCTACACAAGAAGCCTGCTGAGATGCCATTGGAGAAAGAGCACATGCTCAAGCAATCCTTGGACAGGATCAAGTCTGTGGAATTTGATCTTGAGAAAACTAAGAGGGTAATAAGCAATCCTCAGTCTACTACACTAGTTCATCATGGTCATGGTTTGTTTTATTATATTGGGATTTCAATAATTACTAATTCATTATAATATATTTCCTCCAGGTGCTGCACACAACATCAATGAAGCAGGTCGAAATCACAGAGCTGCTGGAGAAGATGCGAGAATCCAGAATTCAAGTATGTGTAAACTCTAAATACATTCATACTCCGTTGTAGGAGTAAATGTTTTTTTTCTTGGCTAGGTTCTTTTGACACCAAGGACATGTGCCATATTACGACACTGGTCCATTTGAGGCCCTAACCCCGAAGTGTTTTCTACCCCACACAAAACTTTCCCCTCCCAAACTCGCGCCCTCCATATGGGTGGCAATCCACTGTCAAATGGATTGTCACCATGTGTGTGGTAGGGATGCAGAGGGACGGCTAGTGGGGAAGGGTGGAGGTTTAGGGGATATAAATCATCTCGGGGTCAAACAGAGCCCTATTGGGCTCTCAAATGGACCTGGTGTCATATTATGACATCAGAGCTAATTGTCAATGGCAGAGGCAAGACTACATTCACAGAGGGCACCTTTGCCAAAATCTTCTCGGGGTACCTTTGTTGGAACCTCCTCGGGAGGTACGTGGTGACGTGGACTACCGTCTCCCCTGCCTCTGCCACTGTGTCAAAAGAACCTTTGTGCTAATTTTTTTTGGTCATTTGTTATTAGTATTAGATTAAGGTGACACTGATTTGTCTTCTTGTCGCCGGTTGCAGCGGAAGAGGTTCTTTTGTTGATTTTTAACCGGAGTTTGACAAGGGTTGGTTAAAGATGTTGTCCAGAAGAGTTTTCACTGCGGGTAAAGGAATAATTTTTTACTGCTAACCATAGAAGAGTAAGAAGAAGGCTGTTTCACCTGTTTGGCTCTCATATCATATGCACATTTTTACTTTAGTTCACAAATGTAGCCCCCCCCTCCCCCCACATAAACATTTTTTCTTCTCTTTCCAAATGTAGCCAGAATGAGTTCAGGGTTAATGTAAAAGACAGCCAAAGTATATTTGTTTCTAACTATGCTTGGCACATATCTGTTGATAATGAACTGAGTTCCCAATGGTTATCCGATTAGATGGACAAAAACTTACCAATATACTTACACTACGTTCATGTAGTAAATTAACGGTTCTTCAATTACACCAAGTGTTTTTTTTTCTTTTTACGGTAGTAATTGATTGAAGTTATTTTAAATTCGATAAATTTTAACATTGATATAGAAATACTCGTAATTAGTAAAGTTTATATTCAAGTAAAAACTACTTGTATATCAAAAGTGTAGAAAGAATATTTTTATTGATGAATTGTGGTGATTACATGTGTATATATACTAAGAATCTCAATCCTAATAATGGTAGGAGAGACATAGTAGGAAGGTGATACAGTTATGGTAACAATATAATACAATAATATTAAATATAAAGAATATATTTAACATGCTCCCGGCTACGTCGAATGTGGAAGCGATCTGATGCCCAAGCTGTCTCGAAAGTCAAGAAACAGAAGTGAAGGGAGTCCTTTGGTGAAGATGTCGGCATACTGGGAGGACGAAGGAACATGCAGGACTCGAATGTGCCCAAGCGCCACTTTGTCACGAACAAAGTGGATGTCTACCTCAACATGTTTGGTGCGCTGGTGCTGAACGGGATTGGTTGAGAGATAGACGGCACTGACGTTGTCGCAGAAGACGAGAGTGGCACGCTGGAGGGGTTGCTGCAGCTCAAGGAGGAGATTGCGCACCCAGGTAGTTTCGGCTACTGCATTGGCTACGGCCCTATATTCGGCTTCTGCACTGGATCGCGATGTGGTTGCCTGCCGTTTGGACGACCAAGACACAAGATTATCTCCTAAAAATACGCAGTAGCCTGAAGTGGAACGTCTGGTATCTGGGCAACCAGCCCAATCAGCATCGGAGTAGGCTTGGAGATAATCTGTGGAGGACGGTGTCAGATGGATGCCATGAGTAGCGGTGCCGCTCAGATATCGAAGAACCCGCTTCATGGCAGTGAGGTGAGCATCGCGAGGTGCATGGAAATGAAGGCAGAGCTGCTGAACCGCATATGTGATGTCGGGGCGAGTAAAGATGAGATACTGTAGAGCACCCACAATGGATCTGTAGATGGAGGGATCAGAGAGTAATGTGCCCGTGGTGGAGGACAACTTTGCCTTTGCATCTACCGGAGTGGTGATGGGGCGACAAGAAGTCATTCCAGCACGCTCAAGGATGTCATGTATGAACTGAGTCTGA
Organism: Cuscuta australis; assembly: GCA_003260385.1. Lineage (NCBI taxonomy): Eukaryota > Viridiplantae > Streptophyta > Magnoliopsida > Solanales > Convolvulaceae > Cuscuta > Cuscuta australis. Next base: position 3,724,648 of record NQVE01000192.1, read on the forward strand.
AGAAAGAGCCCTGTGGTCGTCCGATGAACATTGATACCAAGGAAGAAATGTAGGTCCCCCATGTCAGTCATGGCAAACTCGGTCTTGAGCTGGTGGATGAGACTCTGAAGGAGTGATGCCGAGGAGGCCGTGAGGACGATATCATCCACATAAAGGAGGAGGAATGCTGTGCCCGTGGTGTGAGAGAAGACAAAGAGGGATGTGTCAGCCTTGCACCCGCGGAAACCAATAGTCTGAATGAAGCCGGCGAATCTGTGGTACCACGAGCGCGGTGCTTGCTTGAGCCCATAGAGTGCCTTCTTGAGTTTGCATACGTAATGGGGTCTGGCGGCATCCTGAAACCCAGAAGGCTGGCTGGCATAAACAGTCTCCTGAAGGTGGCCATGCAGGAAGGCATTTTTGACATCAAGCTGGTGAATGGGCCATCCCCGAGACAGGGCAAGGCTAAGGACGATTCGAACAGTAGCAGGCTTGATGACTGGGCTGAAAGTCTCGTCGTAGTCAACTCCGAAACGTTGATTGAAACCACGGACCACCCATCGGGCTTTATACCTGGATAACTCACCTGTGAGGCCAAGTTTATGTCTGAAGAGCCATTTACCGGTGATGATATTTTGTGAGGGGGAGGGGGGTACTAATTCCCATGTATCATTCTTAATCAAAGCATTATATTCATCACACATAGCAGCATGCCAGTTTGGATCCTTGAGCGCACTACGATAAGTTGGGGGAAGGGGAGAGATGGGGCCGGAGGTGTTAAGGTTGAGGATTTGTTTAGGGCGGAAAACCCCGGATTTGGATCGGGTTTGCATAGGGTGTTCGTTTGGGCCAGGGATAGGGGTTGGGCTGTGATGGTCTGGGTTGGTTGGTTTGTGGGCTGATGCGGATGGTGGGGTGGGCGGGCTGATGTGGGGCGGGGACTGGGCTGGAGGTGTTGGACCGAGGGAGGGGGAGATGACGGGTTGGGGGATTGGGCATGGGAGCTGGGTGAGGACGGGTTGGGCAGCGGGTGGGATTGGGCCGAGGAGGGGAGGGAAATTGGGCTGGGTAGAGGTGGGGAACGGTCCAGTGTTGGGCTTGGGTTGGGTGTGGTCCGGGGCTGTTGGGGGTGGACCGGGAGGTGGAGGGGGGGTAGCGGTGCATCGTTCTCCGTGTCGTCAAGAAACCGAAGGTCGGGATTGTTAGACGGATGGGCAAAGGGGAACGTGGATTCCTCGAAAATGACATGGCGAGATGTTATGACTTTGTTAGTTTCAAGATTTAGACAGCGAAAACCTCGTTGATTTGAAGGATATCCAAGGAAAACACAACGGGCCGAACGGGGTGCGAGTTTGTGTGGGGTGGTGGCGGTGAGGTTGGGGTAGCATAGGCAGCCAAAGACGCGGAGATGGGAATAATCGGGGTTGGAACCATAGAGAATAGTGTGGGGGATTGCATTATTTAGTGTGGTGGTGGGAGTGATGTTAAAGAGATGGGCTGCCATGTGGAGGGCTTCAACCCAAAATTCGGAGGGGAGTTGGGCTTGGAAAAGAAGGGTTCGGACGGAATTGTTGAGGGTGCGGAGGGTGCGTTCCGCTCGGCCATTCTGTTAGCTTGTATGAGGGCACGAAAAACGAAATAAAATTCCTAAAGAGTTAAAGATATTTTTGAGAGGTGAGTTACGGTATTCTGTTCCATTGTCACACTGTACAGTTTTAATGGTAGTATTAAAATGATTTTTCACATAAGCTACAAAAGAATTTAAATAGGTAGTGGCATCACTTTTATGTCTTAACGGAAAAACCCATAAGTAGTGAGAAAAATCATCTAATAATATCATATAAAATTTAAAACCAGTAACACTTGGAACAGGAGATTGCCATAAGTCTGTATGTAATAATTGAAAGGGAAAATAAGAGACACGACTAGAACTAAAAAATGGGAGGCGCACATGCTTTCCCAGTTGACATGCATGACACAAAGTTTGCAAAGAAGTTGAAAAATAAGGAAGAAGGTGCGAGACGCCACGGAGAACTGCAGGGCTGGGATGGCCTAGGCGCCGGTGCCAAGTTTGATGATCAGCAGCGGCGACGTTGGCTTGGGCAGGTGCGGGGTGGCTGACAGGGTAGAGGGGGCCTGCATTATTGGACCGATGCATCACGGTTCCCGTCCGACGATCCTTCACAGAAAAACCATGAGCATCAAATTCAACAGAGCAGTTATTTTCACGAGTAAATTGACGTACTGAAATAAGATTGTGGGTGATGTGGGGGGAGACAAGGACATAATTAAGGTGAAGAGGGGGGTCAGTTGGGAGGGTATGGCTGCCAACAGCCGTAGTGCGTACTCTGGATCCATTACCAACAGTGATATATAATGGTGAATGTAAAGTTTGAGAAGAGACATGAGAAATAGTACCTGGGTCGGATGAGATGTGATGGGATGCACCGGTATCCATAAACCAAGTCGGCTCGCGGAGGGACATTGTTTCAAAATTATGTGCTAGGGCCGTGGGGCTGAGGGTTTGGGTGGCGGGGTAGGTTGGGGTGTGGCTGGGGTACGGCACTGCCGTGGGTTGGGGGGGGTTATATGGCTGCGGGTAGGGGAGTGGGTGATGGGAGAGGTACGGGTGGGGGGAGGAGGGAGTTGGGGAAGTAGTGTGGTAGGCGTAGGCTTGGTAGGGGTGGGGTGGGGTGGGGGGGTGGGCCGTGGGCCCAGCAGCCCCGGGTTGGGATTCGGGTGAGGTGAGTTCCAAGTATAATGGCCATCAGTGGGTGGTCGTTGCCTTGATCCGCTGGAGCTGCCACGTCCGCGACCACGGCCCCGGTTTCCACCGCTCCGTCCGTGACCTCGTCCATAGTCGCTACGCTGTCCCGAGGAGCCTTCGCCATAGCCGCTGCCAAAACTGCCCTGCTGCCCGCTGGTGTAGCCGCTGCCCTGCGGCGTGGGGTTGCTGCCGTAGCCCCCTGGGTGGGAAGAACTGCCTGATCGTGCAACGAGGGCCGTAGAGCCGTGGTTGTCCAGCGGGGAGCGTTGCCGTTCCAAGAGAAGCAGAGCCGATCGGGCTTGAAGGAATGTGGGTAGCGGATCTTGAAACTGGAGGAACGAAGTTTGAGCCTGAAGATCCTCCGGCAGTCCGCGTAGCATCTGAAGAACAAGCTGGTTTTGTGATACCGGCGCATCAACATCGTCCAACCAATCGGCGATGTTGAAGAGATTTTGACAATAAGTAGCCATGGGGGTGTTCCCTTTGACGGTAGTACGGAATTGGTGCTCGAGTTGCATGGCCCGAGCATGTTTATTGTCATGAAAAAGATCTTGTATCACCTTCTAGAGAGAGGCAGCAGAGGTGGTGGAGGAGATGACAAGGTCCGAAACCTCGTCGGTGATTGTGGAGAGAATCCAGCCTTGTAGAAGAGCATCCAGTTGAAACCATTCATCGTCGTCGTCGGAGGTAGGGACGACGGATCCATAGAGGTAACCATGGAGATTGAAGCGCCGAACAAGAAGAAGAAACAATCGGCTCCACTTTTTATAATTGGGTTGAGAAAAGCTTAGTTGAATGGGGACATGGAGTTTGACATTGGAGATGGTAGTAAAGGCAAGATGTGGGGATTTAGAGGTGGTGTTTGGAGACGTAACTTCACTTTCCGTCATGGTGATTTGGGGGGAGGACGCCGGCAGGAGGTTGCCGAGAGAGAGAGAAACCGGCGGCTGAGAGAGGAGAGCCGAGAGGGAGGCCGGCGCAGGGAAGAGAGGAAAAATTTTAGGGTTAGGGTTTATGTGGCTCTGATACCATGTAGAAAGAATATTTTCATTGATGAATTGTGGTGATTACATGTGTATATATACTAAGAATCTCAATCCTAATAATGGTAGGAGAGACATAGTAGGAAGGTGATACAGTTATGGTAACAATATAATACAATAATATTAAATATAAAGAATATATTTAACAAAAAGATCTACATTGAAGTATAAAATAAAAGATGATATGATTATATCATGTATCGTTTTTCTCAAATCATTGCAAATAAGTAAAGAAAGAAGATACAAGAGTATAATTGATCATGTGATTTTTTAGAATAACATATATTATACAGACACAGTATATTTTTTTTGACAAAGAGAGAAGTGTCATATTGATCATATTAGAAGTTGGAACTTAAAAACACCCTAAGAGCACAAATGAAGAAAGATAAAAAATACCAATAAATAAACTAAAATATAAAATTTATTAGAAGAGAAATAACATACATGCCGGTTGAAAATGAGAAACTTAATCAAAATAAAAAGTTTCAACTCAAACCAAAGCTTTATGGGAGATGTTCGGAAAAAAATAGACGATGATTTGATTCAAAACTGATAATATCATAGTACATTCTTCCAACAGAACTAATATGAAAATATGATTTTCCGAAATTAAACTTCATATGATTTACATTATCAGACGTGAATATGGGAAGGAGAGAGTGTATTACTCCCTCCTCTGAAAATATTCTCTGCGTTAAATCTTTATTTGCTCATTTGTACTACTTTTATAATACGCCCAAGTATAATATAATCATGCTATCTTTTGTTTTTTAATGTTTTTAAATATATATATTTTATTTTTGAAATCTTTATATTTATAATCAAATTAAAGAAAATGAAAATAACTTTTTAATTTTAATGTAAATAAGGTAGAACATTTCGGGAGGAATATTTGTAGTGCATACTCCATTCGTCCTTAAATGATTGCCACAATAGTTTGATTTTTTATCAAACTGTGACATCCTTTGACCATAAACTAAATATTAAATTAAAATAATTAAATATTATAAAAATTTGATATTTATAAATTATATTTTAAAATAAATAAAATTTTACTAAATTTACATTATAAAAAAATATACCTTTTTCATAATTCGTTCTCAAATCTTATAACACTTTAACGAAAAAAATCAAAGTGTGTAAGAGGAGGAGGATTTCAACTTATCACCCAAAATAGTAAAAAAGAAGCACTGTTTTTCACATTAATCTTGTCATCTGTTACGCGTTTATTCCCATCCGATCCAACAGATATACAAGAAAATCATCCATCACTAATAAAACTGATTAGCGAAAGCCATTAAAATTAGATCCGAAGGAAAGTGTGTTTTTCTTCTTCTCCTCCCAATGGCATCCAAACAGAGAAAAATGGGACGGACGAGGATGCCGATTAGTTGTTGTATCCCTTTGCTTCTTCTTCTTTCATCTCTGATAATCCCTTCTGGATCTCACAGCTCATCAGGTATGAAGATGATTAAGTAAGAGATTGCAATGGTATTTTTCTTGATTTCATGATGTTTGTGAAAGCTAGGAGTCTTAATTAGGTCAAAGATTTGATTTTTGATGCAGGAGATGATGAAGATGAAGATGGGGTTCTTGATTCTAAGCAGCAGGAGGCTTCAATGGGGAAAAGGCGCCTCCTTCAAGCCAAGAAAAGTAGGCTTTCTTTCTTTCTTTCTTCTTCTTCATCTACCCCATTAATATACAGAGTAAAAACAGAGTGATTGATTGATTCCGGTGCAGATTGTCCGGTGGACATGGAGATTCAGAACTACACGGCGATCACAGGGCAGTGCAAAGGCCCAAAGTACGCGGTCCAGCAATGCTGCGATGCCTTTCTGACCGTCGCGTGTCCCTTGTCGGAATACCTTAACGACCTCACCACCGACTGCGCCTCCAACATGTTCTCCTACATCAACCTCCTCGGCCACTACTCGCCGGGACTCATCTCCAGCTTCTGCAAAGGAGACAAGGTTGGCCTCCCCTGCCCCGCCGGCAATGGGGGTGCAGCTCCCGCCCCGACGCCCGGTCCGGCTGACGACCACGGCGGCGCAGCCACCTCCCCGCCTGCTCTTTGCCTGGTGCCGTTTCTGCTCTTCTGGATGCTGTTTTTTTCATTCTAGATTTTACTTCTCTTTAATTTGGTAATTAATGAATTTCTGTATCTTCTCTAAGGAATGTGTGTTTAAAGAAAGGTAAACTGTTTTGTACTTCTTAATCTCATATTTAGTCCATTAATCTTGAAACCTGAAATAATTAAATGCACTGAGTCTTATTAAATAAAATAAATCTAACAGTCAATCCATAGAAATATGTAAACAATTTTACATTTTATATGTGATCACGATAGCACCAATTTTTTTAGGAAATGGCTTGTGAGCCAATTTTTTTTACCACTTTGACCTAATAGTGCTTTTATTTCATGTTAAATGTCTAGTTTAATATTAGATAAATTAAAAATGAATTAATATCAACATAAAATATGTCCACTAACAAGTATCAGTCAATCTCTTTCTCCATATTTGGTTGCTCCATGTGACCCATAACACAAATTCTTGAGTACTTTTAAGATTTGTGTTCATTTTATGAATGTTAATATATTAAGGAGTAATACATTAAATGAATTAGACTTTTTGTAGAAAAAGAAAAGATCGATTTATCGTTCCATTAAAAAATGAGGAGGTTCACATTTTATGTTGAAATATTGAAATAATAATATTGCTCATCGAATTACGGAATACATGATAGAGTATATATACATAAGAGAGACTTTTAACATAACTAGAAATAGAGAATAAAAATTCATTAAAATGGTATATTTGTCATAAATAAGAATAAGAAGCTGACTAGTAATCAAATACTACTATGACCAATACTATCATAAATAATACTGCTACAAATATTTTCTTATATCCCTCATCATGCTGAACTCTTGCTAAAGCAATGGGATGTTTGAACACTATCTTGAAATTGGAAACTTTGAGAAGAGAGCGTCAAAGCGTCAGAAGTGTGTTGGAGAAGAGAGATGTCTGATGTGCACCTATGACTCATGACGTAAAGAGAGAAGTCTGACGTGCGTAGATAGCTGTTGACGTCTTTGAAGAAGAGAGAAATGGTTGGCGTGTGTCTGTAATTGCTGACGTCGAGAAAAAAATGGATAAGGCCATTAGAGATACATATTTGATTGAAGATCTTCGACATTCGTTGTTTTTTTCTTGGATCCGGGCAATGCCCAGTTTCTTTCCTCGACATTCTGAGCGTCATAATTATTTGTATTTTCCTCCTTTTTGTCCAAAAAAAACAAAATCCGAATAAAATAGGGAGTTTATTAAATTAATGCTCATTTTTGTTTGAAACGCAAAACAGCCTCAACGCCATTCCCGAATCACCCGTTAATATCTTTTAATTTTATTCGTCAATTTCTAATCGTATTATTATTATTATTATTGTCAGTTTCGAATTACTGATTTTATTTTCTTTTTGCTCTGCAAACCGATCCACAGAAGAACAATATACCAAATGGAGTGTCCGTATAATGGCAGCTCTATTGCTGTCGTCATTATTATTCTAATTTCATTTATTTTTCCAGCATTTTGCTCTTCATCCTTCATTTCAGGTATACTTTTAATAATAATTCATTCCATATATATAAAAATGAATAATTAATGGGTCGATTTTTGTATAGATCGAATTAATATATATATATATATATATATATATATATATATATATATATATATATATATATATATATATATATATATTCAAATAATATAAAAATACAAACAAAGGTGCAGATATCGTTTTTGTTTACGAGGAGGCTCTACGTGGGAGGAATCTGCTTCAGGCTAAAAAAGGTAAATAAAAAAATTACTTCATAATTCTGAATCTTACCATTCAACTTATATCAATTCGTTACATTTTTTTCCACTTAATCTCTTAATTGATTTTTGTCAAAGAAAATATTTACAGATATTACAGACATCTGGTAATATTTTGTGCTTGTGAATGTCAGCAAAGTTGAATTTAGAAGATTTGTTCTTCAATAGTCATAAAGTCTACACGTGAAATATGATCATTAATAAGTTACACGTGAAATATGGTCCTTAACAAGTAGATTTTTTGCAAAAGCCCAATCTTTTGTGATATTAACGCAATAAGATCTATAAAATGACCATGGGCTAACAAGTTGATTTTTTTTTTGCAAAAAAACCCAATCTTTTATGATATTAACGCAATAAGATCCATAAAATGAGCATGAACCATAAGAGGACATGAAAATTTCCTTTTGAGTTAATTAATTTAAAAATTAAGTTCATTTTTCCCAACTCAGTAAATTTAGCCATAATTTGAGTAATTTGATTTTTGAGGTTGCCCGGTTAACTTTGAGATTCAAAACTACACAATAATAACGAGCCAATGCAAGGGGCCGGAGTACCCGCCAAAGCAATGCTGCAATGCTCTTTTGCAATTCGCCTGTCCGTACGCCGCCGATATCAACGACGTCGCCACCGATTGCGCCGACGCTATGTTCAGCTACATCAACCTCTACGGGAAGTACCCGCCGGGACTGTTCGCCAACGAGTGCAGGGGAGATAAGCTCGGCCTCCGGTGCACCGAAACTGCTCCGGCAACGGCGGCGGAGGCTTCAGATCATGGCGGCTGCCGCAGTCATCTCTTGCTTGCACTCGTTGCTTTTCTAATATCAGCCATGATGTAACAACCAACTCTCTTTGTTAGATATATTTTCGCTCTTGTTCAAAAAATCTTTTCTATTTTGATCAAACAATGACACACCACTTTGATTAGACATATAATTTTGTTGTGGGTCCAGCCCATTTTATTTGGGTTTCATTTTTCTTTGGTGGAGGGCCCAATTGTGTTTTTACTTTGTTGACTAAAAAAAAAGGAGAGTAAAAAAAAGGGGCTGGGCAGTGGTGCACTTACGGACAGAGCAGAAAAGAAAAAAAAACAGAATAGAGAGAGGAAAGGTGCTGGTGCAGAATTTACAGACCAGCCGCACAAATTCGATCATCTCCGGAGATCCGACCGTTGGATTGAGCTGAAATTTTCAAAGGTTGTTCCCAACACTTAGGGCTTCAATCTGTTCAATTTTCACTTCAATCGGAGCTACGGATCTTCTGTAATCGCAGCTGGTGCGACGCTGCGTTTTTGGGTGATAATCCTGATTTTCCTTCTCTATTGTTGGTGCCTCTTATGTATGTTGTTGTTGGTGGGCTGTGACATCCTTGTAGACTGAGTTTGGGTGTTTTTACCCTCAATTTGCATAATAAGAGAAGAAAAGGGCGGACTCCCTATAAGTCCCGTGGTTTTTATCCTTCACATCGAAGGGGTTTTCCACGTATAAAAATCGTGTGTCGTTTGCATCTTTATTCTTCATATTTGATTGTGGTTTATTTGATGTGCTGCTGATTTTGTGTGCTTGGTTAATCAATTGTGGTAAATTGGGTCAAGTGTTTGGTTGGTTGTCTTGAAGTTGATCCTTGTAGGTGTTGTATCTTACTTGTTGCTTCTCCCCACAACAAATTTTTTAAGATATCAATTTTTTATATCATTTATGAGAAAAATTTATCGTTTAATTTCAAATTCTTCAGAAATTGCATAATTTTACTCGAAATATTAAAAAGTATACCAAATACATCTAAATTCTTCAGAAATTGCATGACTTACTCCTCGATTTTAAAAAATGCACCAAATATCCCTCAACTTTTCAAAAATTATACGATTTGTCCCTAAATATTTAAATAAAGACGATAATTTTAGAGAAGAGTACTTTCGATAATTCACGGCGACCAGATGAATCATACTCGCAACTCCCGTTTGTGGAAGCAACACACTCACTATCTAGCATTTTAAGACCAATCGTGGAACATTTTAAATTGTCCAGAAGAATTTGGTGCATTTTTAATGTCTATGGATAAATCGTGCAATTTTTGAAGAGTTCAAAGGTAAACGATACACTTTTTAATATCCATGGTTAAACCATGCAATTTCTAAATAGTTTGAAGGTAAAAAGTGCACTTTTCTCAATTATATATTTCTTTACATTATATTTAATTTGTATTTTAATGACTGTCACTATTTGGCAAAAAAATCAAAATAAGACATATTTTTAGGATCGAAAAGAATATATAAAACCAAATTATGTGCATCACTATCAACGACGTTGATGGATACATACCCTAGAATGGGGGTATCCGGACCAACAGAATTAGCGGCCCAACCTAGGCAGGTTCAGGCCCACTCAGCTGGGCGGAACTAAAAGGAAACTGAAGTCTCAAGAGGGCCGCTACCGCATCACAACTTGCATGCCCTCGGCCCCGGTTGACACGCTCAGCCTCGGACAACCCTCGGTCGGCCCCTCGTCGCTGGACTTCAATAAGTGGACTATGTGTACTCGGCCTCGGCCTAGGATCCTACTGAGCCGAGACCACACACATGGAAGCTGCCAGACTAGTCTAATCAGCGGGCCCGCGATTGGACCCCTGCCACGCCACTGCCAGAGTAGTTGCAGCCACCCTACTTGTGTCCTATATTGTATAGCTACCCTAGGGATAATGATTTAGTTGGCGTTAAATGGTCAGATCTTAGTAGGCCCGATCCGTTGGACTCTGGACCAACGGTCGGGAGCCCCGTAGGAAGGAGGAGACACGTTCTCCTACAGATTAATATTTACAATCTTACTTGATTACTAGCTTGAATACTCTTTCGCTTAGTCTCCAAGGCCTCCGGGTTCTATAACATAACAGATGCTTTGAATACTTCTTTCCATGTTTAGTCTTACTTTTCTTCAATTATAGAGGATTGAAAAACCTTCTAGCTGATTATAGCAGAGTTTTTCCATTTTCATTTTGTATATCGCTCTGCCGATGAGGCAACACCTGTCATAACGTGTGCATCTCATTCTTCTCAATGAGTGAATGGCCTGCAAGAACTATTGCCCAATTGATTTGGGTTTATGGGCCAAAAAAGGGATAATCTGTTTTAACACATACCAATATTTGACAATATGTGTCTCACAAAATGTAAAAATAATGCTTGTGTGTAGCATCACTAATGACTATGTGTCCATATCTGTGAAATATATAATATAAAACATAGTGTGAATGTAACACGAACTAAAAAAACCTAACATTGAAAAGTGGTTTTACATTAGTCTCTTATCTTATCCTCTCTCCCTGAATATTTTTTACTTAGTTCATCTTTCACCAAATTTAAGAAAAATATTAACAAGTAAAAGATGAATAATTTAAATTTATTTGGATAAAAGAGATCTTATAAATTTTATTACATATTAGCGGTACTATCGTCGTTGGTTATCTTCGTACTTTAAAATTTTCTGTTTTCTTGTAGTAAAATATGACGTGCCTCCATCTTTGTTAAATATTTGCGACATTAGTTTTAGAAGCTTCAAAGTACTTGCAAGAATTCTATTCTGGTTTGTGGTAAACACATTTATATTTTATTTTTATCTCCATTCTTATTATAGAAAGAGTGACATATACTACTACTAATTTTTATACCAATATCGACTAAAAAATAGAATTCTATTCTGGTTTGTGGTAAACACATTTATATTTTATTTTTATCTATTATAATCAGAAGATCATCTTTTTTTCTTGATTGAAAATAATTTAAACCTAAGATTTGAAAAGTGATAGAGATCTCGTTAGATGAGAGACCCGCGTTCCCCTATTTCTGTTAAGTTTGATCAGTGACACTAGTTTCTTTCGATACGAGATTTACACTTCTGAATTTTTAAATTTAATTATTTTTCAATAAGAGAATCATAAATATGTGATATTTGGGGACATTTTCATTTCCATATAAGAAATATAAGATGTGAAAATCAAAATTGAGGTTCTAACATAGGCTAATTAATAACTCGGAATCCGTACAATAAAAAAATCATAGTACGGCATGAACGTCGGCTTAATGAGGTGCCTTTTGAACTGATTCACGATGTCCAAAAGTCCAAAATAAACAAGGTAACATAGGCTAATTAATAACTCGGAATCCGTACAATAAAAAAATCATAGTACGGCATGAACGTCGGCTTAATGATGTGCCTTTTGAACTGATTCACGATGTCCAAAAGTCCAAAATAAACAAGGTAAACACATACACATCGTATATTTTTTGAATAAATAAATAAATGCTCTGTATTATACACAAAGTATATTATTTATTTGATTTTAAATTTAAAATAATAAACTAAATATTTAAAACCAAACATTATATTGTTCACCTCCTTCCCTACCTCTTCTTCCAAAATTATTGAAACAAATCAGGACTTTATTTCAATCTCCTCCAACAGCCTAATTGTTTGTTGATTAGACATAGATAATGCCATGTGGACCATCTGGCGGTGTATGGAAGAAGGATTTGAGTTATGTTAATAATGGTTTTAATCTTCGTTTGAAAAAAGGAGCCAGGACAGTGGGTAAATACAATTTGGGAGGATAATAATGTCCGTAACTGACCTGTATTTCTAAGCCAAATCTGTCACTTTCAATCCCCATTTTCTCAACGGGGACGACTCGTCTCTCTATGGATAAACCCAACCCCCACTCCGATGCTTGTTGAGATCTGCGGCCCAGAAACCGCGATTCCTCCATCGCGCGACCCTTATTTTATTGTTCCGATCGTCTCTCGGGTTGCCCGGTTCCGTGATTTCGTGATCTCGGTTCTTGATCGGCGGAGCTGGACAATTTTGCAATCGCGATTTTTCTCGAAGGTCAGATGTGCATGAATTCTGGTGTGTGTGATTCGGGCATGATTGTTTTGATCTGTGCGATGTTAATTTGAGATTGATTTGAGAGATTTTCTTGTAAAGATGGGGTTTTTTTTTGAAGATTAATTCTCGGTGCATCGTTATTCCGCCCGATTTCTTGATTGTGAGGGTTTTGGTTTTATGAATTTGATCAAGAAGTCCGAATTCACAAGTTTTTTTTCCCGTGCGTTATATACCAACTAACAAGCAGTAATTGTTTAATTGGAGACCAACATTTTTTGGGCATCTCTTTATGATTGAATTGGCTGTTATTATGGTTGGGTGATTGAAGAGGGAGAGTAGATACCTATCGATGGCGGAATAGAATATGAAGACCAATACTTTCTATTTTTAAATTCGCTTCATCAATGGCGTGTAGTAGGCTTCATGTTATTTTTTCCTACATGGATTAAACCCACATGTTTTTCTCATTTCAACTGTGATGCATAAGCAATTCACTAACTAATTTGTTTTAGTGTTAGAGAAGTGGGTTCACAGCATATCATGTCTAATCAAGGGGATGATGCTGATTACATGGCCGATGAGTATGAAATGGACGACGTGGATGATATGGAATATGAGTTTCATGGAAGAGAAGTGGCGGGTTCAGACTCAGATGTGGATGAATATGACTACATGGTCTGCACACTTGCATGTGAAATTTAAGTGATTAACTGATTATGTTATTTTCCACCATTTTTTGTGTGGCTTATGTTGTACCATAAGTTCATTCTCTGTTTGGTTCCAACATAGAACAATAAAATGCAAGACACGTCTGCTGCTGAGGCCAGGAGAGGGAAAGACATACAAGGGATTCCTTGGGATAGACTTAGCATAACCAGGGAGAAGTATAGAAAGACTAGACTTGAGCAGTACAAGAACTATGAGAACATTCCTCAATCTGGTGATATATCAGAGAAAGTATACCTATATCTGTCTTTTGGCATTCTTTTTGTTGCTATTTGGTTTGTTTTTGTCACTGGGTCATGATACTGTATCAATTTTTTTGCACAGGAATGTAAATCCACAGAAAAGGGGAATTGTTATTATGAGTTTAGGCGTAATTCAAGATCTGTAAAGTCGACAATTTTACACTTCCAGGTAACAGTTTCTTAATTTAGTTTCTTAAGCAATGTGATCCATTTCTCTATACCCACACTACCTTTTTTGCATTCATTGGTTGTTTGCAATGATTTATCATTCTTTATTGGATTTTTTTATATGAAATTCATATCATTTTTCTTGTCCATAACAAGATGTATTTTAGACTTTTCGTGTTATTTGGTGGGAGTGATATTTAACACTAGCTGCTGGGTTAATTTCATTTTTTAGAAAAATATGTGACGTAATTAGTACTAATTTGTAAACATGTAACAGTTTGCATACAATCTTTGAAGTCATGGAGCTATCTTTTGAATACCCACCTGGAGTAACATGAATGATATACTCCGTATTTAAGATGAATACTTAAATTGGAGATAAAAGATTGATTGATATTGACTTTGCTTTGAAGCAGCTGGAACGAGTCTGTTGATGATTTAAATTTTTTGTGATGTCTTTATCCTGTATAGTGTATATGCTGATTGATATTAAACTGATTCTTGTTTTTTGTGTTGTGACGTAGTTGAGGAATTTAGTATGGGCAACTTCAAAACATGATGTCTATCTGATGTCACATTTCTCCATTATTCATTGGTCTTCTTTGAGTTGCACCAAGAGTGAAGTTCTCAATGTCTCAGGACATGTAGCACCATCGGAGGCAAGTATTTTGGATGCTTTCTTCTTTCAATTTTCAAGGATACATGCATGCATTATCTTCACTCATAATTTTAAATTTTTTCGATCCACATGATTATCTGTTTTCTCATTGCAGAAACATCCCGGAAGCTTATTGGAAGGCTTCACGCAGACTCAAGTCAGCACTTTAGCTGTGAAGGACAATCTTCTTGTTGCCGGTGGGTTTCAAGGAGAGCTTATTTGCAAGGTATGTGCTCTTCGTGTTGTACACGTGGAATGAGCTTAAATTAGTTTCTCACATTCCTTTTTCGTTTGTCTTAAAAATATCTTATACGGAGTAATCTTCTTTTTAGGAAATAACATTGTGCTTCATGTGTTTTCTTCTCTTTCTGATAAACATCAACCACATAGTTTTACTTCTTAAATAAGCATGCCAAGAGCAAAAGATAATTAATTTATGGTAGCATTTAAGCAATTTATTAAAAGAAAGATGAAGATGTAGATCCTGTTTGGTAAGGCCTAAATTGTCCCAATTAGTTGAAACTTCTGAGTTGGTGGCTATATATGCTGACTTATCTAAAAAGTGTTATCTTATTTAAATTAAAGAATATTGTGGATTATTTAAAGATGAAGTGTTATCATTTTCTTCCTTTCCAGCAAAAAAAAGCTTCGGCAATACTTTTTTTCATTAAGATTGACTCCATCAGTGTGGTGTAATAAAAATGTTTTTGATTTATGTTTTAAAATGCCATAAAATAAAACTTACCACATAGGCACACCGCTTGAGGAATGGTACCGTGTCATCTAAAATGGAACTGTGTGGAGTGTTGAATAAAGTTAGCGATTCCATCACTTGCATCCATTGCATGTGATTTGGCTAGGACTCCTAGGAGTTGTTTTTTTATTTAGATTTTTCCTTTTTGAAGATTGTGTTCCTTTTCTACATGGTGAAATTTGACTTCAGTAGTTCTGGTTGTCTCTGTTCATTCCTACGTCCCGACCTCATCTTTGTTGAATGGTTTTGCTAACTTGTTTCATGTTTATGATCTATATATAGTATTTAGATAGGCCTGGAATTTGCTTCTGTTCCCGCACAACATACGATGATAATGCCATAACTAATGCTGTTGAGATACACAACTCTCCCAGGTACTTTTTTTTTTATAAATAATAATTAACCACATATCTCAACAGGGCTGATTTATATTGGAAAGTCATCAACTTTGAGATAATCCTTTGCCCCAAAGGGACCTGCCCACGACACCACATATGTGAATCTAATGAACTTGAAAATAATAATCGTATTTAATAATGTTCAAATGTGGGCAAAGCTTAGTGTTTCTTCATTCACCAGTGGTGCAGTTCATTTCATAGCGTCAAATAACGATTCCGGAGTACGAGCTTTTGATATGGAGAAGTTTCAACTGTCTAAGCATTTCCGGTTTCCGTGGCCCGTTAACGTAAGCCCATTACATGTGGACTATATTTACCCATTATGTTATCTACGATCCAATCTAGATATCTCAGCATGTTTTGTATGCTATATTGCTCTCCATTTTTGGAAACTGGCTATGATAAAATGTATTTACTTTGTGGATGTTATGTACTCCGTATTAATTAACCGAGAAATTTCTTCATGCATTCCCAGCACACAGCTTTGAGCCCAGATGGTAAGCTGCTTGTTATTGTTGGAGATAACCCCAGTGGTCTGCTAGTTGATTCTAGAAGTGGAAAGGTCTGTCCCACGATCTCACCTGTAATTATGGATTTTTATGGTAATGATCGTTTCGAAACAGCGTCTAACCTGATAACAACAGGTTGTTGCACCTCTGGAAGGGCACTTGGACTACTCGTTTGCATCATCATGGCATCCCGACGGTGTGACATTTGCAACCGGAAACCAGGACAGGACCTGCAGAGTTTGGGACGTGCGCAACTTGTCCAAGTCAGTATGTGCTTTGAAGGGCAACCTAGGAGCCATTCGGTCCATCCGATACTCATCCGACGGGAGATTCATGGCCATGGCGGAACCCGCGGACTTCGTTCATGTTTTTGACGTGAAGAGCGGGTACACAAAGGAACAGGAGATTGACTTCTTTGGCGAGATATCGGGTATGTCATTCAGCCCGGACACGGAGTCCCTTTTCATTGGGGTTTGGGATCGCACATACGGAAGTCTCCTAGAGTTTGGACGCCGTCGCAACTACTCCTACTTAGATGCCTTCCTCTAATAGTAATAAAATAAACAAACACAAAACACAAACACAGCCATGACCATTTCTGTGTCGAGGGCTCGATTCGATTCGCTTCCGTTGGTGGCAAATGTGCGCGCGCTCGAACCACAACAGCCTATATAGTATCATGCACCACAAATAGGAGGGAGACTCTTCAGCTGTAAAATTTCTCATGTTGTGCTATGTGGGCTTTTTCTTTCCTTTTTTTTTCTTTTTTTTCTCTTTGAAATGAAATTGTTGTGACATTTTCCATAAATGTAGAATGGGAGGAATGTATAGAAGGCCAGAAAAAAAAAGAAGAGGGCAAAAAAAAGTGATGGGGGGGGGGGGGGGGGGTGGCTGTGGACTTGTCACATTTGTCTGAGACTTTGTTGTTGGAAACTTTGTACTGATGAGTGATGAAGTCTGCATTCATTCACTCGAATTTGCATTAGTGTGTGCATTCATTACATATAACCTCAATAGTTGTTTTGTTAGAGTATAAAATATTATAGTTCCAATGTTGTATTTGTTGGAAAAGTTGGTTTCTTGGTGTGGTTTTATGTGGCAAAGGGATTTTCTTGGTGTTGTTTTACAAGAATAAAGTTGGTTTCTTTGGTGTGCTTTGCTTATGGATCATCAAACTACAATTTGTTCTTGAAAACAATTTCATGTTTTTCAACGATGTGTGCATGAGAGTATAAGGACAAAGCTGTATTTTTAGCTCTCAGATTTTTCTCACCTTTTCTTATCGCTTTAACTCTCTATTTGTAACATAGAACTATAGAAGTAATATTTAACCAAAGATTAAAAATACGAGTAAATGACCGGTATATGTAAAAAGAAAATATTGCATTTCTGACAGTGCAAGTCAGAAAAAATTTTCCTATTAATGCCATACGGAGTTAGTAACTCCGTTTCTTCTTGAATTAATTAACAAAACGGAGTTCCCTACTCCGTGTCTATTTTATTCCCACCCATTTTATCTATATCCCATGATTCCCATCCCTACTACTCCACTAGGCTACTAAGCTGACACCAAAATAAAAAATCTCTCCCTTTACATAATTCATTCCCATCTACCCATTTTCCTTGCTTTTTCTTTTCTTTTCTTTTTTTGTTGTGTTGTTTTGTAAAGAATACAATATTTTCCTTTCATGCATAGTTCATCCGTCCCAGAGTATTTATCCACTTTTATTTTTATACACTATCTAATACACTTTTTTAATCCATTTTATCTTGTAATTTGTATATTAAAAAATTATAGAAATTATATATTAATAATCTATATGTTAAGACAAATCAAACAAAATCACACATGACTATATTTAAGCTTACACATTGAGAAAATTTGATGAGTCAAAGTGG
The DNA here is from genome assembly GCA_003260385.1 of Cuscuta australis. NCBI lineage: Eukaryota > Viridiplantae > Streptophyta > Magnoliopsida > Solanales > Convolvulaceae > Cuscuta > Cuscuta australis. The sequence continues at coordinate 3,742,549 of NQVE01000192.1, forward strand.
ACAAATATAGCGAGACAGATGTAGTACACTTGAGCAAATGACCAATATATGTAAAACTTTGTTTATACTCCCTTCGTTCCTAAATATTCACAACATTTGCTTTTTCAGTAGTCGCGAGAACTTTTGTTTATTTCGACATTTTCATTGGTTATTTGATAAAATAAAATATTCTTGATACCTCTTATTTCGAAGAACTTTTCATATAGTTTTTTTATATGTAAATTTTATTTTTTTATTTTATACCAATATGTAAATAAAATGAATTGAAAAAACTTGATTTGATCCCGTGCAGTCATGTCCACAATATGTCATTACTATAGTGTCACTCTGCATCATTTGATTCCGAATGTTTTTTTCGTGCATCATTTGATTCCGAATATTTTTTTCAATTCAATCCTACATCAATGCTTACTTTGAGGAATAGCTATGTCATTAATTTCTGTTATGTCTGAGTTTATGTATTATTAATTTAAAATAATTTAGGAAAAATTTATACAAATACTCTCAGAAATTTGGAATTTTACAATAATACTCCCAAAATCAAATAAAGACATTGATGCTCCCAATTAAGTTTTAAGTTTACATCATTACTCCCATTTTGCTTAATCAATTTTTCTAATTAGTGTTACATATAATTAATTGATTGTGCTTAATCAATTTATAGTTCACCTCTCTTCCCATAATAGGGGGGTTTAGAGGGACATACATATTAGCACAAATATTATGCTTGCAATTCGGACCCGAATGACTTTCTTTGTTTGGTGAAGATGAAGACCCGAAGAACTCCACAGATTTGAAGCAAATCCTTGCTTTCGATGGTTTCTCAATAAAATATCATAAACAATTGACATCTTTCCTTATGAGAGAGACTATATGTGATATGAAGAACGAAGAAAAGTCATTTGTAAAAATTTACCGTTGAACCTTGGGTATGAAGAATGGAGATGGATAAATTTTGATTATACTGTACTCCGTATTTTTTTGAACTCGCGAATGGTTATTACTCCTTAAAATAGAAAATACAAATCAAATTTGCCAACTAAGCTCATTTAATGACACCTAAAAGTAAGAAAGATTGAATAGGCACAATGGGAGTAACCATGTAAACATAAAATTTAATTGGGAGCATAGGAGTCTTTATTTGATTTTGGGAGTATTATTGTAAAATTCTGAATTTCTGGGAATATTTATATAAATTTTTCCAATAATTTAATGACAAAGAAAAGTATCAAAAAAAATTTAAAGTAAAAAAAGTTGGAACAAAAGAGTGAAGGTAATTTAATGACAAAGAAAACTATCAAAAAAATTATTAATGGCTAAATGGATTAGGCAACTCTATTAGCAAAAAAGAAATGGAATAATAGAATGGAGTAGCCAAACAAAAAAAATGGACTAGTGGAACCGAGCCAAACAAGAAAGCAATAAAAAATAAAAAGTATTGGAACGGATTAGCTAAATCCATTTGGCATTTAAATCAAAAAAATTAAAACGGAGTTGGCTACTCCGACTTGCTTTTTTGGAGAAATAGTAATTTAAAGTTACGTATAAAGGAATGATTTGTGAGGTGTTTACACATGCAGGGAAAGCCCCCTAAAAATACTACTACTCCGTAGTATTTTTAGGTGGGCCGTTGGCCACGGAAGCCACTGCTCCGGTTCAGACACCTACGGTATTCCGTTCGTAACGTTGATAGTTCATACCCTTAAACCCTCCATTAAATTCCTACCTAGTCCTGACCTCAACTCATCTCATGTCCACGTCAATTGCACCCCGTAAGTTTAATTGATTTTAGGTGGGGGATGAGTTGGAGTGGGGATTGGGCGGGGAGAGGGATTTACCAGAGTATGTTAGGACGAGATAAGAATCGTCAATTTTACGAACGGTCACCTAGAGTGGCAGTAGCTTTCGTGGCCACTCAAAATGAGTGGCCATTGAACCTAGCCGATTTTTAGGATAGCTAGTACTTTTTCCTTCTTTTGCTGAAAATAGACTCCTACACCTCTCATTTTAAGTTATTTATTGTTGTTTACAATGTTTGACTGAAATTATTTTCGAATGAGTTTATATGAAAACTGGTGTAAAATAAAAAAAATCTTACATATTTAAAAAAATCAAAAAATCTACAAAAAAAGAGTTGATACAACTATATTAATTTATCATTTGATTAACAAAAATGATTTAAGTTTGAATTTGTGAATAATTTACATGTGACTTAAGGGCTGTTTGGCAACTTCTGAATAGGTAAGTGCTGAACCAGTAAGAGGTCTGAACCATTAAGCGCTGAACCAGTAAGAGGCCTGAACCATTAAGAGCTAGTATATTGCTTAACTATTCAGAGGCAAATGTCTGATCAATTCAGATAAGAGGTCTTAACCATTCAGAGTCTGTATAATACTTAACCATTCAGAAAAAAATGTCTGAATCATTCAGATATCTGAACCATTAAGAGGCTGAAACAAACAGTCTGAACTATTAAGTGCTGAACCATTCAGACATCTGAACCATTAAGAGGATGAAACAAACAGCCTCTTAAATTAATAAGACAGAGAATAAGTTGACTTTCTGTGATTTTTAAGGAGAGATAAAAGAGTGAGTGTTTGCTAGTGTATCTTTAATGAAATTGGGTGAAGTATACTAAATGAGGTTGGTGAGGTTCAATAAATGAAGTGAGGGTAGCTAGAAGATTTTGCTGAGACAAACAAAAAAATAATTTGATATTACCGAGGCAAAATATCAAGTTTTTTCAATTCATTTTATTTACATATTGGTAAAGAAATAAAAAATAAAAATTACATATCAAAAAACTACATGAAAAGTTCTTTGAAATAAGAAGTGTCAAGAATATTTTATTTTATCAAATAACCAATGAAAACGTAGAAATAAACAAAAGTTCTCGCGACTGTTGAAAAAACAAATGTGGCAAATAATTTGGGACGGAGGGAGTAATAATAGTTTCATATGACTGTTCATTCTATGCTTGATCCATCCGCGACACCCCCAGATTCGCAGTAGGTTCAGAAGCAAATGTCCATTATATTAGGGCTCAAAATCGGGTTGAGACAGGCACAAGAGTGACTCTTGAAATGAAGCATTTATCTCAAATGTCAAAACTACTACACAAAAGTACATGGAGATCATTTGAAGTGACACTATCAAGGTAGCATAAACAAGGTTCGAGTTGTCTTTTATAACATTATATAGTTACAAAAGCTAAGAGAAGAACTTGGATCTTTTAAACTAAGTGGGTACAACAACCTCATTCTCACCATGGTGATTTGACAAGGGGAAGATGAGCCACGCAACAACGATAGCTAGGAGTACCAACTGCAAGAAGAAGCAAAAAGCGTGTTTAAAAGCACGCTTCTGGAGCCTTAATGTGCCATCGGCAGTATCGATCATATTTTCACAATAACTCTGCAACTTCTCTTGTTTATCCTTGAGCATTGCAGCTTTTCGTTCAGCATTTCGCAGCTTGTTTGCCATTTCTGCTTGTTCGGAAGCTAGAGCCTTTTGTGCTTCTAAGAGTGTTCTTTGATCAGCTGCTGCCGCCTTTGACACCAAGACCTCAACTTCAGCTTCAATCTTCTCTCTGAAGAGGTTCTCAAGTTCTGTTTCCATATGTGTGCGAAGCTGCACTGTTGTCCCTGTTTGTAAGCCATCATATCTATCTGATTGGAACAGTTGGGCTGCGATGGGGAAATGATTTGGACCGACTGAAGTGAACTCCAAAGCTTCACTGCCATCTTGAGAGGAAAAACCAACCAGAATATCTTCTGTTGCTATTTCTTTTAATTTTTGAACCTCTGCCCAAAGATAAAAAGTTTTTGTAATGAGATTGTGCCCAACTAACAGTCAACAAAATAATGGAGCTTAAACACCAACTGGAAGATTTGCGATATCTCAATTTCGATTTCAATAAAATTAATAACAAACACATCAGTCATGCTCAAAACCACATAGAAAATTGTAGAAATAAAATTTAGCAGCCATTTAGGGAAATTCTTGGAGTAAGAAGGGAGAATTATAGAATCCGTAAGATGTGACCCAATGCGTGCTAGTAAAAAAACATCGCATGTGATACGCTTTCATATTCTACTTACTCCGTAATTAATAAGGATAAACATGTGTTCCAAATCAACTCCAACACCCAAGAATCCATGTGCCCATTATTCAAAATTGTGCTCACAAACAACCAATGACCATAAAAATTAACCAATGCAATTATTAGTAGATACTCCGTATTTAGTTATCATTTTCTTTTGTAAAAGGTATGACTATAAAAGCAAAGCACACAACATTAATATAAGGCAATGAATGCACATTATTTATCAAGAGATCTAACATGGAAGGAGGACCAACCCTTTTTAAGTGCTTCCTGTGCAGCTTGGAGTTTGAAAATCGATTCAATTGCAGGATCACAACTTGATGATGAATCTTGGTTCTCATTCTTATCATCTTTTTCTTCCCAAGTCGACTCAGCAGATAGACCTTCCTGCAATGTATCTTCAAACTCTCCTCTATTTCCCTCCTCATTGTAAATAGCTTGAAGGTCAACACTTGCTTTTCCACCACAATTCAGATCTTCGGCATCTCTATTTTCTCCTTTTGTCTCATTACTTTTCAAACAATTTTTGCCCTGCATGAACACAAAGTTGGAGCTTCTTGAGTCGGATTCCAAGCTGGAATAAGAGTTTTCCTTCTCAGTTTTGAACCTTTCTGCTCTATGCTTCTTACTAGTTTCTATGCCGGCCATTCTCTGTCGGCCTTTATTCTGAACTGAAGCACCTAAATTTCTTCGGCTAAAATTCACCATCATTTTCTTATTTGGAGCACTAGCGGCAGTTGAAGACTTACTACTACTATCCTCCTCGCTGTTTTCAGAATCCGCACCAGCCACGAATGCATGATCATAGAAATCAACTGGCTTATCAAACAAGCCCAGATTACTCACAAATTCATTAGGGGACGAAACAGTCTCATCACTCCGTTGTGAGGTTCCTCCATACAAATGCACAGATTTTGCAGAACTCCTACTTGAAGCAGGCAGACCACGCTTCACGATCCCAGCACTACCATCTACTATGTTGTCTCCCTCATTCCTCACTTCCCCCCTTCTGATCCTCCGCCACTTCTTCAGTCCATACCCCTTTCTCGCAGGCTCGGACGCAGGTTTTTTCACAGCCTCCTCAGTAGCTTCAAATGTAACCCCCTTACTTTCTATTGATTCATCAATCTGCTCATCACTGTGATTTCTATTGCCTTCCGCTTCGTTATCATCAATACCACCAACCGATTTCTCAGAGTTTGTATTGATAAAAACTGTTTCACTCTCCTCCACCGGTTGAGATGCAGAACACTTGCCCTCAACCTCCATGGCTTCCAAAATGCAAATGATTTAAGCTCGAAACAGAAAATGACGCTCAGATCAAGATCGAAACACTATAACCTCGCAATTCCAGCATAGGATAATACACAGATCCGCGAATCTCACCCGAATTGTGCCGAAAATCTTAGCACCGCCGCATTATCGTTTTGTGATCCGATGGAAACTAACGAAAATAAAAACAATACGGAATCGAAATTAAGAAACAGCGTACCTTTTGCGCCATAACTAATAAGGCATCGGCGGCGAGAGATTCCGGCGAACAGAAACCCTAAACGCCACCGGGGATGTGGATGAATGGACACGAAATTGCGATTGCGGAGTTATAACCAACAAATTTAAATCAGAGTATAGTGAAATTCGTTTGAAATTTCCGCAATTTTTTTTTCTGGAGAAATCTTGTTTCCAGATGCGAGAAAGTGCTCTCCGTACGGGGGCGGTGTGATGATGATGGGATGCCGCCCACATGACGTGTCTGGCGACTCAGTGAGTTAACGAGTCGAATAGATCTAAACCCAGTGGGTAATGCCGTACGCTCGTGGGCCGACATCGTGCATGTTCATAGGCCCTTTAACTTAAACAAAACAAATGGAATTGGAAAATACTACGACCCAATGTCCCCTACCCCCTCCTTGTCCACAAAAAAAGATAAGAAAATTTAAAAACATGAGTAAATAAAAATGAATGGTTATGGAATATGGAGGGAGTAATGGACGCTTGGTGTGTCCCTAGCATCTCCTTATGAAATTATGTATCCACACAAAAAAAGTGTTGTACTTTAATTTGTAAATAGATACATAATATACATAAAAAAATTCTATTTTTTTATAATTCATTCTAAAATTATACCCAAAAAGTATTGTCACTCAAAATCTAAATGAATCATTATCTTTTGGAATAGAATGAAATTTAAAAATGTTTAAATAGGCATCCTAAGCGCTAGATAGATCTTTCTTATTTGTCTACAATTATCCTTTCTTGAAAGTATTACTCCATTCGTTCCTCGTATATCTTTCAAGACACTATTTATATGTCAAACGTCAAACTTAACTCATTTTATTTGCTTATTTTTTCTATTCATTATCTAGAATAATATAGTCTTTTTACTTCTTATTTTGTAAAACTTTTTGTGTAATATTTTTATTACTGAATATAAAATTTACTTTTAAACTTTACACTAACAATAAACAAATTGAATTGAAAGTAAAATCGGTCAAATCTCGTAATGCATAATGAGAAAACTTATGAAAGACAAGGAAAGTATCAGAATAGCCAAAGACTTTATGATTGAGCGGCGCATAATTGTGATTTTTCTAAATGAGTTGGTTAGAACACCATAATAGAACATTGGTTCTACGTGTTTCAATGAGTTGAAAAAATGAGTTGAAAAAATACATCTAAATAATCTCGCATCTAGGATGACTTAGGGTATTTGGTGAACAAATAAGATATGGATTTTGATCTATATCTTCAGATCTCAGATTTTTTTTGGATGTTTATTAGTCAAACCAAAAAAAAAACGTCGAATTTGGTATCTCTAGATATCATAAAACCTTCCAATGAAGGGTTTAAATACAGGTTTGATATCTCTCTCCATCATTGATCATTCTCTGTCATGAGTCACCGGCTACCATATCATCGCCAACCACTAAAGTTGTCAGTCACCTACGCTTATTACTAATTAAATCTTAATTTTAATTCTTTTCAAATAAATTCGCTTCAGATTTCAAAACACATATCATTTTTCTCAGATTTTATAAGTCATATCCTATCATATTTTTAATACTCAACCACACATACCCTTAGATCGGTTGGCCGAACAATTACATGGGAAATCGGAAGTAAATTGACATATAATTTTAGTTTGAAAAATAAGGCTGCGGGGAAGAATGCCATTTATACATACATGCATAGCGGTTCCATGTCACGGTCATATTTCATACTATCCGTTCGTAAAAGTTTGAGATGGTCAAACTCTAACACTTTTTTATCACAAATTAAATATAATTTTGAATAATTAAATATTATAAAAATTTATTATTTTAAAATTATATTTTAAAATAAATCTAGTTTTACTAATTATGATTAGATTTACTTTTTTATAATTCACGGTCAAGAGTGTCACAGTTTGAATAAAAATATCAAACTTTGACAATCTTTTTGGAATTGAGGGAGTATTGACACCTCTTTTGTATCACGGTATTTTTGTGTCATTTAATAGTAGGCCGTGACATTACCAAAGAATAATGACAATTGATCTTCAATTATAATGTCCAAACATAATAAACAAGTAAATCAAGTGTACATCACCAATATATATAAGCTTACTCGATCTTTTTTTTTAATGCAGCTTATACATCATGAAGGGGAATTACATTATTGCCCATAGTAAATGATGGCTTTAATTTGTGAACGAATAATATAAAGGGGAAATTAATTAATTAATTACTCCGTAAGAAGCATTATTGGTCGATGCTGAGCAAAAAATTGACAAATCTCAAAGTGAAGAGTCAAAATGAATATATATATATATATATAATATATATATATATATATATATATATATATATATATATATAATATATATATATATATAATATATATATATATATATATATATATATATAATATATATATATATATATAATATATATATATATATATATATATATATATATATAATATATATATATATATATATTATATATATATATATATATATATATATATATATATATTGGTTCAGGTGAGAATGCGATCTTATGAAAGAAATAAGAATGAATCTGGTCCTTTAGATTGTGAGATCTAAGGGTCAGGATTGCATCAAAATTAGGTGCACCAAAATTGTTTGAAAATCCATCATGTCGAAATGCACCATAAAGCTTTGAAAACGCACTATCTCAAAATCTGAGTGCAGGATGCAATCTGAGCCGCACGATGCATCTGATCCAAAGGCTAGACTTTATTCTTACTCCCTCCGTCCTATAATGATCTTCCCGGTTCGCAAAACGAAGAAAAATCCCAAGTTTTTTCAATCTATTTTATTTAAATATTGGTATAAAAATAAAAAAATAAAACATACATATTTAAAAACTACATCAAAAGTTCAACAAAACAAGTGGTGACAAGAATATTTTATTTTATCATATAGGCCATGAAAAACCACAAATAAATATAAATTCCCGTGAAGTTGGAATAGTGATCTGGGAAGATCATTATAGGACGGAGGGAGTATTTCTTTCACCAAGGTGCATTCTCACTTGAACCAACCCCTATATATATATATATATATATATATATATATATATATATATATATATATATATATATATATATATATATATATATATATATATATATATATAGATGTACGTGCATGATATTATACGAGTAATAATGAAGAAAAGATAGATGTGGTGTGTTAGCCTGTTAGGAAATGCAGACCACTCCATCAAAAGATCAGGGAAAATAAGGTATTGTTTTTACTATAACGGACAAGAAATTTTGGTTGCACTTGAAAACATGTCAATTATCAAATGGTCCTTTAATACTCCCTTCCGTCCCACTGTCTTTATCCACTTACCTTTTGACACCCCATCCAATGCACTTCTTTAATCCATTTTATCTTGTAATTTGTATATTAAAAAATTATAGAAATTATATATTAATAATCTATATGTTAATACAAATCAATTATATTTAGGCTTACACATTGAGAGAATTTGATGAGTCAAAGTGTTTAGATGAACAGCTCCAAAAGTCAAAACTGGACGAATACTCCAGGACAGAGGAAGTATTAAGTACGTTACTCCTAAATGAACGGTCTCACCCCGGGTAGGCTCATAGACTTCATTTCCAGAAAATATTTATTTGGAAATTATCTGTTTGTAAATAAACTTAATTATAAATGAATATCTTGAGAACATATTTTAAGTTCAGATGACAAAAAATACCAAAACATCTTGCATTTGACTGATATTTAATAGACATTTTTGCATAGGATTGTTCAGGAAACACATTTGAATTAGTAATTATTGCTTATTGAGACTAATTTGAAAAAAAACACGTTATTAGAAAGAATCGTTTTGAAAATTTAATGTTTTATTTAAATCTTTTACGTTATAATTTTCTTGCATTTCATATACTCCGTGTTCTTTTTAATTTAGTATTTTAAAAATTAATGTGCACAATTAAAAAAACTATCTAACTCACAAACTTTATTACAAAATGAAGACACACTCCCTTCTCATATATACCATCAAATCGAATCGGCTGGCCAACCCAAAAAGAATTGGCTCATAAATTCAAACAATAATAATCGAGTAAATAATTATGGGAAAAAATTAATTACAAATAATTTAGTTAGAATTTAGGAATGAAAAGTTTTTCTTAACCAAAATATTATTACTCGAATATTTTAACTTACATATATTAAAGAGAATTTATATTGATTATTACTGATAATACATAACAACACTATGCAAAAGAGCATAATTAATCAGGAGTATATTCCATTAGGATCTGCTCAAGTGTTTGTGTTCTCTTTCTTTAGTTTAGTCAGACCTATTATATATATATATATATATATATATATATATATATATATATATATATATATATATATATATATATATATATATATATATATATATAATATATATATATATATATATATATATATATATATATATATATATAATATATGTAACATTTTATGCCCCCATGCCATGCACCTTAACTCATGTGATCATGATGAGAATCCAGTAGTGTAGTATACTGATAAAGAAGAAGAAGAAGATGGCAGAAGGTTCCGGCCGGTAGAATACGGAGGAGGAAACATTAGAGGCAGGGCCCCGCCACGGACTGCGGTGGCGGCATTCACTCCAAAAGATTCCAACTGGCGGCGATCATTGTTATAGCGAAATACACCTCCGTGGCTCGTTACTGGCACGTCATAGCCCGACGAATGCAGCCAGATTCTTTGGTTGCTATTATTAGTGCCTTCATGTGCCTTGTAGAACAACATTTGAGGATCTCTGGCCTGAAAGTATGGCTTCTTCGCGACGTAGCTTGTTTGGGATGGTGGGGGCGGATTTGCTTGCAGGGACACGCTCTCGTCGCCGTCTGTGGGGTCCACTGACACGTCCTTCCCCATCAGCCTGATGACGGGCTTGCACGCGGAAGATGGACTTACTGAGTCAGTGCGTCCCGCCGGGACCTTGTTGACTACCTGAGGATGATGATCCGTGTCAACATAGAGTTTGTAGAGATGTGAGTTTTTCTCGAGACGTGTGGGACACACGGGGATCGGTGGGGTGGTATTAGCAGTGGCAGGCTGCTGCCTCTGGAAAAGGTGAGGCGGGTCTTGACAGCTCATCATCGACAAAGTGCGATGATGATGATGATGATCAATGCTGTCGTTGGACAGGCTGGATTTGTTGTCTTCCGTGGTGGAATACAGCCATGGGTTTCGGCTTGCTGGCTTGTCCGAGGACCTGGTGAAGTTGGAGAGTGTGGTAGTAGCAGAAACAGGAGAAGTCTCCTCTGAAGAAGACCGATAAAGCCTGCTGCTTGCCAGTGATGAATATGCAGCCTGATGAAGATCTTCTTCTTCTAACCTTTCTCCCGAGCAAGTGCGACCGGGGCTCGGTATAAAGGACCCCGGTGGGCCCGGTATAGGAATCGAGTCTACCTCAAGATGACCACAGTACCCCCCTTGGAATTCATCAGCACAAGTAGTCTTGCCAACATCACAAAAAATCTCATCTTGATCACAAATAAAAGGCCTTTTGAAGTTTTCTTCATCACCAAATAGTGGCGAGTGATCTGCATGCAAATCCAAGCTATCATCATCAGCTCCAGATGCCCCATGTTTGCTAAAATTCATGAACTTTTTCCTGGCATACAACTCCGAGGCGGGGGGCATTTCATCGCGGTCATCATCTGACTCGCCAGATGATGAAACACTACCAAAGCTGAAGGTAGAACTGTTATCATTATTATTTTCATCATCCCTCCCAATATCACGACCGCTATCCTTCTCACATTCCTCCTTTCTGGTCCTCAAAATCCTGGCCTTCTTGGCATCCCGTGTCGGTGGAAGTTCATCAATCTGGTCTTCTGCAGAATCATACTGTTTATCATCTGCACGAGACGTGGGAACACAAGGGACTTGAGATCTCACAGATCCTTTCAGTTTCCTTAGAGATGAGAACTTCTTGGCTTTTGATGAGAACACAAGATGATGACTGTAGATAGACGGTTTACAATGGACAGTGGGATTATCATTCTTGGTGATCCTACCACTGTAATGGGCTGAAGGGTGGTCATATGCTTTTGAAAGTTTTGCTTTTTTGCCCTTTCTTGGCACTGTATATCTACCGAGCATTGGAAAGCTCGCTTTCTTTTTCAAATAAAGCTGCTCGTTGTGATCATCACTCAACTCACATTCCAAATCTTCCAATCTCTTGTGGCTTTTGGGGAAACGAGCTGTCTCTAAAGGCGAGGTCAGGTTTCTTGAAGAACAGCTCCGGTTCGCATATGAGTTGCTGAGATGTTCATTCCCCATCTTGTTGTTATCTTGAGATCTGATGTGCTGGGTTGGACTTTGCTCTTTCCGAGTAATTTGCTTTCGAACAAAGCTTCCCTCTTGAACACTTCCCCTCTTCTGTTTTCACAATAATGAAACAAATGAATATATCCATCTTGTGTTTATTGTTTGAAACATTTAAAAATCTTATATTCCAGTACAGCTACTAAAGGGTTCACATTTTAGTATGTATTGGGTTTAAAATGCATAAAATCAAAGTAAAAAAGCAATGTTTTTTCTTTCTTTAACATAAAAATGACAACTTCAATATAAAAATGACAGCAGAGAGAGGAGAGGGTGAGGGGTTTGAAGATAAAACAAGTTCAAAGAGTTCCCACTTTATGTAGTTATTATTCTTTTAAGCCATGCAGTTCAACCATAAACAGAATTAAGAACTCAAAATGTTGGGTGGCCAAACATACCTCTGAAATATGTGGACTGCGAGAGCAAACATTTTTGTTTTGTGCAGCAGAAGTCATAATCTTGAGATATTTTTGGGAATTGATCGGATGTTTCTTCTTCTTTTTCTTCTTGGTGGAAAGGAATTTGGACCCTTTATCACCTTTTGTAAATTTCTTTGAGCAAGTGGCTTTTCCATCATTCAACTTTGATAGTACCCGAAGCTTAGTCCCATGGGCATCAATATAAACTTCCCCTTCGTCACACGTTTTCTCTATATCAACCGGTGATGATTTGTCATTGTTATCATCACCACACTCATCCATCTCTGGTGCAGGAAAGCTCGGACGAACTGCAAGAGTTGTTCCATTTCTTCTGTCAAGATCCTCCAAGGTGCAGTATTGAGCAGTCGCATAGATGTCTGTCATGAGTCTTGTTTTCCTGGGCCTCATCCTTTGCTTGCTAGCTTCACAACTTGAAGACGAAGCCCACTTCACTGTCTTTGGCTCGCCAGAAAGACACCGATCAATGTGAGCATTTAAAGTGGTGTTTGAAGATGATGAAAAATTCTTGCAAACCGGGCATGTTTTTGAAGCCATTGATTCCGAAATCGCAAGATTACTTGTTTTAGTTTCTTCTTCTGTGATGCTGCTCAGTTTGGCTGTTGAGCTGCCCTTCTTACCTGAGAGGACCTTGTTTGTTCCTATAACTTTAGTTCCAAATTCCAAACCAGAACTCTTATTCGCCGGGACAGAATCAATATCAATATCTGAACAAGGATCAACTTTATCTCCTTCAGTTCCACTTGAATTTATGTTAGCAGATTCAGTATGGTGAGAAGTGGGAGGCAAGGAATCATTATCACACGGTGTGGATTGATCGTCATGCAAAACAATTATATTATCCTGTTTGTCAGCCAAGGTATTTTCAACCACGCGTCTCAAATTGTCTGCAGAATGGAAAGGTGGCAAGAGCTCCTTCACGCCGTGATCCAAACAAAGCTCTAAACTTTTCTCAGAGAAAGGCCAGTTGGTCTTGATATTCTTGCTCCTGCTGCTAAAAACATAATCCCTGCAACACAATAAGTATAATTATTCATCTAATTTCGGATAACAAAGATTTAAAGATGTAAACTTTGCGACGAAAAGAAATGAAAAAAAACAAATCTAGGGAAGAAACTAATTTAATTTCCTAGAAAATTCATGTGGACATGATGATATACTGCTACAGTAGTACAACTCCAAGGATTGGAACTTCAAGAATAAAGGTGGAATGGGCTAAGAGGATGACATCAATATGAACATACACATGAAATAACCACTAGGAATTGCTCCTCCAAATTTAGACAGGAGTGGCTTTCAGTTAGATCTTGAAGAAATACCCCACAGTAACAGTAAGGAATGGTTGAAACTTGATAGTAACCACTATAGATCTGACCCCCCAGGAAAAGTCTCAAGTAACTCTAGACCAGGATAACACACACACAAACACACTCAAAGTGTGTGATTGTGTGTGTAAATTCTTACATGTGCTAATTAAACTTTTACCTTATGGAGAAATATGGGGGAAGACTACTGGTGTTTTTTTCACCAAGGGCTGCCTGAGGCAGATCTACCTTCTCCACAAGCTTACCAGAACAAGTATAAGAAGAAAAAGAAGAAGAAGGCTTTTCATCATCACCACCATTAATGGTTTCCAATGGAGAGGAGGTTATAATCTGGGGAAGATGACAAGTGAGATCTGATGCAGGTGGAGGGTTGTCAATGGATAACATCTGCTGTTAAGCTGTCTTCTCTACCACTCCCTTGTTATACTTACTCTCTTCTTAAAGGTCTCCCATCAGCAAATTAAAGATCTATGAAAACAACCCCTTCTTTTGATTCATCACCTGCACACATATCATGAGAGGAAGACAGTGATGAGTAATTACAGCACCAGATCACTAGATCAAGAGTGGTTTCAAGAAACACCCATAAATTATTCTTTAAAAAGAGAGATGGTGACGAAGTTTCCAGACCCAGAAATCACAGCCACAGACGTTATCTTATGTGGTCTATGACAAAGATGGGTGAGAGTGAATTTGAAGTATAATCAAGAAAGTGCAGAGATTGAACAAAGAAAGAAGCAATTTTGAGAGAGAGAGAGAGAGAGAGAAGCAAAGGATGTTGAGTGGGGGAAGATGAGGTTATATGAAACATCATGAGACGTTATTTTATGTGGGCAAACCCAAAGACAAAGTAGATGAGATTTCCCAACCTTTTCAAGATGGGAAACAACTAAGCACTTCAATACTTGGCAAATCAAGACTCTTTAACAAATTAATACTGTACCAAATGGTAATTAACTCACTAAAGATTTGATTTTTTTTTCTCCATTTCTTTCTTTTTTTGTCCCCAAACCCACAAATGGAGAAAGGAATGGATCAATGGTATAGACCAGAAGAGATGCTTTCACATGAGATTTCAACTTCAAATCTTTGGTCTCCCCCAGGCCATGACCAGACAGAAAGACCCAAAAGACCCAATCAACTCAGACTTGATCCACACACAAAGAGAAAATGCCAAGAAAGAGAGATGCAAAAACACAAACAGATCAAGCAGATCAGAAACCCCGCCACTCTCCATAAGAACCAGAAACAAAACAAAGATCACTCGGCAAAATCAAACAGAGATGGCATGATGAGATGAAGAAGAAACCATGAAACTAAACCACCCAGAAAGGGAGAAGAAAGAAAGTAAGAAATCAAGGGACACTAACTTGATGATGATGATGCAGCTCTTCATGGGGAGAGAAAAATGGCAACTTTTTGACAATAGAAGAAGAAGACCACTGTCCTCCTCCAGAGAGACAAAAATGGGTATTTTAGAGAGAGAGAGAGAAAGAGACTAAGAGAGAGCCACCCACTCACACATGAAATGGGTATCAAGTTCTTTCTTCTTCTCACACCCCCATAAAGCAAGCTTGGATCATTAAAAATACTTCATCCCAAATTAGTCATTCCCATTAATTATTTTAATTTAATTTCAAAAAGTGAATAATTAAAATTTGTTTGGAAAAGTATACTCACAGAATATTTATTAAATAAATAAAAAATAAGAAAATTACTTTAGGTGGGATTAATTTGGAATATAAAAGTATAACTTTAAAAGAAAAAGAAAGTATCAAAAAGAAAATATGAATTTTTATCCTAAAATAAAAGTTTACATTGTTATAATGTGACACTATACATTGACATTTCATAATACTTTTTGATAATGCATATAGTCATGATTGTCACTGTGAATGAATTTTAAATCTTATTTCGGGAATAAAAACATAGAACTCATACTTTGGCATTTTTCAATATTTTACTCATACTTTAGTCTTTTTCTCAAACAAGAAGTGCATTAGGAATCCACCAAATTCGTATCCAACTTGCAGACGAAGTGTATCAGAGACACACGCAAACAATAATTGTTCGTGAGATTCAAAGAGGACTCTTATCTATGTGTGTGAGTAAAATTTTAATCGTAGACTGATGATAGTGAGTAGAGTCTGCGCCTGATAATTGTCAGTTACTAAGAATCATATTCGGATCTATTCTTTAACAGTTTTTACTTTTGCCAACTATGCAACGACCGCCACGGAGAATTTGCAAGAAGTAGAGAGAGGAAATGGGAGGGGTAGTAAAAAAAAGTACAATATACAGTACTCGGAGTAGTCTAGTGCTACTACATACGCACACTATAGGATGCTGTCTTATCCTACACCTACCCCTACCCCCCCTCGATTCATCATTTCTTTTTCTTTTCTTCTTTTCCCCCCCCTGCATTATCAATTCTTGAATCTTGAGCTTTTTATTTTATTTTAATGGAGAGTTGCTGAAATGGCAGTTCACGCCACATTGTTTCGTTTATTTACACAATAGCCACGCTCCCTTTTTTTAGAATGGAAAAATCAAAGTAGAAAGTCTGTCTTTGAAACGTTTTAAGTTGATTTGATGAGATTTTAAAAAAATATTAAATAATAAAATGGTGGTTGAAATTTGTTAAAGAAAAAAAACCATAGGTCACATATTTTGTAGTGAAAAAGTTAGACAATTATTTTAGGATAAACTAAAAAAGTAAAATGATTAATTCGGATAAAGACTGTATTAAAAAAATCTTTTCAATACAATTCATTCTAAATAGTGAAATTTGAACTAAATAGGACTAAAACATAATGACTTTCCAAATGTAGGACTTGAATTTTTTTATTTCCTAAATAGGACTTAATAATGACCTAGTGGGAGGAATAATGTCCAGTAATGATGGACATTTACTTGAGTAATGACTACTTTATAATGACCAAAGGTCATACATTGGGAAATAAAAACATATGTTCCTATATTGGAAAAGTCATTATGTTTTAGTCCTATTTAGGTAAATTTCTCTTCTAAATATGAACTTTTAATTGAAATTAATGAAAACAATATTTATAGTAAAGACTGTATCACGGTCTTGTTGAATTGTATGCTCTTTATTAAATACTCCCTCCGTCCTAAAACTTTCTTCCCAGAGCACTATTCTAACTTCACGGGAATTTATATTTATTTGTGTTTTTTCATTATCTATATGATAAAATAAAATATTCTTGTCACCACTTGTTTTGTTGAACTTTTGATGTAGTTTTTAAATATGTATGTTTTATTTTTTATTTCTATACCAATATTTAAATAAAATAGATTGAAAAAACTTGGGATTTTTCTTCGTTTTGCGCAACGGAAAGAAAGATATAGGACGGAGGCGGAAAGAAAGATATAGGACGGAGGAAGTATTTGAAATCCTATTGGTCTCCCAAAATGTTAGTGTAGCACTGACATTTTGTAATAGTGTATATCACTATTTTTCCAGTGCAAAGCATTGTTGTATAAAATGGTGTACCCTTAGATGGCATACAAATAGCATTATTCAAAATTTCATATTTTTCAACCGCTCTTAAAAAGTATAAAAAGTTGACTTGAAGGGTTCTCTCTCATATAATTAATTAATTTCACATTCAGTCTTCTATCATTTTTGACGTATAATATATCAAAATATTTATTTATCTCTTTTAAGAAAATGCCGGAAAAAGTGTTAGTAACCTATTGATAATTATATCTAAAGTTAGTACAGTGCAAAATCATGTGACTTTTAAATTTTCTATTTATAAAATTGTATAGAAATAAAAACTATAATTTTCATATTAGAAAATTATGTTAAAAATTCTACAAAACAAGATGTGACAACTATATGTTACATTATCAAATGATTTACGAAAATATACAAATTAAAAGTTATCAAGAAAACAAAATGGTAACTCATGTTAGAAAACGACGGGAGGGAGTAGTTTGTATCTAAATTCATTCAACTTTTACAATACTTAAATAATCAGGATGATTTTTTTTCCTTGAGGGATAATTATTAGATAAATGTGAATAATGGATAATAAACGAAAAGGAAACGTTGCATTTCTTGATGTACGGGACTGTGGTGTGGGCACATGATGGCATCATATCATATATAATAGCCATGGGGTCGAGTTTCAACAACGAAATGCCATTTCATTTGTTAGTTTCCTCACTTCAAATCGTCAAGAAATTTAATTTAATTTCTGTCGATCAACGACCCCATTAAAAAAAATCTATATAATTTTATGATCCTGCATGTATTTTCTATTCAATCTAGTAATCTTAATTTTTTAAGCGCAGAAATAAGGCTCGAACCTTTGATAATTAAGGAGAAGCTTGAGGTGACTTTCTTGTCATTAGGCCATCATATACTTTCACTTTCAAATGTGACCAAGATTTCTTCCATCTATTACGACTTCGTTTGGTAATAACGTTTGTAATTAGATTTTTAATGATTTATATTAGGATTTAAAAAAAATAACTTTAAAAATTGAGAGTTGGTTAGTGTTTTTCAAAATATTGAAACAACCATTGCCCTAAACCGTTGTGCGAGCTAACGGGAAAAAAAGAAAGTTCTTTGAACTTGGTTTGGAAAATGCTAATCATGACCACAATATAATAATAAGACAAACGAAACAAAATAAATAAAAATAAAAGATGACAATGCATGTCCATTTGCATGTGGCTCGAATTTGAGCTTACAAGTTACACACCCTGTCGTTCATTATATAATTTAACTTCTTTCGTCCCGTTTTAAATTTCACACTTTGAATTCACATAATAATTTAATAAAAATATTCCAAAATGAGTAGTGTAATTGATAGATGTTCATTTAGATAATTCACAGTGAAAAATTATTATTCACATGCATATTCTTTTTTTAATGAAATGTGAACTTTCTAGCTTGTCAGTAACAGAAAAGATATGCTTCGGTATATCACTATTGATCCAAAACAACTATAGTAGCATATTCACTGTTCATATGGTCAAACTTTATTCACTTTGTTGGTGCATTTTCGTTGCCAATTGAAATAATATACTCATATCACCTCTAATTTTATAAATCTTTTCATTTAGTTTTTAAATGGAAGAACTCTCTAGATAGAAGTAAAACATTATGCAAAAACAAAAAAAAGAGTCATATGCATGTCTTTGAAGACCAAAATAAAAGTTCACGTTGTCATTGTTACACTGTCACACTGACTACATTGTTAAATGATAACTGCCACACTATCTTTACATTGTAACTGACATATTACGCGGTCATCACTTTTCTATCACACTGCCAACGCGACTCTTACACCATGCTGCCACCCACTATTCTCATATTTTGGATATAAGAGACATAGGAGTACTCCTATTTTGACATTTTCAAATTCTTTTACTCTTATGTACGGGGATTTCTTTTTTTAAATACGTAATTTTTATTTTTTTAATTCTATACAATTTTTCATATAAAAGAATTTGAAAATAAATTCTGTCAACGCGCAACAAGAACATTATTGTAAGAGAGAGGAAGTATACACATTATTTGGATAGGGAGTATGATAATACCCCAACAACGTACAAGTCATACATGGAGCATGCATGTAGTTATGCTTCATTAATAATTACCAACGGATCCATATATAAGCATGCATAGAGGGAGTACATGGAGATATTTACCTATATCCTAGTAGTGTCCTGGTCCTAGTGTATTCGATTAGTTTGATTTTTTTAAATTAAGTTGAATGAACTTTATTCATCAATTACTTTTTTTAAACAACTTCTACCCACGATAAAGGATAAATATGATAAATTTTAGGCATTTTAAATGTGAGTAGAAGTGTTTTATGAAATGCACAAAAAAGAAACAACGTAATCTTCTTTTTGGAACGGAGATAGTATGTCTTTTCTCAACACACACCCCCCCCCCCCACCCCAAATCCGTTACACACTTACGGTAAAGGGGCGTTGCCCCAATGCAAGTGATAACCATCACTCCGCGGTTCTTCTTCTTTTTTTAATATTCATCCAATCAAAATTTAATACATACTCACACTTCACGACTTATTTTCACACCCATCATAACACAGATATTTCTATCACTCTACACCATATTGTTTGTTTTACACACCACCAAGCCCCATCAAACCCTTCCATAACACATGATCTAACAATTTTCACGGGCCTTATTTATTGAGACAAATTGAAGATTGTATGGTTGAGATACAATTGAGGTACCCCTATTATTTTTCATTTATTCATTCGGCATTTTCAGTGACAATACTTATGAAAAATGTCTGTCTATAAACTGTAAAGTGTTTTGGGTGAAAAATGCAATGTTAAGAGTTATAATTAGTGGATGGGAATATATATATATATATATACACACACACACACACATACATATATAGATTTTGGTTCTGGTGGGAATGCGATCTTATGAAAGAAATAATTAAGAATGAATCTGATGCTTTAGATTGTGAGATCTGAGGGTTAAGATTACATCAAAATTAGGTGCATCTAAATGATTTGAAAATGCATCATATCGAAATGCACCAAAATCCTTTGAAAATGCACAATCTCAAAATCTGAGCGCACGATGCATCAGATTCAAAGACTAGATTTTATTTTTATTTCTTTCATCAAAATGCATTCTCACGTGAACCGGCCCCTACACACACAAATATATATATACTCCGTATGTGTGTGTGTATCAGGTGGAATGATATTTAGCTGACATATTAACAAACAAATTTAAAGTGGTAATGAACCACACGCCAAACATGACGTTGCTGTTCCACATCCCACATGCATTGCAGCTGTGAAGCGATGGAATTTGACATAGACCTTGTTTCACATATTAATAATAATAATACTCTTTTGATAGGATGATTAATTTAATCCATTTTTTCATTCATTTTATTTATATAATACCGAGTAGTACAAAAATTATATGGAGTATTTCATACGGAGTATGTTTAATTTAAAGATTACATAAAAATATCTATAAAACAGAAAATGATTATATTAGATTATTTTAACAAGAAAAAAAATCACACTATTACTCTTGAAATTGTACAGGAGGTATCATTTTACATAATTACTTTCAAATTCAATAATATAATGATGTCACTGCTCCTACAATTGGTTAATGCTTATTTTGGTGATCCATCACGTCACTCACCATATGATATATATAAACATACATCAATTCTAAGGATGTAAACAAATACTCGTGAAATTCTAAGGGTATCTCTATGTCATTTATTAAATCTAGAAATAATTAAGTAAAATCACCCCATTCTAAAAATAATGGTATGAATTTTTTTCCTATTGACAAACGATTCACTTAAATGAATAAAGAAAGAACAATATAATGGCTTACAAATAGTGTTGGGACGAATGAAATACGAAGTATATACTTAATTTTTAAGCAACCGCGGTGAAAGCTTTATTTCGGAACGAAGGAAGTATTAATTTACGTACACATCACGATTCTTTTGAACAGAGGGGAGGTTTTTCACCCGAAAGAACACAAGAACAAATAGGATGTATGCATGAAAACGATACTCCCTCTCTTCTTCGTCCCAATGTATTAATGAATTTCTAAACTGGAAAAAAAGTTAAACTAGACAAATCCACAAGAACGAAGATGGTATGGAGTATTTAACAAAAAGGGGCCTTCATGCCAACTTTTCTTGACAAAAAAAAAAGACAACATGGTTTGCAAATAAGACATAATTGAAGAGCACAACCAAAGAAATGATACACAAGAAAAAAATATATGAAGTGAATACAACAATCATGTGATCTGAGTGGGTAAACAGGCACTGCAACTGATAAAAGATAAAACAGCAACTGATACAAGGTTAGAGAACCTAGATACAAAGGTTCTCTCCATGGTAGTAGTACTAGTATTGGTACACAACTAATTGGAGTATTATTGATCAGCTAAACCTCGATATGATATGATATGATACACGGGGTAGTTTAAAACGGCCTCCGATATTCTTGAGGTGGTTGTTCCCACGGGAAGCCTGCAAACAATAATTTATTCAAAAGTTTAGTCGAAGAACGCAGCAGACCTTATACCTGCTCAAAAGTAGAGGGACTGTTCCCAAAATACCCTCGGCGACGCACAAACAAAGTAAGCACGGTAGACCTTCATAGGATTGTTTATTAAAAAAAGGGGAAATGCCAAACTAAAATGCAAACATACTCATGGGTATTTCTCCAAGTGACATGTAGATTGAATCGTCGTCGCCAAGAAGTCCCTGAAACAAGCAACGAGTCATACAAGTCAAAAACGAGTGTAGAAAGAAGGCTACTCGACAAGTAAACCAAGCCCTAATTCAAGTTACCTCTCCATTATGAAGTCCCATATCATTGTGTAGAACACTCATATCTTCTCCTCCTGGTGCAGAGGAGCAGTTTGGAATATCATTCCCAAGTAGCTCCGATAACATCAGTCCATAGCCATCATGAACATCGGCAATCTCATTCACAATGTTCGCATTATTATTTGCATATCCGTCGCGGCTTGTTAGTTCTGTTATGGAACTGCAGAGTGCTTCATGGTTTAGAAACAGAGTTGACGACAATTCAAAGAAATAAAGCTACGCATGATGATAATGCAGAGACCATGGTGAATGAAATTGACAAATGAGATGTAATCCATTAATTAAATCAAGGAAAACTAATTTCACAAACATTATCTGAGCAAAATGAACACTAAAAGAAAGCACAATTATAAAAATAAAACATAAAAAAACTACCTCCCCAGTTGATCATCGAATGGCTTGCCCTCTTGTTCAGAATCGTTTTCCAGATCAATCACTTCGACGTATTTTCCATCGAACCCACAATTGTTATATTTGTCCGGTATGCCACAGCTATTATTCATTGACAAATCAATAGGCACAGGTTCTTTTCGACTTTCAATAATAGACGGAAAAATGAGATCGGTGTCAACATCATGATTCTCATTCACATCAGCAGCCTCCATAAGATTTAAGTCACAAGTCTTGAATGCACTTGGGAAGAGTTGTTTTTCTTCAAAGTCATCAGTTTGCATGATGTTACCATTTGGGTCGTGCAAATTCTGCAGCTTTTCCTTTTCCTCTAAACCAGAATGGTAAAAGAAACAATCTGACCGAACATCATCTGGTGAAGTCAATTCTAGAGGTTTCATATTTTGCTCCTGCTCATTTTCTTCCTCTAGTTCCTCAATTTTTTCAGGAACATCCATAATAGTGTCATCTGTGAAAGATACTGAACTCGTACTGTCTTCTTCGACAGGATGAACAGAAGCATTCCTTTCTTCAGGAGGTGTCACACTTGGATTGCCATAATAAGGGGATTTAGTGTCGCAGTTTTGATTAAATGAATCATGCAAAGGGATTTCTTCAAATTCCTTAGGTTGTGCACACTCATTGGTATCCTTCTCCTCCTCTACTGTGACAGCAGCATCACAGATAACCTTTGAACGTCTAACTGTCAACGAAGAACGGGTTCTCCTAGGAACATTCTCAAATCCGCAGAGGCTAAGCAAGTCGGTGCCTTTCTTGCTTGTTGGAGTCCCTTCTTCCACACGCAACTCGACATGGGAGTCCGTGCCACCATTATCATCGCCTCTCTTACTTTCCCCAACTTCACTAGTGGATGTTTCCATGTTGGCAGACATCTGGACATCCTCAGCTTCGTCCTTTGGTGGGAGATCTTTCCCACTACTAGTAGAACTTTCCTTCGAAGCTTTATCGCCCACAGAGTTGTGTTTTTCTAAGGCTAACTCAGAATCACAGGCCGCATTTGCATCAGAACCTGTTTCCGGAATTGTTTTGGCTGATCCTTCTTTAGCAAATTTCTTTTCATCTTGATGCACCGAGGAATCAACACGGCAATCATCTGTCTCTGGAGACGAAGCCCTTGATTTTTTAGAATATGACCCGCTTCTTCCCGTGTCACGGTTCCAATCAGAATCCTTAAAATAGCCATTTCTTCTCCTGCCTCTAAACTGACCCTTGTTAGGCCCAGCTGCACCATAATCATCAGAATATCTCTTCCTTCCTGGCACTATATCAGGTACGTGATTCCCCAGGCGAGAAAGAGCGGATGGTCGGCTCGCCACGGGCCCGACAGGCAGCGGCTGCATATCACCTCCTTCTTGAGTCCTAAAACCGGGGTTGTAATTCCTCAAGTTACCATTCTGCCCCTTCCCCAAGAGTACACTTTGTGGCAGCAACCCTTTGCTTACCAAATATTCGGCTGCCATTCGACCAGCCTCCATGAACACATCACTTCTCCGGGGTGAAGGGTCCCGCATAGGAAAGTGCTTCGGCTGAACATGCCCGAACCCATCACGGTTACAGTTCCTGTACTCAGAGCTGTACATTTCATGATGGCCTCTAATGGATCCTTCAGGTGAAATTCGCAACGATGCGGGGACATGGCCCCCGCCTACCATCCTCATTGAATTAGACCTATTGTAAGCTGTCACTGGACCTCGATGCCTGGCATGCATTTTTATGAACGGAAAGCTCTCCCAGGAAGAACAGAAAACTCAAGCTAGAGCTATATACCACTGCAATTAACCTGGGTTTTCTCTCCTTTCAGATAATTTGGGGGTAAAAATGCGATCTTTTCTCAGGTGGCTCCTTAATAAGCCCAAGATCCAACAGTCACAGAAAAAAATAAAAAATCTCAAAGCCCTACTTCACAGATCTGCCGATCTATTTGAAAAAAGATTCCACCAATTAAGACAACAACAGTGAATTCAGTTACCTCTTCCAAAAAAATCAGGGTTCTTGATTTAGAAATTTCAGATCCAAGTTCACACCATCTCCATCATCTTCGACAGAGAGTCCAAAAACCTCAAGATCTTAACAAGAAGAGGTATTATCCATATGAAGATTGGGGTCAATTTCTGTTCTTGTTATGGAATCCACGCCTGGATCCAACAAGAATCGGTAGGGTCAAAATCAGTCCAAGAAAATGCATCCACGTATTATATGCATATATGTAGAGGATATCAAATCATCGAGTGGAGGTCGATGATGGATCCAAGGAAATTTACTTCATTTTCTATTCATGCAAAACCCCATCCCTTTTTTTTCTCTTTTTGGTCCTGGAAATTTTTTGCGTACGAAAGGCTTGAAATGTAAAGAAGCTGCGTGATGATCCCACAAACAGATCTGCTTGCTTCAGTGATTTTTGCAGTAACCACGGTTAATTATAATCGGACCTGAAAGGATCGGTTAATTGGACCGGTTGAATTGAAAATCCAACACCAAACAGTCCAAACTTGTACGATCTAGGTAACATTTCGTTCAGCTTATTTTTTCTGCTTATTATTTATTTTTATTATAATCAGATCAAATTATATTAGAAACAATTTTAATTATAATTCTAATTAGTTCAGAACATGCCATATTTGATATCCTTTACATATATACAAATATGATTTGTTTATTGTTTTAGAAGTTTTGTTACTCCTTTAAAATCGCTGCATGATTTCAGGCTATTTCCACAACCGGCTAAGAGTGAAAGGCTCACTTCTTGTAACTCATGACAAAATTCCCAAGTTTGGGAACTTTTTACATTACAAAAAGATTGAAGATTAGTAATGAAGTGACAGAATTGGAAGATTTGCAAGTTGCTTTGGGAGAAGCTATTTAGCCGCTCGTCAATCTCCTTGTCTTGCATATGACTAATGGGTTCATAAGACCATCTATATGCAATGCGTATGTGTACTTCTTTTACCTAAAAATACCAAGTTCAAGAAAAGAGATTGAAAACTTAAGTCTTGGTCGCAACTATCTCCAACTCACGCCTTTACTGGATTTCTCTACAGTGCGAGCAAGAACAGACCTTGGGTGTGATGTTCAATTCTTGGTTCACCCTCATCCCGTCCAAAATCATACATATCATTTGTTAGTGTTTTTAAGTAAAGTACACATACTCAGCATATAAATAGTCTTATGAATGAGTTCTCTCAAAACAACTTACAAATCTGTTAGATGTGTCACTTCATCAAGACTTCCATCACCAACTTTCATTTTTTTATAATTCAAAAAGCTCTCAAACTTGAGAATGTTGTCATTAGTTACAAGTAGTGAGCCTGTCACTCTTAGCACATCATGGAAACATCCCAAATCATGCAACAATTTCAAAGCACTTACAAAATCCCTAAAACAATAAACAAAGCACTTATGATTCGCCCATAAGGATTATGTCATTGACAAAAAGCTAGCACCTAGGGGTGTATACAAATTAAACACTTTCAACTCGATTTGTAATTTGTATTCGAATATGGTGTTTCAGATTCGATTTAGCCAAATTCGAATTCAAGTCCGAATCGAGTTTTACTATTTGAATGTAATCAAATATGAATACAAATCTTACCATATCTGATTCGTTAAGAATTCGAATTATTTGAATAATACCTATATGCACTTAGTATATATTTATATTTAATTACATTTTTTGTATACGAAGTATTCTGTATGAGTATATTATATATTACTTATACATGTAGTATTAAAATATGATAAATGTCAAGATCTCCTATTTGAATTTGTGAATTTGTGAGTTTATGTTAGTTCCTAAAAATAAATAACTACTTGTCTTATTGAATTATGATTTTTTGTAAAAGAAAAAATGTACTCCGAATTTTCGAGTACTATTTTTGATTCTGAATGTTCGAATACAAATTTGAATATTTTTGAATATGAGCTCAAATCGAATACGAACCTTTTTTAAAATTCGAATTATTAACGAATTCGAACTCGAATACATATCATCCTAAGCAAATACGAATCGAATACATGGACATTTGATTCACTTCGTATACACCTCTGTTTGCACCATGGTACAGATTCTTGGATGAGAAATTTACCTAAATATGACTAAAACATAATGACTTTCCCAATATAGGAACATATGTTTTTATTTACCAATGTAGGACCTTTGGTCATTAACAATTAGTCATTATTCAACTAAATGTTCAGCATCAATTGTGCATTATTTCTCTCGATAGATATTATTAAGTGTGCATTATTTCTCTCAATAGACATTATTAAGTGCTATTTAGGAAATAAAATAAGTTTTACATTAAGAAATAATTTATGTTTTAGTCCTATTTAGTGTAAATTTTACTTCTTGGATTTGCTCAATAAGAACTTCCAGTGCTAGTGTAAAAAGATATGGGCTTAGCGATGACCCTTGAATCAAGATAAGATGAACAAATAAAATTTCTTTCTTGCTTAAGAGCCTCAACCAATGTCTCACAATTAAAGCAAATCTCAACATCACAAATGCCTCGATCCTTAAGCCACATAAGACCATCCTTGCATGCAAGCCTCTGCTAGTAACGGGTCTTGGGGTCCCTACTTACGCCCACTAGACGCTGCCATGGAAAACAACTAGTGGTAGAGCCACATAGGGTCAAGTGGGTGCAGTTGCACCCACTGAAATGGGATAAGTATATATGTATTACTTTAATTATTATTTTGTGTAGCAAACTTGGGTTGAAGGCATGCAAATTAGCCCCATCAAACTTGAGTTTGACCCCCTGGCATATTATTTTTTTATAAAACTATTCCATGTAATTTTTTTATTTACACTTTGACCCCAATTTACTCAATATCTGGCTCCGCCACTGAGAACAACATGTAGCCAAATGAGATATGATCATGACCCGGGAACAAGCTAGCATTGAAGAAACACCGCACTATCATTGGCCGAAGGTCCTCCTCCAGTCTCGGCAGCACTTCAGTTGTTCATGTCCTCCTCTTCACATCCAGCCTTTGTCTGTCTCCACCACAAGACGTTGGGTTGAAATTGGCAGCAATGCCATTTTCTCCGAAATCATTGAGTTTCTCGCTTTCCACAGAGCCCAACAAGTCAAAGCAATGAGACATATGTCCAACACAGAATTTGTCTGTCATCAAACTTGAAACAAGTTAAATAGCGCATGATCACCTCCTATACCCATGAGTCTTCAAATCAAATCTGTAAAAAGATAAGATAAAATAACATGATCAACGGTATCGTGGTGCCCCTCACACAAAGGATAGTCAAATTGAATCTAATCAAACTAATATATAAAATGGTTAAACAAAAAAAACCAAAGTTGAATAGAAAAAACAAATTGTTATTACTTGGTATTGCTTTTAGTTTTCACTCAAAAAATCTAAACCAAATAACCTATCAAAGATTACATCATTTTATGTAACTATGAAAAACAAAAAAAGTATGAATATCATATAATGCACCATTTAAAATTTTCACACATCAACTATTACTCTTTAAACTCTATTAGTATAAATCATAAAAGTAAAAGATCTAACAACATTAATACTAATTACTCTAATAATATTAAGATTACTAACTGATGTTTATTCTAGATATTATAATGTAATATTTGTTTAAAATCTCCACTTATTAATATGAACTATTGTTTCCACTAGAGTTCAAACATCAAATTTTCCATTTGAGAATCACCTTGAACCCTTGATGCCTTTTAACCACCAGGTTCTTGGCTAAATACTTTAATAAGGAGTATTAATTTGGCTGGTGTCTCGTGGTGTTATTTTTAAGACCAAGTGTTACTCCTTATTAAAGAATGCTAAACAAAAATTAGGCCGAAAACCACAAATCGTTCCATGCCGTGAGTCGCTAAATCATCAGTTCCTTCAGAGAAATGATATGTGTGATTACGGTCGAGATGAGGGCGAACCAAGCACAAAACATCACACCCATGGTCTGATCTGGCTCGCACTGTCGAGAAATCCGATAAAGGCGCGAGCTTGAAGAAAGTTGCGACCAAGACAGTCACCGGAAGTTTTCAAATTATTTTCTTGAACCTGGTATTTTCCAGAATCTGTATTGTCTTAAGGAGTGATCGGAGATTTGGTCCGGGACGATGATGTGAAAGCTAAGGAAATGTCAGGAGGCGAGTACAGCGATCACAACGTGCTGTTACAGCGTCCCGTTTCATCCGCGCCGGAGAAAGAAGGCGATTTGGAGGCTCAGGCGTCGCCCAGGGGTCCCAACAAAGGCATTGCAGATCTGCTGAAGCGGTTGGACAGAAGCCTTTCCGGCCGCAAATCTCCCACTGTAAAATGGCCCAATAGGGACCGGTCCTCTGCCTCTTATTCACCATTGGGCCGCGGCGTCGACCCAGGCAGCTCTGGTAACAATGATGGGGAAGAGGATGAAGTCCTGGGAGATAGTGCCCCGCCCGAATGGGCACTTCTGTTAGTTGGTTGTCTCCTTGGCCTAGCTACCGGGCTCTGCGTGGCCGTGTTTAACCGAGGGGTTAGTTTGAATTTTTCAATGCCACATTCTAGATATTGTTTGATTTAGCTATCAGATATAGTCTTAATTTTTTGGATTGCTCAAGTACCGCTGATTTTGTTTACTGCATTTGAAATGATGAAATGCTTCCTTCACAGTTTACAGGAAATATAAGAACTGAACTTTTTTTAGGTATTGTTTGATTTAGCTAGGCCACGGTAGAAAATGAGAAGTCTGGTCTTAATTTTACTGCTAATTTTATTTTTTATCGAAATGCTGATTTCCTTGAGGACATAAATTCTAGATATGAGTTAGGTTATGCTAAGAACTTGGAAAATGGTAGGGGAATATAAAAAATACTAAAAGAAGGTTATTTTTTTAGTGTTACCTTTGAAAACAAGAAGGAAAATAAAATTGATCAAGCATTTTTTTTGTACATCTTGATTTATTAGTTTTCATATAGTAGAAATAATGGAACAAATATGTAGAACTGATTTGTTGAGCTTTGTCATAGAACCAACTCAACCAAAAGTTCAAGTTTGTGGTTGTAGGTCCAAGAATTGTTTTATACTTTAACACGTCCCTTCATGTGCATTTGAGATTTGTTTTTGTTCAAGCCTTGCACCTGAACATTAAATTTTTAAAATTGGGTACGTAAAAGAACCAGTCAACAAGGCTTAAATGTTATGTCAAAGAACCAACTCAACCAAAAGTTCAAGCTTGTGGCTGTAGGTCACGGGAAATGGAAATGTTTTATACCCTAACAAGCTTGAAGAAATTTTTATTTTTTGCCCTCATTTTACTTCCATCCATTTTTTCTGAACAATTTTCTCCGAATTTTCTTTCTGTAGTATTTTCTAAGTGCCATTTGGACCCTTACGAATCCTAGAATTTCTTTGGTAGTTGTGATATGTGTCCTTCTATTTCATGCACAACATTTCGATGATGGAGGAAGATTCTTTTAGGTGCATGTAATACATGAATGGGCATGGGCCGGCACTCCAAATGAAGGTGCAGCGTGGCTGCGTTTGCAAAGGCTAGCTGACACATGGCACCGGATACTTCTGATACCCGTCCTAGGTGGAGTCATTGTTGGCATGCTGCATGGTCTACTTGGGATCTTGGATCAGATAAAACAGTCATCCACTCCTTCTTCTTCTCAAGGGCAGGGCTTTGATCTGTTTGCTGGGATCTTCCCCACGGTGAAGGCTATACAGGCTGCAATAACTTTGGGTACTGGATGCTCTTTAGGTCCTGAGGGCCCCAGTGTAGACATTGGGAAATCATGTGCTCATGCATGCTCTGTGATGATGGAAAACAACCGGGAAAGGAGAATCGCTCTTGTTGCTGCTGGTGCAGCTGCCGGAATTGCTTCAGGTGTGGAAATTTTATCAACATCATCTCTTTTTTTGCGGGCAGGTTTCTCTATCTCATTTAACTTTTAGAATCCCGCGGTCAAATCTTTTGTTGGTTTAGCTTCAAAGAGCCCATACGGTAAGGCCTAAAATGTACGAATTTGTTGGAGTTGTTTCTAAATTTGTTGAATCTGTTGAATAATAATAAAATATCATTTAAAACATGTCTCATATAAAAACATGAAGGTTGAAACGTCATTTTCATCACAAAAAAGGTACATCATGCACTACTTTTTTTCATTAAAATTACTTATTCAACTAGCGGGATTGTTTAGTGAAATTTTGTCTGATAAGCCTACAACAAGAACGACATCAACCCAGTATAATCCCAACTCCGTTGAGATCTGGAGGTCTAGATGTACGCAATCATACCTCTGTTAAAGCAGAGATGCTGTATCTGTAAGACCCTAGATGTATTGTTGTATTTACTGCCCAAAACTTCACAGAAAGGAAGCAACAAGGGATGTTTAATGTATCATTTTGATGTTGGATGATAAGGCTGTTGAGCCAAAATAAGGGGTTACCAAATGGGCTCTAAGTATGGAACTATGGATAATTTGGAGACGGCTTCCTGTTTGGGTAGTAGAGTGTCTTCCTACATGTTCGGTGCCATTTGATGAAGGCTGTGAGATGTAAGTTCAGATTTCTTGCATGCCGTTGATGTGTCGTTGTGGTGCAGGTTTTAATGCAGCAGTTGCGGGTTGTTTCTTTGCAATTGAAACTGTTCTAAGGCCACTCCGAGCAGAAAACTCTCCTCCCTTTACCACCGCAATGATTATATTGGCTTCAGTAATTTCATCAACTGTATCAAATGCTGTTCTGGGAGAGAAACAGGCATTCACTGTCCCCACATATGATTTGAAATCTGCTGCTGGTATTTTGATGTTTATATAGTTGTAATTGTCAATTGTTTTGGAGTATTTGGTTATAAAATAGTGGGTGCCTTCATCATTAGTTTATATGACGCCACCCACCCCCCCCACCAGAAAAAAAACAGACAGACAGTACACCTAGGGTATGTTTGGATAACCGAAAAGACTAGGGAAAAGAAAAAAAGACAGGAAAGTTATTTTCTTGTGTTCGGGCTTGCCTTGGAAAGTGGCAAGGAAAATAAATATGACTGATGTTTCTTAAAGTTTTACATATGTTTAGACTTCTAATATTTCATACCCGGAGTATACAACAACAACAACAACAAACCAAATATAAATTGAACTATGTTGGGGTTTGGGAATCAAGATGCATTTTATGGGTTCCAAACGGACCCTAAAATAGTCCTGAAGTTGTATTGAATTTATTAGCATCCCTTCAAATCTTACCAAAAGAAATTACAATCACATCAAGAAACAGTGGTGCTTATTTGTGGGGTTGTTCATGCATCCTTCACATTGTTATGTACGAATCTTTACTTGACTTCATGAGCTTTGTTTTGTTTCTTGCAGAATTGCCTTTGTATCTAATACTGGGAATGCTATGTGGAGTAGTAAGCGTGGCATTCAGTTATTTGGTCAAGTGGTTCAGCAATGCTTTTCAGTTCATCAAAGAGAATTTTGGAGTTCCTGACGTTGTATGTCCTGCTTTGGGAGGTTTAGGAGCCGGAATAATAGCTCTTAAATACCCCGGAGTACTCTATTGGGGCTTCACTAACGTTGATGAGATTCTTCATACCGGAAAGACAGCTTCGGCACCTGGGATCTGGTTACTGTTTCAATTGTCTGCTGCAAAAGTTGTGGCTACTGCTTTGTGCAAAGGTTCTGGTCTTGTTGGGGGTCTGTATGCACCTAGTTTGATGATAGGTGCTGCTGTCGGTGCCGTGTTTGGAGGTGTATCAGGGGAGCTGATCAATTCTGCTATTCCTGGCAATTCTGCTATTGCCCAGCCTCAAGCATATGCACTGGTAATACAAACTTCTCCTCACATGATTATTACAAGTCATTAATCTTGTCAGATCAAAACTCCTTCCAACTCTTCCTAGGTCTACCTCTAACACATTAATAAATGCATTGGAGTGATAAATTAATTTATAAATAGTTTTGCCCAAAATGCCCTTATTTAATGCTGATATCATCGTAAGAAGGGTGATATTTGATATCAAGCATTTAATGCGCATAGATTTCATAAACAGCGAGATCAAAAGGAACAAACAAATTTGGAAGGAGTGTTATTCTCGTAGCAGATATTGTGGAACAGATAATCACTTCATAATGAATGCAGGTTGGAATGGCTGCTACACTAGCTTCGGTTTGTTCAGTGCCTTTAACTTCAGTTCTTCTTTTGTTTGAACTGACAAAAGATTATAGAATCTTGCTTCCTCTCATGGTTAGTGTAAAATGGTCCAAACCACCTTCAATGTTTTTGGGCTAAACTGTCACCCCGAGTTTATCAATCTGACCTTTTTTTTGTACTTTTGATGACAGGGAGCCGTTGGATTGGCAATATGGGTTCCTTCAGTGACGAACCAGCCAAAGGTCATGGAGGTATCCGGCACAAATAATTTGTTAAGAGATTATTCTTTTCTTTCTCCGGATGATGACAAATATATTGGAAGTATCCGGGGCAATACTGGAGATAGGAGTGAGTTGGAACTTTCCATTATTGGCAATTCATACGATCTTGAAACAATCGACGATGATCTGATTCTGGACAATCTGAAGGTGTAGCTTTTTTTACCTCTAAATTCTCGTGCTTTTGAAGAGCAAGTAAATGTTGTCTTGCTCACAGAGTTCTCTTTGCGTACCATATCTATCAGGTTTCTCAGGCGATGTCTAATGACTATTTGAAGCTGTCATCAACGCAAACAGTGAAGGAAGCTTTGGATTGCATGAACGAAAGCCAGGAGCGTTGTGGCATTGTGGTTGACAATGAAGATCATATCGAAGGAATTTTAACATATGGTGACATAAAACGGAGTTTATTGAAGAACTCTGGTGATTTGCTGCATACAGATGTATGTATTCTTTTGTATAGCAGTCATTAAGGGTTGTCTTGGAACACCAAAAATACGTTTAAATACTAAGGGCTCATTTGACTTCATTTTTCTCTTTAGCTGAATAAGCTGTTTCAGAACTTGCTGATCCTTGAGAAATGCAAGTCTTTTTTAAAAAACAAAAAAAAAGAATCCCATTTCATTTTCCAAGGTAAAGCCACACAATAAAAATAACTTTATTTAACGATTCCTTTTCCTTTCCCTAGCATTGTTCCACTTCAAAACAGAGCCTAAAAGTTTTAGTTTTTCTTTGTCAGTCAAGTTCTATCCGGGAGTCTCTTGGAAACAGCCTCTCTACTTCCAAGTAGGGGCAAGGTTTTCCTACGCACACCCTCCCCAGACCCTACTTTTGTGGGATTTTACTAGGTGTGTTGTTGGTTAAGTTCTCTTCACTGCATTTTGCAGGCAAATATGTCGCTTGTTTCCTCCATTTGCACAAGAGGGATAAGCTACCGAGGACAAGAATGTGGTCTTCTAACTTGTTATCCAGATACAGATCTTGCAATCGCAAAGCAACTAATGGTGGCTAAAGGAATCAAACAGTTGCCAGTTATCAAGCATACAAGAGACATTATTCAAACAGAGAGAAAACACAAAGTCATTGCCATCTTGCAATATGATTCCATTGAGGAGTCCATAAGGTGTTTATTGCATTTTTTTTGCGCGTTATTTGATCTCTCGTTTTATGCTTCTATTGCCTCTTAAAAATCTGAGCTTTAATCTTTTCGCAGAAGAGAGGTCAACCGCTTGAAATCGATCTGTCAGCAGATAAGAGAAGAGGATTCAGATCCCACGGATGCAAATGGCCACTGACAACAGTATAGGAAAACAAACTTCAAGAATTGGTTCTCTTTTGTTGAACTTCACAATCAGTTCTTATAGATAATGTTATAGGAGTCATGTTACAATAATCCTAAGTTTGACACCACGAATGACAACTCTCTATGAATTTGTCTAATTCTGTATTGTGTTTGTGAACAAATTTACTGACGGCTGTCATCCGTGGTGTCAAACTTTGGATTATAGTAGAGTATTATTCATGTTATACCCCTCACTGTGCTCATATAGTTCTTGCCCTAGGCTCTGGCCCCTTTTACTGTGGAAAAAATTGGGGAAGGAAAAGTACATTTGTATTTTCTGTATATGCAATTTATTTTAGCAATGGCAAATTACAGTTAGTTGAACTATTGGTGAATTCACTTTTGTTTTCTTCTGTTACAGTTTTTTATAGGGGTAAAGTCTACGTACTCCATCCTTTCGGATCACATCATAACTTTAAAAAAATTAATGTAAGATTCACAACGTTAAAATCGGATATCGCTCTGTATTTGGGGAAGACCACCCAAACTTGAAAGTACTTCAGCAAGTATTCCTTTAAATATTTATTGATCTAAACGTAATTATCATTTTATGCTATTTCTAGGTAATAATCCATTCAAATGTTTATATTTTCAGAATATTAGACATGAAAACTCCATTTGTCTTAAATCAGTTAAATGTTCTCGTTTATATTCTTTAACCGTCCAATATTGGTGCGTTCCATATTGTTTCTCTTCCCAATCCAAATGCCAGAATTTGACCAAATTTTCAAAATTTTCCACTATAGGTATCCATAGAAGTTGTGCATCAAAAGAATAACAAAGAATAAACTATGGAATGCACCAAGAAATATAATCCAATCTAACATTTCTTCTTCTTCTTCTTCTTCTTCTTCTTCTTCAAAACCCCATAATGGTAATAAAATTTAAGTTTTCACATCTGAGGTCCAAGAGGCAACCTACTGGTGGTGAACTGCTGATAGGGTGAAGAGTCATTAGAAGAGAGATTCAAACTGGGTTCCGAGCCGGGCTCCATTTTTGGTTCTGACTTGACCATCAGCAGCCCATTCATCGGTGGGCCCGGTTGGTGCTGTCCTAGGTACGGATGATGAGCTGGAAACATGCTCGCAATGCCTTGCTGGCTCATCATCCCGAAACCGAAACCAAGGTGGGGCCCGCCGTGGAAACCGAAGGATCCGAGGTGGGGCATGGCGAACTGCTGGTGAGGAGTCTCAGGCCTGTGCACATGAACACTCTGTGATGGCAAAATGCTGGATGAACCCCCAGGATTGTTGGCATGGCTATGATGATGGTTGTTGCTGTTTCTGGCTGCTGGAACATCATGGTTGTGTTTCCCTTCATAGGTTGTAATAACTGATTTCAGATCGTGCGAAGCCCTCTCCACATGCTTCCTAACAGTGCAGCCAGCGCTCGTGCACTTGTAGTAACTCCTGTGGAAGCAGACACAAAGAACGTGTTAGATTTAAGGGTCAAGAAGGTTCTGATACGATGTTAATAATGAACCAACTCAGGCCTGTGATTCAAAGGACAGAAATCTTTTTATATTCTAGCAGAAACAGTTATGCCCCCACACCTTGGATTTGGATTCCCTTTCACAACCTTTTGTCCATACTTGCGCCAACGGTACCCATCATCTAGAATGTCAACCTCGCTGGTAGTCTGCACCACCACCCTGGGTTCTCTAATGGCTCTTGTCGCCCCTCCGGTCATATCTGCTGCATAAGTTTCAATCTTCCTAGAAAACATCATCACGAACATAACATGTCATTGTTTGTAACATTTTTTTAGCAAATTACATGAAAAAAATAGCTTCTTTTGATGAAATATGGCTTTTTTGGGATTGTGTTGTTTTATACACCTTCTCTTTGAGTCGAGCTCATCTCCTTCACCCTCATAACCCAGTGATATGCTGCCATTCGTACCGCGATCGTCTTCATCTTCATCATTTGAAAAAAGGGAAGAACCATCCACAGGATCTCCAGATTCATAATGAGTGCCATTCTGGGCCTGAGGTCCTTCACTGTGTTCAGACCCCAAAGGTGCAGAAGATGTTACTTCAAGATTCTCACTCTTCCAATCACCATTGTTGTCCTGTTCAGCATTTTCGGATTCAACGGCTGCCCTACGATTGGAGGGAGGCTTCGGGTGAGTGTGGGCCCCCATATAGATAATCTCTGTGATATGACCCTCCTGTGACCGCTCCACCTTCTTCTTGACCGGGCAATTCGAATGCGTGCACTTGTAGTAACTCCGCGGATACTCACTCCCTCTCACCTGTTTCTGCCCATATTTTCTCCAGTTATAGCCATCATCAGCCGGTGCACCAACCGAACTGGGATCTCCAGCATCCTCAGCATTGGGCTCAGAAATAGATTGGCCGTAGAGACTGGCTGGAGGTACCTGTCAAAGCCAAAGGCCACTAATGAGTTTCATTTTTGCAGACTTTGTTTCATGCATGACAATGAACCAAGGGAAAGTGATAGAAGACAGGTGAAACTGCTTTGCTAACCGTAACAGGGCAAATGGGAGGAACATTCTCTATAAATGGCTTGAAAGCAAATGATGAGGTATCATTGTTATTGTTATCAGAAGCCACTGCGAATAACGTCGAGTTTTGACTGTCACCCATTGATGGAAATGCAAACTTCCCAGTTGTTGGAGATGATTGGACCTGCAAATAAAAACCCAGTCCTTGATAAATATTTTCTTTTCAAATAAACTGAGTTGAAAACATGTTAAATTAAAACATCATAATTCAAGCCAGGAAGATTAACTTACAAGAGAATTAGAGAGGAAAACTGGGGAATCAAGAAGGGTTGATGGACTAAGGCCAGGTGGAATTGCCAAGTGAGACCTGGTTTCTTGGTGGTTTACAGCAAGAGCAGAAGGGCGAATGCTCTCAGTGTTCAGCTTTGGGGCACTGAAACCGGCTCTAGCTGCCATCCTCTCCATTAAACCTCCTCCTTGACAGTTGGTTTTTGGCTCAGGCTGTGGACTGATGAATCCAGCTGCAGTTTGATGGCGGGCTGGTGATACACATTCTTCTGCTTCTTCTTCAGCATCAGTTTTATTTTCATTGCCATTAGTCAAAGAGAAAAATGCATTAGAACTTGTTGGGCTGAGCATCCAATAATCTCCCATGAATGGTTGCACGCGATCGCCACCAAAATCATCCATTTCAGCAACACTTGAGATCAGCAACTGCAATACAAGACTATCAAGATTGTTTTCCTGCATTAGAGAAAGATGGAAGCTTTTTAAGCCATAATGAAAAAACAATGCGAAAAGATTCTTGAGGGCATCAGCAATAATGTATATTGATTTATGGCTAATTTCAAGAAATGTTATGATGACATTTTAAAGATTTTGTTTTATTTTAAACAGAATGTTTAGGACCATTTTGCCTGCACCAGCTAGCTTGTTCTATCAAACTTTGCTTCTAAGATGGAAACTTTTTGTTAAATTGAAGAAGGGCAACAATGTAACACGCAGGTCAAGGATAAAATGAATGCAGAAAACCTTAGGATCCACCATTAATATGAATTTCCTTATTTGTCTAACCAAACAAGAAACATTCATACGAGTAACTTGCTGCATACTACCCAGTAAAAGGCATTCGTGGAACGAAAGAAATCACGAATGACCAAATCTCAGTCCATATCACTCTAGATTAGCAGAAAAGCAGTCAACAAAAACTTAAAAATCGCAACATCAGCGTGGTTCTGAAAAAAATAAAACAGTCATCAGGATCTGAAGAACAACGAGAATCATCAAGAACAGTAGAGTTATTAAAAAAACAAGATCAAATCATAGTTTGATTTTTCCCACTAGTAATCAGATGGAAAAAAGGTCAAAACTTTTGGATTGAGAGCTAAAAAAACAAGTGATGAAGAGAAACGATAAAGAATTCCCAGCCCAAAAAATCCAATCATCATACAATGATGATGGTGATTAGGGATTGTGATGGTAAAAAAAACAGCACCTGAAATGAAACACTTATGCAGTTGCTTGAAGATTGTTATTTTTCTGAATCCATGAAATGAACCAAATCCTTCCTGTTCTTCTTCTTCTTCTTTTCTTCTTCTTCCAAGAAACGCCGCAGATTTGGCTGTAAAAGGGCAGGAGGAATATATGATTGGGTTTTTGGAGAAACAATAAAGTTGTTGTCTGAACAAATCAAATCATGGGAATCAAAATAAATGAATGCAGATAGAAATGGGAAAGTGGTGGGGGGGTTTGTTTGATGTGGACCTGCTGAATAAGGGTCTGAAATCTGTTTTGGCTTTCAGTCTGCCTCTGCAAATTTACTCCATTTGGGAGTGTTTGTGTGTGTGAATGAATAGATTTTGTTGAGCCGGGGAACAATATCAAATTTGACCCACCAATGGGAGGCTACCATGCCCACTATTTATCTTGGACTAACAATAAAGTTGCCCTAAAACCTACTCCCTCTAATATACTCTCACCCTCCCAAAATCCTTGCGAGATCATATACTTATTCCGTTTCTAGATGATTAACATATTTTACTACTTAAAAATTGCGAGAATTTTTATTTATTTATATGAGTTCATCGATTATTTGATGAAATAAAATATTTTTTCACATTGATTTTATTTTTTATTTATATAGCAATCTTTACTAAATTAAAAAAAACTTGAGATTTTACTTCGTTTTACGTAAATGGTAAATGATTTTGGGACGGAGGAAGTAAAAATTTAAAACAAAGTGAATCTTAATTTTTTTTAAATTTATTTTACTTAAATATTGATATTAAAATAAAAAATAAAATTTATTTATTTAAAAATTATGTCAAAAATGCTTTAAAATAAGAGATAACAAGAATATTTTATTTCATCAAATGAATACTGAAAACATACAAATAAATAAAAGAGAGAACTTTTTGAATCAGAGTAGAAAACTATGAAAAGGCTAAAATACAAGTCATATCTCTTTTAAGACCAAAATAGAAATTTGCACTGACATCGTTACACTACCACATTTGTCATATTGTCACACCGCAACTGCCACACTGTCATCCGTCACCGTCAGCCACCAAAATACCACTGCCGATCGCTGACGATTGATAAGAAACGAGTGGTAGAGACGAGTGTGACAAATAATTTGGGATATGACTTTATGTATTCAATGTTTGGTATAGTTAACAACTCCTATTTTAGGATTTTCATTTTTTAACTTCTATTTTGAGATTTTATCAATGTTCTACTCCTATATTGCTCATTTACCCAACATAGCAACATTATTTTGTTAAATTTAAAATATTGTTGTTTTTCCCATGTCAATTTAGAGTAATAAAAATTAGTTCTTTTCTCCATAATTTCCGGAACGTGGGTCGGTCTCATGTAGATTAATAAAAAGAAATTTATTGTTTATGTTAAAAAGTGGAAGAAAAATAATATTTTGTGTGAATAAAAAACAGTGACAGGAAAAAGACGTACAAATTGAAACTATTTTTAAACTATAGTTATGAACATAATAATAATAATAATAATAATAATAATAATAATAATAATATTCCCTCTATCTCAAAAAGGTTCCAAGTTTGACTTGGCATAATGTTTAAGAAAAATGAAAATGTGTAGTTGAAAATAATACGATGGAGAGAGAAAGATTGTGAGTCACTTAACATTTTCTAAAAAAGAAAAATGGATGTTTTTTTGAGACGTTCCTAAAAGAAAACAAGGAGTCATTTTTTAGGTGGATGAAGTAATAATAATAATCCCTTGATGAAAGTAGAAAGAGTTTTGATGAAAATTGGAATAATTTGAAAATACTTGAAAGAATTGGAGAATTTTGAAGAAAATGAAAGAAATAAAAAAAATAATTATAAGCCTTTACTTCTTTCTTTTCAAGTTATCATATGAATTATGAAGGGAGATTCTGTTTTATGACATTTATCCCCCCCCCCCCCTGAATATTGATGTGTCACCACACATGTTTGATGGAATGCCACACTGAATGGCGCACCCGTCTAAAATCTTGCA
Source organism: Cuscuta australis (assembly GCA_003260385.1). Classification (NCBI taxonomy): domain Eukaryota; kingdom Viridiplantae; phylum Streptophyta; class Magnoliopsida; order Solanales; family Convolvulaceae; genus Cuscuta; species Cuscuta australis. Next base: position 3,782,850 of record NQVE01000192.1, read on the forward strand.
ACCAAAATTATTGTAATCTGAGAGTTTTATCACTTGTGATGAATAATATATCTGATCAACTCATGTTCTCTATATATTACAATGTATCTTCCCTCTTTGGTCGAACTGGTCCTTGAAGACAGACCTCCATTGGAGCCACTGACGCATCTTGACCTCACCAATGTTGGGCTTCAGTCTCTAGGCGCCCTGAAACAATTGACTGCCCTCTCAATGAATCACTATGATGTTATCTTTAGAGATGAAGACACTGACTAAGGTCTGATGCCGGGGTATAAGTAGATTTTGCGTATAACGTCAATAAGCATCATTGTAGTAACCTAAGATCCAATTTGATTTTCTTGGTGCAACGCACCCCGCTCACGACAGTAATGCATCAAAGCCTCCTTCATAACCATTTCGACACTTTGGCCACTCTTCTATTACCTATTTTGCTCGTCTTAAATACTGGAGAACTTGAAGAGTTTGGATTGAGGATCTCGTCATTTACTCGAGATCATGTCGTTCGTCCAGTATTGGATGCGGTCCATCACTTCAAAAAATTGAGTCTGAACCCGAGCCCAAAAGTCTGAGGATGTTTGATTACGACATAAGAAAATATTGTTAAAGGGTTAAAAAAATTAAAATAGCCAAAAACATTGCACTAAAAAAGTAAACAAATTTTAAAAAATTGTATAACCAAAAAATTTTATAATCGAAAAAAATTGTATTAAAAACTCGGAAAAACAACATAACAATATAACAAAATGTAAAACAAATTGATCTAAGGATCCATGCAGGTGTTGATATAGGGTCAGGCTAGGGCAACCTCTTCCGTCTCTTGTTTTGTGTGGTACCTCCTTCTTGTGTTTTCTCTTTGAAGTTGCCTTGTTAGAATCTATGGCGAGCTGAGATTGGGATGATTGTTTGTTTTGTCTTTCGAGAACGAAGTCATTCCCGAAATCAAGTGTGTTGGTTGAAAGCTAGTCCATGTTAGAATCAAGGGGGGTAGTTTTGCATGGGGGTTGTCATAGAATTGGACCTATTTTGTTTATTCTGATCCATTCGAGGTCGTTAACAATTGTAAAAAAATTGAGATTTGGGTAATTTAGATCGTTGGGATCCATCTTGAAAAATAAAAGAGTAGTGAAGAATTTTTTAAAGAGTAGAAAGATGTGTAAGTTGTGTATAATTTTTTTTGTATTTATAGAAGGAAATTAGGAAGTTTTTTTAATAAAAAAAGAGTGTAACGACTCTTTTGACCGTTGGGGGAGGGGTTTCGCCAGCTTCTGAGGAAGGCAACATCCGTGATGGCGGTCAAGCATCGTTGGTCACGGCGTTCCCGTCGCTCTTGTTACGTCGTGACAAGCGAAAAAACGCATACCCTCACAGCCCATAACACATAGTCTAAGTTGATAAAATAAAGTTTATGAAAAAAGTATTTGATATGTAAATCTCAAAAATGTCAATAAATACATATAGGCAAAGATAAGAGCAAAAAAGGAGTTCTGCTTCCCAAGTAAAAAAACATCAAATCGGTTGATCCAGCGCCGGAGAGTGGCGGAGACAACTTGTTCCGCTCAACTCATGACGACAGCTGGAAATTGGTTCGCCGCCGACGAAGGCAATGGAAGAAGCTCGCGCCATTCACTGGATAGGCTCCCGGACAGCATAATCTGCGAGTTTCTGCAAAAGCTGGACTTGGAATCTCTCTGCGCCGCAGCCTGTGTGTCCCGCACCCTCCGCTCCGCCGTCTATCAAGTTCTTGCTTCTCTTTCCTCTCTCGATCTCACTGTAAGCCTTTGCCTCTTTCTTCCCAAATTATCTTATGAAGGGGGTTTCTTTTTTCTGTTTTTTAATCACTGAATATTGATGTGTCACCACATGTTTGATAGAATGCCACACACAATGGTGCACCCTGCACTTCTCTAAAGTCTTGTAACTAAAAAAAATCTAAAAAATTCAGCTTTTATTCATACAAAAATGGGTTGATTCTTTTAAAGAAGAAGAACAGGAGCAAGAATGAAATTGACTTTTAACAGGCATTTCCCCTAGACCCCAAGACTCTGCAACTTATTGTAGGCAGATTCGAAGGGGTGAAGAGTGTAGCTGTTGATTGCCTCCACGTGGTTGATTTTGATTTTATTAATATCTTGGGAGCACAAATCCGGGAACTGAATTTGTTAAAGTGCTCTTCGCCATTCCACAACACCCTTAGCACAATCGGTATGAGGTTCCCAAATTTAAGGCAAGTTCTTTTTCTTCATGCAGTTTCTACTTTCAATTTTTTGCTCAAAATTTGATGGAGATAATGTTTCAACTTCCTATTACTTCATTCAATTCATAAAAAAGATCGTAGCTTTACTCTTGTTAGTTGACTGAGATTAGTATTGTTTGCTTCTCTTTGTTGAGTCAGGGTTCTTTCGATTGAATTAGCTGGTCAAGGATTACCAGAAGTAATTACCAAACACCTAGCGACAATGCTTAAGGATGTTTCCTACCTCGAGGTAAAACCTTGAATGTATTCTCTTCGTACTTAATGTTTTTAGTAGTGTAATGCACAGTAATTTGACCAATTTCCTTTTCTTGCAGTCTCTATCTTTAAAAGTTCACGTAACTGAAGATGATACATATATATTTCAATCTGTTCACCTCTTTCTACCAAAAACTCTCAAAAGTTTGAAGTTACAACCAGTGGATCAACAGCATTTTATCCATTCCCTAGTACCTACTGTAACCATTTTTACCAAACATCTATGCTCCTATAGTTCGTTCTTCAATTTGAAGATTTTGTCACTTGTGCTAGATTTTATTTCTGATGAACTCGTGTTCTCTATTGTAAATTTTCTTCCCTTTTTGGTTGAACTGGGCCTTGAAGATAGACCACACTTGGAGCCACCAATGCATCTTGACCTCACCAATGCTGGGCTTCAGTCTCTCGGCGCTTTGGAACAATTAACAGTCCTCTCAATCATACGGAGCAAAATAAACCTTCCAGTTTATTTCAGAAGAGTTAACGATATGGGGATGCTTATTCTTTTCGAGAACTGCAGAGGCTTGGAATCCTTGAAGCTCGGTGGGTTTTCGAAAGTTACAGATGCTGGTTTCTCAGCAATTTTACATTCGTGCCAGAAGTTGAAAAAACTTGACCTTCGTTATGCACTTCTCTTGTCAGACCTCGCGTTCCACAATGTGAAGGAGGTTGCTAGTTCTCTTGTCAAGTTAAGGTTATTGTCATGTAATCTTCTCACTAGTGAAGCTCTAGAAGAACTCTCATCTTTTGGCAAACTGGAGGTTCTTGACCTGTCTGGTTGCAGAAGCATTGCAAACCCTTGCCTTAGCTATGTATCAAGCCTTCGTACACTCACCAGTTTAAGTTTAGCTGGTTCCGATATCACTGATGAGGGTCTGGCTATACTTGGTAGAGGCAGCTCACTGATCACACATTTATGCCTTAAAGGTTGCAAGAGAATATCTGAAAAGGGAATTCACAAGTTATTTCACGGCGAAGGGAAAATTGGGAATGGATTGTTATGTTTGGATATTAGCTACATGGCCGGGATTTCTGATGCAGCGATTGAAACAATTACTTCTTCTGCTAAAGCATTGACCGATCTGTGCATGAGGTATTGTTTCTTTGTGACTAATGCAGCCGTGGAAATGTTAGCATCTAAGGGAAAGTTGAATGACGAGAGTACCCCTCTTCGAAAACTTGATCTTTGTAACTGCACCGGTTTATCGGATGATTTAGTTGAAACTTTTGATGAGGCTTTCTTCCCTGGTTTGCACTGGCTTGGTGTTGGTTTTACTGTCTTGAAGAGTAGAAAAGATCACTTTGAGGCTATCTGGGCTTCACGGCCGTGGTTGACTGTGTGTTTTGATGGCTGCGAATTGGGATGCCATGATGGGTGGCAATTTCACGTTTGATGGCCTATGCAGCTTGAGCCGGGGTGGTCTCATGGAAACAGTCTCTCTACTTTCAAATAAGAGCAAGGTCGGCGCCACACCCCTAGACCCTATTCTTGTGGGTCCCAACTCCCAAGTGTGTTATTGTTCTTCAGCAAAGCATGAAACATAATGAGATTGTGAGACCTGAAATAGAAGTGCTTGGAGATATTTGAAATAGGATGATGTCTCAATTACTCCTCGGCAAGCACTTATGAAATCAAATGTAGTGTTATGTACTATTTTGATGTAAAATAAATTATGTTGTAAAAAAAATTAAGTCTGAGGACATTATTTCTTTTCGTCTGAGTACATTTTAAATTTTACTGTATAAAATAAGTGACTGTGGTGGATCTATTAAGTAGGGAATGAGGACATTTGCCCCAATGAGTTTTAGATTTTTTTAATAGTATCCCAATTTTTTAAAAAATTTTTAGTTATGCCCCCATCAAAAAACAGAATACCCCATAAAAAATTAAAATTCCTCCAATAAAAAGAAATTTCAAGTTGAAAATTGATTATACATCATTAAAAGATAGCAAAAAGCTAGAAAGTATTTGCGAGACTTTTCTTTTTTTTTTTGAAGGAAAAAAAATCACATTAATTAAAGTGAGAAACAATAAAGTCTGGAGGAACATATTCCCAAACCCCATGTTGAGCAACCGCTCGACGGGCTAACACATGAGCAACACCATTCAAATCTCGACAAACATGAGAGATACAAATTGAACGGAAAGAAGATAAAAATAGCCTACACTCCTCAATAATCGAACCGAAGTACGAGCGAGAAACGGTGACGTGGTTGATGGCATTCACCACCATCCAGCTATCAGAAAAAAGCTGCACCTCCAAGCATGCCTCTCTCTTTAACCAAGCCAAAGCCTCTCTAACCGCTATTGCTTCTGCTAGAAGGGGATCTTGGGAACACGGAATAGTACCGTTAAATGCTTTCACAAACCTACCACCTGGATCAAGAAGAACAGCACCGAATCCTACCTCTCCGACCTGAGGAAACAAAGCGGCATCAACAAAGCAATGTTGCACCTGCCCTGAACTTTGCTGCCCTAGAATAGAGCAAGACGGCGGAGTCAATTGCTGCCCCAAACGGCTGTCCGGCCAACGTTCAACCAATGACTTAATCAACCGAATAGTTACTGCCGGTAGCGAAACCCTTCCATCCCAAACTGCTGCATTACGAGTCTTCCACAAAGCCCAAACTGCATATGCAATAACTTTAAGCTCTCCCATTAACCTTGAACCAATAAACCCTTCAAAAAAATGTATAAAAGAACCCCCGGCTACTCTTGAAACCTGAACTCCAACCCCTTCCCAAATAGCCGTAATTTGTGAGACTTTTCATTAATCATTTGAATGCTTTATTGAGTTGAAAATAACTATTTTTGTAATTTCACATTTTTTAGAAACAAATTCATGTCACTACCCCCGAACCCTGTACTAGTCTTGCCTCCAGCCTCCAGTCTGTCCAATTCCTGGATCCACTATCGGTTATTTATCCATGATACGGTGGATATTTGTCAATGACGACAATGGTGGTCGTATGGGTTGAAGCCCGGGACTTCAAACTTGGATTTCAAACCTTCTCTCTATCACATCAATTTTAACCTCTTTTACTTGCTTCACAGTTTCACTAGAAATAGGTTTGAAGTCGGTGATTTCAATCCATGGTTGGAGAACCGGATGAAGGATTCATGAGAAAAAATAAAAAAGAAAAGAGAAAGATATGAAAGATGAGAAAGAAGAGAGAATTATATGAGAGAATGAGAATACGTTGTGTGTATTTTTTTAATAAATGAGAGGATATTTATAGTTGAAAATTAAAAAACAATAAAAAAATTGTCAACTGCCAAAAAAATTGACCGTTTGGGGGGGGGAAGGGGGCAACGGCTCATGCATTTCAGCCGCATTAGACGTGGAATGCTATGCGTTTAACACATGAGGGGGGCGGTGTTTGACGCCTTGAAGGCGTTAAACACCCGAATGACGGAGGGGGCATCATGGGCATTTCCACTGCCCTAAGTCATGCTCTTGTGTCAACTCATTTCATGCTAAAATTTCTGAAGATTGAGCTCCATGGTCTATTGTTGGTCTTTGTTGGGACTGTTTTAGGTTAATAGCTTCAAAAAGTGAAGGATAAAGACGTGTAGAGAGTCTTTGTTTTCTACAAATGGCGACAATATGTCAATAGCATTTCTGGTAAATGTTTGATAAAACTCCAAATGTCAAGAAAAAGGAATGCTACAATTAGGAAGTGTTCCCAAATGCAAAATATATAGATACATCAAGGCAGAGTTAGAACAAAAAGGAGGAGTTGCTGGTGCCCAAAGCAATCAAGTCCCAACCGGCCAAAAGCTAAGATAAAATGTAAAGAAGATGGAAGTGTTTAAAGACATATATGTTGCTATGCGATTTCTACAGTGCGTATGCTCCTTCTCCAAGGCACACATTACTTCTTGGCGACTTTGCGCAGTAAAAGACTGGCTTGAAAGTGAGCGCTCAAATAAAAGACGCTCGACCCCCTCTCCTGCTGTGTCTATCATATGCAATGTTGAATTTCTCAACCAGCTCGTTCATCGTGCTGCCATCAAGAGAACAAACATTTGTTAGATATATAAATACAACAATAGAGCTAGTAAAATCCATCTAGGCAGTAGGTTCTAAGGGAGGGTGTGTGGACGTAGACTTTACTCCTGCTTGGAAGCAAAGCGGTTGTTTCCAAGAGGCCCCCAATTCAACAGAAAAGCACAAATAAAGTAACCATGGCATTGTATTCAAAGCACACGCGCATGGCTTTCATACTTAGGCAACAAGAAAAAACGATAGCAAACACTACAAAGGCCCCCTACCCAACTACTCTAATACTAGCTTCCTGACACTTCTATCAAAAGCCATAGTTTGTAGTTCATTATATATATGTACACACACACACAAGGTAAAAAAAGGACATCACTTAGAAGCCACTTATGAATGGATGGCCTGTTTGTTACCTGACTACAATTCACAAATTAAACCAATCCAAACACACTTGTAATCAATTATACCTTGAGCAGTTGGTGAACATTGCCAGGTAAGTCACTAACAGCGTGTCATTATACTCCTGCAAAGGAAAAAGAAATGTGAGTAAAGTTTTAAACAGAAAAAAATACTGTAAAAGATATATACTCATATGAAGAAGATAATTTTGAATCAGTATACAAGAAAATGATTGATATTTCCTTTAAGAATATTCATAGCAGTTTCCAAGTTCCAAACAAAACCCCCTAATGAGATAATTTAGAAAAAAATTTATTATGTTTGATTATGATAAAATCCAATGAGTCTTGCTCAGATTTCTGCACGCTAAACAGCAATGAGTGATAACCCAGTATATAAAAACTGAATTTCTTCCCTGGAATACTAACCATCAAGAAATCATCTTGGAATTTCTCAGACTCGATTGCTGGTAATCTTCTCAAGAGACTAGAGACCTGCCTTAGCAATGAATTCTCGGATGGAATTTCACCTGCATTTGCATTCATAAAGCAATTAAAGCATGATATGTGCCTTTCATGGTCCTTTTCCATTATAACGACACAATTCCAGGTGCTTCTAAGCTGTGTTTGTTTCATAAAAAGTCTTACTACAGCTTAAATAACAATTATGGGTAGATTACATTAACGGATGATGTAGATAATTGAAAAAGCTCAATTTGGATTAGATTGTGTTTCCTTCAATATTTTAGAACATAACATAATACTCTGTAAGAGAAAACCGTGTTAGATATGATGAAATATATTAATGTAGAATGCTGCTTCAACGTTTTTGCCCTTTAATTTTAGTCGGAGCATGTTCTTTCGTATTACAATAGAAATAAGTATAAATTATAATATAATTTGCAATTTGATAGTACATGATAACATATTATTAAATAAATACATGAAACTATATAACATGTGGGCACAGAGAGAGATAGTGCAAAGACAAGGCATTTACAGTAACACTCAACGTCCGAAGAGAGAAACTTATTACCTTTTTGCATAGCAAGAAGATAGTGGTGAAGCACTCTGATTCTGCTATTCAACATTTTGATAGCACTATGTATGCCAGTAAGATGAGCAGCCACTGTATTCAGGAAAAAACCATCCATAGGTGAGAAGGTTCCAACTTTCTACCACAAAAATAAAAAATTGAAAAACAATAGGTGACACGACTGCACAGATTCTATGTAAAGAAAAATGAGTCTCAAAGAACAATGAATTTGACCAGCAATGGAATAGAGCTCACATTGTGTAGCGGCAGAACCTCCATCCGAGGGTTTAAGATGTGCAACATGATCAACAGAAATTCGTTCAGCTTCAACCGTCTTAAAAGAAACAGAGAAAAATACATTTGGTCACCTGTTATTTTCCACATCTAGACCGCATTATGAAAGATATGCAGTAAACAAAGAGCAACCAACCTCAATTGTGTAGCTGGCACGGACAAAAATAAGCTGTGGTATCCCATCAATCACATGCATCTCTTCAGTGTCAATAACAATTCAGTATAATAAATGAGCTAGGAGAACCAGTGATAGAGGTAATAGAGAGTAATATTATGCTAGAATCTTATATAAAATGCAAAATATGCTAACTGGATTCAAATGAGACTTTGAAGTTGTATTTCACATTTTGAGGATTTGGTTTAAAAAGTTATATGAAGATTTTAAAGTGAGGAATTCAACTCATGTATAAGCGCATTGCGCATGTCATCTAGAATCTAGACAGAAAACTTTAGAGTAAGAAGCACACACCGCTTTCGTAGATGGTGACTGGCAAATCCTTCTGTGCATGATTGATGGATGGGTTGAGAAGAACATATACCGGACTTTCATTGATATCCATCAGCTGTGTTCATGGAATATTTATATAAAAGGTTTTACAATTTGACAAACACGCAATTTAGAACTTCTACAATCCTACGATCTGAGTTGAAAAAGAGCAACTCCATCACATGTAGAACAATTCCATTAACATTTATTGAATAAGGCAACTTTTTTTTGGTAAATTTTTTCAATGTTCAGTGGGTATGTCCTAAATGAGCCCCATTAGCAAAAATGTCTGTCTGATTTTTGAAAGATCAATAAATTATATTGATGTTCCTCCTTTCCCAACCTTGTTCTAGCACTATCCTGATAGTTGGCATATTTTGAAAATAAATACCCTTGTAAATTTCACTGAACTACAAAATGTTATATTGGATATCATTAATGTAAAATACCTAAACAATTCTAGCAGGACATGAGATGAAGAACTTCATGTAACACAACCAATGGGCGGCAAAGCCAAAATTGAACCAAGTACACCATAAATAAACAGAACTTGATTTAGCCACAAAGGAAAACTCACAGCTTTGTGAATGTGCATATCAGATTCCTGAGCATCACTCCCAGTTGAGTACCATCCCAGTATATAGAAGTTTGGAAACACCTTCTTATCTGTTCATGATTTAACAAAAAACAACACTAGTTTCAGTTCAACATGGAATTTACCACACTCATTGCAAAGATATTGCATACAATTTTATAATTAAAAAAAACAATTGATCAAACTCACATAGCTCTTGCTTCTTTTCTAGAAAGCCGCGGTCCAGAGTATGAGTATCATGATCATAGAGAAGCTCGAAGCTGTTGAAGACCTCAACAGTGCGTCCTCGCTGAACGCCGATGACGCATCCGAAAACCCTAGGCGGAGGCGTAGCAGCGGCGGGAGAGGAGGGTTCGCCGCCGCTAGGGGCGGAGTGGAGAGGCGGAGGTAGGGACTGGGACTTGACCCGGGTGTGGTGATCGGAGATGTTGAGTATAACCAGCGGGTGGAGTTTGAAGGTCAAGCCACTGCTCGAAGAAGACGCCATTCCTTTTCCTTTCTCCCGATTGATTCTGGTCCAGTTTTTAGGGGGAAGGGGGAGGAAGAGGAGAGGGGTTTTTGCGTCCAATTTCGAATTTTGCTTTGTGAGTGGTTTTCAATTTTCTTGTATGGGTGGAAGCGTTTGATATGGTGAAATAAGCAATTTTTTTTGTCTCAAATTAAATTATTTATTTTTTTATTTACATAATTAAATTTTATTTATTTTTTATCTAGTTTTATTACTGATTTATAAAAGATATATTAATGTCATTTTTGGTTTTAAGAAAAACTTTTGATATAATTTTCAAATATGTAATTTAATTTATAACTCTATCCAAATTCATACGAGTATATATATAGAATAAAAATAAGTTCATTCGAAACTAAAATAGACAATGTAAATTGAAGGAGTACTTAAAGTTTTGTTTTTTATGTGGCTAAAAAATATTTTTATAGAGTATGTCTTTTTACATTTTTCCAAAATAAAAAAATTAATATGGGATTCTTATCATTTTTCTATCTTTAAAATAAAACTCAAGTATTTTACCAAATATAGAGTTTGTATACTATTTTATGTAATCGATTGCTCGACTGGACAACTCAAGCAAACGCTATAAGGTTTGGTCATCGAAATATCATAAGAGGCTAAGGGTAGACATGGGCCAAATCAAACTGATTTTCATGGGAATCGGTCTTGACTTGATTTTAGAAAAATGAGTCGAGACGAACTAGATTGTTGAAAAAAATATTTAGAATCGACCATAACCCGATTTATTTCAAAAGGTTTAGTGTTATAGGCCTAACACACTTTCAAAAATAAAAGTTCGGGCCCGATCCTAACTCACTCCGGACATGTGATTCGATTTTGACCCGTGGGTCTAAAAATTGTTTGTCCAAACTATGCAGCGTTTCGTTCAACTTATTTTTTCTACTTATTACTTATTCTTATTATAATCAGATCAGATCAGACCAAAACAAATTAGATTAGATCAGAAATAATTTTAAGTATAACTCCAATCAAATCACATCGAGCGGAATGTAGCCCTAATAGGGGGGCAATCCATAATCGTGGCCCAAGCCCCCGTAATTGCCGCATATTTAAACAATGATAGCGCTAGATTGAGCAATTGGGGCGTTGAGCGCCCAACAGAGGCCCACTTACGAGTATGCATTATGACCCAATTAAGGTGGAATTGAATGCTAATGCATCAAAATAAAAGTTTCTAATAATTTTTGCTTGTTTACATATTTTTAATAATATTTGATAAGTAAAATACTCTTGTCAATCTTGTTTTAAATAATTACAAAAAAAGAACAACATTTTTGAAAGACAAATGGAGTATATAATAATAGTGTAATACACGTAAAAGCCGGGCCAATTATGCCTGTTTCTCTCTAAGCGGGCGGACTTCCAAGTCGGATCGGGTACTCCGAACCCATACACGCGTGGCACTCAACAATAAGCATATTTTTTTATTTTTCTTTACCTAAATGAATTCGTTAATTATTTGTTAAAATATCGTAGTAATCTCATCTCTTATTTTGGTGGGAGTATAATATTTGATAAAATTTTAAATAGAGAAATATTGTTTTTAAATTCTAAATTAAATCATTATTAATCAAATTGAATATGGAGTAAAAAATAAATAAGTTTACTTAATGGTCCTAAACTCCTGAAGTATTTAGTTATATTAGTTAATGCAAAAAGCTTACTTAGGGGCTGTTTGGCAATTTCTGAATAGGTAAGTGCTGAACCAGTAAGAGGTCTGAACCATTAAGTGCTGAACCAGTAAGAGGTCTGAACCATTAAGAGTTAGTATATTGCTTAACTATTTAGAGGCAAATATCTGATCAATTCAGATAAGAGGTCTTAACCATTCAGACTCTGTATAATACTTAATCATTTAGAGGCAAATCTCTTAACCATTCAGACATCTGAACCATTAAGAGACTGAAACAAAGAGTCTAAACCATTAAGTGCTGAACCGATCAGACATCTGAACCATTAAGAGGCTGAAACAAATAACCTCTTACATAACTAGTACTAATTAAATACGAGTATATTTTTTTTTTAAATTAATGGAGCACATGAGGTTAGTGGGATTTGTGTGTATTGTTAAATCTATCTTTCAAACGTCAGATCAATTCAATGGGTGAGTGATTGATGCAGATATGAATGTATATTTTCATGTCTTCCCAAAAAAGAACAATTCCTTGCATGAATTTATATACTCGTACAAAGGAGGGGTTCCCTTGACACCAGTGTCATTGTATTTTTATAATTTTTTAAAAAAAAAAACAAAATACATGTAATTAAAATAAAAATGCTAAGATTGACATTTTTTATTAAAAACAGCATTGATATAAAAGATTAAATACCCCAAAACATAATTAAAATTAAAAAAACAAAGGCAAATACTCATGGTAGGCCGCAATTAGCATATCCACAACATCATCATCTGTTGAGGAAGAGCCGTGTTTTAGAGATATGAAGAGAAATTAAGAAAATATGTTAATTTAGAGAGATGAGATTAGATGGATTATTGAAGTGGAAGATGTGTTGAATTTATAGAGTTGAAAAAAAATCAACGCGGCTGAGCGGTTGCAGTGGGCGGCCGCCGCGATTTTTAGCCGCAAAAGGGGCGCGGCTTGGAGCCGCGATTGGGGCGGACACGCTGGAAGAGTTGCAGTGGTGGGCAGGCTGCGTTCTGTCGTGAGATTCGGTGCGGCGTGGCGCATTTGGCATGGATATAAATGCCCTAGCTAAAACATGTCATATTTGGCATGGATATAAATTTTTTTTTTACAAATAACAATTTTGTATAGTTTGAAACATGTATATGTAGGAGTATCCATGTAGGATCCGGAAAAATTGAATTACTGTAAAATTAAATTAAATTGATCGACTTCGGGCCTGTTTGGGAATAACGTTAGAGATTAGCGTTAGCGTTTTGGATAAAATTTTGACGGTGCAGATTACTTTGAAAACGCTAACGCTAAACGCTGCCCGTACATAGCTTTTTCAAAACGCTAACTCTAATAGCTAAAGCTATTCCCAAACAGGCTCTTCAAAAAAAAATTAAATTGATCGATGTGAAAGAAGTTTTTAACGTGGGGCGCGTGGGACGTGACAAATGTGACATAGCAAGTGGAGTGGTATAGGGTTTTGTGTCTCTTTCCCAAATCATTGCCATGCCTCAACCATTTTATCCTTTCAAGTGTCAACCTCCCTTGTATTAAAAATTTTGCTAATTTTTTTGATTAATAATTATGTTGTTTTCTAAAGAACCATTGAATAAATTTTTAAAATGAATAAGAAACCTATTTTAAGATAGATAAAAAATTCATTTTGATAAGAAATAGTGAATGTTCTGACTGTACTATTTAAACCAATTTGAGTTAATTAACTGTATCACTTTTCTTTCTGCTCCGTCTCAAAGTAATTATCACAATTTTTTACTTTTTTTATAAACAAAAAAACGTGATTAACAATAATTATTTTTTCAGGCAATCAAATTTCAATTGCTAAATATTATGTTTGGTTTCGAAATTTAAAAGAAAAAAGAAAATAAATGAAACGGAAAAAAATTCTTCCAATTCATTTTGAAAGGGAGGAAAATGAGAAGTCAATTACAAGTAGTACTTAGATAAAAACCAAATTCTTCTCAAATTCATTTTGAGAAGAAAATGAGAAGTCAATTAGTACTTAGATAAAAACCAAATTTTTCGAATTTTACTGAGAAAAATAAAAGAAAACATTTTATTTTGTTTTTCTTCTAAATTACTTGAATCAAATATGATGTAAGTTTTACTTTTTTAACAATCTTCTTGATTATTTGGGAGATGGAGAGTAAAAAAGGAGGAAAATAACCCCTTGTAATGCACAGTAGATTGTGGGCTTGCGTGGATGGGCGTCCAAAGAAATACCGGACCGTGTATAATTCAGATCTCATGCGTATCTTTCAATTACCCATTATGAAACTTGTTCAATTTTATTTTAAATTTAATTTATTTAAGAGTAATTTACCAAAATATGATTAAAACATAATGACTTTCTCAATTTAGGAGCATATGTTTTAAAGATTACATACTGCAAGTAAAATAATACTCTCTCCGTTTCACAATTTTTTTTTTCTTTTTTTCTCATTCATTCTAAAAAATCTTTTTCATTTCCACTTAAAAAATTATTTTTACCTTTATTAATTCTTAACTTACCTATCACATATACTATTAATCTATTCATCACACCCTAGACCATTTTTACAAAATGTCAAGACCAAATTAAAATATATATTCTTCTTAAATCTTCTTAATGTCAATATTATAAAGGTTTTGTAAAAAAATATGCATGTGAATGCGTCAACCATACTTTTCTATCATTTTGGCGTATAATATTATAATTAATTATTCTTTGTCATTCGGTTTACTTTTGTTTTTCTAAAATGGATGAACCTCATTCCCAAGGCACTCTGTAAATTAGACTTTTATGGTAAAACTAGTAGTAAAGAGTTTAGTCCGAACCTGGTACTTGCAGATGTCGTATATATGCATAGCATATTTACTCCCCATCGTAGTAGCCAGAAATCAAACTCGGGTCTACCCCTTAGAACTCTCCGCCTTTGTCAAGCGTGCAACGTCCGGCCACCAACATATAATTACCTTTGTTTTTTTAAAAAAAACTACTCCGTAAAAAGGATGCTGTTTTTTGAAGAAAGAAATGGGAAAATGTTTTAGCTAGGCAGTGACATGATTGGACGGGGATGACTATATTCAGCAAATAAATTACACAGTGAACAGAATGGAGTTGCTCTCAAGCTATAGCTAAGAAATGCATGCAAGGTGTAGTAGTTATAGCATATCTTAGTATAGCTAGCTGAATACATACATACATACATATAGCTTAATTATTGTATTGATTACATAATGTATGTAGCTATACTCCTACTCCTACTCTGCCTATTAGCACCCACTTTGTCTCTAGTAGTTCTTCCGTCCAAAAATGTAAGCAACATTTCGAACGACGACATTCAAAATACTACGAAATACTCCCTCCGTTCCAAAAAGAATGAGACGGTTTGACTTTTTGGGAAATTAAGGGAGAGATATTTTGGTATTGATTTTCCAAAAATACCCTTGATGTGATGGGTAAAAGTAGGATCTGATGGGTAGATTATTAGGAAAAAGGTATGATGTGATAGGTAGGGTATGAAAAAGTAAGGGGTAAAAGTGGTTTTTTAATAGAAATGTAACGGACTTTACGGGACGTAATTTTTTCTAAACGTAACAAACTTTTTGGGACGGAGGGAGTATTTCTTTTAATATCATTTTATTTACAAATTAGAAGAGAAATAAAAAGTAAAAATTATACCGTTGAAAAAGATCAAAAGCTCTACAAAGATAATTAAATATGACTAGATCAAAATATTTTATTGTTATATCAAATGTTCAACCAAAATGAGTAAACAGATAAAAATTATCGGAATAAAAAAGATGGAGACATGAGATAGAGGGATCCCTGGGCTAGCTGGCCCTGCAAAGTGGGTAACAAAAACAGCCCTATTTTGACAACTTTGATGGTTTTGCTGAGGGGACAGACAAAACCCAGAAATTAGGGCAAATAAATGCTCCCTTAATAATATTTTACTCCCTATTTTAATTTATTCCCTCTGGCCTGGCCTCCTTCTCTCTACTATACTACGTAACGTATTGTACAATCACCAAGATTTAATTTGTTTTTTAAGAACACTAAAAAAAGAGTGTTAAGTACAAAGATATACTCCCTTCGTTCTTTAAAACTCCTTCTCTTTCGTTTTTTTTCAATTTTCTAAAATACTTCCATTTTCTACTCCCTCCATCCTAAAACTTTCTTCTCAGAGCACTATTCCAACTTCACGGGAATTTAAATTTATTTGTGTTTTTTCATGGCCTATATGATAAAATAAAATATTCTTGTCACCACTTGTTTTGTTGAACTTTTGATGTAGTTTTTAAATATGTATGTTTTATTTTTTATTTCTATACAAATATTTAAATAAAATAGATTGAAAAAACTTGGAATTTTTCTTCGTTTTGCGCAACGGGAAGAAAGTTTTAGGATGGAGGGAGTATTAAAAAACCACTTTTACCTCTACTTTTTCATACCCTACCTATCACATCATACTTTTTTACTAATAACCAAACTATCACATCTTACTTTTATCCATCACATCATGGACAAAATTGAAAAGTCAACCGAAATTACACTTTCCTTATTTTTACCAAAAGTCAAAATGGGAAGGGTTTATTAAAGAAACGGAGGAAGTATATGATTGTTTGAAAATTTATTCAGTGTGATTTTCTTTTTGTGTGGAGCGGACACGAGACGAAGGGTGGGTGTTCAACCTTTTTTTAAAGGATGTTCTTAGCTTTTTTTTTCAAAAAAATTAATTAAGATGTATATATTCTTAATATTATTAAGAATTAAATGAGAATATAAAGTTTAAAATTATGTGCTTGACATTTATTGATGTGAAAAATCGAGATAATAATTTCATTAAGTAATACTATTTTTCTTAAAAAATTATTTTCTTTATCCTTGGTAAACTTTTTCCACTTTTTTACACTATGTTTGGCTCAAGGAATTTAGAAAGAGAAGAAAAGAAAATGAGTTTCTCTCGTTTTCCTCACAAAAATGGGAGAAATTTGATTTTCGCTTCCTTTAGTAATATTTGCCTCCTCTGTTTCTTTTCTTTTCTTTTTCTCTCTCTAACCAAATAAGAAAATAGTTTTCCATCTCGTTTTCCTTTCTTTTTCCTTTTAAATTTATTGAACCAAACAAACTGTTAATGTCGATCTCGAAAAATGATCTTCGTTTTTCCTTTTCTTTTTTTGGTAATGTGTGATTCACAAGATTTTTATCTCATGTAATTAAAAAAAACTCTAATCATACACTTCTTGAATTTTCAATAATGTATCTTGAATTCAAAATATGAATTTTATACAGAATGAAAATTAAATCTCAGAGTATATTGATAGGGGGTTGGGATGTGATATGGCATGGCATAAGAAAGATACTGAGCATGGAAATAAAAACAGGAATCTACCAAATATGCCCTTTCTTCTCCACTGATTCCTTTCCCTTTTCCATGCATCATCATCCATCCCAATTTCTGTCTTACATGTTCAGATATTCCTTTTTTTAAATAAAAAAATCTCAGGACAATGGGCCTTTAATTTTGGGAACTGATCATC
Organism: Cuscuta australis; assembly: GCA_003260385.1. NCBI lineage: Eukaryota > Viridiplantae > Streptophyta > Magnoliopsida > Solanales > Convolvulaceae > Cuscuta > Cuscuta australis. The sequence continues at coordinate 3,799,883 of NQVE01000192.1, forward strand.
AGCTCCATTCATGACTATGTTATAATTTCGTTTTTATTTACACTTTGTACTGATGAAATTAATTAAATTTCATGTGTTTGAATTGATACAATTTTTTTGAGAATAAACATTTGAATCTTCATTCATTAAAAAAATGTAAAATCATATCCCTTCCTAGCATCCCAAAAACACTAATCCAACACTCTTACATTCTACTCCCTCTGTCCCAAAAAGATCGTTACGTTTCATTTCTTTGAAGCATCCCTTAAAATATTTTTATATCGTCTCAAATGCCAAAAAAACTTTCAAAACAATTTCATCTTATAATAAAGAGTAAATATGGTAAATTTTAGATGTGAGTAGCATTGCTTTTTGTGATGCGCAAAGAAATGAAATGTACCGATCTTTTTGGGACGGAGGAAGTATATTAATTGTTTAAGATAACTTTATGAGAAATGGAAATTAATGCATGAATATAGACATATTTTATGTAGAAATATTTGCAGTAAATAGCACTAAGACTTAAGTCATTTCTCTAAATAGCACTTAGATTGTTTTCTTTTTTAAATAGCACTCTGTAATATCCATAATGACCAGTGATTGCAAACATTCACTTGAATAATGACTAATGGATAATGACTAAAAGTACTACATTGAGAAAAAAACATATGTAGTGCTATTTAGAGAAAGTCATTATGTTTTAGTACTATTTAGGTAAATTCCCCACATTCATTTATTTTTTAATATATAAAGTCATAATTGAAAGTCAATATGAGAGATTATGGAAGTACGAGTACTCCCTTATTTTGGTCCAATTTGACTTTGTCAGTTCAAATTGAATAAACACCAACTAAATCAACAATTATAGAATATTCCATATTAAATTCGTACTATTGCATATCCACAAAATGACCAAAATAAATTCATAAAAAAAATTCACAAGATAAATTATCTAATAAAATCATGTACGGAAAATATATTAATAATGTCATATGCAGAATAATTTCATCTAATGGAGTATTCAAAATTTGTCATTCATTCGATTTAATCAAATGCATGTAAAGATCAGAGAGCATTTATTCATTTTAAGTAAATATATGAAAACATTAACACTATGTTTGGTTTAAGGAATTTGAGAGGAAAAGGAAAAGAAAATGAGAAAGAAAACATTTTTTCTTATTTGGTTAGAGAGGAAAAGAAAAGAAAAGTGAAAGGGAAAAAAAATGAGAAAGCAAAATGTATTAAGAGAATGGAAAAGCAAATTCCTCCCATTTTGGTGAGGAAACTAATGGAAAACCATTTTCTTTTCTTTTCTTTCCAAATTCCATGAACCAAACACAATGTAAAGAAAGCACGTGGATTTCCAACTTGTAATCCAAATTATACACAACAAATTAAGGGTTTTCACTAAGGGCCTGTTTGGAAATAGAATTAGAGACTAACATTAACGTTTTGAAAATGATATATTCGGGCGGCATGCATTTAACTTTAGCATTTTCAAAATAATATGTATTGTTAAATTTTAATTCAAACGCTAACGCTAATATCTCTAATTTTATTCCCAAACATTACCCTAATACTCTTTTGATTGACAACCAACATCAGACCAGATAATATACATAATTAATCATCTATATAGAAGCCCCAACTTAATAAATTGAGTGCAGACTGATTACTACAAATATCATCCAACTACAAAACCACAATATATATATGGAAACTGGAAGTTTTATATTTCAACATTTTAATAAACCTTTAATTAAAACAAATACTAACCCTAGGAGAAGAGAGCTCCATGCCATGCAATTTTCATTTCCTTGATTGCCTAGGGTTAGGGTTTTTTCATTAATTACTCCTATTATTAAGCAATAATAATGACAATTAATAATGATGACGTAGCTAGCTGAGAGTGATGGTAATCAGTGCCAAGAAGAGACAGAGAAGAGTGGTTGGTTTTGCCATCCAAGCAAGAAACAATTCGAATCGGGGGGCATGACCCGAAGCTGGTACCCTTCCGAAGGGTAATGGAGCCTTAGTAGGAGCTTGGCCTGGGACAGGGCAAACGGGCTGAGCCCCACATTTCTGAACCCGGAGCCCCGCATCACCTCCTCCCACCACCCGAACCTCTCGTGCCGCTCTCCCCTCTTCTCCCCCTCGGCCGCTACGATGTCCGCGATCTCGCCCCCGAACCACACCTGCTCCACCGCCGCCCGCTCCCTGCTGCTCGGCGGCAGTGTCGCCTCCAAGGAGTCGAACACCGCCGCGTAGTGGTCCACCGCCTCCACGAACCTCTTCAGGAAGAGGGGGTGGTTGTGGCTCGCCTCCCTCTCCGCCACCGTCACCACCTTCGGCCTCATTTCCTTAATCTGGCGGAGGAAGAGGCGGAGCCGGTCCCCGCTCTTCAGGAGGCGGTGGAGGTAGAGGGTGCAGTTCACCGCTAGGGTTTCGTCCGGGAGGAAAACGATGGACGACAGCGGCGGGTCCCCGCCGCTGTCGTCCGCCAGGACGGGGTGGAACTGGAACCTCATCCCTAAGGAGTGGGCGAATTTCGCGAGGCGGTCCCCGGTCCTCCTTAGGGTTTCCAGGTCCCGCCCCGTCCCCGTGATCCGTAGCGCCGGGGGCGGGTACCTGTCGGCGAGAGCCTGCATCAACGGCGGCCACTGGACGCCGTGCATGATGTCGAAGTCCACGACGTGGACCGCGCGCCGTTGACCGCGGTCAACGGCCTCGAGAATGGCCTGGTTGGCGGTGAGGTGGATGAAGCGGAGGAAGGGCGTGACCTGGTTGAGGCACAGGTAGGAAGACTGGAGGGAGGCCGGGTCGGGCGGCGGGAGGGGGATGACGTGGCGGTGGAGGCGGTGGGAGAGCGCCCGGACGAACTGGTGCGCCAGCCTCTCGGCGGAGTCGCCTAGAGGGGAAGCGTTGGCGGACAAGAAGGAAAGTAGGCGGTGGGCGGCGGAGAGGTCAGATCTGGAAACAAGCTCGGCGCAGGTGAGGAGGAGCTGCCTCAGCTGGGTGGCGGGCGGCGCAGACAGCCGGCCGTACTGCAACCCGGCCGCCACGCCATCAATATCCGTAGTCCGATGATGATGAACAAGTGGGCGAAGATGATTGGTGTTGACGGCATCAAAGTGATCATGGGATCTTGATGACGACGAGGAAGAACCAAAGGAGCCCAACATCATGTCCATGTCTAAGTGTAGTAGCATATATATATATGTGTGTGTGTGTATAGACACACGGCTAGTAATAACAATATATAATAATAACACAATCTAAGAGAAGACAGATTCGATCAACCAAATGAGGTAATTAATTTAAGGATGGAGTTGAATTGGGATTTGGTTGAAGCAGTAAATAAAACAAAAACCCCAAATAGAGAGAGAGAGAGATATGAAGGGGGATGATGATGATGATGATGAAGAGAGGGCAAAGAGAAACAGTGAAGAAGAAAACTTTGGTGGTGCTGAGGTTCTAAACTCTATTTGTCCAAATAGGGTATAGTGGGAGTAGTATTTTATACTCCTTGCCATTATTGTCCTCCCATTTCTTCGGTTAAATAAATCAAATAATGCTGCTTGGAATAATGTTAAAAATTGTATCCCAAGTCTACATTTGCACAAAATATTAGTTTACTTAAAAAAAATTGTACTGACATTTTTTTATAAATGTAAACCATCACACTAGTCTAAAATGTCGGTGCATTATTTTGGGATACAAAATGGGATACAAATTTTGGTGTAAAAATAGCTTAATTCTAAAATATTATCTCTCCCTTTTTAGATTAAATTAACATTCTGAATTTAATTACAAGATTTAATTAGAGCAATGTTGAAAGGTTAAAAGTGAATGTTTGAAATTAACGGAGTATTTAAAATTAAAAATAAATTATGGTCAATGTATCTTTTATTTTAATTAATTAGAAAAGTAAATAATTAGTATGGATATTATCTTGAAAAAACCTAATGGATTCAAACTCAACCAAGAAGTGTGTGCTCTATGTATTACCCTTAAAATACCTTGGAGCGTTTCCCTTCTTCCATGGAAGAGAGGTCATATTTACGTGTTGTACTTTCACAAAATTCTTTCACACTAATTTTTTATAGGGTAATAAGAATATTTTAATTCTAAACAAAAATATTTTTGGAATAACTAAAAATGGAAGGGTTTTTTTAGGAAAGTCTGAAGTGATTGAGTACATACAAATATGATATGATATAATATGGATTTTGAAAAATTGCAAAAAATGATATGAGTTTCAAAATTTCAAATGAAGTTGATTGAAAAGATTTAAAATCATGATTTAATTAGTGATTGAAGCGTGTCGCCGGCTAAAAAGGTGGTTGACGGTGGCAGTGGTACCTGGTGGCGGGAATGGTCAAGATTGAGGGAGATATCAAATCTCCATGCAAATATCTCCCAATTTTGAAGGATATCAAAACCTTTTATTTTGATGACTCAACAAACACAAAAAAAGATTATTATCGTGTGATGGGTATGAACACATTGGTACCACCCGGTAGGTTCACAGGCGCCCGAGAGGTACCTAAGTTTGGCCCCCACAAGACCTTGTCAGTCCCGGTAGTCTGACCGGGCGGATGTTAGGGGGTCAGAATTGAGAGATCATGACTTCATCCACAAAAAGCTTGAAGACTGGCCGGGAGAATACCTTGAGATGAATAGTAGCGATGAGACGTGTTTTTCTATTCTCATAAATATGAGTAAAAGCCTCATTAATAGGACATGCAATTAATAAACTGCACGGCTTGTAAACTTGTTATTATGTGTTCCTACCTACAGTCATTTTGTTTACTTAGACTTAGTATTTATGTTGGTTTTACACCATCATCGGAAAAAATAGAAACTCATATATCTTAGGCTCACCACTGTAAGAGTAGATCAATAAATATGGATAGAAAAGGGACATATTTTTAAGAATAATAGTAATGTGTCACCACATTAATGGTACCATTGATGCATTCATATTTCACACAAATTATTATCATTGGTGTCGAAGAGATAAATAAAGTCTATGTTATTTGTCTAAGCATGAGTGTAGCACCCTAGCATGACTCTATTTTTATTAAGAGCTTAAGGTGCGGGAAATGATGGGTAGGGGGGACGGGAGGGGTAAAATCATGAGTCGTGAGGTAGGTAAGCTAGGGGTAGTTTATAATTATTAAGCTAGCTGATGAGGGTGAGCTAAATATGCGCATACATAATAATTAGCAGTAGCATAAATATATATGCATATAGATACTCCCATCGAATCCAATATATATATATATATATATATATATATATATATATATATATATATATATATATATATATATATATATAGCAATAGCATAGCATATATTATGGGGTTCCAGAAATGGTATCTCCGGTCATCCCAAAGTAAAGTTGGGAATTAATAAATACTTCATCCCTCCCAAATTATTTGCAACGTTTGCTTTTTCAGCAGTCGCGGGAACTTTTGTTTATTTCTACGTTTTCATTGGTTATTCTATAAAATAAAATATTCTTGACACCTCTTATTTCGAAGAACTTTTCATGTAGTTTTTTTATGTATAAATTTTATTTTTTATTTCTATATGAATATGTAAATAAAATGAATTGAAAAAACTTAATATTTTACCTCGGGAATACAAATATGGCAAATATTTAGAGACGGAGGAAGTAAAAAATTACTCTTATACACACATTTATAATAATTACTCTGTACATTATATTATGATTCAGTGGAACTATTTATGCAACGAATTAACGGCAGCTCTAATAATTACTGCTGTATGTGATCGAGACTTTTCACAGTGGTAATAATTAATTAGCTGCAGTAATTAATTAATGACAATACATTGCCATGCCCAATCACGCAGCAGCATATATCACTTCACGCTTTCGTTCCCAAGATCGATCGATAGATCAACTCCATCCATCAATTCTCGATTGCCTTCCCTAATTATGCCTTTTTAATTTCCTGCCCAATTTATCGTCTCAATTTGATTTTACTGAGTTCAAAAAAAGTGCTGAAAATTCAAGTAAAAAGTGGGGGTCAGAAATTTTATTTAAGGAAAAAAGATAATTGTGAACCATCTAATCTTTTCTTTATTAAGAAAAATAAAACAAGTCAGGTAATTATTCCAAAACGAAACTACAAAAAAATGAGATGATTAATTCAGAAAAGAGAGGGTCTGTCTTGAATGCTTAGTCTCAATCATCATATCATGTCGCACGCACGTATATGTAACGAGTGTCTTTTAAGATCATCATCATCATCATCATACTCCCTCATTAATTTTATCATCACCATCCTACTCTATATTTTAGTGTATACTCCCTCCGTTCATAAATATTTGTCACACTTGTATTTCCCATGTAAAGTATTAAATTTTTTTCAATTCATTTAATTTATTCATTGGTATAGAAATAAAAAATAAAATTTACATATAAAATAACTACATAAAAAATTCTTTGAAATAAGAGGTGTTAAGAATATTTTATTTGATCAAAATACCAATAAAAATGTAAATATAAACAATAGTTCCCGCGACTACTGAAAAAGTAAATGTTACAAATATTTAGGGACAGAGAGAGTATTATTTTGTATTCGAAATTAAATTTTTACACTAAGATTTTGTGCATAACCTTTTAGTAGTATCAAAAAATTTAGTGTTTACATGTATCTTGTACTGATGTGAGTCATCAACATGTCAATGTAAAACTTTGAAGTATAAATGAGGTACATTTACTACGTAGTGTACACCTAGCATGCTTCTTAATTTAATTTACTCCTCAGATCAATGGCAGAACAAGAATGTAATTGCGAAAGGGACACCAAGTAGAGTAAGAGAAAAATTGGGGGTACCGCTCTTAGGTACCATGAATACCATCTATGTCCCAATATATTTATCTAGTTCGACTTTTTAAACTAAAACTAGTCAAGCTTTAAACTTCAATTCAATAAAATCAAAAAACTGACAAAGACGTTTGATAGAATAGTAGCAACCTTATCAAGATATTGAGTCATAGTTTTTGTACCTTTAGGAAGAGTGTACTGATTATCTCGAAGTTGATAAAAATGAGCAGTGGACACAGAATCATATCGTGTTGCTAAAGCATCCTAGAGAGCAGCAGGACTAATGAATTGAAGTCCCGAGCATGTTTGTCAATAGTACTCGTTTTGACTTTTGACATATTTAAAAACAAGTCAACTTTTTAGTTGCTTTTACAATTTTATCCTTTGATGCATGTGATAGGTGTAGAGTGTAGAATGTAATGGTTAGATTAATAGTGAATATAGACAATGTAAGAGTGAGAGAGTACTCCCTCTGTTCTAAAAAAGAATTCATATTTTGACTAAGTGTAAAAATAAGGAAATGTTAAATTGTAGTTGACTTTCAATTTTGCCCTTGATGTGATAGATAAAAGTAAAATGTGATGAATAGATTATTAGCGAAAAAATATGATGTGATAGGTAGGGTATGAAAAAGTAAGGATAAAAGTGGTTTTTTAATAGAAAGTGGAAGTGTTTTGTTGAAAGTGAAAAAAATAAAAGAGAAAGTGTTTTGATAACGAAGGGAGTAATACTTAGGATAAGTAAAACTGAAAGTGTTTTGTGGATAGAAAATATATAAATATAATAGGGAATTTTTTGTAAAACGAAGAGTAATAATTTTTATTTTTAGATTTTACGTTTGGAATTTAAAATTTTCATTAAAGATATCTAATAAAAAATCATAGCTATAATTCTTAATACAACAATTAAATCACATTATATGTTACGCGTTATAATCCAATACAAAAATAAAACATTTGGTGGTCGTATCTACACAACAAAATGCAATTTTTTTTGCACAGAGCATGAGATGCGCCAAAATTTGCATGACAAATGCTTTTGCCATGGCAAGATGCATCGTGCCAAAACCTTTGGCACGTACGAGGAAAACGGCGTGGCGAAAGCGTGACTGGACGACAACACAATCCATTAACATAGGCACAGAACGACCACACAATTTGTGACCTCCTAACCAGTATTATTCAATTTTGATCTACCATTTATCTTGCATCATCGTTACAACTCCGCAGAACACGTCGTTCAACGGCCTCATGTCATAAAGATTTTCGACACAATTACACAAAGTATGAATCGTAGATCACTATATCCAATATGCTAGGTCTATAAGTTGATTTGACAAATAATCATACACTAACGTTACCACCCAACATGACACATCGTCTGACCACCCACGACTTTGTGAGGAAGACTTTCGACACACGGATGCGCACCACCTGCAGGTCTCTATCCGTCTTGTTCTTGTTATCACAATGTCACACCGAGAACCCCTCACACAACATAGTGCACTACTCATTCAAATTCCACTCTAAACTTAGACTCTTATACCACATGTTTGAATAACACGTACATTGGAGTATCCTTCCTCAACTGCATACTACTCCGTAGCATATATGTAGCACTTTGTATGATAGCCGTATACATACAGTGGGATTCAAGAGCCACTCAATTTGAGTGACTCAGGAAGATACTTACTCAATTGGTATTACTATGCTCCCTGTATAAAATCGGATTGGGACTAACTGAGGGGTTCCACTCAAAAGTGAGTGACGGTGGAACTGTGCCGATATATATATATATATATATATATATATATATATATATATATATATATATATAATATATATATATATATATATATATATATATATATATATATATATATATATATATATATATATATATATATATATATAATATATATATATATATATATATATATATATATATATATATAATATATATATATATATATATATATATATATATATATATATATATATGAACCTGAGTTTTCTTCCGAGCATATTAAACATGCACATCCCACAATTCATCACAAAAAAGAAAAAAAAAAGTATCAACCCTAACTAGCCGTTAATAATTAATGTTGTGAAGACGTGGCCAGAGAAGAAGAGGCTTATTAGTAATTATGAGCTTATCATTATCAAGCGCCACATCCTCAATGTCTTCAATAAATAAGCCTCCAATTGAATATGGTACCCCATGGAATACTTGTTCAGGTAAAAAGGAAAAAACATGGCATTTTTCAGGGATCAAAGAAGTACCAAGTGCTTTTAAATAGTGCATCTAAAATCTAAAAAAAATTGGTAGTCATTTAACAAGATTTTGTAATTTTAAAATTAAAAATGTTCATCTCAGTCATTAGCAATAGCTCACTCATCTAAAATGTTCACTAAACCATGCACATGAATGATGGATATGAATACGGTAAGATTCCGTTGACACTGTCATCCACTGTCAACAGATGACAGATAATCACCTATTTGGACGAGTGCTCCAAAACATGGGCATGTAGAAGAACACGCAAAGCCTTAAATGTTTGTGTGGAAAAGTGAGGGAGAGGGTACACACGTACGTGCCACAGAAGAGACAGGCTTTAAATCCGGCATCCTCATAGGCACCCATTTAAAACTACTACTACTACTACTCATAATTTATTACCCAACCGACTTTCATCTGATTCATACACAATTTTTGAGTTAGAGAAAGTACATTTGGTTCCTATAAATTTAATTTATACTCCTTCCGTCTTAAATATATCTCACGTTTGCTTTTTCATGCAGCAGTCGTAAAATTTTGTTTATTTTTACATTTTCATTGATTATTTGATAAAATAAAATATTCTTGACATATCTTATTTCGAAGAACTTTTCATATGGTTTTTTCATATGTAAATTGTATTTTTTATTTTTATACCAATATGTAAATAAAATGAATCGAAAAAACGTGATATTTTACCTCGGTAATAGAAATGTAAGATATATTTAGGGATGGAAGACGTTTTTTTAAAACAAGATACGTAAACACGAACGAGCCTAATACGGAGTAATGCATATAGAATATACTCTAGTTTTTTAGCATGTTATCAAACAATCACAATTCATATGTTTGAACTTTTAGCTAGTCTCAACTAGTTTTTTAACATGATATCAAAGTAAATTTTCGATCATCGGGATTTTATACATGCTTTTATTGAGATTTTTTTTATTAAAACAAGAGATTATATGCCTACCCATTCTTATCGAATGAAGAGAAAGACAAAATTGTAAATTGTACTAGTAAGAGCATTGTTTTTCATTTTAATTAGGGAAAAAGACTAAAGTAATTACAGGGAAAAAGATTAAAGTAAGAGTAAAATATTAGAAATATATCAGAATAGGACATTCATGTTTTTATTCTTAAAATATGAGTTAAAATACATTTACATCACCAACCATGATCATCTACATTACCAAAAAGTAATCATAAAATTGACCTTTTGTTAATCATAAAATTGACTTTTTGTTAATTATTAGGATGACGATGACATTTATTTAAAAATTAATGAGTAAACCTGTAAATGTTTAGGTAATCCCAATAAATTAATGAGGGGAAGAAGACAAATGGGAATTTTTGGTAGCGGCAAAAATGGAGAGGGGACGGCGGAGTTCTATCATCCGTCCACCATAGGCCTGCCCCAAAACTTAACCATCCGTCCCTCCATTTATGGTAAAGTTTTGATACCATTCCCATTTATTCCAATAGAAATCACTATAAATAGAATTAAAACATAGAGAAAAATATTAAAATACTATCTCTGTCTATAATTATTTGCCACATTTGTATTTCCGAGATAAAATATCAAGTTTTTTCAATTCATTTTATTTACATATCGGTAAAGAAAATAAAAAAATAAAATTTACATATAAAAATCTACATGAAAAATTCTTCGAAATAAGAGGTGTCAAGAATATTTTATGTTATCAAATAATCAATGAAAACGTCAAAATAAACAAAATTTTCCGACACTGCTGAAAAAGCAAATGTTGTGTATATTTAGGGACGGAGGGAGTAGTTTTTCGTGTTTTTTTAAATAGGATTTTGCACTGTGGTAATGTGACTTTGCCATGTTGTAATCTAGCAGTGTAAATGTGCAAACTATACTTTTTTGGTAATGTATATGACCTTGTATAAGATGTATGTCTTATTTCGAGAATAAAAACATGAAATTCCTATTTTGGTATATTTTTAATGTTTTACTCCTACTTTAGTCTTTCTCCCTTATCCCAAATTAGATTACAATTATTGTTTTATGAAATAAAACTTTATACTTTTTTGAAATTATTTTATTTTAAAAATTATTATAAGAATGAAATACTCCCTCCGTCACAAATTATTTGCCACATTAGTTTTTTCAACAGTCGCGGGAACTTTTTTTTATTTTTACGTTTTCATTGTTTATTTGATAAAATAAAATATTCTTGACACCTCTTATTTCGAAAAACTTTTTATGTAGTTTTTTGATATGTAATTTTTATTTTTTATTTCTTTACCAATATGTAAATAAAATGAATTGAAAAAACTTGATATTTTACCTTGGTAATAGAAATGTGACAAATAATTTAGGACGGAGGGAGTACAAAATTTTCATGATAAAAGGTTTCGTGAAAAAAAAATTAGAGTGTAAACATTGACACAAATATTTGATTTTATTAAATAGTAAATAAAAATATACAGATAAACAAAATTTATCGAGAGGGGAGAGAAAAGAATTGTACTCAATTTTAGACACAAGGAGTATATATGCAATGACCTATTCCTTAAAAATGCTGCTCTTTGGTTGGCATTATTTTAATTGTATTTTTTTAAATATATACAAATTTTAGAATAAAATTAACCCTTAAATGTTTAAAATAATACCAAATTATCTACAAAGCAAGGGTTAGATAATTGATATTACCTCAATCCTTGAGTATTTGTCTAGTTTTGATTTTTTCGGTCAACGATTTGCATCCTTTGACATATAATTAAATAAAATATACATTTTATATTAATTAGATAAAATAATATGTTGAAAATATTTGATATAAAAATCTTATAAAACTATTTTTGTATGAATATCTAATATCATTTTATTTTAATTTGAAATCAAAGTTTACCAATTTTGACTAAAAAAAGTCAAAAGTGGACAAATATTCAAAGCCAGATGGTATACTCTCTCCGTCTCTGAAAACATGGAAGGTCTTAGTTTTTAAGGAATCTAAGAGAAGTCTATTTTAGTTTTGAGTTTCTAAATTAAACATGTTGTATGTGATGGATAAAATAAGATTTGAGAACATGAATGTTATTTACTTGATTGGTCTCAACCAGTAAAGACACAAAATTCCACCCAATACCAAGTAATTGAGATTATAGCTCAATTCACATCTTATGGATTCTTGAGGAGCCCTTAAAGATAAGAGATCAATTAATTTTTTTGAGTAAATTTTAAAAGAATAATGGTTTGAAATTTTTATTGTGTGGGAGGGGTAAAATAGGCTTTATTATTATTATTATTATTATTATTAGTTGGAGTGCAAGAAACATAAAGCTGCAGCAGCAGCTGCAAACTCATCAGCGCTTGGGTTTTTGCTTCCTTTCATTTCGCATGTGAATAATAATATGGCATGCCATCGCATGGGCTCTTGATTTGACACCCTCCCCTCCAAAGTCCACTCTTCTTTTTCTTCTTTTTTTAATTTACGTTATTTCAGTATGTTTATTAATTAATAAAAAAAGGATGAGCCACGTTTCGAGAGCTTCCTCGGACCCGACCAGATGATTATTGAGAAGATGTAAATTAGATTTTAATCACAGATTGATGATAAAGAGTGAAGTTTGCACTTTGTTCTTGCAGAGGTCCTATGCTTAGCATATTTGCCTTTGCATGATAGTTACGAGGAATCGAACTCGTGTCTTACCTCCTTGGCACACTTTGCCTTACCAACTGCGCAACACCCACCGGCCAGTATGTTACTTAATTTTTTATGTTCAGGTAAACGACTAAAAAACGTATTGAATGTAAATAACATTACATAGTAATAATAATAAAAAAGAGTAGTTAGAATTTTCCATTTTCTTTCAATAAAAGAATAAAATCCATTAGCTCGCTTAGCTTACACTATTTCTTTCTGTTTTAAACAAAATTATTTGTACACTATTTATTATTGGGTAATTTACATCAATAGGACTAAAACACAATGATTTTTCAATATAGGAATTATTGGGTAATTTACCTAAATAGGACTAAAACACAGTGACTTTTTCAATATAGGACCATATGTTTTTATTTCAAATGTAGGACCATTGGTCATTATCTATTAGTCATTATCTATTAGTCATTATTCAACTAAATGTCCAACATCACTTGTACATTATTTTTCTCACTATTCATTATTAAGTCATATTTAAGGAATAAATAAGTTTAAGTCATACATTGAGAAATGACTTATTTTTCAGTCCTATTCAGTACAAATTTCACTTAATTATTTACTCTGATATATATTTTTAAAAATTACAATTATGAAATGGAAAAATTTATATAAATAGTTCCAGAAATTCAAAATTTCACAATAATACTCCCAAAATCAAATAAAGACTCCTATGCTCCCAATTAAATTTTATGTTTACATGGTTACTCCCATGGTGCCTAATCAATCTTTCTTACTTTTAGGTGTCATTAAATGAGCTTAGTTGGCAAATTTGATTTGTATTTTCTATTTTAAGGAGTAATAACCATTCGCGTGTTCAAAAAAATATGGAGTACAGTACAATCAAAATTTATCCATCTTCATTCTTCATACCCAAGGTTCAACGGTAAATCTTTACGAGTGACTTTTCTTCTTTCTTCATCTCACATATAGTCTCTCTAACAAAGAAAGATGTCAATTGTTTATGATGTTTTATTGAGAAACCATTGAAAGCAAGGATCTGCTTCAAAATCTGTGGAGTTCTTTGCGTCTTCATGTTCATCAAACAAAGAAAGTCGTCCGGGTCCGAATTGCAAGCATAATATTTGTGCTAATTTGTATGTCCCTCTATAAACCCCCTATTGTGAGAAGAGAGGTAAGCTATAAATTGATTAAGCACAATCAATTAATTATATGTAACCATAATTAGAAAATTTGATTAAGCAAAATGGGAGTAATGATGTAAACTTAAAACTTAATTTGGAGCATCAATGTCTTTATTTGATTTTGGGAGTATTATTGTAAAATTCCAAATTTCTAAGAGTATTTATAAGAGTATTTGTATAAAATTTTCCTTATGAAATTAATAAAATCATGATGGATAAAGTATAAAGAAAGAAGGACAAAGGGAAAATCAAGTGGACAATTATTTTTATGTTTATGCGTGTTTAAAAGAAAGAAGGACAACAAAATTGAGGTTGTATGGATAAAGCATAAAGAAAGAGATTCTTGTTGGGTGGATGGTTGGGCATTAAATGATTCTGGAGAAGAATCCTATGGTTTTATCCATCAATCCAAAAAGGTCGATCGATCGCCTCAATTGAATCTTTTCTCTTTTACAAATAAATACTTATTAAGTTCCAAATTTAACTTTTTAGTCCCTCCGTCCCGCAAAGACAAAAAACATATTGCATAAAGTAGCAGAATAAGTGTAAGATAATTTTGTGTTGATTTTCTAAAAATATATTTGATGTAACGAGTAAAATAGAATATGATGTGTAGATTATTAATAAAAAAGTATGATATGATATGTAAGATTTGAAAAGGTAAGAGGTAAAAATGAATTTTTAATAAAAATGAGAAGGAGACTTTGAGACATCATTTTTTTTGAAACGTAAAAAACTTTTTGGACGAGGAATATTTTTGTCATAAACTTTTAAAAGATAAAATTATTTGATTGAAATTTGTACGGAGCAGAAAAAATTAAAGTAGACCACTCATTTCATTCGTTTTAAAGAATGGAAATTTAATTTGAAATACCCAAAAAAATGTGAAAAATTTATTTTTGAAATGGAAGAAGTAGCAACGATCACTGTTCTACACTCTGTTCCACTTTTGGAGTTTTGGCACAAATAAAAAATTAGACGTGCTACATTGCTTTCAATAGTAAATTAAAAATTAAAAGAAAACGTGAAGTGTTAGATATGGTTGCTCAAAAATTAAAAGTTGTATGGTTGCTCCGCCTAAATTTTATGATGTATCGAATAATCGGAATATATTAAGCTATTGAGTTGAATTAAGTAATCAATTGCTTTCAATTTTTTTAATATGGTTCATTCAAAGACTCCAAATGTCTTATGACCCAATCAAGTAACCTTTTCCCCATCTAAAATTCTATTATCTGTGTTTGTTTGTGCAAAGCATGAGTGCACTCATGATAACATCCATCTGGTAGTACTTTAGCATCACCTTGAAAAAATAGAACTCACATCTATTTAGGTGTTTATAAATTGTATTATTTCTGGTGTCTTACAAACTTGATATAAAAAAATAATTATTATATTTGTTTCATAAATAATAATTAATCTACGTAGTAATATACATTTTTAAAAACATTTTCAAACAAAAAAAAAGAATTCACGTTGTAAACTTGTAATTGGAACTTAAAATATAGGGAAAATTCAATTTGGTTCTGAAAAATCTGAAAAATCTGAAAAATTAAGATCAATTAGGTAGGGAGGTAGTGTCACATGCGAAACGACATCGTCTGGTACAATCTGGCACTATTGGTGGTTGCTTTCTTGACTTTTCCTAAAACAAAATTTTAAATTATTGCACGAATGTATTTATGACTTGGAAGGACGCACTGTAAAAAAATGTTCTTTTTGCCTTTTACCGTTCATATTCACTCCGTACTGTATTACGAGTATTTATGGAAATGTAGTAAAAATATTAAGGCAACTTCCAAACATATTCATCATCCTTTTAATCCGATTTCGAGTTACTTAGAGACATCTTTTTTTAATTATACGGATTAACTTTAAAAATACTGAAACAAAATTATTGGCAAACCGAGTATTTTAAAGACATACGGAGTACATTCTAAATCATGTTTCCCGAAACTAAATTCACACTTCATTTTTAAAATAAATTCTCTAAGTAGTCTTTTTCAACTGAAGATGTTTTATATTTGGTCCATATTTGTTGGGTGGGATTACACCATTCCTCATTTGTCTATATTTCCGTCTCAATGCCGTTAGACAAGAATTAAACGTCAAATTATATCAATCAATAAGAATCGTAAATATAATATTTAATACTCCCTCCGTCCCATAAAACCTTTCCCCTTTCTTTTTTTCACCTGTCCCATAAAACACTTCTCATTTCTATTAAAAAGTCACTTTTACCCTTTACTTTTTCATACCCTACCTATCACATCATACCTTTTTACTAATAATCTACCCATCAAATCCTACTTTTACCCATCACATCAAAGGACATTTTTGAAAATTCAATACCAAAATACACTCCCTTAAATCTTTTCAAAAAGCAAAACATCCCATGTTTCATGGGACGGAGGGAGTAATTATGGACTAAAAATAGAAAGCCCTTTTTATAAAGGATATTTAGAAGAATTTACTCTTTTAAACCACTTCTAATATAAAAATTAGTAAATATGATAAGTGTATCCCAATAGGTTATTTATAAAAAGTCAAATTTTGTACACCATAAAAAGAGGCTAGTTTACCAAAAATTTTATTTTTTAAAACGAGAATTAGTTTGAAATGGATTTAAATATTTGACTCACTTCACCATTGTACATTTGCGCCAAAAAGAAATGCTATGGTCACAGACAAAAATAAGACATACTCGGTAACTCACAAATTTATCATTTTTGAATTTAAATTTTTGCATTTTAATAATATGAGACTAATTAATTCTTTCAATAAGATTCACAAAAACTCCTTATGAATTTTGTTTCACCTTTTTTGTGACACACATTTGTTTTTTTTGTGTCAAAAGGCCAAAACGAATACTTAACAAGCATAAAGAGACCAATTGGCAGTTGTAAGTAACGAGCAATAAAACAAGGCAAAAAATTTTTGTAATGAAATATTTGTTCGATGTTAAAAAGGTAATGCTCCGTGATAATACTCGGTAATGTTAGATTCGCTTTTAAAAATGTGAATGTAATCTTTACCTGAAGTCATTATCGTACAATGATACCTAAGAATAATGCTAGAGTCACAAACTAACAGTTCACAAAATTTACAAACTTGTCTTTTTAATACTTTCCTAGAAATAAGATACTCTCATATAATAAAAGATATTTTAATTTAAAATCTACAAAAGGCAAGTTTGTAAACTATATGTTTGTGACTCTAGCATTTTCCTATACATATTTAAGATCCTCCTAAATCAATCTAATTATTATTTAAAAAGATGAAACTTGAATTATAATCTTAATATTCTGTACAAAACAAGGATTGTTGCTAAATTTACCCACAAAATGACTACGAGCCTACTTGGGAAGAGCGTTACAGATTAACATTAGCATTTTGGATAAAATTTTATTGGTATAAATTACTTTAAAAATGTTAACGCTAAACGCTACCCGTAAATAGTTGTTTCAAGACACAACGCTAATCTCTAAGAGGCCCTACATGCACCACTATCATTTAAATTTATTAAAATTCATACCAATACCAAATTTATATTAATGAGGTGATATAAGTGAAAAGTGTGAATATAATAATATTGAAGGTAAATTTAGCCACATCCTAAAATGAATTAGTAACAAGAGATAAACATTAGTCCTTATTTTATAAGTAAAGGAAATAGACAAAAGAAACAGACAAAAGTAAATACAAATGTTGGGATTCAAAATCTATGAGTTCTGTCACACAAACCATTAGCAGCCAAAAGATGGTATCCTTTTCCAAGTCTTTTTTTGCTAACAGTCATATTCCATTTACACAAACATTGGAGATTTTTCTCTTCTTTTTTTGTTTAAACATCTCAAACATCAGCAGGAACAGAAGAGATAGTCTCACAACCATTTTCTCCAACTAGAAGAACCTTTATCACCAGAAAAGAACCTGGGAATGCTAAGCAGACTGTTAACCCGAGTTATACCTTCGAGGGCAGACCATTCTTCACCATCATCTCCGGTCGAAAGGCACTCGGCCAGGCTTCTCTTTGATTGCTCGCCCCGACTTTTGCCCTTGAGGAGGACATTCTCCTCGACTGGCACTATCTCACTGGTCATTATTGCTGGTGTTTTACCACAAGAATCTTCAAGAACACGGCCCTCCTTGCAAGTATCCGATTTCTGAATCTCCCCGGCATCACTTTTTCCCAAACTCGCGTATTCAGGCTTGGACAGTTGTTTCAGAAAGAGACAGACTACTGCGCAGTCGTCGTTTTTCGATGTTGGGTATTTGAGTCTCCATGCTCTAGTGGCACAGTCAATGAGAGCTCGAGAAGCCGAGGCGGGGCCCGGAGCAGAGGCCACAATATCTACAACTTCCTTGTTAGAAAGAACATCCCATACCTGCAGACACAAAAATTTAGGCAAAGAACATTCTTTGATCACGATAGAAGATAAACCGGGAAATATTTTGCGGGTTCCAAATGAATACGAAAAGAACAATGGAAAAAAATATACTTGAAAAAGATTACCCCGTCAGTTGCAAGAACAACAAACTCGTCTCTCTCAGTTATGCGGTGGTAATATACATCAGGAATAGAAATTAAGCCAAAATCCTTGAGACAGAAGTCACCAAAAGCTCTAGCCATTGCAAGCCCTGGTGAATCACTATTGGGTAACCATACACGTGCGACCTCTGGTTCATCTTGCAATGCAAAAACCCTTCCTTTGAATTTCTGGATTCTAGCAGCTTCTCCTGAAACAAATAAAAAAAACTTGAATTTTAGGTAACCGTACGTAAGATTATTTCTAAAGCTCTGTAATCTAAACTTGTATGTCTTCATATTAGGCAGGGATGAAGAAAGAAAGAAAGAAAGAGAAAGACTTGGAAGATTAGGCTTCAAATCCACAGTCAGTTGAACAGCCATCAATGAGTTGTCTTTATCTCTTGTTGCTAGTATTGCTCTTGAGTCGCCAATATTCCCAACTATGATATCCTGTCCCTGAAAAAAGAAAATTTATTTGTATTAATAAAAAGCAATTAGTAACATGTTATGCATAACCTATGACATCAAAAGTGAATACCTCGTGATTTAGCAAATGGGAATATATAATACAGAGTATCCGCTTATAATGTAAAGGTAAAAGAAACACTAAAAATGCAGTAATCTTGAACAGAGTTCCCTTTTTCGCTCAATTTCAAAAAATGGGAGTAAAGGATAAAACAAGGGAGCAATAATAAAGCTGACATTGTATTCGTTAACAATTACCTGGACAACCAATACAACAGCAGTTGAGCCACTACAAAAACAGTCAATTGTGGGGTGCAATTTGAGTTCCTTATCCATAGACTTGAATGCCTTTAATATTGACCGCTTAAGTGGCACGTGGATTTCGGGGAATTTCTCATTGTTCTCAGCTTCCGTTGGGTCGCACAAATCATCATCCAAGAAATCTTCTGGTTGTGAATTCCCATTTATGCCCCCATTCTCCATGGCAACGGTTGGATCAGCAGAAGATTTCACTTCCAACTCTGTGTTCAACAATAGTGGAAGAGAATCTCTTACTCTCCTTGCAACCATATGGCCATAAGGCCCGTGTCCATCAAATACTCCGCAAAAGATTGTCCCAGCTCTCGAACAAAAATTCTATGGTAGAAACATTCCAACCAAGTCATAAACTGACGCAATGCACAAAACAAATTGATTAATTCTTTTGACAGCTAAATACTCCGTAGCAAATAAAAATTGTTCATAATCACTATCTAATCTTAATTATCTACCCAAAACTGAAAGACGATCAAAGATAACTTTCATTTCACGCTTCGCAGATTCATAATGAACTAAAACAAACTACACACCAGAAAATACATTTGAAGCGGAACACTATCCTTTTCAATTTCAATTCAACTGTATGAATATTTCTATGTTCTACAATGTACTATCCATATCCAATGAACATAATCTCATCAAGTACAAGCTAAGACATAGTTGACTCATAACCACATGCTCAGTCACATAAACACCAAAATGAAAGCTGTGAAGCAGGCCATTGAAGTTTCCTTAATTTAACCATGATTCCTTTAAAACCTTACAACTTCCACTCAGGTCTTCAAGATCTGATTGATTTCAGAGAAGTCAAGCAAAGGTAGATAGAGTTTGGAGCAATACACATTGGAAAAGAATTCGTGAAGTTAAAATTTCAAACAGGGATCCACATTGTTGTTTCGAAAACAAACTAAAAATAAAAGCGACCAAGATTCAATTTTGACAAATCTTACAGACAATTTTAGTCAAATTTCCAGAAAAGCTACGAACCTCCCAAACGATCATAGCGTCCTGATTGGTTCCTTTCTTTCCTTGCTGAGTAAACAAGCTCGCGACGGAGCTCGATCCATTGGAGAACAGTCTCCCGGGAATCTGATGCAGAGCACGCTCCTTCAGCCCGCCGCCGCCCAGAGCTCCGCTTCCGGTGACGCCGCCGTTCAGCTTGCTGAAAAATGAGCTGAGCTCGCCGCTGACGCTGCCGATGACGGATTTCCTGCCGCTGTCCTTTCTACAGCCGTCGTTTCCATTTCTACTCTCGGAAGAATAGCAAATACCCATCTGAATTCGAATTATCCCTTATCCCAATTCTTTTTTAAAAAAAAAAAATCAAGAACAATTATTTTCAAATAAGAGAACAGAGCTGCAACTGAAACGGAAATTTATCAAAATGGAATCATCAAGAAAAGGAAGAATGCAAACAATATGTAATTTAAACCCTAGAGATCGTTTATACTGATTTTGGGAAAAATAATAATAAGAAAAGTACAGAATGATGAGAGAGAGAGAGAGAGAGAGACTGCAAAAATGAAATATCTGGAGATTTTTTTTTATCAATTTCAATTGGACTAAATTTTTTCAGCCATTCACTATTTATGATTTACGCCCGAAAAAATCTTCACTATATTTTTGTTCAATTTCTTTATCCACTTCAATCATTAAAAAAATCATTTTCAATACTGTTTAGTGGGACGGCGGAGGAAGTAAATCATTATGACTCAATCGGCCAAGAATGCTAGACCCGTGTCCACCGCGCACAAGGAGCCTCCTTACCCTTTATGGGATTTTTGAATAGCTCCCACACTGCCGCTTGCGGGACTCGATCCCTGGTCATCGGTCCAAGATTTCACGCTCTTGACCAACTGAGCTGCCATGCGGGCGAAAGGAAACTTGAACATAGCTTAGTTAAATGTTGCTATTTGTGATCAAGTAAAAAATTGTTGTAGTAGACTAAATTAAATTAGTTGAATTTAAAATACTCCTTTCGTCCTAAATTTGTTTATACTTTATACAAAACAAAGTGGAATTTCAAGTTTTTAAAAACTCATTTATTTCCAGATTGGTATAGAAATTAAAAATAAAAATACATATTAAAAAAATTAAAATCTACAAAACAAAAGATGACAAGAATATTTTATTTTATTAAATAATCAATCAAAACGCATAAATAAAAAAATTCATGATCTTTACATAGTGAAAAATGTAATTCTTTTTTAAACGGAGGGACTAAGTTATAAAGAACAAACTCTAATACTCCAGATTACTCTTTTCGTTTTAGAATTACGGCCACATCTCACAATCTCGAAAACTTTTCCTTGTTTTTGTTTTCTTTCATTCTTACTTTAAAAAAACTATTGTAGTTATGTAGTACTCCTTCCGTTTGGAACATTTGTTCACTTTCACTTTCTTCAGTCAAATTTAGTAAACTTTGATCCCAAATTAAATTAAAATAATTTTAGGCATTGATACAAAAATAGTTTTATTAGATAATTGTATAAACTATTTTCAAAATATTATTTTATCTAGTTAAAATACATTATATATTTTATTTAATTATACATCAAAGATTCAATTGATTGAAAAAAGTCAAAACTCAAAGAGTTCTCCGATACAAAGATAGTAGGTATTTTTTCTTGAGTTTTATAAAGTTCAATTTTGTACAATTAGTCAATACTCCCTCCGTCCTATAATGATCTTCCCGGTTCGCAAAACGATGAAAAAATCCCAAGTTTTTTTAATCTATTTTATTTAAATATTGGTGTAGAAATAAAAAATAAAACATACATATTTAAAAAACTACATCAAAAGTTCAACAAAACAAGTGGTGACAAGAATATTTTATTTTATCATATAGGCCATGAAAAAACACAAATAAATATAAATTCTCGTGAAGTTGGAATAGTGCTCTGGGAAGATTATTATAGGACGGAGGGAGTACTTAACCCACACCAAGCCTAATCACCATGAACTTTTAAGGTCAAATGAGAGATGATGCAATAGTGAGTATCTGCCATAAAAGGCACCTA
Source organism: Cuscuta australis (assembly GCA_003260385.1). Lineage (NCBI taxonomy): Eukaryota > Viridiplantae > Streptophyta > Magnoliopsida > Solanales > Convolvulaceae > Cuscuta > Cuscuta australis. The sequence continues at coordinate 3,822,169 of NQVE01000192.1, forward strand.
TTTCAAGCTAAGGTCGGACAAAAGTAAATAGATAAATAATGGTTTGTAGAGGGGTAGTTCTCTTTTGTCTTTTATGCTAGTCGCAATTTATCCTTTTCTAAAACTACTATTTATTGTGTAGAAAAAATGAATGAAGTCAACTTTGGGTTGAATTTCATTTTCAACTTTTATTTATTTATTTATTGGTCTTATACCACATAAGAGTATAAGACATCTATAGTACTCCACACGTTCCAAATTAAGTTGTACATTTACTTTTCATGCGATCAAAATTTATCTATTTTTTTGTTACTTATTTGATAAAATAATATAATCATATCATCTTTTGTTTCGTAGAGCTTTTGATGTTATTTTTAATTTATAAAGTTTATTTTTTTTAATTCGGTCTCAAGTCTATAATAAATTACATTGAAATAATAAATTGCATTGAAAAAACAATTTCATTCAAATATCTTGTACCAAAACAAGCGATTTAAATTGAGACGAAAGAAATAATTTTTTTCCTATTCTCTTCTACACCATCTCTTGTTTTTTAACATCACATCGTTTTGTCTATCGATGTTTCTCTCGTCATTGTAATTATTCTTTTCATTTTTATCCTTCTATTTTTCTTAAATGTAGGCCACTCATTTTTTCCAAAGACACTGCATGTTTATTTTAATATTTTTTTTTTCAGAAAATTATTTCGTGGACCTAAGGTCTATTCTCATAACAGGACCTTACTGTAGAACAAATTATGGTTTACGAGGAGACATATCTCACTTTTTCAAATTATTTTATTTACAAAAAGGTATGTCGATAAAAAATAAAAATTATATATTAAAAAACTACGTCAAAAGTTTTACAGTATAAAATAAGATGTGACAAGAGTATTTTTATTTTATCAAATACTCAATAAAATCACGTAAATAAACAAAAATTATTGAGAGAAGAAAAAAAAATTATAATCAAATTGGGGATGGAAGAAGTAATATTTTTGTTTTAAAATTTGACATTATATTTAAATAAATTGAATTAAAAAATAATTTAAAACCAAAGTTCATAAAGTGAAATGAAATGTTATTTTACGATAGAGAGAGTATTCTCATGGGGGGGCCGTTAAATTAATTAAGGTTAGCAGAAGCGCCAGCAGCAAGAAAGGGGATGAGCTTCACGCGCGCTCCAATCTCCTCAATCGCCGCCAATCTTTCTTTCTTCCAATCAAACCCGACCCGACACCCATTTTCACGTTTCTTCCTCAGCTTGAATCACCGGCGCAGACACATTTCCGTTTCCGCCATCTCGTGCTCGACGAAGCTTCAAACGCCGCTGTATCTGCGGCCGGCGTCCTTCAGCGCCGCCCTGTCCGATCTGAAAAGATGGCACCTTTGGGCCGAAACCCTAGCTTCTTCCGTGGGCTTTACGTTCCTGGTCCAGGACAACGGCCCGGACTCGGCGCTCCTTCTCAGAGAGCTCAAATGGCTGGTGGAAGACGCGGTTGAGACGCCGGATGCACTGCTCTCCTCCGATTGTCACTCCACTCCGGTGTCGATAAGGGCGTGTTTGGACGATCTGTATTCTCTCTGGAAACAGAGGGTAGAGGAAAGAAGGCCGTTCCAGTATGTGGTTGGGTGTGAGCACTGGAGAGATTTGGTTTTGGGTGTTCAAGAAGGTGTTTTGATACCCAGGCCTGAGACTGAGCTGATTGTGGATTTGGTGGAAGATGCTGTCGAGGAAGATGATCGATTGAGAAATGGGCTCTGGGCTGATTTGGGCACCGGAAGTGGTGCTCTTGCTATTGGGCTCGCTAGGATTTTGGGCCCATCCGGAACCGTTGTTGCCATCGACTTGAGCCCAATTGCCGCTGCAGTCGCCTCTGCCAATGTGCAGAGGTATAACTTGCAGGTTCTTGCTAACAATGTTTAGAGCAGGATTCTTTTCCGCGCACTTTGTTATAAGACTCCGAACTAGTACCTACCCCTAATCCCCACGACTTAACACTGGAAAAACATTGTAGCATATAGGTGAAACATGAGGTAGAGTTGTGGGGGTCCGTGGGTAGGAACCACTTCGGGGTCTGATGGACGTGGGTCCCTCAAATGGTTGGTGTCGTATTTTGACATCTAGGGTGAGTGTCAAAAGAAACTCCACTCTAATGTTCATTGTAAAGTTGCTACCTTTTTTGAAGGGCTTTTAAAAGTTGCAATTCTTGAACAATGAATACAATGGCAAACACCCCTATATGTGTTTACTATGGTTAATGGGTATTTTCCTTATATGTTTATTGTTTATGATAGAGGACAGTGTAGGGGTTTTTCAACTACGGCCTAAGACACTTGGATCAAACTGCACTAAAAGAATGAATTCCCTTATTAACTCATCATTCTTTCTCTAACTTTAAGATGTGGGATACATAACGGTTTATTAAGGTTAATGTGTCTTTTGTCATCCAGAGCAAAGTGAAAGTAAGACAAGGGTCTTGGTTTGAGCCACTCAAGGATGAAGGAAGAGAACTGGATGGGCTTGTGAGCAATCCACCATACATTCCAACCCAACACATTGCAGGTTTACAATCTGAAGTTGCTAAACATGAACCGAAACTGGCGTTGGATGGTGGACCAGATGGTTTAAAAGATCTTTTGCATCTTTGCAAGGGAGCTGCTTCAGTGTTGAAACCGGGCGGTTTCTTTGCTTTCGAGGTAGAGCAGTTTATCTTTAATGTTGATGACATAAAGTCCTACATCAAATACCCAAAGTAGAAATGACTAAAATATAAGAAAATGAGTTCCTCCACCCATTCGCTGATATCAATTACCAGAAAAGCAGATATTACCCCTTGTTTACATTTAGGTTATTACATATCCTTACATTTTTGTTGGTGCAGACGAACGGGGACGAACATAGTAAACTTCTGACTAATTACATTGAAACAGAGACAAAAGGTGTATTCTCTGATGTGAAGATAGTGTCTGATTTTAATGGCGTTCATAGATTCATCACTGGATTCAGAGCTGGATGAACATTCTCTGTTAGTGAAATGTTCCTTAGAGTAGATTCTTGAGGAATGGCATTTTGATTTATGTGCAAAAAATGTCATTGTGATGGGTAATAGATTCACTCCGGTCTCATTTAAAACCACAAAACTCTGCTTCATAAGAGATGCTGCCAAAAAACTCGTATCTCTTACTTATAAGAGTTGTTCTTTCGTGTTTTTAAGTTCACGTGTAAAATATGAACCTTCTCACATATTTTATAGACTGACAATTGGATCTTTTTTGTCTATGGCCCAATTCTTTTACGATATCAATGCATTAAGGTGTATAACATGAGCATGGACCTTAGGACTATGGAAGAATCTACCTACTTTTCTTTTATAATCTGTTTATGTGTGTACTTCAATACTTGCAATGTATTATCTATATACTACCTCCGTCTCACTCTCTTTGTCCACTTTTGACTTTTGGAACTGTTCATCTAAGCATTTTGACTAATCAAGTTCTCTCAATGTGTAAGCCTAAATATAGTCATGTGTGATCTTGTTTGATTTGTCTTAACATATAGATTATTAATATATAATTTCTATAATTTTTTAATATACAAATTACAAGATAAAATGGATTAAAGAAGTGCATTGGATGGTGTGCCAAAAGGTAAGTGGACAAAGAGAGTGGGACGGAGGGAGTATATCCATGTGTAAATTAGGAAGAAGTATCAAGTCGTATCTCTTACTTCATCTGTTCTAAAATACTCTTTTTATTTACCATATTTCGTGTTTCTAATCATCTTTTCATTTCCTCAATTAAAAATCATCTCATTGTTTATTTATTTGGAAATTTTAAACCAATCAAACAATCATCTTCGAATGAAAATTAGTTTTTCTGTTCTTTTTCATCAATTTTCTCAAAGGAAGATTTTTTCTTTTCTTTCTTTTTTTTTTCGTTTGATGGCAAATGAAAGTACAATATATCGACAACAATCTCCGATTAAATGGCGTCCCAAAACATACACTAAGGTTATAATGGCTTCTCTGGGTTGCAATAGTACCTTACACCATCCTCCTAATGATAACGTTGTGCCTATGTCTTATAAAATCCTACTGCAGAAATTACAACACCATCACTGGTTTCATCATCATTATACTTGAAGAACTACTTGATCATCTGGGAATTATTGTTTTTGATCTTCTGCAAAACTTTCTGCACTAGCAAACCAATGAAATGTATGAACTTGGGGAGGCAATATTGGATATTGTGAAGGGGTCAACTCATATCTTCAAACATATCTTCATCTTGATGATACAACTCTTGTTGTGAGTGCTTCACGAAAGGAGAGCCAACTTGCACACTTCCTTCCGCTAGAGATGATCCAACAATCTATACATTCCAAAAACAAGGGTTGTTGGTTTAATCATTCAGAAATCGAAATGAATAATTCGTACGTTGATAGAAGATAATTCCATTGATACCTATTTTTAGGCATAAAAAAAGTATAATATAAATATGATGTATGTGCACAAGTATATACATATGTATGGATACAATATTTTCACAAATCAATAAAAACTAGATGCCTTTTGGGCGACCATGTATTTTATTGTGCATTTGGAAAGCATTTACATATGTACATGACGTGGGCTTGGAAGGGAGCTTCCAAGCCCTACAACGAGAAGACGACGGGTGTGGGGGGTGGGGAGTAGGATTTGGGTTGTTTCCTTTTATAGAGGAAAATTGAATCTTTTCGGTGAAATGTCCCATGTGGAGTTCAAAATTCTGCGGGCCTCAGTGTCCGGTCGGGGTATAATAATACTGATGGATTAAATATTTTACCTAATCCAATATTATTTTAACAGTAAAGTAAGCCCAATTCAGTCCGGCCCAAGATACAAATGAGATAAATTATTCAAGACGGGGCCAGAAATATGAAGACGAAGAATATAATTTGATGAGATATATGAATATTAACTAGGACCCCAAGGATTATTTGGCGGGACCTAGACATAATGCTTTGTCTTCCACTATTTCTTTCATTTTCCTCCTTTAAAAGGAGAGAGTACGAAGGAGTGAGGGGAGACCAATTTTCTACATAAAGAGAGCTCCTGTTACTATTCTTCATTCTTCTTCTTCTTTAAGCTTGGAGCTCCATTAATGGCTCCAAGCTCCTACAATGATGTATATGTAAATTCCCCCGAGATTAATAAAAGTTCCTCCCCTTGGCATGACACCGCCTAAAAAGACCCGTGGTTTTCTCCTGATTTGGATTTCCACGTATAAATACTTTCTCTCCGCTTTATTTATTTATTTATTTATTTTCTGGATTTCGCTATTCGGTGCGGTGCTGATCCGGTACCGAGTTTGTCGGGTCGACGCCCCGAAAAAGCAGTTTCCATCAAATACAAAGAGTAATAATCAGCATTAAGCATATACCTTCTCTAGTTCCTCAAAGACAGGGGTATTTTCTCTGAGGTACTGCAAAGCCTTGTCCCTACCCTGACCTAACCTATGATCACCATAGCTGTACCATGAACCCTTCTTCATCACTATATTCATTGCCTCAGCACAGTCCAGCACGCAACCCTACAGCTCAACCAAAGATTAAGAGTGGGGAGAAATTGAGGTACATTGTAATAGGGTATAGGGATAATACTGTAAATTCACATACCAGCTTGTTCACTCCCTCTCCAAAAGTAATCTCAAACTCGGCTTGCTTGTATGGCCTTGACACCTGTGAGGATTTTCAAAACACAATACATAGAAATGCTTGTAGGACGTTATGAATGGATATTGCCCCTAATAAGTACTCTATATGAGATAAACCTCAGTGTTTTAAGAGCTCGTTTGGGGTGAGTTAAGTCTAATACTTATTCTTAACATGGTATCAAAGCTATGAGGGGTTAGAGTGAGTTAAGCCTAATGCTTATTCTTAATAGACGTAAAATGGAAACCGTGCATAAAACATATGAATGGATGTCGGGAAAAAACATATGATTTAGATGGTTTTGGAATTTGATCTCATGATATTTGCCAATATGATTTTATGCGTGCATTTATAAAGAGAACTAAATTTAGACAATTAATTTCTTTGCGTGAAATTTGCTAATATTACTTGCCTTACTCTTTTGAACTCGTACCCGCACTCTTAATCCAACTTCTTCATCTCTTTTGGCCTTTAAACAAAATAATGGAAGTTTAACACAATTTTGAACAACTATAGATAGGAAGATTAACTCATTTCAAAGGGATGATGTCCTTACAGACTTTATCTTCCCAGCAGGACGGATTTCAAGTCGAACCGAAGCAAAAAACTTCAATGCAATTCCTCCACTAGTCACTTCTGGGTTCCCATAGTATACACCTATCTAATTAAACCAAAAGAAGAATAATATTAGAGTGCAATATAACAATAACTACCCAGTAAAATCCCACAAAATTAGAGTCTAAGAGGAGGGTGTGTGAGTAGATTTTACCCCTACTCAAAAGTCAAAAGTAAAGAAGTTATTTTCAAACGACTCTGGACTCAAACACATATGCATACGTAAAGTAAACAAAGTAGTACACACAAAATAAGAGCACAAGGACATGAAGCATACATGCAAACACTACCAACTAGTCCCACAGTTCAGAAAGCACACACGCACAAGCTACAAACTATGGTAAAGATGCACCAGCACAAACTAAGAAACTACAAACTAAGACCCAAAGGTCTACCCAACTATTCTAATCCTAGATCTCTTTACGTTCCTATCTAAAGGTCATATCCTTAGTAATATCCTGAAGTTGTAAGCCCAATCTAATGGCATCCTTCCAACTCTTCTTAATTATACTCTGCCCCTTAGTATGTCCACTACACAAACCCCTAGGATGACTGTACGCATTAGATCTTTTTACATGCCCAATGGCCTCAACCTAGCTTCCCGTAGCTTATCCTCCACATGTAGCTAGAGTCTACAATGTAAAGGGTCGAAAAAGGACATGTTCATGCATGGACTGAATCATAATAAGTATGGTACATTTGTACCTTATACCGTATTTGATTCAGAAAAATTAGCGTACAACCAGCCTTTGAAGCATTGCCTGACATCTTACGCAAAGCTTGACTCATCAGACGTGCTTGCAACCCCATTTGCTGCATTCCAATCTCCCCCTGTGCAAAGTACACAAACATTACACACCACGTAAATGTCAAGACCAGAAGACATTTCTTGAGGCCATGTTTGGAAAGCGAGAAATGGTAAGAGAATAAAAAATGCCAAGGAAAATTGGTTTTAATTTTTTATTTTAACTAGGAAAATACGAAAGAAACAAGCTTGATAATAAATGTATATAAATAAAATGAGTTTGAACAAATATCTAAAATTAATTTATAACCATTTTTTTAGTTTTCACCAAACTTTCTTTACATCCTATTTTCTTTCTCTAGCACTTTTCCCAGTTTCAAACAACCCGTAACAGTTTCTTGAAATTGAAAATTTTAAGAATGTAAAATACTTCAATCTCAGCACGTGGAGTGAGGGCTGAGACAGAATCTATGCATATGAGATCCACAGCACCTGATCTACACATGCGATCTGCAACTGAAACAAAATAGTTTATAAGTAAACTAAACACAATGTAACACTATATGTTGACATGACCACTATTGCCAAAAGATTGGAAGAGGAGAGGGTAGTATTACTCTCAAGAGCCATCTCTCCATTATCCGGTTGGCACACGATTAAATTCTCAACGTCAACACCCAATGCTTTGGAGTATGTTGGATCAAATGCATGCTCAGCATCAACAAGCATTGCATTGCCTCCTAGCTTCTGCATATATAACACTAAAAAAGTTAAAATCTTTGCGGCACAGTAGATTATATTCACCTTTATTCATAATTTCATAATCTTCTGTGGCTTTTAAACCAAAAAAATCTTCATCACCGTGTTGGGAGGGGCCTCATGGAAACAACCTCTCTACTTCCAAGTAGGGGTAAGGTCTGTGTACACTCACCCTCAGGCCCTATTTTTGTGGGATTTTACTAGGTTGTTGTTGTTGTAAATTTTCATCACCCCCATCCCCTCACCCAAATTCAAACGTCCACCCAGAAGGATAAACAGTGTATGTGGAGACACTCCATAGTATATGAAAGAAAATTATTATGGGTGAAACTTTCGGGGCACATCTAAAATTACATTTTACGACGGCTTTACTATCTTATCCTCATGGTAAGTTTACACGGCGCATAAAACCACAGATATGTATCATTAGCCTTACTGCATGGAATAAAACGAAACACATACTGGACCTGCACTTCTGCAATAGCATGGAGGGCTAAGGTGGTCTTTCCACTGCTTTCTGGTCCATATATCTGAAATAATTATAAAAATGGAACCCTTAAATGACATTTTATTGTCCGCTACATGCAATGATGCTTTAGGTGCCTGTGGATGAAAAATTGACAGGTATTGAAAGATAAACCTCAACAATTCTCCCTTTGGGAAGGCCACCGCCTAAAGCAAAGTCCAAAGTCAGAATGCCGCTAGGGAAAGTTTCTCTGCACAAAGAAAAGATAGATAAACAACAATAAAAAAAGGGAAAGTAAAAGCATATAGCTTTGGGGAAGAGTGCTCAACAAAATGTACAGAATACAATTATATTCCAATTTACTTCTTGTAGCATCATCTTGGCAACTGCAGTGGTTAATTGACTATTTTTTCTTGGGTGGTAATTTTTTGAAATATACGGAGTACAATATACCATTTTGTGATTGTTTCAACTACGCAAAACGCCTAAACCCCAGAAGAGCAAATATTGGACCTTTAATATACTTGCTACACTTACTACCCAAAACTTCATAGATAAGAAGCAATGCACGTCTAATATGCCATTTTAATTTAGTCCCTTATTCAACTTGAGCTAAAACCTTGTCGACTCTAAGCTGAACCGTTTTCGGATTGCTTGATGTATTCTATTCACACAGAGCAAATGTGTCAAAATAGCCAACAGAAAGGATAACACATACACAAGAGCTCCGCCGGCACTTCCCAATCTTGTAACACTTCCTTTGCCAAAGGAACTGTTTATATCACTCATTGCTGCTTCCAGTGCTTTTTGCTAAATCAATTCTTGAAACACAGAACAGTCAGCAAATGCAAAGAACACAAAAAAACACTGAAACATAACAAGTGCACACACAAATTAAAAGAACCAAAGGGTTTCATAATACAGTGTAATTGAACAGACCCGGTCAATGAAACGAGGGTCAGAATCGGATTGGAGAAGTCCATTTACTTTAGCACCGAATTCCGAGCGAACCCTAATGCCCTGTTTGGCGGAGAACTTGGGTCGCAGAGAAGAGAGCTGCCGGAGGCGCTGGAATGAATACGAAAAGCTCTGGCGCTGACAGTAATAGATTTTGGCGGGAAAGTAATGGGAATGGGACGCTAGCTGTGAAGCTGAATTCATTTTCTGCAATTTATCAACAATGGCGGGTCGTGGGGGACGGTGAGGAAGACGACTAGAAGTTAGAGAGAGAGATTGCTGGTGGGATTTGGATTTTGGAGAGTGCGTATGGTGGGCCGCATAACCGAAGAAGTAAGCATCAAGCCCAATAAAATTACAAATCTTTTGCTGATGGCCCAATAACAGTCATGGTATTCGGGCTATAGATCCATTGTCATTCCTATGTATGTATATGAACGGAGACAAATTGCGTTTATTCGGGTCCTGTTTGGGACTATCGTGTAGATAATTTTTTAACTATGAAAATGTAAACAGTAAGGCTCCGTTTGGTATACGAAATGAAATTATAGAGTTATAATTAGGAACAACAATTTTAGTTTTGCTGTTTGGTAGCATAAAAAATATGGATTTGGAATTGGCATTGCAAAAATGAATTGGAATCGAAAAATTCAGTTCCATTCAAATCAATCTCATAAAATTTTAATTCCAATTCTGTCAATTTTACATACCAAATGGACCCTAAAGAGTTTGATAACATTTCAAAACGTTTGAACTTTGAACAAATGGATAAAATACTCCCTTCATGGGAATTTAATCTTTCTTTCGAATTTAATCTGCTCATTTCTCAAATGAATATGCATTTAGATAGAAATACCCCTCCTTTATTAAACAACTCACATACTTTCATTATTTAAGTAAAAGTATTTTGTAGTTAGCCAATTTTATATTGAACTTTCATTAAAAAAAAATAAGGAGTAAGAAAGAAATCAAAATAAAAAGATTGAATTGGGATAAAGGGAAAAAAATAGCTAAAAAAAAAAGTTGAAATAACAATGATAATTGATAATCAATCATGAATTGTGTTAAAATGGGACAAAAAGTATGTGGGCTAAGCTGAGCCTACGGACCGTAACCCAAGACCAAGACCCACCCAGAGAAACACACAAATCCCGACCCTATAGTCACATCAGCTGGGCGGCCATTCATTCACTGTGGATGCTAAATCTAACCGTAAAAGTGTTTAGGTGGGAGGAAGCTAAGGAACTAGCTTGGGTGCTGGATTAGCTTTCTTTGAATTTAGGAAAATGTCTCCCAAACACCCTTTAGGATACACCAAATCTACATCAAATCAAAAATAATCACATCAAATGTTTAATGTTTATACAAGCACAAATATTAAGTGTCTGTATTCATTTTCACATTGGTACCGAGTATATGTTTAGTGTATCCCAAATGGGGTGAATTCTATAGCACTCCTTGAATTTATACGTCTTTTGTTTCGTACTCCGTAATAGGCTAGAATAAAGTGTTTTTGTAAATTCCTTTTCCATAAAATCTTTGACGTAATTTTCTAATACTCTATTTGTAAGTTACGGAGTACAATTTATTTGTGTATCATCATATGAATAAAATGATTTGATAAAATACGGAGTTTTATCTCGTAACTCAAACATTAGTATTCTCCCCCCATCGTGAATAATCTTCATATTTGACTTTTCAGTGTCTTTAATGTAAGATTTTGATCATTAATATTTATATTTATACATGGATATACCCTATGAACATTTAATATTTCAAAACTACATTTCGTAAGGAAACTATTGATATTATATTTAAATCGAAGCTTGATGTGAATCTTGAGACTATGTAAACATCACTCTTTAATTAGTATAGGCTAAATGCTTAGTTTGATTCAAATGGATATTCCTACTCTCCTTTTTTAAATAAAAATATCCCTTCTTTTTTCTTTCTATAACGTCAAAAAAAACTCTTCTTAAATTCGCAGTACTTTTTACTCACTCCGTTATAAAATAAACTTCCCAGTTTGACTTTTGTATTCAAACTTTTTAAACTTTGACCATATACTACGAAAGAGATATATTGAATTTTCATATAAATTTATTAGCAATAGATTTATTTTGAAATATAGTTTTGAAATATACTCCTTCCGTCCACAAATAAACTTTATGTTCACTATTCACATGGTCAAACTTTATTCATTTTGTTGGCCTATTTTTGTCACCCATTTGATAAAATAATATAGTAATATCACCTCTAGTTTTGTAGATCTTTTGATATAGTTTTTTAATATGTAATTTTTATTTTTCAATTCTACATCATTTTTCATATAAAATGATTTAAAAATAATTTCAGTCAAACATCGTAACGCGCAATGTAAAGTTTATTTGTGGACGGAGTGAGTATGATTTTTATAAAACATATTTATATAAAAATTGAGATATTGATAATCAAATTATCGTATTGAAGACCGTGAAAAATCTGAAAGTTAATTTTAGGACGGAGGGTCTACCTAATAAATCTAAACTGCACATTTTTATTGATTTCTTAATTTTGATATTAATGACACCTGGCACATGAAAAGCATTCCATATCTCTTTTTTTTCCCTTTTTTTCTGCCATTGACAGCTAAGTGTCTTCAGAGAGAAATTCAGCAGCTGCCCAACTCCTTTGCCCCCGCCCCCCTTCAACAAATTTCTCTCTTTTTTTTCTCTCACTAAATTTGGGAAAGAATTTCTTCCTTTTCAGTACCAATAACTAATTAAATTCAAGATAATGGAAGAATATAAATATTTTCTTATTGCATTTCATGAGTTGGTCTATTCAAAATTCAATTTAAAGATCGAGTTTGCTTTGTTATTGTATATTTACTATTTTAAAAGGTTGAATTTTTTTATTTACTTGCATTTATAAGGTTTAGTTATTACTCCCTCCGTCCCACTGTTTTTGTCCACTTACCTTTTGGCACACCATCCAATGCACTTCTTTAATCCATTTTATCTTGTAATTTGTATATTAAAAAATTATAGAAATTATATATTAATAATCTATATGTTAAGACAAATCAAACAAGATCACACATGACTATATTTAGGCTTACACATTGAGAGAATTTGATGAGTCAAAGTGCGTAGATGAACAGTTCCAAAAGTCAAAAGTGGACAAAGACACTGAGACGGATGTAGTAGTTACTTTCTTATTGTATCATTAAGAATGGTGTATTATGGAGCCAATTTTTCTTTACAAAAAATTTGATTTAGATGGTTGATAGAACATTACTCTACAACGACCAAAAAAACTACTATTTTATTGCTTTATCGAGTTAGTGTTGTTCCAATTATCTAATACTCATAAATTCTTTAAAATTGAAAAAAACGAAAAAATTGAAATAAAAATAGTATAAAACCGAAATAAATAACCAATGCTTAACATATTTTTGGAGCAGAGTTCAACGGAATCGAACTGCTAACTTACTTTCATTTTTGCCTTTGATTTAGGTGAAAATTGATTTGCAAAAATCAAACCCATCCCTAAGTATTGATTTGCAAAAATCAACCGAATCGAACTGCTAACACTGAGAAGTTACTATACTTGTAGAACCTCTAGAAGTTACTATCTCAAGTGCTATCTAGACCCTTTATCAATCACTACGTGATTATATTTCAATTTACATATTTTCGATAACCGTCTCGTCAGTTCTGGTGAAACCCTTGCAAATGAGACTTATTCTTTTCTTTTTAAAAATTACTCCCTCCGTCCTAAAACTTTCTTCTCAGAGCGCTATTCCAACTTCACGGGAATTTATATTTATTTGTGTTTTTTCATGGCCTATATGATAAAATAAAATATTCTTGTCACCACTTGTTTTGCTGAACTTTTGATGTAGTTTTTAAATATGTATGTTTTATTTTTTATTTCTATACCAATATTTAAATAAAATAGATTGAAAAAACTTGAGATTTTTCTTCGTTTAACGCAACGAGAAGAAAGTTTTAGGACGGAAGGAGTATAAAATGACAATAGACACATGGCCATCACCACGTCCCCCCATCGGATAAGGACAAAGTGAAGGAAGAATAGCTATAGCTACTCTGCCCGTGCACACACATAATAACAAGGACCATGCTAGGGTGCCACCACATGGGTGCTATTATGGGTGCATCAATGCTTCGCACAGACGATAATTGTCTGTGCGACACAGACAATTATCGTCTGTGTTTGTCTGTACGAAGCATGAGTGCACCCATGGTAGCACCCATGCAGTGGCACTCTAGCATTTTCCTAATAACAACTCATATTCCCTCTCTTTTTTTCATTCAAACATTGTGATGGACTCGATTATAATTAATGTCTGTTCATATTTTTTCAATCTAATAACGTACAAATAGCCCATGACTCAAACCTAGGTGAAATAAACTTCTCCATAAATCACGGGGTGTGAATTTCATACCACTCAAACGAGAAGAGAAGTTGGAATGAAAAATTGTGTAGGAACATGAGAAAAAGAAGTTATTTTGGGGGTTGAAAGGAGGATCTTTTATTGCCGGTTCTTCTTTTATTTTTTTACCCTTCCGTGGAGTTAACAGTAATACAGTTCTACTCTCAAATATACAGTGTGTATTTAATTTATTTGTCAATAATAAATTAAAGAAGAGGGGGGGGGGGGGGGGGGTAGGAAAGTACTTACTTGCAGAGTGCAGGGGGCAATAATAACCTACCTCAAACTACTCGGGGTTACATGGTCAGTAAAATTGGAAAGAGAGATGCTATTCGTAGACATGTCTCTCCATTAAAATTGTTCTTGTTTTCATTAATTAGAGAAATAAGAAATGTACTCCCTCCGTCCCATGAAACATGAGATATTTTGCTTTTTGAAGAGATTTAAGAAAGTATATTTTGGTATTGAATTTTCAAAAATGTCTTTTGATGTGATGGTAAAAGTAGGTTTTGATGGGTAGATTATTAGTAAAAAGATATGATGTGATAGGTAGGGTATGAAAAAGTAAAGGGTAAAAGTGACTTTTTAATAGAAATGAGAAGTGCTTTATGGAACGGATGAAAAAAGAAAGGAAAAATGTTTTATGAGACAGAGGGAGTATATTTATAATTAATTTTCTAATTTTGTTCTTGATGTGATAATTAAAAGTATGATGCGATTCATAGATTATTAGTGAAAAAGAGAATTAGGTACGAAAAACTAAAACTAAAAGTAATTTTTTAATAGAAAGTGAAAATATTCCGATGAAAAAGAAAAACTGAAAGAGAGAAGATTTTGGTAAATGGTGGGAGTATAAATAATTTTGGTGTAATAAATAAAACGACAAACTCTATAAAATCCTACATAACTAGGATTCAAGATTATGTTTATATACATAGAGTTTACCCCTACAAATTAGTGGAGAATACATAAACAATGAACCATTATGATTACTTGTGTACCAACAAAGCATCTATCTTTAATTTGTTTCAAGGGTGGGGTGCAATTTGTAAGAACCCAAAACAATTAATGTTACTCCATTAGAGTGAAGCTGCATTTTAAGAAGAAAAAAAACTAAGAGAACTCTATCTTACTTACACCTAAGTGTCTCACACAGACAGACACACAGAGAGTGAGGCACTATCGTGTCAAAAATAATGTAAAAAATGAGATTCCTTAACATGATTCTTCGGAGAAATTTATCTCTAATAAATAGGACTTGTTTGGATGAGAATCGAAAATGAGAGGAAAAAAAATTAAAAGGATCGAAAATGAGAGTAAAAAAAGGAGAGAATAAAAATAAAATAATTATTGTTAGATGAGTGAGAAATGAAAGGAAAAGTAAGAGAAAGGAAAACTTGAATGTGTCAATGGGCAAATATAAAGAGAAAAGAGTAATTATGACACATTAACTTCTCTCCTATCCCTTCATTTTCTCACCATCTAGAGAAAATTTTCTTCCTTCCCACTTAGCCTTTTTCTCTTCCCCTTTTCAATCCAAAAGGAGAGAATTTGGACCAAATTCTCTCCATTCAAAAACAGGGTTAACATGGAAGATTCTCCCTATAATACTCCCTTTCTCATGCCAAAGGGCATATGAGGTTTTTGTGGAGATAAAAAAAATTAAATGTGATTGAAAAGATAAAAAAGAGTGTAAAGTGATTGAAAAAGTAAGCAAAAAAATGTGTAAAAGTAATAAAAAAGGAAAAAGTTTAAATTAATGGTAAAACATAGAAAAAAATATCAAAATAAAAACTACATATGTTTATTCCAAAATAAGAATTATAATGTAAATGATGTCTAATATGTCCCTCTTATTTTTAAACTTATATTTTAGGGATAAAAATATGCCACTCTTTTAGTGTCACACTATAAACTTATGTTTTAGTGATAAAAATATGTGTTACTCTTATTTTAATGATAAAGACTATGCTACTATATAAAAGTATTTGAAAAGATGAAAAAATGATCGAAAAGTAATGGTGTTATATCAAAGTTAGAAGTGTCATGAGACCTCTGTTAGCTTATTCGCGTATAATACGCGTATTATACACCCGTACGTATGATACACGTATTATACTCCGAATACGAATTTGTAATGGGACGAACGTATAGTATTTTTGGTCCCAAATGTATTTACGAATTTTATACGTATTATATTACAAAATCATTGGGATCATATTCAGATGAGATCAAATAAATTGATTGTCTTTCTGCAAATACAAATCTTTAAAATTTGGCAACTCAATTATTATAAAAGTGTTAAAAGTCGGATCGTAGTTTAAGTCATCCATCAATATCTTTTGTTAATAAAATGTCACCCACACTCTACCGGTCTCTTCGATTTCGTCCAGCTAAAAGTCCAACATTGCATCTGCACTAGCGAATAGTAGACAACAACATTTTCTCTGTTTGTTTAGATTTTGAAAATGTGGTCAATTTTTTGTATTTAGTTCTTAAGATTAAATATTTATCCATGTTCAAAAATACAAATTTGATTTTATTTGTATGCTCTAAATTTAAAAAATCTAAGTTCGTTACATATTTTTGTATTCTAAAAATAAAAAATATAGACTAAATTTAATTTTACTCAACTTTAAATTGTGTAAAGCATTATTTAGTAAGTTCATATTTAAATTATAAAGAGACTTAAATCTTTTTTTTAAATTCATGGCAAACATTTAATCAATTTTGTAAAACATAAATTGTCTAATAATATAATTTTTGTCATGTCTTAAATGCTTTATTCATATCTAAATGTTGGCTTCATTTTTCAGAATGTGTTCTTACTTTGAATATATTTTTTGGAAGTACAGAATAATAATTAGATTGAAAAATCTCGTTTGGGTACACATGGAAAAGATGAATAAACAATAAATCGCGGTGTTGCTTAAATTTTTAAAACTTTATAATGTATTTGTATTCAATTTCAAAGTTTAAAATGTGTTTCTTATTAAAAATATATGCATTCATTATAAGCCGTATATTTGAAATATCAAACGTATAATATGCGAACGTATCCATATACGTACTCCGAACGTATAAAATGTATAATAAGACATATTTTTAAAAAGTGGTCCGTATTATACACGAACGTACAAATAGACATATTATACCCGCATCCGAATAAGCTAACAGAGCATGAGACAACCAAAAGAAAGTGTCTGTATTTTCGCAAACAGGTCAAGAGTTCGGAGCTGATTGTTCGATCAATTCCGAGAGGTCCTAAAGAATACTCCCTCCGTCCACAAATAAACGTTCCGTTCACTATTCACAAGGTCAAACTTTATTCACTTTGTTGGCCTATTTTCGTCACTCATTTGATGAAATAATATAGTCATGTCACCTCTAGTTTTGTAGATCTTTTGATATAGTTTTCTAATATGTAATTTTTATTTTTAAAGCTTATACCATTTTTTCATATAAAATGATTTAAAAATAACTTCAGTCAAACATCGTAACGCGTAACGAAAAGTTTACTTATGGACAAAGGGAGTAGAATTTTCTTTTTTTTTAATGCATCAAAGAGGTCTTACACTCATTTAGTTTGTGACATGAAATGCAACTAGTATTCCAACTCACACAAGAAAACGCATAGGTTGAAAAAAAACAAAAAAAAAATCAAGTGGGAGCTTAGGAGCAGAGTGATGAGCAAAGTTGACAGGCCCGAAAAGAAAAGAAAATGCGTAACCCCACCACCCAATAATTGATGAAACAAATTAAATACTGCACCGAGCGGGGGGGAAATGTAACACAATTATTTAAATGAGATGTTAATAAGAACAAAGTACATACAAACAAGCAAATGCATGTCATGTTCCCCTACAGTCTCTCCCCCCCGCTTCCTCCTCACCACCTCCCCCCCCAGCGCGTCTTCCCCAACCCTCACCTCCTCCCCCACATAATAATAAAAGGATGAGCTTCATTCCCGAGAATGATCCAGTCGAACAGTCACTGAGATTAGATAAATTGGACTTTGATATAAGAGAACAAATAATCTAATCTGTAGGGCCCTATGAAACCAGCCCAACAATCATCTAATCCGACAAATATGAAGATTAAGATGTGTTCTTGATATATATGCAATGGTTTCATACCATACCACACAAATTGGGACATTATTCATTGTTATGATCAGGAGTTATGAACCCAAATATTAACAAGTCTGGCTTCCCAATTGGAGGCCAAAGTTAATTGATGCAATTGCAACCCATCATCTTTTCAGAAGAAAAAAAAGTTGGGTGGGTGGGGGAGGAAGAAAATCAGAGATTCTCATGACTTTCTGGTGGAAAAAAGAAAAGGGCAAAGAAAAGAGCAATCATATCATCATGGCTCACAAATAACCAACGGAAAATGAACATTAATCAGAGGTTCACTTCAACAGTTCAATCTGGTCCGAATAACAGACCACCAAAACTAACTATTTACACATTCTCTCATGCCAATTCTTGATTGAAAATTTTAAAAATTTAACAAAAAAAAAATGAAAAGAAATTAATCAGAAGGAAAAAGATTCAAACACCCAACACAACACTCACTCGGCATCTAGTCTAATCTAGGAGTTAATTAATCAATCAAAAGAAAGCAAAATGGAATTGAGAGAATTGTTTTCGACTGGGGAAAAAGTTGAGATTGGATTACCAAAATCATTCCTTGATGCGATCCGTTCGGTGGTGTTTGGAGATGCTATGGTGAGATTTACTCCCCCCGGAGGAGCCATTTCCGACGCTGGAGCTGCCGGATTCCTTTCTCGGTTGAGAAGATGATGAGAATAAAGGGAACCCGAAGACGCCGGATTTGGATGATCCCCTCAGTGAACAGACTGGGACGTTGAGGACCGGAGTGACGCGGACGTTGGCTGAATACGACCGCTCCATTCCTCTCAGCTTGTACCTTGGGCCGCCATTGAAGCTGCTTGGACTGCTCGAGCTTCTCTCCAGGCTGTGGAAGACTATCTTCCCCGACGAGTTCATGCGTGGACTGTCCACAGAGACTCCACGCGCTGCTGTCGTGGCTGCATCTGGTGCTCTCCGCATTGGGCTCCGGCCCATTCGCGTGGCCGTGGATGCGGGGTTCTCCGACGACGACGCCCTCGGCCTCACCGCTCGAACTCGAGGAGGATTGATATTTTGACTTGCATTGCGAGCGTGGCCGTTCGGTTTCTCGGAATCGAGGGAGAGGCGAGGGAGGTCGTCGTGCTCGTGGCCGGAAGAGGAGGACGAGAGGGATAGCCTGGAAGAGACAGACAAGGACTCGTTGTCGGAGTCCCTTAGCAGGGGAAGGGCGAGGGAGGCGTCAATAGACGAGTTCATGGATTTCGAAGTGCGATTCAGGAAGCTTTTCAGAGTTTTATGGCCGCTATTGTTCAGCAACGAGGAAGACGACGCCAATTTCTGATTGTCCGACCTCGTGTTGCTGTTCTGGTAGAGCTTCTTCAACCCTAGAAGCTCCTTCCACCTGCTGGAACATCTCGGCGCCTTGGGAGAGAACAGGTAAGGATCCGTACCGGAAATCTCGTTTCTGATCCGCAGCTTGGGCGTATCCGGAGATCTAACCTCCACGGACGCAGCCGCGGAGGCGGAGGCCGCCGCCGCCGGCCGAATCATCGACAGATGTAGCGGCATCAGCTTTCCGTCATAGAACAGCTCGTCCGCCGGCAGCATTATGACCGGATCGTCGAGGCGGAACTCAAAATCTCCAACATCCTTCCCGGAAAGCTCCGGATCTGAGTCCTCCTCCTCCTCCTTAGCGTCTCCAAAGTTCTCCTGCCGCTGGGACTGACGCCTCGTCCCGGCTGTACCATCCGCCTCGTCGGGGAAGTCCCGACTGTAGGAAGCTCTCGGGCTGAGCCAGCCATAGGAAGGATACTTGGCCGGAGCGCAGTCCAGAAACGAGTCCGGCGACATTCCGACGGGGTTCACGCAGGCAGACGCCATGTCCAACGCACATTCAACGACTTCTTTCCTCTCAGAGAGCGCAAAACAAGGGAATGAGTTGAAAGGGAATCTAGGTGACCTTAGAAAATGAAGGCGTCCAGATATTTATCCTCCGTAAAAGAAAAAAAAAACTTTATCCAAAATAATGGAGTATTTCCATTTATTCTCATCACTCATCTTCAATAGTTGTTCATTTTCACAATTTCTAGTAAATTATTTTAAAATTTTAACTTATATTTTTACTTATAAATAAATAAAATAGGATTCAAAAAATAGCATAAAATAAAATAATATTTTTAAAAGATCCTAGTAAATAAATATAAAAAAATTATTTTATATCAATATCAAATATTTTATTTATTTAATTTCAAATCAAAATTTATGAATTTACGAGGAATAAGTTTTTCTACGAGTATGATACATTTTTTATTCTTCAACCACTTTCTTTAATTTCTGCCTATTTCAATGAATGACGTTTGGTTAAAAAAAATTCTATCCAAATCATTTAAAAATTAATACTACATTTAAAAATAAGAATTGAATTTAACTTACATGGTCTCAAGATTTATATTTAAATGTAGATTTTCTCATACTTTTTATGAATTTGCTTGTGAATATTTTTTTTCTAAAAAAGGCCCATTTCTTTAATATTACAAATGCATTACGGTCCATAAAATGAGCATGAACCTTAACTCTACGGAAGAATTTGTTACATTCATTGAAAACTGTACAAAACAAATGATAACTTGAGTAATTAAATTTTTTTAACAAACAATTAAAAATGTAAAAAGAAAGAATATCTACCTCTCCGTTCCGGTTAAATTTGAAGAGTTTAATTTTATCTTCCTCAGGAAAAATTTTCAAAAGTAAAGCTGAGTAAAAAAATTGTGGGTAACATGTATTTTAATTTATTGGGGAAAGTGAGGAATTGTGACAAAAATGGAGACAATTCCAAAGAAAATTATGTTGATTAATTCCAAAGAAAATATATAAAATTATGTGAAAGAATATACTTCCTTCATCTCAAAATAAAAGAGAAAATTTTGATTATTATGTTTGATAAAAATTACTTTTGATTCAATTTATCTCAAAATTTGTTTATAAAAAATTTATATATAAAACTTTTACCAAAAGATTTATAAAATAAAAGAAAACATTGGTATATTATTATATCAATTGAGTAACAAAAGGTGATAAAGAAAATAAATACGTACTGATATTTTTCATGTAAATAGCGCCTTTAGGAGGAACAAGCGAGTAAAATTCTTTTTAGGTTGAGAGGTGCGGGAACGATAGGGGAACACCGCCGCCCTCTAGACGAGAACGAGAAAAGCAGGATCCCCTCCACGTTTTTACTGCCGCCCTCTAACGGTCATATTTTTTTGTTGTTGAAAGTAACAGTTGGGAATAAAAAATAAAATTCAAAAATTTTTACTATTTAAACAAAGCAGTCAAGCGGGGATGTTATTTTTATTATATATAGTTATTGTTTCTCCTTAAAAAAATATGGAGTATTGTTTTACTCATTTTTATTAGATTTCTTAGGCGTACTATTATTGTATTTCTTATTTAAATTTTAATAAAATGTTTAATTATTTTGAGTTTAATAAAATAATTTTTAAGTAAATTTCTATTCTTTTTATTTGTTTTATAGGTGTTAAAAATAATATTAAAATTGAATGAGAAATGAAAAAGGAAAACAGAAAATGACGTTGTGTGAGTTGGTAGAAACTAGAAGGGGAAAAGGAGAATGACACACCTGATTGCCTTCGAAAGAAAGAAAGAAGAAAAAATAATGTATAAGAAAATTGCTACAATCACAAACAAAATACAAAAAAATTACAAAGTAAATAAATTTATCATTTTTGATTAAAAAAATTCGTTTTTAATTATTAAAAAATTTCTTTTTTTAAAAAAATATACTCCATCCGTCCCAAATTATTTGCAACGTTTGCTTTTTCAGCAGTCGCGGGAACTTTTATTTATTTTTATATTTTCATTGGTTATTTGATAAAATAAAATATTTTTGACACCTCTTATTTCAAACAACTTTTCATGTAGTTTTTTGATATGTAAATTTTATTTTTTATTTCCATACCAATATGTAAATAAATTGAAAAAAATTAATATTTTGCCTCGAAAATACAAATGTGGCAAATATTTAGGGACGGAGGAAGTACTCCGTAATACTCCGTATTTAATTATATAAAGTAATTTTCAATTTAAAAATAAAAGTTTTATGACAATTTTATTGTGATTGACAGGTTTAAGACATGAGGGTGCAATATCACGGCGAGTTGAGTAGCTATGATTAACGGAGTCATAGATGGGGGCAACGGCACATGGGCCCCCCCTACTTTTCGCGAATTAAATTTCGACGCGTGGAGTCTTGGTCAAGGCGATGTGACTAGGATAATACGTACATTCTTTGGCGTTTTTAATTTATAATTTGTGGGTGATAAATATAATAATGAGACGATAAGACCGGAAATTAAAAACTTAAAAAAAAAATCTAAAAAAATGTTGGGCCGGAGGTGGCAACTTGCTACGTGGCAGGCTAATGGAACTCCGTACTGCGTCCTTTTCCACCTTCATACCAATCTACTTTTCACTGCTTACATTTTTCGGCTTTTAATAATTGTATTTTTCGCAGCTTTAAAATAAAAATAACTTTAACAAAGTTTTGGAGTAGAAAAATCTGATATGCCCTACTAGCAGTATTTGACTATTATTTGTTCAAGAGAATCATATCCAAACAAAAAAAAAATGAAATTTTGTTATATTTAATATTTTAGTGAAAAAAGGTGCTAAAAATGTGCATATTGCATAAAAAAACATTGTTGTTTGATTTCAGGAATTTAAAAAAAGTAATGAAAAATAAGAAAAAGGATGGTGCATTTCTAAGCCACATTTCTTTCACAAATAAAAAATAAGTAAAGTGGTCACCCCAAAGGCGACACATCTCGTCGGTGCGATGCCGCTGTGGTCACGCCACCATACAACATGATCTTACATTCTTTGATTTCACTACATAATTTTACAGTATCACACAATTGGGTACGTGTCTAGAAATTCAAATACATAAAAAATACAAGTGGTCACCACAAAGGCGACACATCTCAGCGGCATCGCTGTGGTCACGCCACCATACCACATGGTTTTATATTCTCCCATTTCACTACAAAATTTTACTATATAAGAGTCAGCAGTTGGGTACGTGTAGAAATTCAAATACATATCCTCAGGGTCTGTCTGGTATACAGAATTGATGGAATTGAAATTGAATTGAAATTCAATGAGATTCAATTCCATAAAATTGAATTCTGCTAATTCCAATTCATTTTTTGTACTATCAATTCCAAATCCACATAATTTTTGTACTACCAAACACCAGAATTGAAATTGAAGTCCCCAATTCCAATTCAATGGTTTGAATTTCGTGCACCAAACGGGCCTCAAAGATTCTGATTTAAAAACCAAAACATAAGAATCTTGGCAATGTTTATACTTTACTAGTCGTTGTTTCATTCGTCAAATCTTTTATCATATGACCGTATTACTAATAAGAAACCAAAGATTTCTCTTCTTTCCTCTTTGCTATGACCGTTTTGTCCTACAATTCTTCATGTTTGAAACTATGAACCTTGTGACTTCTGGTTTAACAATAGACAAACTCCATGCATACACACACACACACACAAAAGATGTATTCCATGTGTCCTAGATTTTGAGATACTATGTCGCCATGTCCATGTCTATGTTTATGTCATGTGTCATATATGGTGAAGGAAGTGCCACATGTTTGTTGTTCAAAGGGGAATGGCAATAATTTTGGAATGGAC
This sequence comes from Cuscuta australis, assembly GCA_003260385.1. Lineage (NCBI taxonomy): Eukaryota > Viridiplantae > Streptophyta > Magnoliopsida > Solanales > Convolvulaceae > Cuscuta > Cuscuta australis. The sequence continues at coordinate 3,845,639 of NQVE01000192.1, forward strand.
AAAATAAAAGGTGTCTCAATTTATTTTTTGAGGGAAAAGATCATATCCCCCCCCCTTGGTGTCCCAAGCTTAAAAAATTAAATGAAAATCATGCTTAATTTTCATGAAAAAAATTAAAGGGTTTTAATTTTTGTGGTGTAGTTGATAAGAATAAAAATGAAATACCTAGTAGTATAACAAGTAAAAGACGAATACAAAAAAAAATTGCACTCTTGAAAAAAGACAACCATCAAAAGGCATGGGTAATAATGTCCATACAAATTGACAGAATATTTATTCCAAAATGTGGGAAATGAAATATATCTTTTTCCCATTCCAAGGATAATTTTCTGATGTATGTATACCAATCATGTGAGTATTTCAAGGAATAAACATTCATGCATTATCATTAATCATACATGTTGGGTAGTATTGTCACCTAGACAAATGATGTCTTAGGCGCTTGTGTGTAATCTAATTAATTCACTCGACTTATTGAGGCAATAAATGAAATACTTCATCCTCTCTAGTTTATACTCCCTCCGTCCAACAATAAAGTTCTCGTTTACTATTCACATGGTCAAATTTTATTCACTTTGTTGGCCTATTTTTGTGTCTTATTTGATAAAATAATATAGTCATGTCACCTCTAGTTATGTAGATCTTTTCATGTAGTTTTTAAATATGTAATTTTTATTTTTTTATTCCATACCATATTTCATTTAAAATGATTTAAAAATAATTTCAGTCAAACATCGTAACGCGCAATGAGAACTTTATTTATGGACAGAGGGAGTACAAGTTTTTTTTCAATATGATTATAAAGAGGTATAAAAAATTAAAACCGTGTAGCAAAATATCCCACGATTTTTGGACACATTTTAATGGCATAATATAACACCTAGATCCTATTGTGCTCCGTTAGACCCTGACATCCTAACCCTTCTCACAAACTCAACCTCCCCCCCCACCGCTTAAAATGTAGGGGAGGGGTGATGGTGGTGGTTTGTGGGATGGGTTAGGAAGAAATGTTGGGATGGAGGGGCAATGGGGGTGTTAATTTGTGGGTGGGTTAGGAGAGTAAGGACCGAACCTAATATCACAGGAGCGGCACCATAGGGTCTTCAAATGACTTGATGTCATATGACAGTGTTAGAGTCAAAAGAATCAAGCTCAGCTAAACACTACATTGGTTTCAAATAAATTTTGTAGTAAAATTACATACTACTCCCTCTGTATTTTAAAACAATTCCTCCTTTTTTTCTCTGAAACACTTCCACTTTCTATTAAAAAACCACGTTTACCTTTACTTTTTTTTACCTTACCTATTAAATCATACTTTTCCACTAATAATCTACCCATCACATCTTATTTTTACCCATCACATCAAGGACAAAATGTGAAAGTCAACCACAAATATGCAATCTTTAAAAGTCAAAATAAGAATCATTTTATGAAACAGAGGGAGTATAGAAAAAGGTTTAGCAGTATATGTCAAGTTTCCTGTCAAACACGGGATAAAAAAACTAGAATCATGCAGGACTATTATCATGTTGGATGCGTTTTAATTACTTTTAGTGGTATGTAACAAGTTCAATCAAACAAGAATGATGCAGCATTATTATCATGTTGGAAGTTGGGCATTACTTGTGCAGCAGCAAGCCAGCTTCATAATTATTCACTCTCCTTTGTCCATGGCCACATTAGCAACTCTAGCAAAAGCAAGAGCACAAGCACAAGTAAGCGACATGCTGTAAAAACCTGACACGAGAAATGAAATGATCTCAGTGAAAGGAAAATAGTAACTGTTCCTTCACCCGAAGTCGACTGAAGCATATGCATTGGGTTGGGTAAGTGTATGTCCTTGATTATATTACAGTTTCTGTATAATAGTCATTTGAAACAAATCATTTTATCATGAATTAGAAAAATTCTTACGCACTTCCAAATCTCATGACAATACAATAACAACAAGAAGCTAGTATAATCCCAACTCAATTGGAGTCGGGGGGGGGGGGGGGGGGGTGAAAATGTGCGCAATCTTATCCTTCCAAAAACTGAGAGGTTGTTTCCGTTAGACCCTAGATGCCTTGGTGCATTTACTGCCCAAAACTTCATAGAAAGGAAGAAGAGAGTTTAATACGGAGTGTCATTTTGCCCATTATGTCTGAAGCTAAAACATTCTCAATAGTCGCTCATTTAGTTACATTGCAATGGACAGTCCAAATGTCATGATAATCTCCGAAAACATTATAGGGCATGTTGCATAATGAAGTGTACATAGTTAAGATAGTTGTGCAAGATCAACAGAGTTGGAAACCTCATTTTTTGTGGGATTTGTTTTGTGGTGTAGTTGTACCTTGCCTAACCATTTCAACAGTGCACTTTGTGGAGCAAGCCAACATGCAACATGTACCACTACAACACTACATGTTACTTCATTTTATTAAAGAACAAACATGGATAATTTCTGCAATCATGGTTGAAGGAAAACAAGTCCACATTTGATTAAGAAGTTATTTGATAAGTACTTCAATCTTGGTTTGCTCTACATCTTAAGTCATCCCACATTGATCAAATATAACATACAAACCAACATACAAGGCTTTCGAGTACTTAGTTTGACCTTTTAGGATAGAAACCAAAGTCTTAATATGATGAACACTAGAATTGTCATTACCTCTTCAATGACTGACACGTCTCAATTTTGTCCCCCATCATCTTTGATATTTTTTTCTGCATGTTAAAAATGTAAACTAAATTAAATCCTCGTCATAAATACGGCCCCTCCCCCCTAAATAGATTATATTCAACTGAAAATGTAAAATGGAAGTGCACATATTGCATCATTGTCCAATTTTCAAAAGGAAAATATATCAAAGTCAGGACTTCCCATCTAAATTCAATGCCCAAATAGTGACCAGTGCCAAAAGGGGAACAAATCAAAGTCGGGACTTCCTGTCTAAAACAGAATATGAAATCAAACTGAGAAACACGTTAGTGTCCAGTGTCTACTGCAAAGCTCAAACGAAACTTGAAATGAAAATGTTCCATTTTCATCCACCAATGTTACGTTAGTGCAATAGACACTATTCATCTGAGATATACAATTCATTGCTGACAAAACCACTATCTGAATAAAATTAAACTGCTTGGGAAAATCTAGTTCATGGCTTCCCTTATTCCCAAAAACAATGTCAGCCAAATCATCAACTAAACAAACTTAGTACTCAGTATATCCAACCAAAGAGTAGGGACTAGGAAGCAAAATGTACACAGACCTTGTCTCTACACCACGAGGTATAGAAGTTTTTAAGAGGGCTAGAATATTAGCTAAAGGTACTACCAGAGTTTATGTATATACCCTGAAGCTGTATCAACCTCAGCACAATGCAGAAAACATGAAAAAGAAAAGTTGAAAACCAGGAAACGCACCATGCAATAAACCCACAGGAACAATCATCCGGTCGATATTATCTACACGCCGTTGTATAGACCTCAAAACTGAATTTAAAGACGCGACTCTCTTTCTAACACTAGAAATCCTAGCAGCATGTTGCATGATGAAAGGCAATGGTACATCCTCCAGCAGCTTGTCAAGTTCTGCCAACACACATTTTCAAACCTTGAAGTTAACAAACCCTTAGGATCTGTTTTGGGTGGAGGGGTAAGGGAGAGTTCATAATGTCGGTACTCCCCCTTACTCTTGTTCGAAAGATTAAGTGGACGGTGAGAGTAACTCTTCTTAACCCTCCTTCGCCCTTATTTTTTCCCTCTTAAATCTGGGGTAAAGGAGTGTAATCTACTTTTTAACATTTCCATCCTGTTTCCCTTCATTTTCGTTCGAATACACTCCATGAAAAACTTCAAGTCCTATATAAGTGAGTTCTCACATTTTGGGCCAGTTCAATTTGATTTAATTTTAGTATCATTCACTTGACTTTGGTACTGCTTAGTTTAAAATTACACTACAATGAGTTTAGTTCAGTTCTGAACCTTACACTAATTGAATATGCTAGTCTATTACACTTAATCCTCCCTACTCTGATTTGCTCTTCCTCTCCATCCAAGCACACCCTAATATTTTAGGTCAGGAAAATTGTCTCTTCAACATAAAGACTAAGGAATTCGAGGGGAAAAAAACTTGAAGAACACTGAAGTCGAGTCAAAACGCCCAAATCAAAATCAAACAAAAGCTCAAATGCATCTGCTGCTGAGCAATGCCAAGTTCGCACGAATTGCTAAAAAAAGCGCAGTAATTGCTGAGAAGAGAGTGAATGGAATAAATTAAACCTCCGGTGAGACGATCGAGGGCGAAGGAGAGTTGATCTTGACTGCGGGAAGTGGCGTCAGCTCGGCCGTCGAATTCCCTGATCACGGAGGAGAGCAAGGCGGTTAGGGCTTCGCCAATGGGAGAATTAGTTGAGGCGGAGCTATTGCTATCGCCAGCATTGTCATCCACGATGCTGGTAGCGTCGGATGGTAGCTCGTCCTCGGCTGCCGAGTCCGGCGGCTGACGGTTTTCAGTTGCACCGTCGGACATTGTTACCGCCTTAGTTCAGAACAAAGCAAATGCAAATTGCCATTTGATGGGCGTACTTTATCTATGATAAGTGGTGTATTAAACAAAATGAAATAAAATTTAAATGTTTTTATCTATTTAAAGATGAATATAGAAATAAAAATAACATTTACATATTTAAATATCTGATAATCATATTTTATTCTATCAAAAAAACCGACGAAAACATATACGGAGTACAAAGTAGAAATAAACAAAAACTAATGTGATCTTTGAATAACCAATTGTGAGATTCTTTTTAGAATATTCGATAATTTTATCTTTTGAGATTCATCCTTTTGACGTTCTTTTTTAATTTTCTTTACTTGTGTTCAGCCGTCTCAAATTTAAATTACCTATTTCAGTTTATAATGTTTAACTGGAATTATTTTTAAATCATTTTATTTGAAAATAGTATACAATTACTCCGTATAAAATAAATATCACAAATTTAAAAATATTAAAAAATCTACAAAACTAATAGTCTGACAAAATAACCCCTTCAAAATGCACTTTTAGTTCAAATGGGTAAAATCAAAGTAAATGGACAAGTGATAAATTTAATAATCCAACATCGGGAAGAACTAAAACGTATAGAGTACACAATCATCAAAGAACAAAACATAGCTTAAATATAGAGCTTGAGGAATTAAATTATTGTAACCGAATACAAAATATGGCACAGGGGAAATCCCAAACTCATATAACCAATATCCATTTGTTGGTGAACCAAACAAGGCCTTATTAGTATCAGTCTGAAAAAACAAAAGGGAATGCTTGCAAAAACCATTGCATACCAAACACCACTAACTTTTTTTTAGTATAGCAGTAGCTTTCATTCAACATTACAAAGTAAAAAAAACCATTTCCATCTTTTCCACTTGGGCATACTAAGATATATTTATATATACCCCTTCTAAATCACTACCAGAGACAAACACATCAAAAAAAAGAGCATCAAAATAAGCTCCCAATTCCATTCAAAAACATATGGCATGCAAACCCCAACAATAAAAAACTAGTGCTACTATTTTACTAATACCCTTTCCATGTAGAGAGAGAGAGAGATTGGAGTTTGGCCACACATTATTCCCCATATAGCCTGTGTCACACATTTTGGACACAACTTCTTAAGCCCCTTAGTCATTCGATACGCACATTTCCACCTGGCGCCGGAATGGACCTTTGTGCGAAATCCATGAGCAGTTTCCTCTGTTGTTCGCTAGTGTGAGGAAGGCTCGCGTGCAAGAGGCCAACCGGGATCTCGCTGCTGACATCAGACCCCGCCGCGAAAGACTGGTCGTACTTGTTGAAACAGTACTTTGTGACCAAGTCAAAGAAGGCATTGAAGGACGCCTGCCAGAACATTCTGCTCTGTGCGTCGCACTTTGTGTCGACTTGAGGATCCCTTAGTAGCTCGGTTGCTCTGTCCAGAACAGATTTCAGGACAACAGAGGCCCCATCACCTAATGGACTTCCTATGGGACGGAGTGGAGGGTGCTCGGTTGAACAAACCACGGATGCAAGACAAGCTGAGACCACTGTAAGATTCATTTCCCTTACACAAGACGAGACTGCCATTGCCAGGTTTTTAGTCGTTTCAGCCGCCACAATGTCCGCAGGAAGGCCACCAAACAAAAACCTGAGATTCCGGAAGATGGCCATGCAGACAACCCGACCAACTTCACTGCTGGCAAAGATAAGCTGAAGGTATCGGGATAACAGCTTCCTTCCCTTTGGAAGGGTGACTACCCTCAAGAACATGAGGTCGTCTTTGGGTGATATGTTGACGGACTGACCCTTTTTGCTGACCGGGTCCACCAGCTGAAGCGATGATGCCAAGCCTTCCAGCAGAACTTGCCTCTTTTTATTCAAATGCTCCACTCTGTCCGGGAATTGATTAAACTGTAGGAAGCGGTCAATGTCGTCAACGTCAAGGAGGAGACAAATCCCATCCTCAATCGTGACCCTGGCCACAAGCATGGGCTCCTCTTCCAAGGGCTTCTCAGACACTTTTGCCTCGCTGCTACTACTATTTGCAGATGAACTTGGTGGGTCCACTTCAAGAAGTGGTCGTGGCCTGCGAATTGAGGAGAAAGAAACCCTACCAAGTGCATCAACTTGAAGAAATGCATGTGCCTCAGTGTTAGCCCGGTTTTGGGAACTTCCATCCCTGAGATTAGTCGGACAGAAATGGTGTCTCAACTTTGCACCGGCAGATTTTTTTGCCAAGCAAGCCTGGTGGTAATAATCATCTACGTATGGATCATTGCTATGCGTAGCCGCGAGCTGAATCCGAAGAATATTCTCAATTTCATCAGGTGACATGTATTTGGCCTTAAATATTGGCCAGCCACTACGCATTCCCATGCCACCATATCTACCACCTCTCAGCATGGATTCAGCCCTTTGGTCTTTGAAATTGGCCAACTCAAAACTGTTCATCTGATGTGGTTGCTGATTATGATTGAACCGTTGGGGCTGCAAAGCAGAACTGCCAAACGGTGATTGGAACGGATGATGATGCATCCCGGTTTGAAACTTTTGTGGCAAGATGCCGTTTTGATGGGGTACTTGGTTCATTCGTTGATTCTGAATGTGATTATTAATTTGATGGCTGTTTGGTGAAAACTGAGGTAAGATTCCTCCACCATATTGTGATCCGTGATGCATGGGATTCATTTGATTCCGGGAGCTTGAAGAAAATGTAGAAAAGTTGGGTGAAGAAACTGGAACAGGGTGTGCACCTGGCCGGTACACAGTACTGGAAAGGTTGTTTGGAGAGCCTTGAAAAAACTGAGCACCACCAGGAGGAGGAAATGATGTGTAAGAAGACTTGGGGATAAGAAGTGCTTCGCTGGAGTAGTGATGGTGGTGTGTAGGTAGACGCTGTTGCGGCTGCTGCTGAACTTCTTGGTCGGGGTATGACTGTGTTCTGTACAAAGGCCTAGATTCGATGCGATTAGGGGAAGAAGAATAAGGATGTAGTGGCACCATTCTTTTGCATTCCTCATTCCGTTCAGCATCTAAGTTAAAGCCACGCTGATCGTACCAATCTGGAAAATCCTCCTCTTGGACATAATCTGCAGCAGATGAGCCTGCAAAACAGGAGGGGAGGAACAAACCGACATACTATCAATAAAACACCAAAAATTACTTTGAAAGGGACCAGGTACCAATTATCAAGTTAAACATGTGCTGGTCTGGTATAACTGTTACTTGAAGAGCCGAAACCAACCTGACTTAGTTAAGTGTATAAGAGAAGAAATAATGAGATGTGGCAAACCACTATTCTCTCTTCCCCCATTTATCTTCTTAAGGAACAAAATATAACTCCATTTCTCTCCTATAACTTACCCAGTTATTTCATTTTCAAATATTTCACCTTAACCAAACAAAGGCTAAGTGTAAAGGCAATACAAAGCTTGAACTTAAAAGCATGTGCGCTTCTCAAAGTATGTGTGAAAGCAACTCTACTAACAGTGCACTGAATCCATGAATTTAAGAAACCCAATCCTTAAATTTGGCTTGAAGGAGACATCTTTCTTTTCACAATACTTAAACACTATGTTTGGTTCAAGGAATTTGAAAGAAAAGAAAAGAAAACAGCTTTCCTCCATTTTCCTCACCAAAATGGGAGGAATTTGGTTTTCCTTCCTCTTAGTACATTTTGCCTACTCACTTTCTTTTCCTTCCTTTTTTTCTCTTCTTTTCCTCTCTAACCAAACAAGAAAAATGTTTTCCTTCTCATTTTCTTTTCTTTTCTCTCTCAAATTCCTTGAACCAAACATAGTGTAAGTGGTAAGGTTTTAAGGTGGCAGTGATTTTTCATAAATAAATTATGATGTAAAGGAACTTCTAAACTTCTTTAAAAAAAGAAGGAACTTCTAAAATTTGAATCTGAGTTTCTATTCATGCAAATCTGTTAACTATACGAGAGTTGTGTCCCAATAATAAAGCCATCAAAAGTACTGGTCCATTATCACTTGTGCAATGAAAATGTGTTTGAGATTATTTTAAAAGGAAAGGAAGAATATCAGTCCCATATTTTTTCCCTGAAAAGGATGAGAAAATAATTTAGGCACCAGTGAATAGATCAGTCTCAGATTTGATCGGTTCAGTTTTTTGGCTAGGTGTTGATCGGATGTGTTTTTTTAATTTTTGTTCAGCTCTAACTGAAATGTATGGTCTACAGGAAAAGAAGTAGGGAGCCAATAAAATCACTTAGTGGCGTAAATATACCTGAAAAAAATTTAAATGTCTTGGCCCAAATAAAATTATGAAGAGTAGGTCATTTGAAGGGTAAGAAGTCATCACGACTTTTCAACCATAGGCCCAATCCAAAATGAAACAAAATGTCCAGGATAAAGTAGCATCCAGTTCATTTCACCCAAACAATTTTGAGAGTATTTTGGAAGTTATAAAAAGCCCAAAACCTGTCAGAGATTTGACTAATTTATGGTATCAGTGCTTTACTTAATATAGTGCTTTTTGGGGTCAAAATACTCCAGAGTTCTTATGCAGTCAAAAGTAACACGTTGACATCTATAAATACAAGTAAATTAGAAGAGTAAATAGGTATAATAAAAATCTAAACAAGCAATGCACAACTCACTTTCTCTGGATTCTCTATCTCCAAAAAATGCTGTTGCAGGGTTAACTCCATCCTTGTTCAACTGCTAATTTTAAAATTAAATATATTGTGATAAACAGAAAAATACAATAGCTCCAGATAGCAAATGAACAAACTGTAACAACATTCAAAAGAGTTCCGAATTTGGAGCAAATTGTATGAATGCGAAATGGAGATGTCTTAAAAAAGTGCTTGTCCACAATAAAAAATATGGCTTTATCTATTTGCCATTAGCCAAAGTTTTGGGGCAACAGAGGGATGAAATCATGGTCATGTTCCATAATGTCCATGTTGATCAAATTACTGTCATTGGTTATGACTACCAATTTTTTTTAAATTATTTATCATGACATTTTCCATGAGAAAGGAAGAAGTTAGATAAAAAAGAATCAAGAAATTCATCTAAATAACAGTACTTCACAAATTTTTTGCAAGAGGGCATCCAACAACAACAATAACAACCCAGTTGGATCCCACGAGAGTAGGGTCTAAGGGAGGTGTGTGTACGCACCCTTTACCCCGACTCAAGTAACACAAACAAGTATGTAACTGAGTGTTTTTGCATGAATTTGTTTGCAATAGTGTATTGCGGTTTTAAGGCATTTTTCCTCATGGAATATTGTGTAAGCCTCAAGGTGTATTGAGGCATAGCTCATTTAAAGTACTAAGATAGTAAGATGCACATAAAATATAATTGAATTCAATGATAGAACATTATTAATAGCACAATTAATTCATACACATTAAAGAAGAGGGATGAAGTCACAGATGAAGAACACAGAAGAGCAATGAAGACCAGAGAGGAGCTGAATGCATTGAGAGACTAGGGTTCCATAATTTAACATTTAAACCTTTCTAACTAAGTTTTTAATTTAACCTTAATCTCATTTTATTTTATTTTATTTTATTTTATTTTATTTGAAAACTGTATGCCACGTTCCGCCTCATTGTGGATGCCTCATGGCGTACGCCATTTTGCGCCATAATTGAGAAATCCATATGGCCTAACGCAATATGGCCACAAGGCATTCTTCTCGAAAATGAACACGAGACAAGCAATATGGTGTATCGTGCAATGATATTCCAAACTTTGCAATGACGCAAGTTTTCAAGTCAATAATAGAGCATACTTGAAACTATGGTAGTGATGACAAATGGGATTGTATCAGTGTACAAGTATGCAATGGCTGTGCGGCACACTAATGCAAATGCTATGATAGAAGTATAGGAGGGTAATAAGGTATCACAATCATATATGAGTAACACTTCAAATGCAAATGAGAGCAGTAAGGTTGATGAATGAATAGTGTTGGCATACGATGACAAAAGTTCCCGTACATCGGTAAGAGAATTAATATTACTTCTATATGAAAAACAAAACTCTGTCAAACAGAAAAATATAATATGTTCAGCTATTAACTGTGCAGGAAAACTATAAATGATGCAAGTGACGGATGAATCAGATTTATTTATTTATTTGTGTGAAAGTTTACCTTTGAAAATGAGCTAGTAAGATCATCAACATCGGAATATGATGTTAACAAATCTCCCTGCAAGAAAGAAACATTTAATTACCATGCATTCAATTGAGCTTAAGAGAACATTTCGGGTTTTGGAAATTAAATACAAGATATATATGACACTCTAGCCTCTTGGAGTTCAAGTTTATGATTATCAAGGTCATTCAATTTTAAAAAACATGTAATTCTTTAGTTCAATATTTACTCGTTAGAGTGAATGCTAGAGTAGTCCAGCTATATAACCAACAACTTGCTCATTAAAGAGCAAAAAAACACATGGATGACTTTGAGAGCTATGGAAGCAACCTCTTCTTGCTCCAACGGATACTCTTCGCTGTCAAACCCGGGTGGAGGAAGGTCTTCATCTTCATCTTCTAAACCCCCCAATTCAACCTCTTCCAGTACATTATTTCCAAAGAATGCATACTGTGATGCATCAAATAGATCATTTCCTGCACCCAAAGAACAGATATTTAACACCCAAAACAGATTACACAACTGTGAGAGAACTACGCTAAGCACATCACTCATGGAATTCGAAGTGTATTAAATGCTACAACGTAAACTATCCATGAAAATAAAAACAAAAACAAAAATCAAAGGGTTGACTTATATATCATCCAGTAAAAGATGCCTTAGCCAAGAGGTATCTCTCCCAAAGTATACATTCCACGGATGAATATAAAATCAGTACTTGCAACTCCTGAAATCATATGGCTTCTAGAATATACAATACGGAGCACATCACAATACAACAGAATCACACACCATGTTGTATGGTTGGATGGAGTAAAAATTCACTCGAAAAGGCAAGCGGAGAGATAGAGCACCTTGTGAATTTGAATCAACTTGCTTGAGATCTTGATGATTATTCATGCGTTCAAGACCACCCGGACCATTAAACCCGTCCATATTCTCCTCTTCAACGCAACTGAACCTCAGAAGTTATATCCAGAATACAAACTGTACTGAACTTTTCCTATTCCAAATTTACAGAGCGCCAAAACCTTCCTCAAAAACTAGGCAACCCCCTCGTAAAAGTTCAAAAGACGCGAACAAAAGAAACCTCCATCCTCAACAACCGAACTTCGTGCGAGATTGAAATCAAAGAACAGAAATGAAAATAAGAGATCGGAATCCGATAAAAAAGTGAACGATGCCAAGGCTGAAACCAGACGGACAGAGACTCTGGGGATGATAGAACCCCCTCGCCGATAACTTCTAGGGTTTCTGATGAGCCAAGATCTGTACGGAGTACGTTAAGTAGACGTGGAATTCATCCGTGGGAAGAAGGGGAAAAAGAAAAAGGAAAAATCAAAATATTGAGTTCTGCAGAAATGAAATTCAGCCCGTGTAAATTCAAGGATAACCATTCGTCACCGAACGACGAAAATTAACCAAAAAACTTGGATATGAAGAGATTGAAAGAAATTTAAAAAATGAAAAAAAAATAAAAAAAAAATATTTTTATATTATTCTCATTCTAATTCTTATTGTTATAAATTATTATTATTATTATATTATTATTATGTTATTTTAATGAATGCATTTAAGATTAAAAGGTATTATTATTTTTCATGCACAAAAAAACAACTTTTGTGAAGTACAAAGAGTGCAATGAAAAATACCTGAGGAAAAAGTTGAATCATGTCCTAAAGTCTTATCAGTCTCGATAGTACAATTAACTATGGAATGTGAATTAGTAAATGAAACAATAATCTCAAATGAGCACTCTTGAATGAGATGTTTTTTCTCTCTCGCTCCCTATATACTCCTTCTGTGAGTTCTGTCCCTAAATATATCTCACATTTGATAAAATATTAAGTTTTTCAATTTATTTTATTTTCATGTTGGTATAGAAATAAAAAATAAAATTTACATATCAAAAAATTACATGAAAAGTTTTTCGAAACAAGAGGTGTCAAGAATATTTTATTTTATCAAATAACCAATGAAAACGTAGAAACAAACAAAAATTCTTGTGACTGCTAAAAAAGCAAATGTGAGATATATTTAGGGACAGAGGGAGTATAATAAAATAAAAAATCTACGTCACATTTTATTTTGTAAAAGGCTAGATGTAATTTTTAATTACTGCTTTGATTTTTTTACACCAAATATTAAATAAATTATATCAAAAAAAATAATCAAATACCATAAACTAAATTACATATATAAGGGTATATAGAAAATATTTGCACTGAATAATTCGTCAATTTAGCATGATGTTAATAATAATATTACATTTGATAGTTGCAACATGCAAGGAATTTTAAACTTTGCAAGAAATAATCTCATTCTTAAAAGTAGTGGTGGATGCAGACCCTGATACTACCAAAATTTATCATAGACTACTTTTATTTAAATGATTCAATATCAGTACGGGATAAACTCTGAAATCATTCGGTATTATTCTGTTTTTTGAAACAGAATGGTAAATAACTTATTGATGTTCAAAGAATATTAAAATAAAAACATTATTTTGTATAAAAAAGTACAACTTTGTTAAAAAAGATACTGATTTCAAATTTTAAAAGATAACTTAAACGAAGTAAGATGAAGTAAAAAAATAAGTATTCAAGATACTTTGTATTCTGTACGTAGTTTTGAACAATTCGAACCATTTTTTTAAAAACTTTGAAGAACTAAAGAAAAAAATATCTGCTGCAAAAAAATATCTTATTAAAAAAAAAACTGTCCGTCCAAATGCCAATGACTGAGCTCGGAGCATCTCACAACGGCGTACTTCACGAGCTCAAACATCCACACTCGCCTCTATCAATCGCCGCCGCCGCCGCCGCTCTGCAAAGCTTATCAAGTCTCTGCAACTCATCATCGCCGAATTCGTATCTTCCAAACAGATATCCGGACGCCGTACTCCGTCGCCGAGCTACATTCGCTGCTCCGCATTTCGCCACCACTTCACCCCGAACGAAGCCTCTTCTATATAAGACCTCGTATTGGATTTTCCGACGCCTGATTTCCCCCCAGGTTTGGAGTGTCTGTGGATTTTCATAGCTCCTTATACTAAGTGTAGAAGAACGTCCTATGCCTTCTACTACATGCTATTTGTTTGATTTTGCCATCTGTGAAGAATTGCATAAGTAAACTTCCATGGCAGGCAATGATCTGACAGCTCTGGGCCGTGTCATGCTTGTTGACCTAATTCCATCAGAAGGCCTTCCTTCTGATTCATACAAATTATCAGCTAGTACTTTGTCCCAATCACTGGCTCAATACTCGGCCGCCATTATCAAGCTGCCTACCAGTGATGCTGCTCTTTTAGGGTCATGTCTTGAGTCGGCCCGATTGTACTTTCACCAAAAGAATTCGTACCCTTCTACGGATGATGTGATTCACGATGATGGTTCCCGGGAGTGGTGTAAGACCTCTGGCTACCATTCAGATCCTCAACTGTGGCAAGAAGTGTATGATTTTAGACCAGGACTAACTCCCACAGAGCCCAATGATGGGGTTGAATTTCCACCTGCTGGTCTAACGGATGTATTTGCATTACTTGGAAAAACTGCTAGATGCATACTTGATGCCATTAGTTTCTTTTTAAACCTACGCAGCTCACCTTTTACTGAAATTCTTGATAATGTACCCTTGAGGAATCGGGAGATATCTTCTTCTGTTTTATCTGTTTCGTGTCATGGAAGGCCATCTTTTCAGAGTGCTCGACACCATAACCTGGCAGCTCAAGAGGATGGTCAGTTGGTGATGTTCTCAGATCACGACGAGCATCAGGTTGATAGAAGCCTTTTAACTATTGTCAAGGCAGATAAGCCGGGATTACATGTGAGAGATTTTCATGGTCGTTGGGTTCTTGTGGATGGTGATCTTGGACCCCAGGAAGCAATAATTTACACAGGACTTGCTTTATACCAGGCAACTGCAGGCAATATCAGCACTGCTGTTCATAGGACAGATATTGGGAATCTTCAGGGCCATATGTATGGAGGAAGATGTTCACTATCTTTTAAACTCATGCCTAAATCCATCGCCAGTCTGAATTGCTCAGAGATGCGAGCTGCTGGTTATGGTGTTGAAGCCCATTTTCAACTCCCTGTGCCTGTTGATGACTTCATGCAGAGATCAACAGATCAACTTCTCAATAGGAACAACTTCCACACTTTCAATTTCCCTGCCACACAAGATGGTAGGTAGCAGATCTTCACTTATTCATTTTATTTAGTAGTAGTAGTCGTAGCACTGAAAGTTGGATTAACTGATCTCTCCTTGATTTTGTTTCTAAAATGGATATATCTGGTCTGTACCCATAGAATACATGTTTTATTGGGTCAACACCATATCATTAATATCCCAAATAAGATAGAAGGTCATGTTGGATACTTTGACTGAATCACATGAATGCCCTCCTTGCCGATTAGGACTTGAACATGGTTCCTAACTTAAACTAAGGTGCTCCAGTTTGAGGTGTTTTAAATGATCTCATATGTTTCTCAAGTCAGAAGCAGTTAATTTTGTGGCCTAAGGTCGAAGCACCCCACTTCAAAATTGAAACATAAATGTGTCTAGTTGTCCTTATTACCGTAAACTTGTAGGTTTGGTTTAAGATTTTGGAGCTGTGAAGTTGTTGTTGTTGTTGTTGTTGTTGTCATAACAAATGTAATATATTGCAGATATGAACGCTTGAGGGTACACCTCATTTTGAGAAAAAAGAGAGAGTAATGAATCATAATTTACACAGAGAAAATTGAAATGTAAAGAATAATAGTTTTATGAGTTTAGTAAAAAAACCATGAATTTGAAACCCTTTTGATTCTTTAATATTCTCCTGTGAGAAGCTTTTAACAATCGGACCTTGGTGGATCAATGAAATGCTGGTTACAGGATCTATGAGGACACCTGAGATGAGAAGGAAGAACAACTCAAGATCCAAAGTACTTCCACCTTCAAAGAGGTTACGGCTAGAGGCACAGAGAGTCCTCAAGGAAAGGGTTCAGGATATTGCCGATAAGAAGGGCATAAAGATGAAATTCTGCAGCTTGAAGGATTGTGAGAGCCATATTCAATCCATTGACAGTCCATGTGCTTCAGTTAGGATGGAGATAGGATGGCCACAAGGAGTTCCATTTGCTCATCCACACGATCTTCCAAACAAGGCAAAGATTGGATTTCTTGAGACGTATGAACCTGGTTGGTCTGCCACCCATGATATGGAGTTAAGTCTACTTGAAACTGGAAAGCCAAGTCATCAACCTCCTAATCGTAACTGTGACTCCCTAATTTTGTCTTGAATATATTCATAATTTTCTTTACTGCTCTCTCCTATGTTTGCATTTATATATAGGGTGACCGTTGTCGGTCGATTGCTACTAGTTAGTGTGAATCATTAGTGTTTTATGTTTGTCTAGTTCCAAGAACACATTTACAACCCTCTTTAGAGCTAACTACAACTACAAAAGCAATACAATTACATCACCCATATTACGTCTCTTACGGAGTACATCATATGGGCGATGGAATACAACATTATCAAACCTTTTCAATGTTAATGTTCATTTTCAAAACTCCCCCTCAAGTTGGAGTGTACAAATCAGATGCTCCAAACTTGTTAGTTGTTTACAAATGTGCTTATTTTAGGACTTCCTTAATGATTTGGTCAAGAGGCCTAAAAGTTGATTACTTGTGCTGACATAGATAGTGACAATATGTCTGACTACGATCTTCTCTTCGCTAAAGTGCAATCAACTTCAAAGTGCATGGTGACCTTGGTGCTCCCATGATATACAGGATTTTATGTGATATGTATCACTGCTTGTTCACATCACTAGTTCATTTCTCCCATATGTTACTTTTTGGAGAAGGTGTTTCAGGTTTAGGATCTCACATGCAATAACCATTGAATGGTATTCTGCTTCAGCACGTCTGAGTTCTTCCTTTCGCATCTTGTTTCTTGCTTTTCTAAAAACTACCTTTTCACCAATCAAGATGCAATACTCATATATGGATTGTCAATCAATCGGACAACTAGTCCGCTCATCATCACAACATACTACAATATTGCTAGGATCGTTGTTCCCATAAAGTAATCATTCCCCTTGTGTTTTCTTGAACGGCCTTACACCTTAGAACTCGAACAGTACCATCCCAATAACCACCACACAACCTATCATGAAATATTTGGCCTTCTGATCGTGAGATAAATCAATCTGTCAATTATTCGTCTAGATTTTTCTCTGTCAATAAGAAGTGGCTCCCCTACCGTGTAAGGAGTTTGACATTTGGACCGATTGTGCAAAATAAATGGATAGTAAGGAGTGAAAACACGATGATAACTGAGGAAATTATGTATGGGTGATGGCTTTGAGTGGGCCATCACCTTTCTATAATGAGTAAATCACATTAGTACGCTGATTGCTGAGTCTCTAGGATAACTTCTGGCTTGTGGTGCTGGATCTGTAACAATGGAATCTACACATGCAAGTTTGGGATTCCCAATAAAGGCAAGACATGGACAAACTGGTAAACCTATAATGGACCAGTTGATGTGGAAGGAACGCTGGATTGGGAGTCAGTTTGGCCGTCTGGATTGGAGATGGGTGGAATGACATGCTGGACTTCAAGTGGTATCTAAGGTAGACCAATATGAGCTTCAGTGAAAAGCAGTTGGAGATATGGAACAGTCAGATAGAAAAGAAGTATATGAAGAAGGTATGTGGTAAACTGAAGACTTAATAAAAGAGTTACATTAGAGGAGATAAGATGTCTTCTTAATATTGGAGAATAACAGAGACATTCCGTTTAAAGGTGTGATTATAAGACAGACACATATGATAGACCTTGCAGACGGGGACATCCACTTGTCGTGTCGTATCATGTACAAAGTGGACCTATTTAAAGTTACTAAATGGTAAAGGAAACAACTCATGGCTAGAAAAAAGACATAATCTGGAACTTCATTATGATGGAAGGATTGCAATGGAGTGTGAGGCGGAGTCCGCTACATGTTGGTTTTTACATTAAGTGACCTTGTAATCAAGTTTGAACTTCGACACAAATAATTATAGAGACGAAATTGTTCAACCCCTTCTTTCACTAAAACTAACCATGTGTATATAAGAACATCTTCAATAAAGATGAGGTGTTAGTGTGTCACATAGACTGAAAGGTAAGTCCTACACAGTGGTGGTAAGATGTGCATTGTTATTGTTGTATGGGACAAAATGCTTGCTAGTTAGATATGCTCACATTCATCAAAAGAAGGTGGCAGAGATGAGAAGGCTCAGATAGATGTGCGGTCATATGAGGCGAGGTAAGATTAATAACGAAGTTATACAGGACAGGGGTGGAATGGCATACGTGGTGGCTATGATAATGAAGGTGAGGTTGTGATGGCATGGTCATGTGAAGCAGAGAGACGAGAATGTGCCACTTAAGAGATGTGAGAGTTTAAGCATCACAGGAGTTTAGACTTAGGAGAGGTAGAGAGAGGTCGGAGAAAAATTAGGGAAGGTTATTAGACATGCCATGGTTCAACTCAAGCTTACCAAATACATTACCTTAGATAAGACGTTTTGGCCGTCGAAGATTAGGATTCAAACTTGGTAGATTACGTAACCCTTCCATCTCATTTCAGTGTGGTTAATAAGTTGTAGGCTTGCATAGAGGTTTCCTTCTCTTGGAGACTTGGGTAGATGTTTCATCCTTTTGTAGATTTAGGTGTGATGCCTTTTGCAACTTGCCTGTGGCTGTGTTCCCTGCTTTTGTTTATCTGCTTATCTTCTTGGTAACCCCATTTTTTTCTTTTGAGCTGAGAGTCCGAAAGAACCTCTTCGCCCCTCACGAGTAGAGGTAAAATATGTGTTTGTCATACGACTCATACCCACCCGCAACCTCACTTGTGGTAATGCATTGCGGTTGCTGTTGTTGCATCAATAAAGATGACAATCCAAAACCCTATGGTAGATGTGACAGGATATGAGCCCCAAGCGTCTCTGACCAATAGGGACTCAGCCTGTATTAGTTCTTTGTGAAAAAAATTGTTGAAGTTCTTTACCAGGATGACACGGCTCACAATTATTTGCAACTGTGTTTAGTCATACCTCTAACCTTTAATTCTTGAGTACCTCAATAATCTACCAGCATATGACATTTGTGTTTATGGGTTTTCTGTTTAAATGTTTTTACCAACACCTTCTAAGATCAATTACTAAATCTCTACTTGATTTTTTTAAATACAGGAACCGATCTCCAGAGTTCTCAGAATGAGTTTACCATTGAACACGTTGATGTTTTCATTTTTTTTGTCGTCCGCGGTGGGGTGGGCAAACATGCATTCACCTTGTAATGCACTGCCCAAGAATGTAAATCATGAAGCCTCATTCCCACTTGAGGTATCCTACTTGTGCTGCATTTTTTGTGTGTGGGATGGGGTATATATCCAAAAAATTTGGATTAGTGTTACAATTGAGGACTTTTTTCATTGCTATCCATAGATAACACAGATAGAGAGGTTTGAAATGTATATGGGATGTGGAAATTTTGCTCCTATATAAGTCTGAAATTCTGGTCACAAATCACAGAAAAAACAATTGACAGCAAAGTATGCGTTTATGTGTGTATATTCTTGGTACCCGTTCATTTTAAATCATTTCTACTCTGTATGATTTTATTCATATACGAAGTATTTGGTTTTGAGTGTGATTATTCAGATGCATCTGAAAAGCTAAAAACAAGTTGTAAATCCAGGTGAAAACTTTGAACTCTGTCAAATTTTAGTTTTGGTTTGAGCACAAGAAAGCAGTTTTAGCCAAATTGAGTTTGTCTATATTGAATAGGCTGCTAAGGGCCAGTTTGTGGATTGTTTTTGCTCTAAAAGTTTCTTTGCTAAAATAAATGTGTAATGGAAGTTGGCTCTTTAATACCTTGGCTGGTTGGGACCAAACAACCATTGGTTTTGGCTTGGTGGACTGGTATTGCCCCATTTATCAATGTATTAGGTAGACTATCAATGCCCGATTCATCAATGTATTTGAACTATAGGGACAAGTTTTATCAATGTATACATGCAATGTATAGAAGATATAATAAGTAAGGTGTGTCTTTATAGTTCAATTTTTGGGATGTTGTGTACTTGTGTAGGTGTGGTTTACGTGTAACATTTCTTAAGGTATTTAGTTAAAAAAAATATTTTTGTGTATTTAGAATAATTTTTTACTTTCCTTTTTCTGTAGTCTAAAAATACATTTTTCATTCTTTTTACGGAGTTCACGTTGCTTCTCTTTTCTCATCAAAATACAAACCATAAAAAAAGAAGTTTAGTTTGGTACCAAGTATGAATCTTAGAAGTTAGAACACTTGACTACCAAATATTTTTAGATTCAAAATTAGTAAACATATAGTCATATAGTGTATTTTTTCATAACATGTACAAGTACTCCGTAACATGGAGTACTTTTTCAGTTACATGATAACACTAAAGTTAACACCAAACCCATTTTAAAAGTTGATAGCAAAACCCTCATTCTTGTTTCATAAAAATTTGATAGGGAGTTTGTTTTGCAAAAGTTTCAATGTTTATTACCATTAAAAGAGAATTTATAATGTCATTGCTAATTGAAAACACTTTTCCAAACGAGACCAGAAGCTTGCAATGAAGTGTCCAAAAATAGAATATGATTTAGCTACTTTTTACCATTAATAAATTATTCAAAATGCTAATGTTCATCACAAAGCTTGATTTCAAACCCACAGTCTCCCAACATAATTTTTAATTGGTGTTTTGCTTAAGATGTGGTCAAAATACCCCAAAAAAATGTTTAAGCACATTCATGACATAGATAAATGAAACCGAGACAATTGTGGACAAATAGTAACGCAACCAAGCAGGCCCAAACCCAATTTGCTCTTAAGACCAAAAATAGAGTCCTCAACTGGGCCGTAATCCACCGATGCAAGACAAGCCCAAATCTACATGTAATACGATTTGCATTTATCCTCGGATAATTTACCTAAATATGGCTAAAACATAATGAATTTTTTAATATAGGACCATATGTTTTTATTTCCCGATGTAGTACCATTGGTCATTATTTATTAATCATTATTTAACTAAATGTCCAGCATCACTTGGACATTATTCTTCTCACTAGTCATTATTAAGTCTTATTTAGGAAATAAAAAAGTTTAAATCCTACATTGAAAAATGACTTATGTTTTAGTCCTATTAACTGCAAATTTCACTTTATCCTTTTTATGTAAATTCAATCACTCGTATGGGCGTCTAACTCGTGTTTATATAGCGTGAATATGTGAGTGTCTGTCTGTGTGACACTTGTGGTGTCAATTTAGCATAACTCATTCAACTATTCTATTACACTAATTCAATTCACTTGAATTAGCATTTCGAGTTTAATTCAATTTATATAAAATTATTACAGAGTTTAAAATTTAATAAACAAATTATATATATTTTTAGAGAAAAGGCGACAAAATCTACTTTTTTTTATGTTAAATAAAGAGTTATGTCCTTAATTATTGACTTACATCTAATATCTCTATTTTGTATTTTTTAAAGATAAATTCTCTGTTTACCATCAATAGAGTCGATATAGCTAAAATGGATATGGATGTAGTGAAAAGAAGGGAAAAAAAGAAAAAAGTATTACAACTTTGAAACTCACTCAATTTGTGCAATTTATGTTCCTCTTTTACTTTACACTTTAATACTCTCTTCGTCCCATAAAGATGAGTACATTTTGACTAAAGTATAAATTAAGAGAGTGATAATTTTGTGTTGACTTTTCAAAAATACCTTTGATGTGATGGGTAAAAGTATGATGTGTTGTGTAAATTATTAGAAAAAAAGTATGATGTGGATAGGTAGGGTTTGAAAAGGTAAGGGGTAAAAGTGGGTTTTTAATAGAAATGAGTAAGAGATTGTGGGACGCAATTTTTTTGAAACGTGTAAATCTTTTTGGGACGGAGGAAGTGTATATATATATATATATATATATGCTCAACATATATAGTGCAATCACATGGTCCTATGCTATAGACTGTAGTTTCTAATCAACAAAACCTAAAACATTTGCCAATACAAAAATAAAAAAATATATCAGAATAATCACGAGTTTTAGGTTAAGAATATGAACTAAAATCGAACATGAACTCAAGCACCAACTCAATTTGATTTTATTTTTTTTTCAAAATACTGTGTAGCTCTTTTGACGAAAACCAAACCGAAACAAATTTGTGACTCGATTCCCTGAGAATGGGGTACGGATTACTAGAAAAATAATGGGCAAACACTCAATTTATGTGTACTAGCCATAGTTTTAAGAACCGGACCGGACCGGCCGGTTCGGACCGTGAACCGGCGAACCGGTGGTCCAACCGGTCCGGTCCGGCCCTTTGGACCGTAACACGCTTTGAACCGGTGCGAACCGGTGGAAACCAGTGTGAACTGGCCGGTTTGACTGGCCGAACCAGTTTTTTTTTTTTTTTTTTTGCAATTTTTTCCAAAACATGCAACCATGGGCGGTTTGAACATAAGACTTCTTAGATATTGGGTTGAGTTTCTAACCATCCAAGCATGGATGCTTTTTGTTAAAAGTTCATTTAATTTTTTGTAATATGTCATAATTAAAAAAAGATTGTATAAAATTCCTTTTTAATTTTAAAAATATAATATTATATAGCTATGAATCAAACACAAAATCATGATACTATTGATATTATTAAAAATTGAATATCATGCAAAGATTTCATTTAGCATTTTTAATATTAAACAACTTATTTGAAAAAATAAAATCAAGTCTTCATTTTTAAAATTTTAAATATTATTTTTCTAATATTTAAATTTTAATTATTAACTTAGTAAAATAACTCAAATATTTAAATGTAATTTTAGTCAAATGTTATAAATTACTTTCTTTAGATATTTATAAATGAGAGAGTATGTGTGTCTATATGTATGTGTTTATATATATATATGTGTGTGTGTGTGTGTGTGTTTATATATATATATATATATATAATTTTTAAAAATGTTTAAACCACCGGTTCGACTAGTTGAACCACTGGTTCGACTAGTGAACCAGTACTTTGATCGGTTCGGTCACTGATTTGGTTCTGAAAATTATGGTACTAGCATTATCTCGGCATGTGTTGTATAGAATAGAATAGTAGTGGGAATAATGGAACGTAGAAATCAAAAGTTTTAGGTGACGGAGAATTAGTTCACAATTGAATGTGGACTCGCACTTTGAATATAATGGGGAATCATCACAATTCACAATCCCAACCCGAAATGTACGCTTTGATTGTTTCCCATATTGGAGAGAGTGTACTTTTTGGAAACCACAATTTGCCCCTTCCTATATATACTCACCTTAAATCAATTTCATTCAAATCTTTAATAAGTCTTCACGCCATCCGCTCGGTGTCACTTCAGTTTTCTTCTTTCCCATCACATCACACCGCAGGGGCGTGGATCACGTCCATCACGCCTAGTTTTTTTAAATGAAAGTAACTTAAAATAAAATCATTAATAAATATTTTATCAAAATTCAAATTTAAAATTACATTGACATAATGCGAGAAAAAAAAGAGAAATAAGAAACTTGATTGAAAAATGCTCTCAACTGGCAACGTCCGGCCGTTCCTGGAACTTGTGATGGATTTTGTAAATAATTGCAAATAGTTAGGGTCTGTCATAATATGTTTTTTGATAATATTTAGAGAAATTTAAAAAAAAAAATATGATGGTGCAAATTAACCACCCGGAGTGGACCCCGACACTTTCACATCATGGCAACCTACTCGGTAGGTTAGCCAGTCGTGCATTCTAAAGGGACAGGAGACTGTCAGCACGAAGCCATAGGTTTTTTTTGTTTGCATTTTTTATTCAGATTTTTTGAGAAATTTCGGGATCATTTCAAAATTTTGGATCATCCCCGTTTTTTCTTGGAAAAAATTAAATTTAAAAAAAATAAATTGGTGAGCATTTTGTTCTCATCTACCTTACGAGATCAATCGAATTAGACAATTTTAAATAAAAGAAGTGCATTAGGACCTAATCTCACATGATGACACTTAAATAGGAGTATTAAAAGATTTGTATGTAATTGTTCCGTCACTTCAAAACTTAAAGTCAAATTTTCTTTGATTTAATATTCCAACATGTGATCTTTTAGCACCAAAAATCCAACATAAAGAGTGTATAGTTTTAATGGAGCATCCAGACATTTCCCATGTTAAATCAAAGTGAAGTCATGATGGTGGTGAAGATATATACTATATGCCCCCATATTTCCATATATATTAATTCTCTCCCATCAAATTCTTCTTTACTTATTTTTTTACAATCGTGCTGATAGTACACCAAGAAATTCACCCCAAATTATACCCCGAATGGATGTACTAACATTTTAACGATTTATGCTGATACAAAATGTTAATTTAATAATAAAAAATTGTATCATTGTAAAGTATAAAAAAGTTATATTTTAAAGATATCACAAAAAAAGGTGATTTTTTTACATGACTAAAACAATATATTTAGGTGAATTGGGGTTGAACAACTTGGTCAACAACCACTAGTTCCTCCATCATTTATGTCTTACGTTTCCCAACTTTTTCAGATTTCAATTCTTTTTATACTGAAAAAAAAGCATTTAAAAAATACAGTAATAAAAAGGCACTATTTATATCATGTGGGAAGAATACAATGGCCATTTGCCCCCCAATTCAATGAAATTCACTTGTTAATTTGAGGCATTAATTATCGCAAGTAATTAATGATTTAATTGCGGAGTAAAATCCTCCGATGCAAAGGAACAGTTTTTTTTGGTACAAAGTAAAAAAGAAAAACAACTTGGAAGAAACAAACAAAAAATGTCTCTAGAGTCCTTGCAAAGTAAAAGCCAAGCAATGTTTGATTAGTAGAACTTGGAATAAAAAGAAAAGAAAACGAAATGAACAAGAATTCTTTTGTTTGGTTAAATAAGGAAAATTCAGGGAAAGGAGGAAGTTTAATTTGAAATGAAAGTAGTAGTAAACATTAGCATCATTGCTACTTAAACATGTAACTTTGTCGAAGCCAAACATCGTCTTCGTCGTTGCATTATTATAAGAAGTTTTATCATAAATCTAGTGCCTACAAGATTCACGAGGACATTCTCACGTAAATTTTTATTTTATTAAAAATAATTCAAAAATATTTATGTTGATAGTAAAATAATTCCTCAGTCCTAGTGTATTTGTCCAGTTTGATTTTTTCGAGTTAAACTGGACAAACTTTGAGCTTCAATTAAATAAAAATTGTAATGTATTTTAACATAAAAATGACTTTATTAAATTTATCATATTGAAAACTTTTAAAATTGTATTTCATTATGCTAATATGCAATATAAATTGAGAGTAATTTGAATTTAAAATTTGTCCAATTTGACTCAAAAAAGTCAAACTAGAGAAATACACTGGGACGGAACTCGGAAGCAGTAAATGCTAAAGCATCCCAAAATAAACTCAAAGCTAATAAACTACTCCGTAATAATCACACTAACATCTACTCCGTAAAACGTATGGCATTGAATAGGGCCGTAAGAGTGGTTAAAGTGTTGGCCCATAAAGCTGTGGCATCATCCAATTGTGAGTAGCGGACCTACCTAGGCCCAGCTAGATTGCTGTGCTCAATTGCACCCAGAACCCATGTGTAACTATCGGCCTACTTTCTCTTATTTGGGTCATACGCTTTGTTTGAGAACATCGTTTTCGATTAGCGTTGCATTTTGGATATAATTTTAATGATACCAATTAATTCTGAAAACACTAAGTCCAAAAGTTATCGTCGGATAACCATTTTAAAACGTTAAAACTAATCTCCAACGCCGATACATAACGGTGCCATAGACTCATAGGTGTTTGGGAAGTATTTCAACTTGCGATGCTTTAAGAGACAATTTGGGTCGGTGGACGTAGTTGAACTGGTTAAGCAAGGGTGTCAAAAGAGTGAATTTGAGTTTGATTCCAGATAATTGTGTTAGAAAACAATTATGTTAACTATAAAATCTCTGCAAGTATCGAGTGCATGTTTCACAATTTGTCAACTAGTATGTGATTATGACTCAATTTACCTTCACTACTATTCGGTAAGTATCGGGTGCAGACTTCACATTTTGACAATTTGTTTGTAATTATAGTTCAATATCCCTTCTCAATTGTCCGACCAGTTCTAATTAGGCATTCTTCAGAAATCGAGCTCGTCCATTTCTTGAAGAGACAACTCGGAGCTTCTATCTAAATATTTCATACGTCTCTAAATTAGGTTCTTGCTTTCTTTTTGTAAATTTTATGAGAGATACAAATTTTCATTATTATCTACGGAGTACAATTTAATCTTTAGAATTCTTGTATACGGTTACGAGGTATATATTTCCTCCGTGCTAAAAAAGATTACACGAGTTACTATTCTGATACCCGATAACTTTCATTTATCTTCATATTTCAATTGAAAATTTGATAAAATAAAATATCTTCATCATCACTTATTTTATAGAACTTTTGATATCATTTTCAAATATATAAGTTGCAATTATGTAATCTAATTTGAAACGAAGTATATTCTCATTAATTAAAAAAGAGAGACTAGCCGGACTAGCCGATGGGTGTTGCGTAGTAGGCAAAGACATGAAGTGCCAAATGGGTAGATCCAAGTTCGATTCTTGACAACTGCGCTGGGAGGCAACTATGCTAAGTATAGGGCAACTCTATATATCAAGTGCATGCTCCATTTTTTGCTGCCAATCTACGATTAATGTACAATTTAGCTCTTCTCAGTGACCGTCCAATCGAATCTGAGAAAATCCTTGAGGACGGGACTCATTTTTTTAAAGAGAGACTAATCAAATTAAAGAGATCACATCAATCACAAAACATGGGTCTTTCATATTATGTGATCCCATCCACTATAGTCTTAGTCCAAAGTAAATATAATACGTGTAAACAAAACATATTGGTTCAAGTCGTGCCAACAAGTTGATTAATCAACACTAATACTCATATAAGTGACTTTAATTATAATATACAATGAAATGGATGCTGAAAGTGAAACAATTGGAAGCGAAATCTTGCACGGATATGTTGGCAAAAAACAATTAAACAAATGATCATATGTCCAATTCATTGATCCATGCTTTGTCTTTTGCAGAATTTTTTAATTGGATAATGCCAATTATTTTATTAATTAATAATTCATTCATATTGATTATTTCAAATAATTAAAAAAGTACTTCATATTGAATTAATTAGCTTTGTCTTTTTATTGAATCATTCTTTCGTCTCTATTTCTATATATTATCGTTTAAGAAAACATTGAACTAATTAGAAGACAATAATACCCGTCTTGTAAAACTTTTTAACTTTCATATATTACATGTCCCATAAAACATTTCAATTTGAGCTAAATGGACATCATTGCATTTACTATACATTTCTTAAATCTAATCGAACTTATTTCAACTATCTTCTATGTCCTACTTATTTTAATATTTTTCGAGTAATGTTCATTTCAATTATTGGCACATTGATCAAACTTTTACAATTTCCCTCCTAAAGCAATGGCGAATCCAGGAATTGCAAAGACTGGGGGTGAGACCAGTACAGAAGTTGGGGGAAAGTGCACCCGATAGTTTTTTTTCAAAATAACAATGTGAAATTAGAAAAAATAATTAATTTTATTATCTATTAATAATTTTTATTTTTAAATTTTTAATTATCAATGAAGCATTCAAATAATTACTAAAAAAAACTTTAAGATACTTGACATAATTTTATTTTAACATAATAATTTTTATTTTTAAATTATACTAATGTTATTTCAAATGATTACCTTTTAATTCTCTTCCTTTAAAGGTAGATATTCGATTTTTTACTTAAAATTTAGTTTTATTGGGGGTAATAACCATTTTTTGATGGGTGCATAACTATATTTTTTTAAAAAATTAGGGTACTATTAAAAAAATTAAAATTCATTGCGGCCAATTCTCCCATTACCATTGACCTAGATCCGCCCATGTCGAAATACTAAAAATAGGAAATATATTGTGGGACGAAAGAAGTACCAACAAGAAAGTTACCGTTCGCTATTTACATGGTCAAAATCTGTTCACTTTATTGTCTTATTTTTGGTGTACATTTGATAAAATAATATAGTTATGTCACATCTAATTTTATAGATCCTTTTAGTAAGTTTTAAAATATATACTTTTTATTTTTTAATTCTAACAATTTTTCATATAAAATAATTTGAAAACTAAACACCTATCACAACCATAATGCATAATGAAAATTTTATTTATAGACATAAAGGAGCATGAAATAGTAACACTCATAATGATGATGATGATGATGATGATCATAATAATAATAATAATAATAATAATAATAATAATAATAATAATAATAATAAATTAATAGTAATAATAAAGGAGATGCATGATAGGTACGGGCAGTTTTGTTTGTCTCCCGCCCAGCCTAAATGCAGAAATTTTGTCTGAGCAAATTCGGTTTCATAATTGTGTGATGAGCTTTCCACACTTGGGTTGGGCCGCATTTAATGCATGCAGATGCAGATCCATTCTTACTTAATCACTTCTTCTCTTTTCATGCCATACAAATATTTTCACACTTTTTTTGTTTTATTTTTCACTCGTCTAGAATAGTCACTTGTTTTGTTTTAGTTTTTACTTTTCAGAACTCGATCGGTGATCAAACCGGACAAGGTATTAATTCATCGATTCACTGGTTGAACTAGTCATTTAGTTGATCGAACCAACAATATATATACACACACACACACCCTCGTTTAAAAATACCCAGTGAATAATTTATGACGTTTGACCAAAATTATATTAATTACTTGAGTTATGACGTTATGTTACTAAGATAAAAAATAAAATATATATATTTAAAAATAATATTAAAAATTTTATAAAAGAAGAGGTGATTTTTTATACTCCTTCCGTCCGGAAATGTTCTTCACATTTGACTTTTCTTGGTCAAAGTTTACAAACTTTGACTGCGATTTGTGGAAAAAACACATTGTATTATGATGTAAATTTAATATCAATATATTCATAATGAAACGTAGTTTTCAAATATTAAATTTTTATAAAATATATCAATATATAAATATAGATATTAATGGTCAAAGTGCAATATTGGAGACCGTAAAAAGTCAAATGGGAAGAACATTTCTGGACGGAGGGAGTAATAAGTTATCCAATATTAAAAAACACTCAAATGAAATATTTCTATGATATGTATTTTGTAATTGTATAAATTATAATAATGATTTTGAGCTTGAATCAAAGTTGTAGCATTATTTTGTTAAAATTTTTTTTTTAAAAAGAAATCTTTATACAATCTTTATTTTTAAATTATGGATTATTTAGAAACTCTAAGCAAACGTGTAATAATAAGGGAGAAAAACTAAAGTATGATTAAAACATTGAAAATATACCAAAATAAGACTTTCATGTTTTTATTCTTGAAATATGACTTTCATGTTTTTATTCCCGGAAAAGTATACTAGTTTGCACATGTGCACTACCACATTATATCAGAGCAAAAGCACATTACCACAGTGCAAAGTCTTATTTTGAAAAAAAACTTGAAAAACATATTTTAGTATTTTTCTTTATATTTTAGTCCTATTTAAGGTAATTTCTATAATAATAAACACCTTAGCTTGCTTGTTTAACCGTTTAACTACATATTTTAAAGATTAAGGGTTCGAACCCCATGATGCATGGTTTTGAAAAATAAGCAAAACAAAAGGTCCGATTGGCTCGACCCGTCGGTTTTTACTGCTTCAGACTGGTTCAAGTCGGTCTAAAGGATTGGATCGAACCGATTGGACCAAAAGTTTGCCGGTTCACGTTCCGAATTTGCCGGTCCAGTCTTGTTTTTAAAACTATGTTTCTAATTAAGTATTATTCCGTATGTGTTCTCAATATACAAAACTAAGTGAGGATATTTTAGTATTTACGATTATCCAAACTTAGAACAAATTCTCAAAATATTATTTTCAAATTAAAGTTGGAGTATCGTTTTCTAAAATGGTCTTTTTCCCAAAATAATATTTTCAAATTAATTCCATGTGGAGTTGTATAGGTTTTGAAAAATCAATAACGGACTATGTAAAGTTAATAAAATTTGTTTTAATTTTAAAAGTTATGAATCGATTAGGAAAAATAATAATTTGCAAATAAAAAGAAATGGAATCATCGATCCATGTACGTTTTGGTAATTTCAAAAAAAATTACTCCCTCCGTCCCATGAAACATGAGACTTTTGCTTTTTAGGAGGGATTTAAGGGGAGTGTATTTTGATATTAAATTTCCAAAAATGTCATTTGATGTGATGGGTAAAAGTATGATTTGATGGATATATTATTAGTAAAAAGGTATGATGTAATAGTTAGGGTATGAAAAAGTAAGGGATAAAAATGAATTTTTAATAGAAATGAAAAGTGTTTTGTAGGACGGATAAAAAAAGAAAGGGGAAAAGTTTCATGGGACGGAGGGAGTACAATTTTGTTTAGAATTAAAGCAATCCACATAACCCATAATTTAAAAGGATGATTTTGAGAGTAGCTTAATTATAAAAGACTATTTTAATAACTTATTCTAAATTTAGATTATGGAAAATATGAAAAATATCCCAACTTGAAAGTCAAGTAATTGAGTTTTTGATGGAGGACTATTGATTAAATAGATTTCAATTATAATACACCACGTATATAATTATTGGTTTTGAGGACTAAATTAACAAAATATTGTACTAGAACGGGCCATTTTAAAAAATGCATTCTTTATTTTTAAATCTTTTTACTTTTTAGGTACTCCTGGGCAATTTTTACGCCATCCGTTCTAAAAAAAATTACTTTCACTTTTCATATGTCTAAAAAATGTTTTCACTATTTATTAAAATCTTATTTTTACCAATACGAATTAACTTACTTATCATATCATATTTATTTAATGTCAATCTACTTATGACATTATATCCTACTCTAGTGAACATATAGTTAGAACAGAATTGGAAAATATTTTCTAAAAGTAGAAAAGTTTTGTATGACGGATGAATTATTTGTTTTGCTCTCATTCTAATTTGAGGCAGTTCAGGATATATTTTAGACAAAAATTTTCTGATGTAAACAAAACAAGATAATATAAAAATGAGACTGAGATATTTCCAAACGAGACAACGAAATCAATATTTTTGTCTAGTCCTAAAAATGATACGAAGTACTTCATAAAATATTTTTTTTACACAGGCATATAGATAGTCTCCCTGTCATAAAATCACCTTTTTCATTCACTTTTTACTGTGTCAAATTTTATATGTTTTGTTATTCTATTTACGTTAGTTATTTGATAAACAATATAATCATCACGTCATCTCTAGTGTCGTAGATCTTTTGATTTAGTTTTTGAATATATTTGTATAAAATTTATTTTTATATTACAAATTAATATTCCAAAAATTTAATACTTGAGGGAGGGAGAGCATTAATATAGCTTGATGACCACATCAAAGTTGATGACACCTTTCAATTCGCAACCACTAATAATATCAACAGCCTGTCTCTCCCTCCCTCACTTGCTGCACATCGACAGTCTGAAACATAAACATTATGTGAAACATAAACATTATGGGGTACTACGGAGTACAAGAACAAAAGAACTCTCTCATGATTTACATTAACAAATAATGCTAGTGCAATTTTTTTAATTGAATTAACAATTTTTGCTAGTGTGGACTGTTAAAAAGTCGGTACATTTCTTTATGATACAATTTGGGATACACTTTTGGTGTACCCGTGACATGATTGAAAAAATAAATAGGTACTCCCTCCGTCCTAATTTTTTCTTCCTAGTTTTTCTTTTCCACATTTTTAATTTTTGTCTTTGACTTCAAATTTTACCCTCCTTAAAAAAAGATTTTTTGAATTTTTTTTTACAATCATTCAAAATATAGAGTTAAAAGATAACTGGTGTAAATACATAAGGGTATTAATGTCATTTGTCATCTTTTTTTTCTAATGGGAAGGTAGTTTTAGGACGGAGAAAAAGGAGAAGTGGGAAGAAAGTTTTAGGACGGAGGGAGTATAAATTAGGGTTCTAGACCCATAATCGTATTTGTTCCTTGAATTTGAATACTACTTCACTTTTAATGTGTTTTATAGCAAGATTTTTATAGAATTATGTTGTTTATAATTTATAGATTATTTATATATATAAATATGAATTACCGTAGATTTAAATTATAGATAGTTTAACTCCTATTTAAAATACGGAGTAACACACTCTTAAAATTAAGATCTGTCTCAAATTCACTTGCCATGAAAATTACGAAAGAGGGGTAAATAGATTTCCCTTATGATGGTATTGTTAAACTCTTGCAATTTGATCGATAATCTATGTTGTCACTTCATAACATTTTTTGCATTATGTTTTAGCAATGATTGTTATTACAACAAACTTAGTAAAAATGTACTCCTCTGTTCGATCTCAAAAAGGCTCCGTCTTTTATTTTTTTTCATTTTTAACAGAACACTTCCACTTTTTATTAAAAACCGATTTTACGCAAACTTTTCTCACCCTACTAAATACATCATACTTTTTCTCTAATAATCTATTCATCACATTTTACTTTTACCCATAACATTAAGAGGCAAAATTGAGAGTCAACTAAAATTTAACTCTTTCTTATTTTACGACTTAGTTAAAAATGGAACTCTTTTTCAAGCACATAAGTACAAATATTAAGGTTTGGAAAGGGTGACAGGTTGCGTATATACACATATTTCCAATATTAGAAAAGGTAGAGACTCTTTTTAAAAAATTCTCAACTCCAGCATAGTCAACGTAAACAGAAAAAGAAATTCTTTAAATATTATTGTTAATATTCATAATGTAAGAATTACTCCCTCCGTTCCAAAAAATTCTTCTCCTTTCATTTTTTTGAATTTCCTAAAACACTTCCACTTTCTATTAAAAAACCGTTTTATCATTACTTTTTAATACTCTACTTATCACATCATATTTTTTCACTAATAACCAAACTATCACATCTTACTTTTACTTATCACATCATGAGCAATATTGGAATTGAAAGTCAACCAAAATTACACTTTCCTTATTTTTGCCAAAAGTCAAAAGTGGAAGGATTTAAAGAAGCGGAGGGAGTAGTAAATTAATTTAATAAGTCTAATAAGCACTTGGCATCACAAAAGTTTCTAGGTATGTGAGACACTATTTTTAGTATCACTGTCTCTATTACAATACTTCCTCCGTCCTTGAGTATATTTGTTTACTTTTGACTTTTTACGGATAAAATAGACAAATTTTAGCATTAAATTAAATAAAAATAATATTAAATACTAATACAAAAATAATTTTATTAAATTTATTATACCAAATATTTTTAAAATATTATTTTATCTAATTACTATACAATATATATTTTATTTAATCATAGGTTAAAAGTTGAAAATAGTTGACCGAAAAAAGTCAAAACTAGACAAATACTCAATGACGAAAGTAGTATTTTCTCCATCTTTAAAAAACTTTCTATTTCATTTTTTGTATATTCCATAAAACACATCTACCCT
Source organism: Cuscuta australis (assembly GCA_003260385.1). NCBI lineage: Eukaryota > Viridiplantae > Streptophyta > Magnoliopsida > Solanales > Convolvulaceae > Cuscuta > Cuscuta australis. The sequence continues at coordinate 3,878,984 of NQVE01000192.1, forward strand.
ATCTAAAATAACTCGTACCCGTAAAAATGAGAAATATGTTGAATCTTAGACATTATAAATATATATAGAAGTATATTTGAGGATGTACGAAAAATGAAATACTTCCTCCGTCCTAAAATTTTTTTCCCAGAGCACTATTTCAACTTCACGGGAATTTATATTTATTTGTGTTTTTTATAGCCTATATGATAAAATAAAATATTCTTGTCACCACTTGTTTTGTTGAACTTTAGATGTAGTTTTTAAATATGTATGTTTTATTTTTTATTTCTATACCAATATTTAAATAAAATAGATTGAAAAAACTTGGGATTTTTCTTTTTTTGCGCAACGGGAAGAAAGTTTTAGGACGGAGGGAGTATGAATTTCTTTAAAGATGAAAGGAGTATATATTTGTTCATATTTTTTTTAAATCTAATGATGTACAATGAGTGAATATATTCGCCTCCAATTTCGATAAATTTTCCTAGGTAAGGCACCTAATTTCTCATTAAAATAATAAAACCATTTTTATTTTATTTTATTTCCAAATGAAGCCATTCCATTAGAATAGTACTCCGTATATTTAAAGGGGCAAAAAACGGGGGGATAGCAAAATAAGGAGAACCTCTCTTTGTCCTTTTCCTTTTTTTCCATATATAACTGCCCTCCCTATTTAATTTATTTATTTATTAATTAATCCCCCCACCCATTTAACAAACCTCCAAAAAACTTCTTCCGCTAAATATTCACAGTCCGTATATAAACCTCCCCACCCCACCACCCATCCACGCAATATCTCATTCCGCGCTTTCTCTCTCTGCTTCTCTCACATCAACCAGATTGAAGAAACTGTTACCGCTGCACGATTTTACTGTTTTCTCCCTCCGTCGCCGCCGGCATGACTGTTGAAGCGCAGCGCTTGAATCCGTTCAATCCGCAACCACTTCTCACCAGCAGGTATTGTTTCTATATCTCCGTCTTTAGTTTATTGTTAAATTTGCGTCGACATGAGTCCGGTGTGTGCATATCGCCGTTCATTTGCGGTTTTCTGATGTGAATATGTGGTGTGATGAAGCAGAGATATGATGAATGATGTTCGAGTCACCGGAAATCCGTACGCCGGAGGCGTCGTAGGGTACGGCGGAGCGATGCTCTTGCCTGGAATCGCGCCGGCGGATCCGTTTTTCCCGATGAGCTGCTCGTCGGCGGCGATCGACGCTTTGCCGCCGAAGGTTGCGGTGAAATCTGACAGCGGAGTGACTTTTGGGCTTCCGCCTGCGCGGAAACGGTCCAGAGAGGAGGCCAGCCCGTTGTTGGCCGCTCATCCGGCGTTTCAGAACAGCAGTAACCGGTGCGGTTCGTTGAGTTTTCTAGGAGAAGATATCTCTTCCCAACTCCTGCAACAGCAGCGAGACGTCGATCGATTCATCGTTCAACACGTAAGTGATTCATCCCGATGCGGTTTCTGATCGATCCTCTGTTTTAGTGTTCCGATCGCTCGATTGAATTATTTGAATCTAATCTTGTTTTTTTTTTCCTGAGCAGATGGAGAAAGTTCGAATGGAGGTCGGAGAGAGACGGAAGAGATACGCGAGAAACATTGTATCGGCGATTGAACAGGGGATCCAGAACAGACTGAAGGCGAAGGAGGCAGAAATCGAGAACATCGGGAAACTGAATTGGGCTCTGGAAGAGAGGGTCAAGTCTCTGAGCGTAGAGAACCAGATATGGAGAGAGATGGCGCAGACAAACGAGGCGAGGGCGAACTTTCTCCGGAGCAATCTGGAGCAAGTCCTCGCCGGCGGAGGAGTCAGGGGAGGCCAGGCGGCGGAACTGATGGACGACGCACAATCGTGCTGCAGCAGCAACCACGGCGGTCACGACGCGGACGGCGACGGATGCGGTTCCCCCGCCGCGGAAGTAGGATCGGGGGGGAGCGAGGACGGGGACAGCCGCGTGAGAAACGGTCGAAGAAGTAGCGGGAAGTGCAACAGCATTGGCAGGTTATGCAGAAAATGTGGGAACGGAGAGTCGTGCGTTCTGCTGTTGCCGTGCAGGCATCTCTGCCTCTGTACCGTCTGTGGCTCCTCCCAACTCTTTTGCCCCATTTGTAAATCCACCCAAAACGCTAGTCTTCACGTTAATTTCTCTTCTTAGAACTTCCGCCCATATCAAACTCAATATACTTCTGGTCTTTTTCTTCTTAATTTTCCTTTTCGTAAATTCGGAATCAACAAAATTCAAGGTACAACATTTGATCTGAATTTATCCTATTTGAACATATATATGATCTGATTCAAATAAGAATAAATGATAATTTTTTTATATTGAAACAAAATGGATTTTTTCAATATATCAAAAGCAAAATTTATGAATTTTGACAAATAAATATCAAATGAGAAAATTACGTATTTTGGAAGGGAGGGAGTTTATTGTAAAGTCATAAACGGGTTAAGGAGTAAATTGTTTTGGGAATAAATGGTGGCATGGGAGGGGAGAAGACTTGGACCGCTTTTACTTTAACGGTTGTTGAGTCAGATCCAACGCGTTTTTATTGAGAACTACGGCCAGGGAGTCTTTGGTAATTGAATATACAAAACGGTTTTTTTCCTAGACCACAAGTTTTCGAAAAACAATCCCACAATAATTTGATAAATCTTTGAGTTTACAAGAATACTTCGAAAATAAATTAATTACATCGTAATTCTCATAATTATTCTATTTTTACAAAAAACACTCCGCTCATCGTAAAATCAGAAATTTGTCAGAGTATTCTTGTAATTTTTCAACAAAAAAAGGTGTTCGAAACCTACACTTGGTAATACTTGAAAAATCTATTTCGATCAAGTGGTGGAATTTGAACTCATAATCTCAAATCACAATAGTTTTGTGTTGTTAACTGTGCAATAATTACTTTGGCTATGTTTGACCTCAGCATTAGAGATAAGTGTTAGCATTTTGAAAATGTGATCCGACAGTAACTTTCAGCGTTAACATTTTTAAAATTAATATACATCAATAATTAAGAAAGCAAGAGAGGTGGTGGAGGTGCATGAATGTAAATAGTTAAGAAAAAATAGGAATAATTAATTTTACCAACATAAGAGCACTGGTAATGGTCATAAAGCCCCGAGGCTTCAAACCGGGGTTTCAAACTTTCTCTTTCTGTCACGTCAGCTTTAACTTACACCCAAAATTCACTGGAAATGGGTTAGAAGCCCCGGGGCTTCAAACTGGGGCTTCAAAGCTTCATTTTTTACATTTTTAAATATGGACCATGCTAGGGTGCCACCACATGAGTGCTACCATGGGTGCACCCATGCTTCGCACAGACAAACACAGACGATAATTGTCTGTGCGACACAGACAATTATCGTCTGTGTTTATCTGTGCGAAGCATGGGTGCACCCATGGTAGCACCCATGTGGTGGCACCATAACATTTTCCTTTAAATATACATCTTCTAAAATTAAATTAATAACATTTTATCAATTAATTGAATTTAAATGAAAATAAATTATTAAATAAAAAAAATCAATAAAAGGTAAATTAACCAAATAAGATTTGAGTAATGATAACAAAAATATAAAAAATTATATTACTTTATGAAGAAATTACTGATTATTCGAGCGACTAAAAATATCTTCATTCAAATCGGGGTTGTAGTAACATATTGCAAACTGAAATAATACATTAATTAAAAAATACAGTCAATAAAAAAGTATGTTAAATTTAAAAAACAAAAAAAAAAATACATTATGAAAGAAAATTTAAACAAAAAAATATTACATTAAAAAATAAAATATAGAGTAAGAAAATTATGTTTGTGTTTGTTCTATTTTTTTAAAAAGAAAGAATATAAAGAGTAAAAAAATATTTAGCTTTATGGCATTTATGTAATTTTTTGTTATTTTTTAATGAATAAAGCCCGTGAAACGTTTGAAGCATAAAGGATGAAGCCTCTTTGAAGCCCAGGGTAGCGGTGTTTGCTGCCCCTTTGGCGTTAAAATGGCAATAACGCCGGGGCGTTATGCCCATTAAAGTGCTCTAAGATGGAATTGGGTCAAAAAGTAATTGCCGTAAAAAAGGATGAACCCTCCTTGGCGGATATATCCTCTCCTCGACCGGACCGAAATTGTGGGCACCATATTTTTTAAAGGTGATTAATTGAAGTCAAGATGAGAGCGAAATGACACGTGCTATGCAAAAGCTGACATGTAGGTCGCCCGCAAATGTCGCTGTAGTTGCGCTTATGGAAAGGTAAGAATGATACCCGGCCGGTACACATTACTGTAGTTACCCCCCTACTTCCTTACAGAGTACATAAAATTCACTTTAAATTTTTAGGACTCCGTAATTTTAAATTCTGTATTAGTTTTAAAACATTGCAATCTAGAAAATAAAATTAGGTCTAAAATATAAATTTTAGATTGAGCCAATTTTATTTTTTATTTTTCGGAGTCGGACTCTGCCTCACGAGTCACAACATATATTTTTTCTCATTTTCTCTATTTGAGAAGAAAAGTGTTTTCTTGGAGTTTAAGAACTATGATGAAAAGTAAAAATAAAAAGATTAAATTTGCTTGGAATAATAAAAATTATAGGCCTCATGTTTTTATATAAAAAGGGAAGAGACGTAACAATTTTTTTGGAACAAAATATAGAGAAGAGTGACGCGTACAATATATAAGTCAATAAGTCGCTGTTACTAATGGTGTGTGTGCTTGGTGAGTGCGAAAGATACTAGTTTTTTTTATCTCGCAATTTACAAATTTTTTTGGTACTCCGTATTTTTTATTAAAACATGAAAGAATTCGGATTTAGTATTTTTATATATCAAAATCGTATTTAAATGGAGGATTTTGATATCTTTCGGATTTGAGAAATATAAATATAAGAATTTTCGATACTTTTTTGGTCGTGAATTTTTTTTCCTATGCGATTATTTTTGTGTGCATTAGATACAGGAGACGTCTCAAAGAGCATTTACAATATAGATCAAATCTAAGGATTGGAATCTTTGGAGGGTGAAGATGGTGCCGCTAGAGAGTCTTTTTTACGTACTCCCGTTTTATCTAATTTCTCGTAAAAAAAACGGGAATGCGTAATACGGTGAGATTTTTGGGAGGGGACAGGGGAGACTGAACTCTCAACTCTGAAGTGTACTAGTTATGGTGTGAATATTTTACTCAGATCAACTCCCTCCGTTTACAATGTTCTAATTTCAAATTTTGATATTTAATCAAAATTATTTTCAATGATATTCAATTTATATAAAAATATTGGTTTCGATTTAATAAATAAAATTATATATTAAAAATTAATTTCAAAATTATACTCCGTACAAAATAAAACATAACAAGATTATTTTATTCTATAAAAAAATCAATGTGAAAATAAATAAAAGACAACGTATATAATTTCATTCAATGACTAATAGTCTAATAAGGTGAAGTACTCAGTCTTTAAAAATCTCTAGTCTTTTACTTTTCATTTATTCCAAAAAAATTCTTGATTGCCTATTAAAAAATCACTTTTATCATTGTAATTCTTATCATACTCGTCACATCATGCACATTTATTACTCCCTCCGTCCCTAAATAGATTACATGCAATTTTTTTTTCTCTTCTCTCGATAACTTTTGTTTGTTTACGCGATTTCATTAAGTATTTGATAAAATAAAATATTCTTGTCACCTCTTGTATTGTAGAACTTTTGACGTAGTTTTTTTAATATGTACTCCGAGTAATTTTTATATCATATTGATATACCAATTTGTAAATAAAATGATTTCAAAAAGTAAAAAAATTTACTCCGTAACCTGCAATTTGTAATCAAATTGGGGACGGAGGGAGTATTAATTCTCTATCATATTTTATTTTTTATCAGTCACATTTAAAGACGTATTTTATATATTAAATCAACATTTCTCTTTAATTTTCTTAAAAGTAAGAAATAAAAGAGTACGGAGTATGATTTCGAGTGGAGTAATAATGAAATAAGGTGTGGTCTGTTACAGTCTGCACATATGTCTATCTATCGTGGAATCAGTCTTAGCTTCCTGTGGATGGACTACTGCTCACACTGATCCGATCCCCTCCAAAACACACACTGATCATAATCATGATTATCCATTGCTAGTAACACTTTTACAAAAAAAAAAACTAAGCATAAAATAAATCTCTACCACTGCGTTTGGTCAAGAAATTTGAGAGGAAAAAGAAAAGAAAATGAGAAGAAAAACATTTTTTTCTTGTTGGGTTAGAGAGGAAAAGAAAAAAAAAAGTGAGAGGAAAAGAAAATGGGAAAGCAGAATGTATTAAGAGAATGGAAAACCAAATTCCTCCTATTTTGATGAGGAAACTAAAGAAAAATCATTTTCTTTTCTTTTCCTTCCAAATTCCATGAACTAAACATAGTGTACAAGTTTGCGAGTCAGCCGTCTTTGATTATAGTTTAATTTACCTCATCTAAGATAACTGTTTGGCTGATTATGAGGTACTCGGGAATGGAGCTAGTTCATCCTTTTTTAATCTTTTAAAAAGTACTCCGTATAATACTCTGCAGTACGATCTGATTTTAGTTCTTGAAAGTTTTACTATTTGTTATTTTTATATACTTTTCAGGACAATCAATCCTGAAAAATGTCGGTACTGATTCTGGCACTAGTCTTGTGTCTAATCCTAGTCACTAATCTTCGCACGGTATATTTTTTAATGTGGTTAAAAAAAAGGATAATGTTAGAACCCACCACTCACGCTCTCACGCATGATAATGCAAACACTTTTAAATAAAAAGAGGAGGAATATATTACTCCCCCTGTCTTAAAATTAATTTTCCAATTTGACTTTTGTAATCAAACTTTTTAAACTTTGAGCGTATATTACGGAAAAAATACATTGAATTTTTATATAAATTTATTAGCAATAAATTGATTTTGAAACATACTTTTGAAATATATAATTTTTATAAAATATATTTATATAAAAATTGAGATATTGATAATTAAAGTGTCACATTGAAAAACATGAAAAGTCAAATGAGAAGTTAATTTTAAGACAGAGGGAAGTATAAAATTGAAAAGAATAAAAGTTTCATACTATAGGTAATTGATGGGTATACAAATAAGGGAAGGCATGAAAAGTCAAGAATAAGGAAAAAAACAAAACAAACAAACATAAACGTAAAACTCGTTGATCCTTGTAATTGGTGTACACTGTATGCAGATAGTGACCATGCCATACACACACAACTCATTACTTTTTTTTTATCTTTTTTTTTCTCTCATTAAAACTTTCTCGTAAAACAGTTCTTTTATCAAGTTTTTGTACTCCACCATTGACTCTAGAATATTTATTACTTTCTCCGTGCTAAAATATTCTTTCCGTTTTTGTCTATGAGTTTTGATCGATTTTTTTTTAAATTTAATTTATTTAATTGTAAATACAAGTTTTAAAAAAAATTAAAAGGGAAATCCACTTTTAAATCTCTTGTCTTGATTTAGGTAAAGTCTAAGTAGATCATTAGTGACTATTAAAGGGATGAGATCAATAGTGTTTAATTTTGTTGTGACTGCTGACGTGCATCGGTTTTATGATCGTAATGCAGGCAACGTTACGTTACGTGAAATGTTAATTAATGAGAGGCAATTTTTTCGAATATAATGGTGACTAATATTATTTTGAGAAATTTACCTAAATAGGACTAAAACATAACGACTTTCCCAATATAGGACCATATGTTTTTATTTTCCGGACTTTTGGTCATTATCAAGTAGTCATTATTCAACTAAATGTCCATCATTACTGGACATTATTCCTCCCACTAGGTTATTATTAAGTCCTATTTAGAAAATAAAAAATTTTAAGTCCTACATTAGGAAAGTCATTATGTTTTAGTCCTATTTAGTGCAAATTTTACTACTCCGTATTATTATTCAATTTTCAATAAAAGATTTTTTCTATTTTCTATTAAAGACGTACCAAAAAAGGGTTTTTCCCTTTTGGAAAATGTAGAATGACTCGCAATATTTTTTTTCTTTCTTCTACATCAGTCTCAACTATAAACTTTCATTTTTATTTAAACATTATATATTTATATCAAATCAAACACATTTTTTTTTATTTAAGGAAAAGAGTAATAAGTGTGCGCACCAATTTAAAGCAGTAGACCGGCCATTATCACCCGCCACATGCGGAACCCGTGTGATGAGTACTGACAAATTCACAAGATCCTTATAATCAACCCCCCGGGTTATTCAAAAATTGTACCGACCTTTTGTTTCATTATAAATCATTTTATTATACTAGTACAAATGTTAGTGTATACCTTCAGAGTATAATTTTTGGTGTACATATAGTTTAATTCGAAATAAAATTGGGTGTTTGTGTAAATGTATAAAATGAATTGAAAATTTTGAAATTACACATTGTTTCGTTAATGTGATAATAATTTGGGACGAGGTGAGTATTTGTTTTTTACTCCATTTTTTTTTCTTTGTTTGAAAAAAGGGACAGGCATATCATCATCAATTTGTTGTAGAATCCACTCAGAAACAGTAGCGGAGAAAATAAAAAAACCAATTGAAAAATTAAACGTGTAACAACTTTTGTCAAGTACTCCCGAACACGTATCTATATGTACAAAAAGCTTATTGACCTTAATTAGCTTGCAAAAAAAAATGCCATTTTATACTCCGTAAATACTACACCCACCTTACTTTCTTTACACTTTGATTGGAAACATTTTTACATTTTACCCCGAGTAATTTTTTTATTAGTATAGTTTAATTTTAAAAATAGGTACCCTAAATATTACTTTTGAATAACATTCTCAAAATGTTAACACTAATCTCTAAGTATATTGTTAAACGGGGCCTGAGTTTATTCGAATAGTCAAATAAATAACGCCAAGGATTTTCTTGACATTAATATTCAATGTCGAAATAATACGACATTGGATGTTTACAATACTTCATAGAGCCCGAAAATAGTTCCTACATCCAAATCTCTAAATCTAATCTTCTCATTTGACTTTTTTACGGTGTCTAATACAATAACATGACCATTAATAGTATTAATATTTATACATGAATATATTTTATAGAATTTTAATATTTCAAAATTATAATTCAAAAGAAAACTATTGATACATTACATTTATACCAAAACATTAATAAAGAAATATTATGTATAAATATTAAATTCGCAATATGTTGTATTCAATTCCCTTATTTCCTTTCATTTAAAATGGTGCATAGATAGGGGCACAGTGCGGTGGAGGACCGGTGGGCGAGGAAAGGTCCACGGCGTCGCCCGGTGGTGGGCAGGATATATTATTAGAGCATCCACAATGGCGTGGAAAATGTTTGCCATGGTTGCCACTTATGCTGCCACTTCATTAATTGCCATGATGGGCATGGCATGACAAAGCATTCCAATCCTCAAGCCATGTCATAGGCGTGTCAAAAACTTAACTTTATGTTTTTATTTTTTATTTTCTTTTTAATTTCTTTTTAATTTCTTTTTTCTGAAATTAATTTTTTTCTATTTATATTTTTATTTTTTAATTTTTTATGATAAGTAAAATTATTTTTAATAATTAAAATATGTCTAAAAAAATTTAAAAGTAGTAAAAATAATGACTTGCCACTGCAGAGTTTGTCACTCACTCATTTGCCACACGATGACTAAACTGCTTTTCATTGGTTGTAAAATTCCACGTCACCATGTGACATTCCATTTTTGTCTCACCATTGTTTATGCTCTTATTAATGGATCTACTCCGTATTATATTGGACCACCAGTGCGTGGTAATAACAATTTTAATTGAGCGAGCTGCTGCAACGTCGTTTGTCGTTTTCGCACTTGTCGTTTTACGGACGACTACTTAAGAACAATAACATCAAACGCAACTACTCCTTAGCCCTTATTTATTCCTTTCTTCGTCCATTAATTACTCTGGGCTCAATTGCAGTTATCATTTTCCCTTTTTTCCTTTAAGTTTTCTTATTTTAGCTCATTTAAACTCTGCCCGGGCAATATATTTTTATTATAAAAAAAATTATCTAATCGTGCACTAGGTTTGCACTCCAACCTGAACATCAAAATATATCATAGACACACGCGAATAATAATTTCTGTGTGCGGCACAAACAATTACTCTGTATTCTTTATGTATGATATATATATTTAGTGTATAAGTTAGAGTACAAACTTAATGTATCCTAGCACACCTCTATATTTATATCAAATACTCCCTCTATCACAAAAGAGGTTACATAGTTACTATTCTGAGCTGCCAAATTTTTTTTATTTGATCCATGTTTTTACTGACTATTTGATACAACAACTTAACAAACATGCAACAACTACTACAATAAAGCCTTATCCAACTAAGTGACGTCGGCTACGTGGATTAAACAATGTCATTGTACCCTATCATGTATCTACTCTGAGATCATTCACGCAAGAGTCTCCTTTGATCATTGTGTGCTAAGTTTTTTAGGCTTACCTCTTCCTCTTGCTAGCCACCTTTTGTGTAATAGGTGTAACTCTAATTTTGACATCTTTATAAACCAAATATCCTTGATTAATTAATATATAGAGCTTTTGATATCATTTTTATAGCAATTCGTAAATAAATAAATTAAATTAAAAACCACAAGAATTTGCACATTCTTTGAATTGTCTAATCTAAATTTGGCACGGAGGAAGTATATACGAGAACTTATGATGAGGACGGTTGATGTTACACCAACACATTATTGCGTGCGCATATAACAACACGATTCAATTAGAATATTTATGGTGTTCCGCTTGTAATTATAATCAGGATTCGTACTCCTAAACCCCATAAAACCCCTCCCTTAATGATGGATTGTTGTAATTAAATAGTTGTTGATTGGAATGAATGATTTTATATATAAAATTGTCTGGACGTGAAAAATGCATATGTATGTGGACATGCATGCATGCATGCCGATACAACTCCACGCGTCACAGAAAATGAGAGCTTAGCTTTGCTGGTTTAATCCATTTTTTTGGCTCCCCCAATTCAATAATGCCTGCTTCCTAGTTCCATCATACTTTACATTATTGTGTTTTTAAAAATGATTTAACGAAAAAATAAATAATTAAATTAAATACCCATAGTGTATCCGGTGTATGTGTTGTGTATGGAACTATGGATAAATTAATATAAACGTGAATTCTTTTTTATAATAATATTATTACTCGTTGAATTATGGAGTACATAATAGAGTACACAAGTACATAGAGTACAATGTAACGGGTATTTTTTTTACTGGATCAAGATTTGTGGATGGTAAGAAAGAAGAACAAAGGCCCGACGGGTGGCTAGTGACGGTGCAGCCCGCCAGGTTTGAAGGCAGAAAATTTTAGGTCAACAAGAACGGTGACTCTAATACCATGTGTGAATATTCAAATAATAATATTTGTCATTGTATTATGCAGTATATGATAGATTATATATACGAGACTCGTAACACTATTAGAAATAAAGAATAAAAACTAACTAAAACATATACAAAGCTTTCTAATAATGAAACACGTCACCTATCATAACCAATACTACCATAAGTATGTAGTACTATTATTAATTATTATTATTGTCTAACACTAACTATGGAGTATATTTTTTTCATTTTAAAGTGCTATTGACTCGATTATAATGATCTTTTTAAAAATTATGGTTTATATATATTTTCCTTTTTATATTTTAAACACATACTCCTTCAATTTTTATATTTATTGTTCCAATGAAGTGGAACAAATGAATTAAGCATATCATGTAATTAAAAAATTCTTTTAACGAACTGCATATTTCTTTTAGGATTATTAAATTAACTAGATAGAGAAAGTAATGTTTAAATTTCATCCTTTCTTTCTCATCAAATCTATTCAATCGAAAGTTCAAATTTGTGACTGTAAGCTAAGATTATTTTTTTATTCTACTTCAAGTTTGTAACATTATTCTCCAATTCTAATCCTTGTAATAATAATGCTCCGCAATTATAATAATAATAATAATAATAATAATAATATTGATTGAGTTATTTTAATAATAACAAGAATACTGATGATGATGATGATATAATGATAAAGATGATAATAATAATATTAACAACAACAAAAATAATATTATGAATAATAATAATAATAACAGCAATAATAATAATATTAAGAATAATAGTAATAATAATAACAGCAATAATAATAATATTAAGAATAATAGTAATAATAATAAATAATGGAGTACGTGCTCCGTGTTAAGAAAAGATTAAATTTATTTGCATGAACAGCTGTTTAAATATTTACTGGATGAACCCTTAAAAAACAACAAATCCATAATAAGACAGGAGCAGCAGGCAACAAAGTTCGGCACGTCGTAATAAAGTAGGAATCGCAAAATATAAAATATGTTTGCAGATGAAAATTTATACGGAGTATATATTTATATGGTCGGTTTTACACTCGCACTGTAACTATTCAAACTCCCTCCAATACATTAAACTTTAGGGTAATTAAGCAAGTTAAAAATAACATTGGCCTATTATAAAAAAGACTAAATTATGACTAAATATACCATTTGTCTTCAATTTGATTATAAATTAGAATTTACAAGGAGAAATATCTCATTTTTTGAAATCATTTTATTTACAAATTGGTATATCGGTAAGAAATAAAAATTATACATTAAAACACTACGTCAAAAGTTCTACAAAATAAGATGTGATGAAAATATTTTATTTGATCAAATACTAAATGAAATCGTGTAAGCAAACACAAGTTACCGAAAAGAGAGAAAAATTGTAATCAATTTGTGGATGGAGGGAGTAGAAAACTAATACCCCTTTGTCCCAAAAACTCCGTCTTCTATGTTTTTTTCTCATCCCACAAAATCCTTTCATTTTTAATAAAAAATTATTTTTATCCCTACTAAATTTTAACCTACATATCACATCATACCTTTTTACTAATAGTCTATCTGTCAAATTCTACTTTTACACATCATATCAAAGGTATTTTTGTATAGTCAACACAAAAGTAATCCTCTCTTAAATTTATTAAAAGTCAAAACGAGAACATCTGTATGACACGGAGAACGTAATAATCTTTAGAATTTTTTATTCCATCCATATACCAAAACCTTTCCGTTTTCATTTTTTCTCTTTCAACAAAAAACTCCACTTTTTAAAAAAATCATTTTTACTTGTACTAATTCTTATCCGGCCAATAACTTCAAGAACAAAATTGGAAAGTCAACTTTAATGACATTTCCTTTTTTCAAAATGCTAACGATTATTGAAAATATTATTTTTTAAAAAAGCTTATAAAGTAAAAATGTTTGGGAAATTAGTGAACAAAAATGGAGTTTCATAGTTGTGATTTGTGACTAAGGCAACAAAAGTTGGGTTACTTAATTGGAACTTTTATACTCTAAAAAAATGGAAAACGTGAAAGAAAAAAGAAGAAAGAGAAAAGAAAAGAAAAAAGAGGGTTGGAATTAGTGGAAAACTGTACGATTGAAGAGGTGCCTTAGGTTGCAGGAGAAACATGAAAATGTTCAGTACGTAATAACAATAATAATAATAATGAACCCATGCAATTGCAGGCCAGGTCAGTACTTGTCACCATCTCTCTACACCCTATTAAGATTCCACATTCAACTCAACACCATTATTAGGTAGACACTTTCGTCTTAAAATTAATTCCTCAGTTTGATTTTTGTGGTTAATTTTTTTTGAATTTTGGCCATAGATTAAGGGAAAAATAACTTGAATGTTTTCGAATAAATTTAGTATCAATAGAATCACTTGAAAAAAATTTGAAATATTTTAATTTTATAATATTTTGTATATTTAAATATAAATAGATATTAATAGTCAAATTAAATTTTTGCATTGGAAACCGTAGAAATTCAAATAGAAGGTTAATTTTAAGAGAGAGGGGGTAAAAGAATATGAAATTGATTGGTTGAGAGTTATACAAGAAATAATAAAAATACTTGCAATAAAAATTGTACAATATAATCATTTCTTAGTTAAAAAAAACCTTATTTTAAAACAGATAAAAAGATATTATGAAAGAAAGAGAATAAAAAATTAGTCACACGATAAAGTGATGTGAAATATGTCGCGTTTTGAAAGAAAGAATGAGTCCCTTCAGACCGGACCGGACGGTCACTAAGAAAAGATAAATTAAATTTTGATTGCAGATTGGTGGCAAAGAGTAGAGTCTAGACCAAGTATGCCTCATTCTAGATTACATATTTGAAGGATTGAAGGGGCCCACTTGGTAGCTAGATCTAGGTGGAGATATATTTACAAATTAACTACTTGGTCCCTTGTTTGATTCGTCTTAACATATAGATTATTAATATATAATTTTTATAATTTTTTAATATACAAATTACAAGATAAAATGGATTAAAGAAGTGCATTGGATGATGTGCAAAAATGAAAGTGGACAAACAGGAGGGAGTACAACAAATTGAACCAAGGAGAGAGAGAGAAAAAAGAGGTGATGGATATATATTGTGGTGAGCACCACCAAAAGGTGCAGTAAAGAAAAAAGATTTAGTGGTCATTTGTATGTACTCATTCATCATGGCATATATGGACCAAACCAATTCAATAGTAATTAGCTAGGGTGAAAAACAAGCCAAGGCCATATGGAAAAAGAAAGGTGAAAAAGGGAGTAAACAAAGAAAGAGCCATATGCATTTGCATCATCATTTTTATGACCAAACATTGTGCATCATCAATATGCATGCTAAAAGACTGCTACTATAACTTTATCTTTTTTATTACTCCCTATTTTAATATTTATATTTGACTTTTTTTATGAAAGTATGTATTTTAAATTCAATTTGTTCAAAAATATATTGTATATTGGTATAAATGCAAATATAATATGATATCAGTGTCTAGTTTATTTTTTAAATGCAGTTTTGAAATATTGAAATTTAATACGATGTACTCATGTACATGCGGAGTACTTTCCATGTGTTTCATAAAAAGATTTTGCCTTTTCTTTTTTTCTTTTTAATTCTCAAGTAAAGATTCATCTTTTCTTTAGATGAACGATCGAGCGAGTTACAACGTTACATGGTCCACATAATTTCTGCACAAAATTAAATATAATAACACCCTCTTACTTTTATCAATATAATTGTGCCACGTCAAATGTGGTACCTTAGCGTGTTGCAATCCTGAAATGATTGAGTTAAAAACCTAAGTAAAAAAACCTTCCCAAGCCACTACTTGTGAGTGGTGATGAAAGAAAGCACTCCAGAGTTTTCACTCACAACTAGTGGAATATATAATAATTATTTTTTTTTAAAAAAACTCATATATTTTTCAAACATATATTCCCACTCCCAAATTAAACGTCCTACTTTTTTATCTCATTTAAATAAATAGAGCTCGTTTGTGCTTGAATCGGGATCTATTGGAAATATCTTCAACCATGGGGATGAATAGATATACATTTTCAAAGATTTGCCCTAGCACCATAAGCAACAAAACAAACACATCAAATGAATGCCCCTAAAACTTATCTATCTTCCCCTCCCCAAATTCAACCAATAGTCCAAAAAAAGAAGAAGTCATCAGTACCTAAAATGCCCATCTTTTACACCAAATAATTATTTTTCTGTAGTTTCATAATAATTAATGTTGGCAGTTTTAATTAATGGCAGGTAGCTAGCTATGGTGTAGTAGACAAGAAGGAGCCTCACAACACACTTTTAGACAAAGTTAAGTGTACTCATCATATTTAGGAGTGGGGCTGGTCCTATGTATGTGTGTTACAGATAAAGTGGCCACACATGATATATACCTCTCACAAAGGACAAATGAACATTATTTTTTTTTACAAAAAATGTAAATAAATATTATTGATTGGTCCCAAGTTACCAATGCAAGTACATGTCAAATAATAGTAGGAGGTTGGAAAAAGTTGTCCTAAATGTATTGCTAATCTCTCTATCAATTCAAAAACTAGGTGCACTAGATAATGATTGTCCAATATTTTAAAAATATCCGTCTAATTTGATTTTTTCGAATTAATTAAAGTAAGACAAATTTTGATCATCAATTGAAATACAATAACTAAAAAAGTAGAGAATATTTACTATAGCATTATGATAATTTTTACTCCCTCCGTTCCTTTAAACCATTCCACTTTTGACTTTTGGCAAAAATAAGAAAAGTGTAATTTTGGTTGACTTTCCAATTTTGCCCCTGATGTGATGGGTAAAAGTAAGATGTGATGGATAGATTATTAGAGAAAAAGTATGATGTGATAGGTAGGGTATGAAAAAGTAAGGGTAAAAGTGATTTTTTAATAGAAAGTGAAAGTGTTTTAGAGAATTTAAAAAAAACGAAAGGAGAAGGATTTTGTGGAACGGAGAGAGTATGTTTTATTCATCTAAAACTGGACAATCCACTATTTTTTTTTGATTGTATCTCATCGATTATCCAGTCAATATCAAAACTTATTTAATTTACCCAATATTTGTTACTTCGATCCGTATTTTAGGATCGGGAAAATATTAGAAAAATTAAAAGAAGTTCACAAGAACTAACTGGAAAATTTGAAAAAAAAACAACAATAAAATTAAATTAAGAGTTACAACGCAAATGAAAAGTGTAATAAATGGATTTGAACTCATCATATATATTTAGTGTGATGGTACTATATATTTTCATGTGGACAAGCTAAGCAAGCCTAAAAATAAGTTATTGTTGGGCAACAAGTGGTTGAATGGGCAAAGCAAGTTAGGCCCACAAGCGCCATGGACCATGAGATTTGTCCTTCAAATGCCCAGTGCGTTTTCATGGCCCAATAAATGGTCCACCCTAGCTCTCATTGCATGACAAGAAACTGACTTTCTTGTTTTTGGTTGGGATTTGACATTAGTATTGTTATTATTAAACCATTTATGGGATCATGTCCTAGCCGACAACAAACAAAGGATGAGCTTCATCCTCGATCGTCCCCTCAAACCCAGTCAGACGGTTACTGGGAAAAGATAATTTTAATTTTAATCGTAGATTGATGACATGGAGTCGAGCCCGCACCCGATACTTGCAGAAGTTCTATGTTTGGCATAGTTTTCTCCCAATACCGTTGCCAGGAATCAAACTTGGGTCTACTCCCTTGATACTTCCTGCCTTTGTCAACTGCGCAACGCCCACCGGCCAAGCTGACAATTTTCAGTTACTATGCATGGAATGCCTCATGAATTATGGTAGAGGGAAACTAAAAATTTAACCCCATCAAACTTCTTACACATACACGCAAATAATAATTAGCATGCAAGCAATTATTATCTGAGTGTGTCTGTAAAAATTTGGCGTCATATTACCCTTCTTTCTCATCTATATTTTTTCTCCTTCACTATATATATTAAAACCAAAAGAAATGAGTGATTTATTTTATTTCTTTTTTTATCTACACAAACTTTAGCCATATAAATTTATTTTTCCTGAACTCCGTGAAAGTCCAACCAGAACAACTTTTTAAAAACAAAAGGTGTAAAACATGAGAAGTGAAAAAAAGTGTATTGTTCCTTTTTTTTTTAAATTTAGTTCACAATATGTACGTGAAATTAAAACAATTTTTATATAAAAAAAATTTGCAATCCATTATTTAGCCAAAAACCATGTGAATGTGCATGAACTTCATGAAATTAAATTTAGAGCCTTATTATGTGAAAGGGTTTTTCGAGCATGCATGTGTGTATGTGACAGTGACCACATATATATAGGTTGTACTCCCTTCGTCCCTAAATATTCACAACATTTGCTTTTTCAGCAGTCGCAGGAACTTTTGTTTATTTCGACGTTTTCATTGGTTATTTGATAAAATAAAATATTCTTAATACCTCTTATTTCGAAGAACTTTTCATGTAGTTTTTTTATATGTAATTTTTATTTTTTATTTCTTTACCAATATGTAAATAAAATGAATTGAAAAAACTTGATATTTTGCCTCGGTAATAGAAATGTGACAAATAATTTGGGACGGAGGAAGTATAATATTATAATAAAATAATGCTATATAATATGGTCATTCAATTCAATCAATCACAAAGTTATTATAATACACATAAATGGCCCACACACATATATATACATAATGGGCACAAATAATGCCATTAAATATCAAAGCTATAGATGGAAATCTTTGGTGCCTCCTCACCAAACAATAAGTGATGTTAGTGCTCACCTTTGCTGGGAATGTGAATGGGAAGGAACCCTTTTTTATTGTTATTTCAATTCCATCCATTAATAATATGATTCATGTATTATATAAATTCGCTGCACTGCAAAATAAACTTCTCGTTTTTCTTTGTCTTGAAATTAAATTCTCCTTTCTTTCAAGGTAACTATTGAACTTTTCACGTTATTTTTTCTTCTCGTCACATAAATCTTAACAAATTTTTATTATTTTAAAATTCACTAAAGTCAAATCGAAAGGTTGATTTGGAACGAAGGAGATCCCAGTCTGGGGTAAATAATAAGTGGTGCCTCACATGCATAGGCTATTTTTTTTCACTCCGTGCATACAAAAAGACAGCTCAAACAAGGTTCGGTTAGAATGGGTCACACTGTGCAAACTGTGTGTAATCCCATCACACAACATCCCACTCTTCAAGTTATAGTAAAAAAAAAAAAAGAAGAAGAAGATGCCCATCCTATAATCCTAATAGAGTCAATACAAAAAGTCTATAAGAAAATAAATTGAAATAATTGAATTTCAGATGACTAATCAAAACTCTGTAGGAAGATCTCATGCGAGACTGAACGTCATTTGTTACAGTAGTCAGAAGTCAAATTCGGGCGTTACTTGCTTGTGCCAGTTGTGCGTTCTCAATTGACCAGCTAAGCTATGCTCAAGGGTAGTTTGGGGAGTATTCATTTTGGGGGTTGGGTGGGGTGGTGGTGGGGTACAAGACACAAGAAAATGATGCAAGTGGGGGCATAGGGATAGGAGAAATGATGAAGTGAAAGAAACATTGAATGATCTTTTCACCCAAAATCTAAAATTTTTGGAGGGTGGTGGTGAGTGTGTGTGTGTGTGTTTTGTGTCCCCCACATACACACTACTACTGCTATGCATAGTGAGATTGTGAATTATCTATTGGTATATAAATAAAATCTCTGCATTTGGCAATCACTTCCACCTGCATGCCACCACATCTCCATCCTTTTTTGTGCCCTAATAATGCCTCATCAAAATATTACTACTTTTTTTAACCCATCTATTTTAATTTTACCCGTCTATACTATCTCCGTTTCAACAAACTTTTCATACTTGAAAAAGGTATGTCTTAAAAATGTATAACTTTTATTTTGTAATAGGATAGAATATGATGTGTATGATAAATGAATTATAATTTAAAGATGACACAAAAATCACGCATTTTAAAAGCGCATCTTTTTTCAAATTGATAAGATTTTGTTGGGACGAAGGCAGTACTACAACTAACTAAGATATTAAAGTTATAACATAGTATTTGTATCTATTTTTTTTAGTGTCTAAAAATACTTTAACCCTATGTTTGGTTTAAGAAATTTGAGAGGAGAAGGAAAAGAAAATAAGAATTAAAATATTTTTCTGGTTTGGTTAGAGAAGAAAAAGAAAAGAAAAGTGGAATGAAAAGAAAATGAGAATGACAAAATGTACTAAGAGGAGGGAAAACAAAATTCTTCCCATTTTGGTGACGAAACTGATAGTATAGAAAACTATTTTCTTTTCTTTTATTTCCAAATTCCTTGAACCAAACATAGCGTAAGTAGTAGATTTATTTATTTTTTTATAATTTTTTGTTAATATACTTTAAGAGATTTTTTTAGCCAAAAACTCGACACAAAAAGTGAAATGAACAATTAAAAAAGAAAACAAACTTTAACTACGTGTATATTTTCACCATTTAGGACATTGTTCCAGAATTAAGTGAGACCTGAGTAGGGGTGAAGAAGGCTACGAACCAGAACCATGACGTTATGTTTTCTAATACTGAAACCAGACCGGAACCTAAAGTTTACAGGGAAGAATTGAACTGACTTTAACAAGGCAAGCTGAGTTGACTTATAATGGAAAAAATGGGACACATTGTTTTTAGGTTGAAGCTGCTAAAATGAATGGAAATGGCAATCTTACCCTTATTTTCATGCCATTGGAGTAAAGAAAATTCAATGAAGAAAGCCAATTTTATTTCAATGAAGTTCACCTTACCAAACAAGATCTAAAAACCTCTAAATGGTTCATCAAAGAATTTACATTGAGATAAACTTTACACTTTTCCTAGATTTTATACAATTTGTTTCGTTGAGCTTCTAAAAATCTAAGCTTCAAAGCATTCCCAGACAACATCTTCTTGCATCAACTGCCCTCTAGAAATGCCTCAACATTGAAAGAATTGATTTTTCTGCAAATTGGATGATTTCCGAGCAAGGGTAAGGTCTGCATATACATATGATCTCCAAACCCAACTGTGGGTTTTTACTGAGTTTGTTGTTGTAGCTCTTGTTGTTGTTGGTTGGGATGTTCGAGATAGAGCTGAACCCCAAGGGGTTCACTCCTCATTGACTTGATAGGCATAATCACAGGAGGTTGCTGCCACTGTTTGGTGCCTGTGGGAACCCATACACTTGCATTGCTGCCCTCTGGGAGAGCCCGAAAGTAGCCTGTTATTTCCCACCTGCAATCTGATGAAAGACGACACCTTTGATCACCACACAAATTCTATCAACATTTGAGACCCAACATTGAAAAAACGCACTCGCTCTGTTGTGAGATGGACTTTAGTTGTGTGTGTATACAGGTTGATAGGTCTCATGTTCATGTGTATATAGTAAAAGAATTGGTATATTCAGATAATGAGTAGATCATATGGGGAGCCCAGCTAGCATAGATATTCTACATGGAACGGGTAGAGTTATTGTACAATTGTATACATATGTCCGGCAGACCTATATATACAATGTAATCTAACACAGAGTATATAACTCATCTTTTATTACTGTTATGACAAAACATGTGTATTTTATTAATCATAGGAACCATATGGAAAAATCTTTGAGACGGTTTTGAAGCATTTTGGATGCTTTTAGGCATTTCAATGGAATAAATCAAAATGTATGCAGACTTTACCCTACTTGGAAATAAGAGGCAGTTTCCAAGAGACACCCGGATGAGTTGAAGTACCCAAACATATCAAATTGGGGTTCTTTTAGAGATCTTCGAGACCATGAAGTGATGAAGCTTTCAATGTACCTTGATTCGCTAACTAGAGGAATGACATTCCTCCACCCCATTACAGCTAGCAATATTTTCTAAAGTTCTTCTAGCACCGCTTATGAAACACAATTCTATATCCACTTAATGGTTCACCACTTCTACCAAAGGCCATCTCTTAAGGGAAACTCACACTTTCACAATTTTTCATTTCCACACTCCAAACAACTTCACTCCAACTTCTATCTAGATTAGGGTTAGACTTAAAATCAACTACAATTGATCATTTTAGATTAGAAGAGTCAAGACTCAAATTCATTCCTTTCCATTGATTTAGTGAAGCTTCCTTTCTTAAGTTCGCAATTTCTTCTTTTATATTCACCACACCTTGTTTCACCATTGCTTTTTCTTTAATTAGTTATGCTGTGTGAGCAGTTCCGTTGGGGATTGGAGGAGGTTAAGATTCCATGTAATTGAATTGTGTGGGTTTGGAGATTTTGGATACAAACCCAAAATGCTACGTGTTCGTGAGAATGTCTCGATGAATATTTCACTTGCAATTAAGAGAATCAGTCCTTCCTTTTCAAGCAATCTGTTCTTATTAATGTGGGAGAAGAGATACAAATTTTGGGACGATCAAATGACGAAGGGAGAAAAGTTCATTTATAGCTCTCAAACTCCCTCCCCAAATGAAAAACATAAGGTGTGGGAAGCTAAAGAACAAACCCATCAATGTTGGATAGAAATTAAACCAAACAAAGGCTAAACCCATGGTGTGGGATAAGACCAAAGCCAACACTAATACACATATTAAAATCTAGACCCATAATTGCAATATAGAGGACGGTTTTGGATCTAAACTGGCAGAAAATTGCTCCTGGGTACCCCATGTTTTGAAAAACTAACTGCCGGGTACCTCATATTTTTTGAAATATACTCCGAGGTACCCTCTATTTTTAGAAACTAACTATCAGGTCTCTCACATTTTTAAAATATACTCCGGGATACCTCCAAATATACATTAACTTACTCGTGAAGGACATCGTGTCTCACTCTTCGTCAAAGCCAGTTACGCCATTAATTTTAAGAATTAGAGGTTTGGAATTCCATATAAATAATCTTAGTTTTTATACTTTAATGATACAATCTATCAAGTTTAATCGAAGCTTTCGAATGAAACAGAATGTCCCCTATGGGTAAGTTAATGTATATTTGGACGTACCCCGGAGTATATTTTAAAAATGCGAGAGACCCGATAGTTAGTTTCTAAAAATAGAGGGCACCTCGGAGTATATTTTAAAAATATGAGGTACCCGGCAGTTAGTTTCTCAAAATATGGGGTACTCAGGAGCAATTTTCTCTCTAAACTGGGTCCAAACTCAACCCATTGACATTCATATTGCTTAGAGTGTTAGGGGTGTATGAGTTACCTATTGAGAAGAAAATGAAGGAAACATAAAAATGCATAGAGATCACCACTAAGACAAGCTCACCGGGAGGAAGATTGTGGGTAAGCGATTGCAAATTGGGAAGCTTGATCAAGAAAGACCTAAGTGAGAGCTCCAGGTCAGCTTCTTCCACACTAGAGCCATAAGACTGGTTCACATCTATCTTGAAAACAAACCTCTCAAATGGAACATTGTTGTCATCAAAGAAAATAACTGCAACTCTCTCCACTTCCCCCTATGTAAACAAAAATCAACCCCATTAAAATTTTAATTTTTCAAAAAAATTGAAAGCCTAAAAAAAACATCCACCTTAATCCACCAGAGGTATCACAACCATACACTTGCAAAAAAACAAATTGGTTGTTTTAGTTAAACCCAAAACAGAAAGCAAATTTCTTTTTAGTCCACTGCTCAGTCGAAACTAAAACATTTCTAATAGTAACGGTTCTTTTAGCTCCATTGCAATTTACAGTCTACAAAAGAATTCAAGTCTAACCATAAATAAGAAGAAGAAGAAACCTTTTGGATAAAATGGAGGAGTCCATTAACGGAGGAGTGAATATAATGTCTGAGATCGGGATGGCGAGATCTATGAACCACGACATTCATGTAGCGCCGCCTCTCAAATGCCCCTGCCATTCGAGAGACTTCAAATCCACTCGCTCGCGGTTGAAATCGAACATGGCGAAATGAAACAAAATTGAGAAAATTAGGGTGCGAGATTTACCGATCGGGTAGACCCCTTTGAGGAAGATAACGGAGTTGATGGCCACTTCCAGAAATTCTACCAGAATCCGAGCCGTTTGGGCTGCAAAGTACAGTAAAGAAAAGGTAAAGACGACAAGTATGGGGGGATTTTAATGGCGGAATTTTGATCGGCGTGAAATATCAGACCTTGCGGGGTTTGTTTTGCTTTCCGATCCATATTATATCGCCGCCGCAGTTGCCGTCGAAGGACTTTCCCGGCTGCAACCCAAAGCCGAGCCTTTTACTCTCTCGTGCTATAGTAAAGTCACTTTCTTACGGAGTATCTTCTCACATTAATTTGTTTTTTGAAAATAAAAAAAACATACTCCGTATTAATCTCAGTAGAAGAAAATATTTATTTGACTTCTATAAATTTCATAGAATAATTTGCCTCACTCCCATGTCAGCAAGTCTATGATGTTATATTTAAAATAAATATTTGAAGTAAATTTAGACATTTAGTAAATAAAATTTACTTATTCGAGTAATAGTTACTCCATAATAAGTTTCATTTTTGTTTAGTCGATTGACGAGAACTCCAAACAGTGTCCTTATTACATTGTGAACTTTGTACACATAAAGTGTTAATTTGGCATATTTAGCAAACACATTGATGTATATTCTCAAAAATACTCCATAAAGAATCACTAGCATTGTCATCGTTGATATATAAACATTCATTTTCTCGTTTTTAAACTCATGATTAATAAAAGAAATCAAACTCGTATTTTAAAACAAACCAAACGAAACCAATCCAAACGCAAATCCCACACGGAATAAGGGAAATAAATGTGGCCAGCTTTTTAAAGTTTGAACTAAGCAATCAAAGTTTTTTGTTACAACAAGAGAGTTGAGATAGTCATGTTGAAGGACTGAATTATAATTATAGTACTGCACTTTTCGAGGACTATTGTGTTTGATGAAGAGTTATGTTCTTCAACTCAAGCAAGAACATCCAATCCATACTATTGCACCTTGTTTGTTTTGACCCTCCCATGGAAAGCTGTTAGGACGAGGGTGAAGGACGATTTGGGAATATTTGTTCTCCTACATGGAGCCATGGATCGAAATCCTTCGTAGCATCCTTTTCATATCTCAACAATATTCCGAACAGTATCTTCCCCTGTTTGAATGCGCATTGCAATACGAATGAATGCTTCACATCAGGGTTAAAAATTTAGCCTCTGGTTGGTAGCCTTATCTAGCCTATTCTGATCATCAACAAAATAAGCAAGACAAGTGATTTCTCAATTGGTCCTTTTGTCCCACTTTGTTATGCATGTATTCTTTTTTCTTTATTTTTTGCCCGCGTCCCAATTTATTCTGGTTGTTTCCATTTATAAATGTTTGTCCAATGCATAAATTTCAATCAGACAGTTTTCACTTTATTAGTCCACGTGACGTGCCTAGTCAAACTGGGCACATTAAAATGGGACACCTCAGAGGGAGTACTTATTTAGCTGAAATGACTAAGCATAAAATGCTTGTTTTTATCGAAAAATACACCCCTTAGGTATGGCTGACCTTAACTCGCCTGTATGTTGCTAAAGTAGCCAAGGGTTCTTTCGACCTTTGCACCTTTCCACCACCATGTGAATGTATGTTGATCACCTGGCACCGGTTGCATCCCCCAAGAGACTGTCATGATGAAGCCAAAAGGACGATCGCATACATGCTCAGAGAAGACATTAATGTCACATGACTATTTTTCACAATTTTAGGTTCCATTTAAGTTGGCAGTACTCACAGTGAATATCTTCCCTCCTATCTCAAGACTCTCCCATCCATCTTCTGCATATGGTTCGCCTCCGGATATGACAAGGTTGGGTCGGAATCTCATAGTACTGACTTCAATTGTCTTTCCATAAGCGCCTTGTTGTGTGCCTAAATACAGAGCAATGAATCAATTTGGTCTGTAAACACCAAATACTAGTATAAGAGTTGGAGTGATTGACTAAAACATAACCAAATTTGTGGTGAAAATGATATTATGCTCCTTTCGTAAAAAAGAAAAGGACATTCTAGTACGAGTATATATAAAGAATTTGTTGTAGATTATATCGAATGTACATACTTGAGTGTAACCTGTTGTTTAAATCGGCTACACTTTCCTGAGATACCACTAAAAATTGGGCCTCATTGACAAAATTCAACTTGGTTTCAACACCCTTGCAAATGCCTGTATTAGAATTCACCTTAGAGCAGGTGTATCTCACGGCTCCAGAATTTCTCAGTAGAGTACAAGATTGACCGACAGCATAGCTAAACCAACTGTTGACTTCAATGCCATAACTTTGGACCTCATGCCTACCCAAAATTGATAATACTGTTACCTCTCTCCCAAAATAACTGCCGTTTTAGCAACACAAATAGGTATAACTTTTAAAACAGAAGCAATTTCAAAAAGAAATTTTTTGTTGCTTTTATTGAAACAAGAAACATTTTACTGAAAAACATCAATATAAGTATAAGGATTGCTAATCTAAAAATTATTAATCCAGGACAAGGTAGTAAGCTACTCTCTTTCATTCTTTCCTCTAAACTACTCCGTATTTTACATGCTGGTTGCAATTTACATAAGTAATCAATGCATATTAGAAGCCACAAAAGTAACACAAGCGTAACAAACCTTTGCGCATGTATGCCAATTTCATCAGACATTGCATCATTCATATCGGAATTAAGTTTAATCTGCAGTTTCTCTTTGCAGCGAGGAGACTCAACAAACAGCATTCCCAACTTGAGATCAATGGATGTTTTGATATGACACATTTCTGGAATCTAGTATCCCATTAGCGTCATCAAAGAATTCCACAAGAATAACAGTGAATTAAGTATATCACTACTACTGGTTTGCACGCAGATAGAAGAATCATTACATAGATTGGGGTTAAATGTATAAATATATCATGAAAAAGAAGGATTTAATCCTTCATTGATGCAGAAGACATCTGCAAACACATACCATCACCATCACCACCCCTAAAGAAAAAAAGAAGGGATTAACTACCTTCTTTTGTGAAAGGACTTCCCCACTGGCACTCCTAAGAAGCCACTCTCGGTCATGCAGTAGCCCTAAATCCAAAGCAGAGGAAAAGGAAGTCAGCTGATTTCTTGAGAGTGCTATACAGCAAGAAAAGTTCACTTCTCACAACATCCCTAAAAGAAAGAGGGTTCTATTTTTTTTAAAAAAGGCAATGCCTAAACACAAAGAGAAGTACAGTAATGGGGAGGGGAGGGGTATGGAGAGAATGCACCAAACCTTTACATCATAAAGCTTATAGGAGTACTACTACCTGTGCTTGTCAGGGGCCAATGATCCGTACTAAAGCCTGCACATGACTTTATTGGATATACAGTAATTGATGTGAGGAAATACATTGCTATCTTTTCAGTTCCTGCATTTGAAAGAGGAGTAGAGACTGATTATAAAATAAAACTCACATTCTGGAAACTGTAATCAACTTGCAGAAAGTTTGACAACCAAGTTTACAAACCAGAGGACAGAAAGAGATATTGGTGGTAACAGTATAACCTTTCATTACAAGGGGAGATGATCTTGTACTCAAAGCACCTTCGATGGAATGAAATGACACAAAGGACCCTTCCATGAAGTCCATGAATTTCTGAACACCAGTGCAAGGAATGTAGAAAGCAGCATGTCAGTGTAACATTATAAGAATAAGCTAACCAGCAGATGCTCACAGCTAAGGAGAAGCAAATCAAGCAGGTTTTCCACTCATCATGTATCAAGGTTGCATAAACCTGACCTACTATTAAAGCTCTATTAAAATAAAGTGAAACAAAGTTGAGCAGAAGTGATGCTGAATAAAGAGTGCATGTAACTCTTGTGATGGTTTGCAACCATGTGCTCATTTATAAATAAATGGACTATCGAAAGAAATGTGTCTGTCACAGACCAAATGTTTTCCAAAATACCCACTAACTTCAATAGCAATAAAGATGAAAATTTTGTAGCTGTAGAAAGAGAGGATGCTTAGACAAGGAAGAGATAAATAAAAATAATGTCTTAGAGAACAGAATCATATAGGAACAGAATACCCTGGCATCTTCAAATGTTGACATGTAACCAAACGATACTCTAACAGCTCCAGTTGGTTTTCCATTTAAAATATCTTGGTCATCCCAGCAAACATGGCCAGCCTTTGAAAAAGAAGATAAACCATGATGTACATTAAAGGTTTAGGAATCATCCAATTATCCATCTCTGAGAGAATGAGATCTACCTCAATATTTGAAAGAATATCCCTGTGCGATAAACCAAGGTACTTTGCACAGGCACCAGGATTGCAAAAGCATCCTGTCTACGCAAATAGAAGAAAGAAAAGGATTGACAAAAAAAAGCAAAGAGCAAATTGTAAGTCATACAAGACTGAGAGAATAAATGGAAGTATTTTCTAACAGTTCGGAGAGTGGTGACAAAACATGTACTCCCTTCGTCCCATAAAAAGGTTCCACTTTTCACTTTTGGAAACAATTTTGTGGCCCTTATAATTTCACTCTCCTCTGCATCACTCTCAACCACAGAATTTCACTTTTCTTAATCTCCGTGCCAAATCAAAGGTGGAACCTTTTTATGGGACCGAGGGAGTATTACATCAACAACCCAGTAGTTGCACAAGAGCAGGGTGTGACAAAACATATATGCATGTTTGAAAGTAACCACTCACTACTATTAAAAATTCATGGCATATATATTTATAGAATAGATTTTAGTCTTCAAACACTTGCCCGTAGCTGAATTCCTGCCAAAGAGGCCAAAGTTTCCACTTCCCGGCAGCCACACCATGTCCCATCTGGTCTCTTTACATTGAATGAAACTATCGGACCCACTTTACCAGGTAATACCTGCAACTATATTGATTAAGAAATTGCAAAATTTCATGTACATACCCATCCAGAATGTATAACCAAATAACTTTATATAAAAACTGACTTCTGGAGTGTTTTCTCCATAAATTGTGCAAACACGTTCTCCATTTCCATGTCTCAAAGCTGAGAGTGCTTTCCTAACATAGGTTGCCAGAGATGATGTATGCCTAACCTTGCAAAGAGATGCTTGTCATAACATCTTCATCTCATTAGACACCAAATAAAAAATGTTTGTCACACACCGGGATATAGAAGACATGGTTAAAGTATTGAGCACTCTGAGTCCATGCAGAATTGATGCTATGCTCAAAAATGATACTGTTCCATCCTCAAAGTACTCCTCCACACCTGCTCTTCTTTTGAAGAAGTCAGTGTCGGCGATAGTAGCAGCAACAGTGCCTAGTAAGGGTTATATAGAATAAGGTTAGTAGTTTCTACTCCGTATTGAACTTCAAACTACACTTAGAAATGGAGATGAGAAAAACCTCCACTAAAGTAGGTCTTCCTCAGTAGTTTCGCAGCTTCTGCAGGGGATGGGGAGGGGGTCATCTTTTTTAGTTTTCTTTCTAAAGCGAAGTAATGAAATAAGTAAATAAACATAAAAAATGAGGCAAGAAAAACCCCACACATATACTAATTACCATTTTTTACAATTAGTGCACCAATGCCAGTTGGGTATCCAAACATCTTACAAAACAAAACAAGGAAAATAAAAAATAATCAGCCCAATGGTTAGGTGTGTGTCCTACTTTAGTTGAAAACAGGATGGTGTTTAGATGTACCTTGTAGAATGAGATGACAACAAAGTCTGCCCTGTATTTGGTCAAATCTGGTGGCTCTGTCGCACATCCTTTAGCAGCATCAATCAGAACCAGCCATTGGCCTCTGTTGACACTTGTTAGGTGAATGTATTACAAAGCCAATTTTAGATAGATAAAAAAGTGACACAAGAAATGCAAACAAAAAGACAGTGGCACAATATTGAAGTAATCATAACTGAACAACCCTCTGGCCTAAACAATAAGTGCTTTGCTAATAAATTTGAATATTATGCAGCTAGGAAGTAGAGAATTCAAGATACCTTCTTCATCAATTCTCCTCTTTCATATTATGGAGTACAAGATTTCTTTTGATTTTCTACATTACCCGCACTCAAGAGTTATCATAAACATTTTCATACACCATCCGTATTTGTAAACAAAGAACCATTTGTTCACAAAATTTTTTGCTTGGTGTTGTTCACCGAGAATACTCAACTCAATAGAATACAACAACAAACCTAGTAAAATTCCAAACAGAGTAGAGTCTAGGGAGGATGAGTATATGCACTATGTATATCTTACCCACACTTGGATGTAGATTCAACTCAGTAGAATATCATCTAAAATATGACCAGGTTGGCAGTGGTTGCCTTGGTGGTCGGCAGCGGCGCTTAGGGTTGTAGGGTGTTGGAACAATAGTGTTGTGTTTTCTGAACAAACAACATAGCATTCCACGCTGTAGGTTTGGGCGGCCTCCACCACTGCCACAGAAACTCGAAAGCGGATATAAATTGCATGTTGTGGTTCAGGAAGGTTTCCCACTATCTTCAAAGGCATGCTCCAGTCCGGGGGAGGGGGGCGTTTAGCATAGAAGTAAACTTTTCATAAAAACAATGATCTAAGCATGAAAAGTAGGAAAGGAAAGTATGTTTCATGTGTATGGGAAAGATCTCAACTGTGGAAAATCTAAAAAGGCCTCTCACCAACTAGACAGATGAGAGCTCCAAGTTAAAAGGAATAATTCGGGTGGGATTCCACTGGGTTGTTGTTGTAGACTTTGACTGATAGAAACTCAAAAGTAAGAACTTTGCAATAAAAATAGCATTGAATCATTGCCTTACAAATATACATGCATAACACTCTCCTCCTCTTTTATGAAATTCTAAATCAACTAATATTAGCAACAACATTGTTAAAACTACAAGAAATATCAATTGCAACGAGAATTTGTTAGCGAGATGAAGAGGCAAACAGATCTCTAACGGATTACCTATGAGACAGAGAGCTGCTTGAACCTTCCTTCACAATGTTCACCAGGTCAAGGTTGAACCTTTTGCCTGAAAAGTTGCACTCCGACGGAAATGCAAACAAGTTGTGAATCTTTCCTGCAAAATAATAATAATAATTAATAATAATAATCCTTTCAAATAATAATTATAATGCTAACAATTAAAAAAAACAATTTAAATCAAACAGCTATATACTGCAGAGATATTTAATCAAAACAGAGGCAACATGAGACTTCAAATTCATATTTAACAATAAAAGTCCATGACAAGTCGTCAATCATTATACTACAACTCTGTATTATATTATTAAACCTTAAAAGGGACCAAATGTATTCCAAATATTTTTTAAGACTAATTTCATAAGAGTCCAAACCCTCAGTCCATCAAAGATCAGGCCTTGCTCTGTTTCTTCCCTTTGTTCCCTCTTATGAGGAGTTCACAACCTACAGAGGCTTTAATCTATAAGCTGAGAAAATACTAGACATATAAGACTGGATTTGTGCAAACTCTAAACTGTAAGTCATTAAATGGTTTTAGAGGCTGAGCCCCACACCATTAACTGTCAAACAAAATGATAGTGACCTACCTGTTGATCCTTTGTTTGGCAGTCCAGCTTCACATCTTTGCATAGGGCGGTGGGAGATCTTAAAGGCAGATTGATGGCTTTGTGAGCTATCATTACTAATAGCATCTTTAACATCTACAGCAAATGTTGTAGCTCCTTTATTGAGTGCATATCTAGATATTATTGAGGAAATGATATTCATCAAAGTTAATAATTATATGGGTTTCAAGATAATAAATTTCCAGACACATTATAAGAGTTCATTCGGATTACGAAATATAATGGGCAAACGATGTGCACATCAACAGTAAGCAATGAGTTATGCAGACTAAAACTAGTTTTTTTAAATCAAGCTAAAGTTTTGGCTTTAGACAGGGAAAAGGCACAACTTGAAAAGGCTGATATATATGGCCAAATATGACTAATTATAGAATTCATAGCATGTTGCTGGTAAAAACAAAGATACTCTCTTATCCCAAGCACGCTGTTATGATTCTCCATTGTATACATAAAGCTGCTCTCACTGCACCATGGGAATGTCTCCCCAACAAGCTTCAAAGCTGCTGTTGCCCCAGAAGTGAATATGCAGCTGTACTCTCTGGGGGATGCATTGAAGAATTCAAGTACCTATACCAATATTATAAAAAGCCAAAAAGAAGGAAAAGAATCCTAATTTACTTCAGTCCACTCATAGGAAAGTATTGACAGCAAATTGACTACCTGCTGACGTGCTTTTTGAACACAGTCATTACTACTCATGCTGCAGCTGCTTTGGCTATCTTTTGATTTACATCTTAAGGAACCCACTTAATTAAATCAAGATCACCCCATTGACTTGATGCTGATGATGAAAAGCAATGTGAGCACTCAATCATATGATGAATATACTGCGGCACATTAAGGGTACTCCTAAACACTATTGGCTTTATGCTGATGATGAAATAAACAGTCAAGAGGCACGAATAATCAAAACACAGTTTGCCATACTTCTGCATGGGTGAGTTTCAATGTTTGGTTGAATTTGATACCTCAGAGGACTACTATAGAGACGGTCCTTTTAAGTTCTGAAGCATACCAACCTCTTGGGGTTGTGCGACAATTTTTCATGTTTCACATGGCAGATATCTAGAAACACAAGACTATTTAGATGTTGCTCACATGGCTTTTATTTAAACAACCTAAGAAACAATTGAAAAAAAAACTGTCTTAGAGTACTCCTCTGAGTTATTGAATTCACCCAAAAAAAACCTGTGATTTTTGGAGAGAGTATGTTCGATCTAATGACCAATGGACTCCAGAGAAACGTAAAGGCTAAAGGATACGAGGATTTCCATAAACAGTGGAATTGAGTTCTTTCAAAACTGCTTCCAATTGAGACTCCGAGTGGAGGGTAGCTCCGGCATGATCCAGATACACAACACCTACGAATTTCCCAAAATCATCCGTTTATCCATCTTCATAATTCATTTTCAGCCTGGAAAACAAAAAATCCGACACATTACTGACCTTCCAAACGCTTGAATTCCATGGCTCTAATCTGATCTATATTTCTAGAGGAATTACGATAGCCGTAATCCTCGCCGAACTCCTTCAAAAAAACTTCCTTCTCAGAGCTCATCGCCATAGCGCAAGAGAGAGGGGTGAATGAAGTGAATCAGTGATGACGCGGGCTGAAATTGTACATTCACAATCTCCCGTAATAAGAGGTGTGGGGAATAAATTAATACGGAGTAAAACATATCAAAAAAATTTATTTTGATCAATGATTAAAATGAATTTTTTTTCAGAAAAAACCTATATTGTCTTAAAAAATTGAAATGTACATATTTTTAATATTTATTTTACACTTTTTATCTTAGAAGAATTTTAGGGACGAAATTCTTTTTAAGGGAAAAAATGTAATACCACGAAATATACCCTAAAAGTTATAATAAATTTCTAGTATAATATATTTCTAAATTTTGTTTAACTAAAATTAATAACGAAGGAAATTAAATAAGTTATTACTAAAATTATCCTTTATAAACAAATTTATAATCGAATTGAAGGTATTAACGAAACGGGTTCAAAGGCATATCTCACGTGCGAATCCGACTTAAGAGCGTTAGGATTTGACTGTTCGAGAATCGAAAAAATTATAAAATAAATGAATAAAATACAAATATGTCGTTGAGATAATATAATCTAAAGAGTTTTAGATTTTTGAATGGTCTCGTGAAAAAGTAACCAATAACATACGGTTTGTCGAATTTGAAATTTGGCGTAAAAAAATATGAACAAAATAGATATTACATTTTATAAACAAACAAAAAATTTATAATTTAATTATAATAATATAAAATAATAAGTAAACAAAATCTAGTTTCCTAATACGGAGTCCTATTCCAACTACGAAACCCGAATACTCCGTATAAGTCCAACCATCCTTTTTCCTTACTCGCGCATAAACAAAGCTGTCTTCTTTCTCGATCAATTCGCCGACGGACCGAACCAGAGAGGGGGACCGAAGCACGTCGCCGGAGGCTTTGCCGGAGTACGAGTGCTCGTTTCAATCACCGTCCATATTCATCATCTTCTCAATTGACGCGTGACCAGGGTCAAATCGGAGGGACGACATCGACGCCAGCGATCCAAGATTTATTTTCTCAAATAATCGAGGTGAGTACGTGGACCCTCTATCGTTAGAATTCATAATTGTTTTTTTATGTGTGAATAATCCAACCCGAAGGGCTATACGTGGATTTGTGTGTTCTTGGGGTTGCTTGGGAATTTTGGGGAAAACTTCAACGAATCTTTGGATTCAATTTTGTTGCATGATAGATTGGATTTATTTGATTTGTGGGAATTTGTGTTAAATTGCACAAATAGACTGAAACGGGGAGGGGAGCTACTGGTTTCCATTCTGAGCCCTGCGCATGAATTTGATCTCAAATTGTGGCAGTAGGTTTAGTTTACTCTTTCATTGCATGCTTTATTATATTATTGTATGAAAATTGATTTTTTTTAATCTTTGGCAGTGTTTACAAATTGGTGATTCTGATTATGGCAATCAAAAACCATGCACGACATCTTCTCTCCGAAGCAAATGTGTAATCAAATGAAGGCAAAAGGTTTGCAGAAGTTGAAGTATTATTGTCAGTCCTGTAAAAAGCAATGTCGAGATGCGAACGGGTTCAAGTGTCATACTATGAGCGAAGGCCACTTGCGTCAAATGGAAATTTTCGGCCAAAATCCTGACGAATTTGTTCAAGGTTACTCTTTGGAATTTGAGACTGGCTTCTATGAGGTTTTGAAACGATGCCACGGGCCGAGGACTCGTGTTGCAGCAACGGTGGTTTACAACGAGTACATTACAAATAGGCACCATGTTCATATGAACTCTAGTTGCTGGAATACTTTGACTGAGTTTGTGATGTATTTGGGTAAATCTGGCAAGTGCAAGGTGGAAGATACCGAAAAAGGATGGTTCATTACTTACAATGCCGCTGCAGATTCTCAAGAGTTGCTTCAAAAGAAGTCTAGGGGTAAGAGGTTGAGGAATAAGTTGGTGGAAGAAAAAAATCGAGAAAAGCAAATTGAGAAACAAATTAAGAGAGCTTCTTCTTCTTATTCTTCTACTACTGCGAAAGACGTGGGGATTGTGAAGAACAACAACACAAGGATTGCATTTGCAGTCGCTGCCAGTAGCAGTAGTGGTGTTGTTAAGCGCCACAAAGAAGAGAATTATTCCAAGTTGAGTGTGTTTGAGGAGGAAGAAGATGCGACAAAAGTGAAAAGGAAGAGTTTGTGCGACGAGCGCTTGTGTGTTGGAGGAGTTAATGATGGAGGAAGAGGCAATGAAGGATAGAGGGAACAACAGAAAACCACATTGGCTTTGTGAAGGGCTTATTGTCAAGGTTACAAACAGAGCATTAAGTGAAAAAGGGCACTATAATAAGAAGGGCATCATCAGAAAGGTTTTGGGCGAATACTATGGAGAAATCATGATGCTTGATGATCATCAACCCCTTCATCGGCTTCATCAAGATGATCTCGAGACTGTGATTCCTTGCATTGGTGGTGTGGTGAGGATTGTAAATGGGCCGTATCGCGGATTCAATGCAAGATTGCTCGCTGTCGATACTGGTAACTTTTGCGCCAAGGTACAGTTATTGGACACGTGTTGTGCCTACCAAGGGCGGGTGCTTCCTGAGATGGCATATGATGATATCTGCAAGTTAAATTGCTGACCTCTACAAGCTAAGCTCTTCCAAAATACTCAGTACTTTTTCTATTTCTTCTATATATTGGAAAGTTAGATTGGATTATGAAAAAGATTTTAATTTTTTTTCTTCTTCATTAGGTAAATGAGTTTTTATTTAGATCTCTATTCATACAACCTTTGATATTGTTTTCTCAAATGTGTAATGCTCGATTTTTATGAAATCTGTCAATTAAAATGATATTTGGAAAATAATTCATTTTCCAAAACTCATTTTCCTGAAGGGATATTTTACCCCAATGTAAAGTATGTTCACTTTCATTTATATTTCAATGTATCTAAAATGTCATAAAACGAAGAGTTCATATAGATTGGGAATACAACTTAAGCAATTTAAAGATAATTTGTACTATTACTGAAAAATATCTAAACCCACTACGGGCTTGCATTGTCTGAACAAATTTTCTCAGTTTTTAATCTATTGAAAAAATTGGCTGAAAACCCACTACGGGCTTGAAACCAAAACTTTAAATTTTGTTTTGCATTGTATAAACAAGTCTCTTGAACATAAAATTTTACCATTTGTTTGTAAATGTGAAGAGGAGCATTAAGGCCAAACTGTACCAACTTTTGACCCATTCGAAAGAAATACCAAAAGAGGATGGTATCCATAGAATTCGCATAGACAAGTCGTATAGACCTCATAATTTATCACATTTGTTTGTAATTGTGAAGAGGAACATTAAGGCTATACAATGAAATTTTACATTGTATAGCCAAGTCGTATAGACCTCAAAATTTACCAAATTATCCTACATACAAAAAGGAACATTCAAACTAGATTTTTAATACTCCCTAATTTTTAATCTCTGAAAAATTAGCTGGAGGGGGTGTGATAAAACACTAGGACTTGAAACCAAAACTTTGAATGGAGTTTTACATGTATACACAACTCTTTCGGGCATGAAAGTTTACTACTCGATGTTCCTACTTGCGGCTAAATTTTGTTAGATTTTGTTTTATTTGAAAATTTAGTACAAAACACAACGTACTTGTTAGAATATACGAATCAACACTCGGAATCTCCAAAAGGCATGTAGACACTTTGAGATTGAAACAATTCATCTTTTGAATCTTTCGATCGAATACATTTCAAAGAAATTAAGAACGAAGTATGAAGATGTAATGATTGCTCAACCTATCGCTGATGGCCAAAGTTGCGAAAGATTTTTTAGACGCAGGAAAAGGACGAAGAGTTGTTGTTCACGACTTTTCTCTACTGAATGCGTCTAATTGCGCGGAATAGAGGGACTTGCTCTATTTGTGTTTTTATTAAATACAGATTCCGAAAACAAAAATCAAGTGAATTTTTAATACAAGACTTCGACACCGCTCTCGAGGGCAGTGACTCCGAACCCCCACCAAGGGAGCGCTACCCTTTTGGAACCCCCGTTACATAACTAGGAGTTGAACAAAATTTTTATCATAACGAACTCAACAAAGCGTGCACTCCGCACCACCAAACTTCCTTGATGATTATTATGATAATATTGGTCAAATAGTTATTCCAATTACACTACAATACCCTCTATACGGAAATTTTGAATAGAGTTTAACGCCATTTATCAAGTCTTTGGCGCATGCAGTTTTACCATATGCTCTTACATGCAAAATGCTAAATTTCAGTTTTTTTATCCTTTTGAAATATTGGCCAAAAAAGGGTTATGATGTCTATAGTTCGAATTACAATTACTATATACATATATACATACATAAATAGATATATAGGATGGAAACATATCTGAACTTGGGTCCAGCAAGCGCTTGGGAAACCAATGCCAAAACCATATATAGCACTGAGATTTTTACCACTCAAATGGTTTAGGCATCATGAGTGAAGTGAGAGGTAGGTATCATGGCCGGAAAATCCTGATGGTATTGGAGACTTGGAGTCGGCAGAAGGGACACCGAGAAACAGCAGACGAGCACCTACGACAAAGAACGTGTCCACAAGGAATAATCATGACATCCACCTCAGCAGTCAGGCATATCCGGCACTGCCATGCTGCTTTAGCTGTTTCAGCTTCTTTAGCAGCAGTCTCGGCCTTGTCCTGTATTTTATTATACATGCAAAATGCAGCTATCAGAATTTATTATGTATTTATTATACATGTCTGCTCCCGTAAATCTCATCTTACCATTATTAGAATTTCAAAAAAACAAAAGCAATAAGACTTGCAATATAAAATGATGATCAGTTGAAAAAGGTTCAGGAAACCCTTTGAATGTTTAG
This sequence comes from Cuscuta australis, assembly GCA_003260385.1. Lineage (NCBI taxonomy): Eukaryota > Viridiplantae > Streptophyta > Magnoliopsida > Solanales > Convolvulaceae > Cuscuta > Cuscuta australis. Next base: position 3,916,436 of record NQVE01000192.1, read on the forward strand.
TGGGTACTTGTTTTGATATACAAATATTGCACTTGGATACCGATAAGGCTATAAAAAACAACAACAAAGTTTGAGTTAAAAACCTGTTCAAGCACCAGGGATGTCTGAGAATCCTTTAGTTGCTCTTGCAGAAACAAGTTTGTATGTAGCAATGACTGTTTTTCCATGTCCATACTGATCCCTGCAGCAGAAAGCATTTCATGAACAGTGTGCACCAGTTCTGCAGGTGAAACTCGTCCATACTGAAGATCTTTCCCTGCCCTCAGCTGCAAAAAGATGGTTTTACAAGCAACATCAGTATACTGAAGTAAGGCATCAAGTGGAAGCATGGCTAATGCAAGCAACTGGAACACAATATCAATGGAGGCGCATCCATCCAACCATTTTATGGAAGAAAAAGTCAGAAACCATAGAGAAATAGTACAACTAAAGCAGATAACATTTTTGCAAATCACAATAGCTTCTCCAATTACTTGCCTGAGCATTGACCATCAGTAAATTTTAGGAAGGGAAGCATGGACAAAGACAATACCTGGTTTGTACTGGTCTTATGTCTTCCAGAACTCTCAGGATTATCAGAAACCATGTTTGTTGAAAAATCATCTGTCAGACTCACAGATGACGCCTCACTGTCTAGTGATACGCTTCTGAATGAGAATACCTGTGAAGACAGTAGAGCATCAATCATCCCGGGAGCTATTTCGACTCCAAATCGATAGAGAGCTTGTCCTGCTGAGGGTCTAACATCCTTGGGAATTCTACCATATTTCAATCTCTCTCCGTTCTGAGACCGCCAAGCCACTATTTCTCCCATGTAAAATGGTCTCAACGGGTGAAATTGAACCCGTTGAGCATCTTGACTCAATATATCTTTGCCTATCAAGTCACTGCAGTTCCTCGCGTTCTCACTTTGTTTGCTTTCAGAGCAAATTTTTAGAATATCAATAACTGTGGTTTCGGACCCTTCAGGACACATAATTAAAGACCCAAGGGGCAATGGACACGGAGAGCCTAAAATATCACTCAATACAAAAGCAATTATATCAAGAACAGACATATAGCTAGGGGGTAGGGCAACTAGAAACAGGTTCTTTCCTTTGTCAATGTAGTGGAGAGCACGATGTCTGGATTCCACTGGCCACTCAGGCATAATGGAACCCTTCCCAATATAGGTAATGTCAATGCAATCGGGAAGAAGAAGAAAATGAGTGTAAATGGATGGAACAAACTGCAATTTCTCAGCTGCATTCTCTAGTAAACTATGTATTTCTGAAAATGAAATGGCAAGTGCAGGAAAGCTACTGCCCAGAGAACAGAGAATCTGGCATACAGCTTGTTGGAATGACGTGCTTAACAGCCTTTGCCTCATGTATGCCAGTGAAACTGTCCCAATACTTTCCAGAGTCTGTACAGGTTCCTCAATAAGCAGTTCCTGCCAAGGAATGTCATGTTGTGAGGGATAAATATATAAGTTAATATGAAAAATACAGTGATGCAAGTCAAACATAACATCTACCTCAAAAACAATTTCTGATAGCTTTTTTATCCCCAAAGTTAAAGATAACCTTTCAGGAATACTAGGATGTGCAAATCTGAGTCTAGATGAATCGATAAATTTGACGAAACGAGAGCCATATGAATCAACGTACACACAAGATCTTGCATGCACAAGTCTGCTGCCATCATCTGGTACTACGGCATCCAACCCCCAGCCAGACCTATCTGACTTTGACTCATCAGTTTCATCACAAATGAAATGAAGAATTTCCATTACAGCACGAAGTTCATTAGGATTTAGACGTTGGTATCCACATGCTTTTTGGAGATTCAAGAGAAGCTCCTTAGCATTGTCAAGGGATAGAGAGTCTCGTAATCCTAGGTCTTTCAGAACTCTCACAAAAGGAAGATACATAGAAGGAAGTTCAAATGCAAATGGGGACAAGTTTACTCCCAGATGCACAAAAAGAGAATTTGCTTTCACCAGCCGTGTCCCATTTGCTGCAGGCAAGAAAGCGACCCTCTTCAACTCTAGCATATCTGCAATGGGGAGAAAAGAACCAAATATTACTACAAAAGTTGAAGACCTTTTATTCAAATATGAAAAAGAGAGCATAGATTGGTACATTCCTCCAGTCATATTGGTATATTCACCAATATTCTTAACTAATACTAGTTGAGACTCATGAAAATTTCACGTCCTAACAAAACAATGGAACTTGCAATTTCAACAGAACCAAAATATAATAATAAGAGTTTTGAAAGTGACAGATGGGACACTACTTCAGCTGGTCATTGTTTCTTTTGGCTTGTAAAATGGGTGATTTTTGCCCAAATCCACTATAAATCACATGTTTGAATCTCCAGGTTCGCTTAAAAAGAAAGCATTGTTCTTTTCCCAGATTAGGTGAACATTTGAACAATGCTAACTTTTTTTCCAAGAAACGTCAACAGGTGCCTGTTCACTTGATCATCCAAATGCCATTCCATTATTCCAAAGATCTCAAATTTTGATCCCCTTAGACAAAACAAGAAGTAGAAAACCCTAGTGGATTGTAGAAAATCAGTTAGGCTCTAGGTCGTACAAAAATTTTCTTATTTGGTAGCTAATAACTTTTATATCTATTAGCTCATCCAACTAGACTCAATATATCAACCTTTCCTATTAAATATTTTCAGCTCTCCAATAATTTCTGGTGGGATTTTGCTGGGCTTGTTGTTGTTGACATGTTGTAGCTCTCCAATAATTATTTTCAACTTTTTCTTTTCATATTTTTTGGTACTATTGATCATGGCCAAGTTTAAACATGGGATACCAATGAAGTCACCATGACATAAATCCTTGAAGGCATTGCCTGTTGCATGCATAATTTATTTTTACCAATGAAGTCACCACGACATATATCATTGAAGACATTGGGTATTGCATTCATAATTTATTTTTATAATTGGATAGATTTTGATGCGAGAACTGTAGTTGCAATCGCAAAAAATGATGATAAAGATATATGCTTATCTAGGATATACTTTATGTCTAGACTAACATTCATCCCAGACAAGCAAAGCATCTCCAACAGTGTAGTAGAAAAAAATACCAGAAGAAGAGGTAGAAGCCCAAATTCTGTCGAAGTATTTGAGGACCTCACATGCAGCATCTTCAACACTCATCATGTTAGATGCAGTAGGCCATTGTGCAAGGGTGTCTCCACGACCATCTTTTCCAACAATCTGTTCCCATGACCATGAGTAAGTGAGTAACTTCAATCCACTATATTCTTTATTGAAATTTATCCAGGAAATTTTCAGTGAAAAACATTTAATTCTTACCTGAAGATGTTTCAAAACTGTGGCAAATGGAGGAGGACTCCTCAGATGCAGTGCTCCCCAAGAATACTCTGGAGGAATCACATTCGGCCTTGAAAGAATGGGAGCAATACTCCAAGCCAAAGGCCAATCTTTTGACACAATAGCTTCACTATATGAAGAGAGCACTCTCTTTCCACCTCTTTTACCACCAACATTTGGAAAGCCTCTCTCACAAGGTATACAAGAAATCTTCCCAAAAGCATTGCAGAAGTTGCTACTGTAAAGTACGGCAAAGTTTGAAAAGACAGCTTCGATAACAGATTCAGCTAATGACCATATCTCTAAAGACAGTTCATTGTGAGAACTACTGGGGTTTGTTTCAAATAAATCAAGATCTACATTTTGATTGATGACTTCAGACCCAAGAAATTCAATCTTTCTGGCACACTCCAGCATTATATCTGCTTCTGTGGATGTTCGAAGACCTAATTTCCTTAAAATTCTAAGCCAGCCTTCTGTAGAAAACCGTTCCCCAGGGAACCGCTTCCGTTCTCCTGAAAAAACAGACAGTAACAAAACATCACTTGGATCAAACAGATCCTCCGGTTTTGACAATTCCAAGCAAAACTCATCAGCATTTCGTACAAAACGAGTCTCCTTCAGAACATCCACCACAGAAGACTCAATTTGAAGATCTTGCCAATTCGTGTAGATATATATTAAGATATCTTCTTGCTGAGACTGACTTTTATTTTCAAACCCAGGCAAACCAAACCGCACCAGAATCTGCTGGTCACCCAACTCAGGAACACCCAGTGCTCGGAGTAATAAGCTTTCATTGGAATCGGCAGTATAGAAGAGGCAACATTTATCATATGGTTTCAGGAAAGTATTGGAAGCAATTAGACAAAGGTTCTGTCCTTCTAATTGTGTATATGAACCCACTACTGTTTTATATATGGGCAGCACATGCAGTACATCCAATTCCTCTCTTCCATAGTTTGAGCCATTAGAGAGGAAGTCAGAGACAAAAAGTTTGAACAACTCTTCTCTATCTGAAGGGCGAAGTGCTTTGAGCTCAGGAAAATAACCAGCTTGTTTTGCTACTACGAGCATAGAAGCAATTGCTCGCCCCAGCGATAGGCCAGCAGCAGGAAGACAATCACATGAACCAGCACAGTCCAAGAAGGCAGGATCAAAAATAGGTATATTGCATTGGTTCAAAAGTGAAAACAGCCAAGGGTACATTCTATGCACCTCTTTAAGAGCCATAAAATATGGCTGCATCGGCTCTGATATAGACGAGTAGTCTACAAAAGATCCATTCCACATGTTCTCTGACGACTCCACTTCCAAATTGTTATCAGAGGATGTATGAGTAACAGGGGGTGGAACAAAAACAAGACGACGCTCTTTGATACGGCACAGGACGGGCCTACCCAAAAAGGCAGGTATAATGGGCCATTCAGAGAAAAGTGAAAGATCGTCCAATGATCCATGGAAGTTGTTCCAGAAAAGTCTAATCCAATCAGGTCTTGGACCACCTTCCCCCCAAGAGTTTGTCCTATTCTCCCATGAAAACCATGGAATCATGTTTGTGCCCAACACATAATTCACCCAACTTTCATGGAAAAGTGACCTCATATTATTAGCCAATAAATGTATGGAGAACTTGTGCAATTTAAGCAGAGATTGGATAGAACAATCAGAGAATATATCAGCCAAAATAGGTCTTTCCAGTATTTTGAGATGAACAAACTTCTCCGATAAAGGAATCAATAGCAGCTGCTGATCTTTGTTTCCAATCCAAAGGTCAGTAACTCCCAGATGTGCTAAATTATTAGCTGCAGTAGGACAGGGTAAGCCTCTGAGCTCAGCAGCAGTTGACAAAAACCTATTTCCGCCATGGGCATCATGGAAGCTATCAAAACTAGGATTTCTATCCCTTTGAGATACTGGTCCTCCAACATTACCTATATCTTCAACTACTCCACGACCAAAATCAAACAGGGATTTTCCTAAACTACTCACCATTTCAAGGGCATCAACTCCTGAGCTAGAAGAACTGTGAGAAGATATCCCAGGTAGATCACGCACACTAGGCATAGATGTAGACCTACCATCACCCAATCTGCTTTCACTGGAAATGGAATCAAACTCTAGTGATGTCTCAGTGCAGCTAGGAGAATGAGAAAGACTGATGTCTGATAAGCAATACTCAAGAACGTCAACATATGTCTCCACTGACCGCAGAATCAAAGAAGTGGATTTCTTTAAAAGTTTGCGAACCATTTTAGGCTTTATTTCTTGAACGATGGCACCCACTGCTTTAACCTCACTTACCAGATCCCATGGCACAGAAAACACAGGATAGTGTTCCTTGACAAAATTACAGACTGTAGCAGGAAGCAAATTATCGGCCACCCCGTTGCCAGGTTGCGCAAGAAACATACCCTCCTCAATCCTGACAAGATTTCCAGAGTACAGCTGCCATACCGGAAGGTCAATAAGGCGAACATAAAATGGTTTTATTACACGTTCAGCTATGCATATCCAATCTGCTTTAGCCACTTTTCTTGAAACCAATCTATGGGCATTTAGTTGATCACTCAGAGATTCTGCATCAGATCTTGGCCAGAATGTATAAATATGATCATTAAAATCCCTTACAGAAAGAATAGCTGCATGACCAGAACTTGGCTCATCTACAGATTTTGCAGGGCCCCGTCTCCACTTCTGCATTTCCAGTGTAAGTTCTATATAGGAATCACGCACACAAGCCATCAACTCTTTATTCCACGCCTCTATCAACTGATTTCCAGCATCACGCTGTGATTCATCCCCTTCTTGGATTTTGAAGAGATAACGGCCTGTATTGTGACGTACAAGAAAATATCCAAGGATTGTCACTGGCATATTTATGGCTGCAGATAAAGGAAGCGGAGACATTACACAACTTGGGTGATGTGTGTCAGCAGGAACACCATCTCGAGACAAGTGGGCTGCAATTCCAGCAACAGGTGTAAGGTTGTATGCTAGATAACGCCTGAGCAAGTTGGGACAATTAGTAACAATAAAGAATCAATTACTAATACAAGGTCTTACATAAATAGCAATAACACCACTTGAACAGAGAACAATTAGTAACAATCTATTAATCACAAATACTTTTCAGTTTTAACACAAATAGCCAAACAGCAATAACTGCACCTTAACAGAGGACAATGGAGCTCTTAACTGATTTTCAAGAATGTAATCAGAAGCCACTTAAAAACATTAAAGAGGTTGCTTACAAACAATGAATAATCTCAAAAGCTGAGAATGCCTCCAGAGTAGGGCATATAAATAAATAAATAAATCATGTTGGCATGTTTACTAAATTAATAGAAGTCAATTTAAAAACATTTGGAACATTCTCCCCCAATAGAAACTTGATAGCATTTCCCTAATGAATCTCAAGAAACTCCCACCAAGGTAGGGAACAAGGGCTTGGATCACCTCTTTGCCCGAAACAAATAATGATAATCTAGGGTTTCAAAAAACAACACCTTCAGTCGATGATGGTCGCGATTCATTCATATATTCAGATTTTATAATTTAATGATCAAAATTTTCTCTAAATAGTAAGCCAACAAGGTAAACCTCAAGTCATTTTTAATGTTATGAATAAACTCCATTTTCCCAAAAACAATAATGTTTACTCAGTAGCTTTCCTTGCTTCAAAAACCTCTTTTTTTGCAATAAAAAAGAAAGAAAATCTCATTAATATGGGAGAGAAAGGATACAAAGAGGAAACTCTTCTATATAAGAGATCACAAATTGTCCACTAACATGCTAGTGAATCACTAAAATTTAGCATCTCAATTTTATTGTTTGGCAAATCAAACCACTGGACATCAGAGATTGCAGCTATTGACTATACCTGAAGAAATTACATACAAAGAAACCAACAAAACTTGGTCCAATGCCCATAAAGGGGAAGGCAAATTACATTTTCTACTGGCTAGTTCACAATGGCACCATAAACTTAAAAGAGACCAATAAAGTTAAGAGACAAAAATAATAATTTGTATTTTCTAGCACATAAATCAATGTAACAAGTGTGTTTAACTGGAAGAGAAAAATAGCAGAATCCAAAAGTAAAAAAGAAAACAGAAAGCAAAGTGGAAACAAACCGACAGATTAACATATCATCACATAAGTGGGCATATATAAAATGTATACTCTTACAAGCTACCCTTTGAAGTTTTAACACACCTGTCAAGGGCCATGTTTCGAGATTGCCCAGAACCCATACTGAGGAGAGTAACCCATCGATCGGTAGTCTTGTGCTCTCCTTGTATAGAATTGATGTCTATCACATGCATTTTAGTCACAGAATTTGAGCTCCCAAACAGCCTAGATATCTGGAACTTTCTCCATTTCTTTTCGGAAAAAGGAGTCCTAAGCAAAGCAGATGACGGATCAACACAAACTGAATATTCCTCAGAAGGCTGTGAGCTTCCTTCATCCCACATTGAGAGAGAGACCTGCAGTTTACAGCACACTCATGAACAGGAAGCTAAAGCTATTTTTAAAATATGAAGGAAATCAGCAATGCATATACTCCGTAAAAAACAAACTATTGTAGAAGTTGCCCTGATTTATGAGGTTTAATGGAGACGATTCAAGTCTAAGTGTGATGGTAGTGGAGATGACAATGTTGTAATGAAAGTGTGTTCATACTATTATAGACATTATCCGGAATGATCCTTTCCAAGGAAAGGTTGGAGTGACCCTATCTAGCTCTGTGTGCCAAGGCACAACTCCAAGTTCCATAGAGACAAAAAAACAGAGCCGTCACACAAATGACGGAAAACTAAAAGAGCAAAAATGGAGGACAAAATCACGGAATCATCTCAATCTTTAAATCCGGCCTCCCAACATCTATTTCACTAAGGAGCAAGAAACAAAATATGAAGTTGAATTTATGTTCTTTTTGTGGAGAAGTGAGGCAGCAGAGTGATGAGGCCCCAGTGCGGAGTTGTGAGAGACTTAGGGGCTGTTTGGTTGTAGGGAAGGGGAAGGGAGGGGAGGGAAAATCAATCTTTCCCTCTTTATCTCAGATTCTCAGTAACTTATGCATCTTCTCCTTCTCTTCTTGACACTTTCTGATTCGATTGATTAAAGTTTCACCGCATATTTTTGTCTAAAATTGAAAAAAACTCTCCGTTTTATTTTTTGTTTTTCTTGCGATAGGTTTAGACTTTAGATTACTCCATGTGAGAGAACCCAAGAGGCTCCGACAAGGTTGAATTGAAGCTTTCCTTCCCCTCCCCCAACCAAAAAAGGTGAAAGGAGACCCTCTCATCCCTTCCCAATCCCTCCCATCCGTCCCCTTCACTTCCCTCCCCTCCAACCAAACAGCCCCTTACGGTGGTGGGTGGGAGTAGTGGAAGACTAGGAGTAGACCTAGGAAGATTTGGAAGAAGGTAAGTAGACAGAATTTAGGAATTCTGGCGCTTACTGAGGATATGACCTTAGATAGGAGCGTTTGGAGAGCTAGGATTAAGGTATTTGGGTAGGCATTTTGGGCTTGGTGGTAGTTTTCACAATTGTTGTTGTGTGCTTTTTATGCTTGGTGCTTTTGAATTGTTGTGCCATTCTTTTGTTAATAATAGTTTGTTCTTTTCTTTCTTTATGTGTCTTCTGTTAGCTTGTGCTACTGTGTTACTTGAGAAGGGGTCTCTTGGAAACAACCTCCCTACTTTCAAGTAGGTGTAAGGTCTGTACACACCCCCAAACCCTACTCTCACCATCCTCTCGTGAGATTAAACTGGGTTGTTGTTGTTGAAGATTTTAAAAGCAAAAGTGTCACCGACAAAAGAAAGTTGCGATAGAACGCTCACTAATCTAAGTTGTAAAGCCACAAGAAGCAAAGGCTAGAAGAATCATGAACGATCTATAAATCACCATAGCATAGCTTTAAAACATAACATCAATGTTCACAAGCAAAGATGGGATTTCCAAGGACTCCCACCACAAACACAAGATTTCATTTCAATTACAATCACATCAAAAACTCACCTTGACATGGTGACTACAAGAGTATATATATAAGCTTATAGTTTTAGCTACTAAATTGGAGAATAAGACAGCTCTAAAGATAATACCAAGAAGTTGTTAGGATTGGCTGGAACAGATCATCAAAAGGCATTCAGAATTAAATTGCTCGATCTTGATAACAGTTCCCCAAATATTAAAGGCCAAAGAAAATGATCTTTTAACGATTATTAAGAAAATCCAAACTGTATCAGCACAATAAAATTGTAGGAATCAGTAAATTAAGAAGTTAGCTTGAACTAATAGTACCAATTTGTGGTGCATATGCCTTCAGCAAGTAAGCTCCCCTATAAGTAAAATGAATTTACAGAGCAGATCATGAAGAGCAGTTAGTACTATGAACAAAGTTGAAAGCTCATGCCTGCTGAACAGATTTTAGGAAGAGAAGTACACGAGATCCATGCTCCATAAATTTGTCATATATTTGCTTTATTTTCTGTGATGCAGCATCAGAACCATCCTTCATAAACTTGGATGAAAGTGGCATGCGGATAACAGTTTTATTAGATGAAAGCATCATATTTTGACCAACAAGCAAAGGAGAAAACTGATCATGAAACCGCTCAGTTAGATTAGTACCTGAAATGACATGATGTAAAGTCATTATATCACCGGGAATTTTAAAAACTAGGTCCAATTGATATTGTGGGACAAAAATAATACAAATGTTTCCAATTGAAAACACAACTATTAAGGTAGTTAGTATCGGAGAGTCATTGTTTTTGGGACTTAAGGATGATGCAATAATTATTACTCCGTATAAGTTCTCAAACAACTACCGTCCTCATATGTCAACATTGAATGAGAAAATTCTACAGTAAATACCAAATAGGCAAATATGGTAATCACTATAATAGAATGATCATGATAGTTTAAATTATCTAAATTGAGATGGAATAAGATCGCTACATTTCAGTGGTATCATTAGAATTAAGGACCAAACTGTATTTTTGTACACCATGAAATTTGTGATTTTAGAAAGTGGACATCTAATACGATACAAAGTATGAAATCTGAAACCAGGAAGCAACAAAAATGTGATGTCAATTGCAGGACACAGCATCTCAAATTGCTACAATGATAATGGCCATTATGACCTGTTACTATCATCATAAGACAACATCCCACAATGTCAAGGTCTAATTATTACATTCCCTAATACTGGTCCCATTCACTATTCATATAGTCTAACCATATCTTCTTTCATTGCATATTTGCATTAATCATTTGTTAAAATAACATAATCATGTCACCTCTTGCTTGATAGAATTTCTTATGTAGTTTTTATAATTATATAAATTTTACTTTTAATTTGGTGCCAATATTCAAATAAATTGAACTGAAAAGGGTTTGTTCTTTATGCCTTAATTCTAAGTAGTCTTGAAGCGCAAACTGAAAACTGGAGTCTTGTACCTGGAGCCAGGAGACTAGAGTCTGGATGCAGTAGTGCTTTTAAATAGAATATAGAGGCTGGAGACTTCTAAAGCCTGGAGAGTGGAAAATAGAGTGTGGGGTCTGAAAGTGGAGTCAAGAGATCGGAAAGTGAAGTCTTCAGAATAGAGTCTACATAACTAAAATATAAAGTTGAAAAGAACAGATTGTTTATCAAAGGGAGTTCTTCTCCAATTCAAAGACATGATGTGGCCAAGCCCCAATATTCCAACTTTAGGTGGCTCGGGATCCAAATCTTAACCAGCCACATAAACTTTTATCTCCCAGAGCAAAACACAAAAGACCATCCATCAAACTCTCCAAGTTCTGGGCCACACAGCATAATAATCGTATTATGTATAAGAAAACGGGATGAGAGAAAGGACATGGATCATAGTATCATCCTACATGATTGCAACCCCACTCCTAAGGGAGAAATAGGCATTTCTCCAACTCCCCAATTTCTTCTGTTTTTTCCCTTTTACCCAACTTCATCCATTCCAATTCTTTTTTCTTTATTTTTTTATTTATGATATTTTTGCCTTTGGTACCGCTTAGATTTTGTGCTTCCCATTGAAACAGTGTAATGTTGCATCAACTACTTGATTCAGAATTTTTTGGGCTTCTTTAATTTCAAGAAAAAAACATTATATTATCACATTATTTAAAACAAAACAAGAGAAGAAGCCCTCATAAGAAGCACCACAAAAATATTCTGTCTCAAATAAGAGAAAATGGAGTATATAATATACCACAGTACCATACAAAGCAAAGGTACAGAATTTACAGATAGATAATAATAGGTTCTCATAAAAGCCAAACTACAAGTAAGCCCAATTCCTCTGTAAATATGTTATATTGTAATAATTAAACAGCCAAAAGCACCAGTGCACCACATATTGCCAAACTAGCATTTGAAAACAGCACTCTTGTCTCTATGTCCTCCAAAATCAACAAAATGAATATGCAATAGATCCCACACTAAGCAGGCCACACTCATGGGCCATGACACACCCCTAAACCCAAAAAGCCTACTCAGAGCATTCATTGTACTGAGAAAGAATAAACAGCAGGAACATGGTAATCAAGAATATTGAAATGCAGAACAGTTTTTTTTCTTGTTTTTTTTTTCTTGGGTAAATAGCAGATGCATAATAAACAGCAGGAGCATTCATTGGACTGACAAAAAATAAACAGCAAAAACATGTGTGTGTGTGTGTGTATTGTGATTTTTGCACGCCTCACACAAAACTGAAAACATTAGCACCGCCTGGAAATTAGACAAGATGCGAGAAGACAAACTGAAGAGGTTTGCCTAACAAAGATTCATCAGTCTTTGTCATTAAATAATTTGAACTATTTCAGAAACATCCCACCCTTACCCAAGCTAGGAATCGCGGGAGTCTAGTGACAGGCAATTAGTGGTGATAAATGATCTGTGAGGCCATCTTTTAAGGCAAGAACATATGATGAAAACTAATTCAAACTGAATCAATTTGGATCAAAGAGAAAGTTTGGGTGTTGCACATAAGAAAACATGCTTAGTAGACCCTGAAATTATGCAGGAAATGAAAAAGCGACACAGTCCACAGCACAAAGAGTTATAACAGCAACAATAGCAATAAGGATGAAGAATGTAATGAGTAAATAAATCAATATATGGAGCATTACAAATTACCAGACAAGGAGAACACTTTAGCAGCAGGAGTATGACTTGAGGGAGGTGCAAGCACTAGGCCACGGGGATCAAATAAATAATAGTAACCCCCGGATATGACAGATAGGAGATCACAAACAGAAAAACTGCTAAGCAAAGCCAACCCATAATTAAGAGTATCACCCCGCAGTTTCCATGGAGGCAAAAGCTGTAAACTGGTGACCTCCTCCATAGTTAAACTGGCTCCTTCCAAGATAACAAGCAGAGAAGGCCCTTGAAAGTCGCCTGAAAGTATTATAACAGGGAAATTTGAACAATCTGTTCTATGAAACTGAATTTCAACTCCAAGACAGAAATTGACTGCCAGTTTATATTGATGGTTACCTAGATTATGCTGCAAGAGAGACTGACGTGGATGCTCCCTTTTATCAAATATGACATGCAGTTTTTTAGTGTTGCAGCTATCACCCAACTCAAGCAGATCAAACAACAGAAAATCATCACTGGCATACAGCATCAGAAGCTCGCTAATTCTTGCAAAGTCCATGCAAGCTAAATCTTTGGCCATTTCTTCATCAACTAAAGATAAGCATCTAAGCGATTTCAATCCCAGCCTCATTGCCAAACCACTACTTATACTTGAGTGAACAAAATTCTTTCCAATAGAAATGCTATTATCCATCCATGGTGCGTCATTGGAAACAAGATCTTCAGAATACATCAAAACACCAGAAGCATCCGGAATGAGTAGACGAGCATTTGAAACCTCTGACACCACCTTTCCTAAGAAACAGTCAGCAATCGCTTCAAGGACACATTGAACGAAACATAATTGGTCATTTGACAGCACAGAACCATTGATGTCACTCTGTAACTTTTGCAAAACACATATATAATCGGCAGCCTCAAAGCTAAGCTTCACACCCAAGGCTAAGAGCAGATCTCTAAAGCTTGACAGCTCTGATGGGACAACATACAAGTATGGCTGATATTTTACTGGAGAGTCAAACGCAAGAGAATTTGGAGCCACAAAACCATCACCAATCCAAACCCAAGAAACTTCTTCAAGATCAGACTTTAAGATCATAAAATGGGGAGTACCTATATACTCTTGCATCCTAGAATAAATTGAAATCACTCCCTTTTGAAATTCTGCATCAAAAGCTGGGCCAACAGAAGAATCAAACTTGAACTGAGCATATGACTTGCTCAGTTCAACCAGCTGAGTAGATAAAACATGCACTTGAGGACAATCCATCCAGCCCAAATGCTGTTTAATATATGTGGAGTGACACTCAGCATCCAATATGTGCAAAGTTGATGAAACCATCCACATATCGGACTTAGGTCTCACCATGCTGGGGGCTGCCACTAAATTAATAGGGCGAAACCAAGGCAAACCTAATAAAGGTGGCTCAGCACATACAGGACACCACTCAATGGCTCTAAGCGCCAACCAAAACCCTTCTTCTGGTTCATTAGCAACCAGGTTATCAAGAAATGCATCAATGTCCCAGTCTATCTCCACTAATGAGTTAGCATACTGCCCAAATACCTCGAAAGCCTCTTGTCCTTCCTCAGATGATAACTTTGATCCCAGAGCATTTAAACAAGCAAGAAACCTCTTCCCATGAAAGGGTGTCTGTGAGTGCTTAGAATCATTTAAAAATGAAACTGTCCTTGCACAATCTAACAAGCCAGCATAACCCAAGCTTTGCTTCAATCCTAAGCTAGCTAACATTTCCAGTGTGTCAGGATCAGAAAATTCCTCAGAGGGGAAGAATACTTCTCCATGCAGCAGCAAACGTAAATCAGGAACACGGGGATCGTACAGCCTATAAAATTAGTCCAGGAAGACAGAGTCAGTATATTTTATGGACAAAAACCTGGATTACACAACACCAACAGTGAATGAGTCACAAAGCCACAAACTTGCAATAACATTGATCGCATAATAACCTAGCAATCTAGCATATTGGGAAATCCTCATGTCATCAACCTAACTAAAAAGAAGAAGTCTCATGGTAAAAATAAAAATAAAAATGAAAAAAATTAAAAGAAAGAAAATGGTTGTGAATGTGATGGTAAGAGAGGTGAAATTCTAACATGGAATCAAAGCTCAGGGCAAGGTTGGTGTCTCTGTGACACACTCAAACACTGATTATTTCATTCATTACATGGTGATGTTATCAACACTACAAATTGATGTCAATAAATATAGCCCACCAACTGTTTTATCCACACAAACAAAAATCATTCTTGTTACTTCCTCCGTTCCAAATTAAAAGTCCACTTTGACCTGAGTACCTGACACGGAGTTTAAGAAAAGTGTTGAAAAGTGAAAGGTGTGTGCCACTGTGTGGTTGGAATTAATATGAAAGAAAGAAAAAATGATGACCACACATTCCTTAACATAAAAGGAAAGTGACTTCTATTTTGGGACGGACCAAAAAGGGTTGTGTGTTGTTTATTTTGGGATGGAGAGAGGATGAACAGAAATTCAAGATCGTGGAGTCAGAAATTATACACTCCTTTCACTGTTAAATTTTGTATTCTCCTATTTTTACCCTCATTTTCAAGTAAATACAAGTCCTAACTTTAAATTCCCTCTACAAGCACAAACAAGAAATTGGCAGAATATGTATAGGAAACCCTAGCCCTAATGCGCAGAGCCCATACCTTGTACTCTCAGCTATAAATATATGTCATCTGAATAGGTGTAAAAAACAACCCTGTAGAATCCCGCAATAGGAGGGCCTGGGAAGGGTGTGTGTAAGCAGACCTTACCCCTACTTGAAAGTAGATTTTAAAAAACAAATTAAATGACATTTTCTTATTTTCATTCTCTGGGTTCTCTCTTCAAGTCGATATCGAAACTCAAAAAATGGTTTAAAGTTATCAGAAGGTGAATTGTAACAAATCCTTTTCAGCCTCAAACACCAAATTATATGTTATAAAGCCCAAACACCAAATCGTGAAAAGGGAAATTAATGACATACCTGGAAGGCTGTCGCCAACAACCATTCCGAGCTAAAACAAATGGAGTTATTGAAATTGCATTCTTAATAGAGACATCCTCCTCAATCAACTGTTTTATATCATGTAAGATTGAGGAAACAGTTTCCTTTGACGGGAGGAAATCAGCCATGCGATTTAGTACATATTGTCTATAAAGATCTATCTTTGGAAGTTCTTCAACACCAAGATATCTGCTCAAGATGACACGCTCTCTCTCGGACTCTGCACGAACAAAGTCGTCATTTAAAAGATCTTCACGTAGGCCACTTGGTTTCAGCCATTTGATACCCTTACTCAAACTAAAGAGCTTTCGACTTCTGAATGACTCAAACATGGGAATGCACTTGATAATATTGATATGCATGCCATGCATTTCATCTTCGGTAAACCACTTTAACTGCAGAATAAAGGTCCTTAATTCTTGAAGCTCTCCCTCTGATACATCAACAAAGAGCCTTTCAATATACTCTACTTTACCAGCCACTGCCAACAATGCATTAAGAATGCCGCATGCAGTTGGTGACTGAACATAGCTCTTCAACTGTGGATGTAGAATTGGGAGTTCACGTCTTAAAAATAGGCAACCTACTTTCATTAACAAAGAAGAAATGTTCTCACTCCATCCTTCATCTTCAATGACATTTGAATTTCTAATAAGCTGCATAAGAAGATTATTTCCAACTGGCAAGATAGGCCACTTAGAAAATACAGAGAGGTCATCACAGGTTGAATTCAGGTATGTCCATAAAGACCTCATCCAATCTAAAGACGGTTGATTATGATGACCAGGGGTCCAATTAACCTGTTTAGCATTAAGCCAGTCCACAGGAAGTATCCGGAGAAAAAGCTTCTCCAGCAGATGACATGTCAGATAAGATATATTTGAATCATCAGTCTCAGCAATGTCACATAACTTCATATAAACTTCTTCTGAAATTGTCCTGTCAACCAACTGAGCAGGAATTGAATCTTTAAGAAGATCATAATCATTTCCGCGAGAAATATAAATTCTTTCATCCACACCTCTCCGATTAAAGCTTGTAGATAAGCCATTTGCCAAAGGTATCAGAGGTAAACCATACAAGCAATTAGGCTGAACAGGTTTTTCAAGGTCAAATAAGCAATACTTTAGAGTCAATAATAAGGGAATCCTCTCAATAAATTTACACTTCCGTCGGACTAACAACATCCTGAGCAACTGAGGTGACAGAAAATGCAACAATGGACGAACTTCCATAAATCTCTCCAAAATAGGCTGAGAAATTGTGACCAGAGGCAGTCCAACATCTGATAATGCTTGAAGTAGTTGAGGCATCTCATCAAAAGTAAAATCAGGTAGTAAAGATTGTTTAGCTGAGATCCATTGTCCACCTCTAGCTTTTGTGTGTAAAACATGAACATCAAAATCAGATATAAACATATATAGATTCCGCACCATGGATGACCACGGTTCTGTCCCAATTTGTGTAGGCCAGAAGGAAAGGAAAAGATCACCTGGTCCAATTTCCATTGCCAATTTTTCAAGCAGGTGACCATATGCAGGGGCAGCAACATGCTCAAGAAGATAGATATTCCATTCAGAACGTCTTCTCCCACCCCCTGACATGTCATTCCCAAACCAAATGTCCCTCCGGTTAGATGACAGTTCAAAGTAGCCATTGACATGTACTGGAAGACCAGTGCTGATAGGCAAAGGTAAGAAGCAGAAGGCCTGACCCTCAAAGCTTTTCCGATACTGAGGAGGGACACTAACATCTCGGCCAGTCTCAGGTGTTAAGGTGAGCAGTTCTTCAGTGCATGTAGTTTCACTTGATTCCCCATCAACCTTAACCGAATGCAAGTATGCAGCAACAGCTGCCCAAGGCAGACCCTTATGAGACTTCAATTTGGGATTTGCAGAGTTGTTCACATGTCTATTACCTAAACATTCACTCGTTATCCATGTGTGAGACATACAATTCGAAACGTGTTGTTCACTCACTACAACTTTCTCACATCTCTTTGGAAGATTACCCTCTTCATATCCACACAACTTGTCCAAGAACTGATCTTTATCAACATTATTCTTTTCATTCCAATTAAAAAAATTGAACATATGTTGGAATGAATGTGACAGAGGTGCTGGCTCAACCACAGTATGCCTTTGAACACGGTGTACAAGTTTCATTTCTGTATTAGATCCATCCTTAACAAATAGGGAGATGGACTTCATATGTTTTAGGAAAAGAAGAGTATCTGAAACCGCCTCAGAAAATGAAAAAAATAATGACATGACATCCTCTGGTGCATAGCCTTCTTGTTTAATTTTACTTCGAGGAGCAACAGCGGCAGTTCTAAGAGGAAACCGAAACAGGGTACCAGGAAAATGATGTTGCAAATCACACCCAAAGTGTAAAAAGGGTGCAAACTGATCAGGAAATTGATCCATAATCCGCCTCCCTAAGAACTTAATCTGCAGGCCCGGATGAGAAGGTGAGATTCCAGGTAAATTACATGCATGGGGATCAAACATCACAATGTTTTCCCCAGACACAAATGAAGGTATGTCAGTAAAATGGTATACACAATTGAATCCTAGCCCAAACCTACCAATAGCAAAAGGCTTTTCTAGCTTACTATCCTGACCAATGCGTGAGATTGCATAAAGATCTTGGGGGGTGAAAATAGAGTCATTAAAGCAATATAAAGCAGGACCCTGCCAATCTGCCATCTCGGGCGAAAGCACCGATGAAGTTCCATACTGGGTTTTGTCCAACAGAAAGGTTACCTCTGAAGCCCCTGCGTCCTCAGCATTTTGCACCAGCTCAAAAAGAATCCCAGGTCCATCTGCATACATCTCTAATATATGTTTTAGTCTAGTAGTCAAGGCTTCGTGCTGACCAAAAGCTTCAGCAGCCCCAGATAAACTCAAATTCATTGAATCAGCACTCTCAGCAAGCAATGACCTCCGAAGTGAGCAGACACCAAGCCTTTCAGCAACATCATTTGATAAGTTACCATGCACAAATTTTGGAACAGATCGCCTCGTACTCAGCTGGAGGTTGTGTGCATGATTAGATGTGCTTTCAGAATCTTCCAATCCAACCAACCAGGGAGCATCATTATAAACTAAATCTGAAGCAGGGAGGAGTTGACCTGATGCAGCAGGTAAATAGATCTTTGCCTGCTTTTCATGAACAGAAGCCTCCGCCAAATGCTGTGCGATCAGTATTGCAGCTGTGAGCTCCTCTGTTGTCAAAGGATCAAGCCCTTTCTGCATAGCCATTCTATACGATATATTGGCATAGTCACTGAATGTTAAGAACTCTCGTATTCCAAGCTCTAAAAAAAGGTCTCTGAAGACAGCTAAATCAATAGGTATAACACGGATATAGGGAGCCAAATTTAAAGGTCCGTTAAGAACCACTTCTTCTGCGGTTGCAAACCCATTCCCCACCCAAACCCATCTGCAACATTCTAGAACAGCTTTAATAATGTCCATCTCATCTGAACAAATCATCTCTGTCAATCTGGCATATATTCTTGGCATTGCAAGGGCCAATTGTTGACGGAAGATTTGATCAGTGACAATCTCATTGTCTTTTCCAAGTTCAAGGATCTGCGCAGCAACCACACTTCCACCGGGTGGAGAAGACCATCCAAGATGATGGGACAAGATAGTTGAAGAGCACTCGCCATCTAATATCCGCATACTAGCTGATACAAGCCATAGATCTGTCATAGGTCTTACAAGCTTTGGAGGGGCAACAGCTGGCAATACCTCAGGCCACGGTAAAGCATCATACGGAGCTGAAACAAGAACAGGGCACCAGCTAACCATCTGAAGATCATTCCAAAATTTTTCGAGGTCAGATTTCAAATTACGAGGCCTAAATGCAGTTACCGCCTGTGAAAACATTCTATTCAGTGTTCCTTGGCCATCATTTATAGGGAACGCAGCCCACCTATGAGCATTAGCCTCTAAGTATGCAAGAAGAACCTTTCCTTTCAAACATGCCTTTTCTGTCTCCTCTTTTTTCATTAGTTCTATGCACTGAGCACTTTGTAATACTGTCTCTGGAGAGGCAGAAGTTCTCAGGCCTAATCCCTGTAAGACATCCAAAATCTCCGACTCCATAAAAGCGCCAGATGGGAATAGGCCAGAATCCTCAAGCAAAACAAGCAACTCTTCATTCCTGGGGTCATACAATGCACTAGGACACTTGATGGAACCCGTACGAATAGGAACAAATTCTAATTCCCTCAAAGCTTCCTTAAAACATGAATCCTCTATGCATAGAAGTGGCAGGTCACTCAGAACAGAAAGCATGATGTGGTCACGATCCCCAGCTTGCATATCCCTAATCTTTCCGAAAACCTGCCTCCTGTAGAAATGTGCCTTACTCATTCGTTCCAATCCATAATACCTATGTAATATGTTTTCCTCAATTTCAGAAGAAGTACAAATGAAGTCACTCCCAAGGAAGCTGTTTGAAATGTCTTTTGGGGGAAGGTATTTTTGGGGATCTACTAAATCCGAAAATTGAAAGCTGCAGACAGACTCTCCATCGTATACTCTATAGATTGGGAGTTTCTTGCATTTCCATAAATCACAATCACTCATATTGCCACCAATATACCACTTTGGATCCAGAAGGAAGTTCTTAAGTTCATCTCTCTCATCTGCTTCCAACAAATGAAGATATGTTTGCACGACACCGCCACTTGAAGAGACAATACCAAAGATTGATTCCAGCACAGCCGATCCAGTAGCATTATTAACGCAAAGTGACAGATCAGGATGTTCAAAACCATATTGAGAGGCAAACATCTTACATCCAATTTTATCAAGTACATATCTCAATCTCTCGGGAAGTTTTTCAGTATTAATTAAATTTACTTGCTTGGAAGGTCTGTATAGATGTCCCGAAGTTGAGGGTATGATGGGCCAGTCATCAAACAAAGACAAGCTTTCACATTGAAGATGGAGATATTGCCAGAATAAAATAAACCAAGATTCAGATGGATGATTATCGAGACCATTGTGCTCCCACCGAACCATACTCTTGTATTTCCACGAAGAAGGTATAAGTTTATGCAATAACTGGGCAAGGTGCTTAGCATTGAAAACAATAAGGTTGGCCCCAAGGGAATCTGCAATAGCAGAGAGCCTGCTCAAAATTTTGTCAGGGATATTATGATCAATAACTTGATCAGCCATGAGCTGAAGCAGCTTATATTCCAACTCATTGCAAATAAAATATGAGATGCCTTTTGAAGCTTCAGAAAAAGAACCAAAACCACCACTTGCCAATGGAAGCAACTGCAAGCTGCTTGCTTTCCTCCCAACATCAGAATCTAAGAGATCTTCAAGGCAATACTCCAACAGAAGCAGCCTTTCAGACCTTCCAAGATTACCTATAGCACTGCATCCACGAAGGAAAACCCGCACGGTATCAGGAGTTACAACTTTCTGATGATAACTTGATGTGTACTTCAGCAGCATGTTATGAAGCGAATTAGGCAAACGGATAATGGGCTTCTCTAGCTTCACAAGAACATTATGGAGCTCCTCTTTATTAGTGAATTCCTCGTCATGAAGGAAAGATTCAGCAGGGGGAACCCACTTTCCCCCTCCAACATCTGTATACAAGACAGGTTCATGAACAATGTTTAGGTAGATTTGCTGAACCAATATACTCCACGGCTCTTCAAAGTCACCACTAGGCCACAGAGCAAAGTACAAACTTGTAGGACCTAAAATCCCTCGCACACCAAGCAGCAAACTCTTAAAAGCGGGAGCAATAACATCCTCCAAAAGGAGTCTGTTCCAAATGGACCTAACTTTTCCGCTTCTATCCATATCTGCACCATACCATATTCCACGACGGTTTGATGAAACTTCAAAGAATCCATTTACTTGCACTGCTAATCCAGTTCTTACAGGCAATGGAAGGAAACAGAACGCTCGGCCACACTTCAAACCATCATTCTGCAAGTAGGTAACAAGTTCCAGAAATCAAAACTAGCAATAAAACACAACATAAACACATGTATGTATGATATAGGTAATGCATTAATAAATAAGCGTTCTAAACATCCAAAAGGAGAATGCAGTTAAGTTGCAATCCATGCTATATAAGAAATTGTTAAGAAATAAATGTAAATAATAAAATCAAAGGGCATCTTCCATTCCCAGCCACCATGCACAGTGGCTGTGCATAATCCCTTCTCTCCCTTGTGCCAACAATAACACTCCACATTCTCTCGTGTCTTCCCCCATATGATTTTCTAACAACTTCATAAAAAGAGCCTTCCAACACTAAACCTCTTTAGTGGCACACATATATGGGATCGAATAAAAAGGTTCCTCAAGTTCTTAGCCTAGAAAAACAAAACCATCTCATCCATTCTTCAGTAAAGATTTAAGAAGAGGCCAAGAAGCATTTTTCCTTACCATAACTCTTTTCTTCCCACGGTCAATCTTGACCAAGTCCCTGACACCTTCTCATAAATTTTATTGCTTGCAACTAACACAGAAAAAATAGTAAAGCCTCACCGCCTCTACACCCTTCCTGAAAAAACACTCCCCACATATTTTCTCTCCTCAAAATACCCATCCAACGATAAAACGGTAGCAGTTCAGAGGTGGGGGTGGTGAAAACCACTCGATGACACGTGGACCAGCAATGTTTGCTATTGGGAAGGGGCCGTGGATTTATTCCTAAATCTGATAAACACTCACTCATGTGCACAAGTTACATACTACTCTATTTTAAGCAACGCAAACACCAAAAATTTAAGCATCAACTTGGCAAGGTTGTCTTTTTCATTCTATAAAAAAATCGACCCCCACCCCCACCTAGCACCAATGATGCAATTAACTCCCTAAACTTGTAAGTTTTAATTGTAGCAAACAACCCTCTACATTATTCCTAGGGAGAAAATTTGTGGTTATTCTAATTTTCCATGCACAAATGTCTCAATGTTATAAAATAATCACCCCATGGCTACAACTCTACAAGTTTGATTCTAGAAAATAGAAAGCAGTAACATAATACTTTTGGTTAGATGTTTAAGGAAATATCAATAAAAGAAAAAAAAATCTTACATGAGAGAAATCATCTGAAATGCAAGCAGCAACAGATGCCCATGGCAGAAGGGGGATATCGTATTCCTTGGAGACTGTGGCAGCAAAGGAGCTAATCCTACTAGATGATGGTGCCATGGTTTGGACTATGTAAAAAGTATCATTTCTCTTTTGAATGGAGCTCCCATTGCTATCCTCACTTGTAAAATGTATCATGAAAGAGTCTATTCCACAACTAGAAGTGTGGGGCTGCTTAGACAATCTGAGGAGGAGCTGGCGGTGAGAAATGATATTTTCATCTGCTGAGCTAACAGAGCATGAATACAGTTTCCTAGGAGTAATTTCCTTAGCATCCCATATGTACATCTCTATTGACAATACACTCTTGAGAAAGAGCAAAGAAAAAACTCCTTCTTCATAAAGTTGACTAAATAGAGAGGAGATATCATCTTCTGAGTATGCCTGCCTAGAAAGCTTACTTTTAGTAGCCTGATCTATATTTCTCAAAGGAAAACGAAACAGAGTTCCATTGAAAGGACTTTCCATGTCACAACCAAAGGCACAATATGGAAAGAACTGATCTTTATATAGTGACAAAGCTGAAGAGCTGATGTACTCTATCCGCTTCCCTGGGTTTGCAGCAGAAACATTAGGGAGATAAACCCCTTGAGGATCGAACAAGACCACATATTTCCCACTTACAAAAGATGGAAGGTCTGTTAAATGGTACACTGAGTTAAATCCAACCCTGATTGTCAAAAATATAGATCAGATTAGAGAAGGAAAAAATTTATTCACAATATCAACTATGTCTCGATCTTCTTGGTTTTAAATTCCTCCGAATTTCTTTGATCATGATGCGTGTATTCCATCTTCTCTTCACCATTCTTGATTATTTTCTCCTTTTCATTTAGGATCACAAAATCTATAATTTAGTTGTCGCATAGTCTCAATCCCTCAAATTTAAATATGTGATTCTTAAATTAGCTCCAAGATTCTATAACCCAAACAAGGAAACAACCTCTCTGTTTTACACGGATATGGTTGCTAACATCTTCACTCCCATACCTCAACAAAGTTGGGATTGTATGGGTTTGTTGTTGTTGTATTCTATAACCCAACCCATGGTAGGGGAGGTACAGGCATAGAGCAAACTATATGTCTATCCATAAAACTTAAAAAGTGCTACATCTATCCCAATGTCCAAACTCTCAACTATAAGCAATGGAGTGACAACAACAGAAACAATCCAGTTGGATCCCGCAAGAGTAGGGTCTGGGGAAAGCATTGGACTGAATTGACCAAAATTGCCTTTAAATTGGCTGGTAATCCATCTAGACATTGTTTTCCGAAAACGCAGCCTCTCAACAGTAAGGATTTGGCATAAGATACAGAGCAAAAAAATGGTTTTTTTCTTAAATTAAGTCATTCTATTATTCAAGCTAGCTTCAAGATTCTCTCTCTTGTTTAGAAGTGTTTACGGACCTTAAGACAATTCGACTATTTTTTTTACTCATCGTAATAATTCCACACGTCGCAACAAGATGGAGAACGCACTCCATAAGTCCTACTTCCAAAACTTAAAAGCAACATAGTCCAAACCCCTAAAATTTACTTTGTAATACGGAGGAATTTACTTCTTAGATACGTTCCAAAATTCTAGGTAGTCTCATCCCAACCATTCTTTGTTTATAAGTCAAACAACTCAAGGGCGTACATTAGAGATGCATAGAATCAACCATTCATCCATTTCTATAAATAACTACCACTATGGAAGTGATTGTGCAATTCTGCATTGATCAATGATCAACAGTTAGTTTATCTAAATTCACCAATACGTGGCATTAAACGTCTTAGAAGGAAATGGCGGCAACTGATTCCAAAGAAACGTACCCAAAACGGCCGGTCTTCCACGACTGGGAACGCTTGGCACTCCCCCCAACCCGCGATATACTCAGAAAATCCTCCTCCGTGAAAACGGCGTCATTGAACGCAACCAGAGTAGGCCCCTGCCACTGGGCCAGGGACTCGGAAAGCAGCGACCCGGAGGCGTGGATGCGGCGATCCAAGCAAAGGCGGACCGTGGTGGCGCCTGCATCGTCGGCATTCTGGATGAGCTCCTTGAGCACGGTGGTTCCCTCTGGGTAATTGAGCAGAACTTCCCGGATCCTCCGGGTCAGATCCACCTTCTGCCCGAAGTCCTCCAGGAATATCGAATTCGGGTCGCCCGTCATCGTATGGAGCGGGTCCTCCACTACTTGACATTGGTGGTGCGGTCTGTATTTTAGGTGGGAAATACCGGTTAAACTTTGTTATGGGTTCTTTTTCCTCTAAAATATCGAGTGAGATCAGCAAAAAATGAGTCAATCTGTTTTTTACCTAAAATCTGACTTGAAAATATTAGTTTTTTAGCAAAAGTTTTGTTAATCAAACTCGAAATAACCGCTAAACATGAGTCGAACTTAACCAAACTTGAATCAGACCTGACCAACCCGCTAATATAAGAGTTTCAAATCATATACAGAGTATTTTACTATGAAATAATGAAATATATTGTTACAAAAGTACGATTATAATTATTTTTTTCTTATGACTTGGTTTTAGTGTATAAATTTATACTTTCAGTTAAAATTATAATAATATTGTAAAATTATCATACTTTTTTCAAAAATTCTTCATTTTTTTATTCTTTATATTGATTTATATACCTAAAAAATAATTCAAAATTTAAAATAAATTAATACAATAGATTTAATAAAATATTTTTTGATATTTTAAATTTATTTAATGTGAAATGCAAGTGTTAATATAAATTTAAAAGTTTGAAAAATCAAAGTCATAACCCGTTGGATCAACCCAGATGATACCGGGTCATGAACAAACAGTTCTTAGTCCGAATTCGAGTTGACCCAAATCCACAGTAACCCAAACCCGAAGTAATTGAACCCGACCTGATTGGCCGATCAATTTGTCAGCTCTACATGAGACACGTCCCTTTTTGGTTTCAAAAAATATTTTTCATTAATTTTATGCAAATTTAAAAATGAGAGGGATATGTGAATAATTAATACACGGATGTTTTTTTACAAAATAAAAAATAAAACAAGTTACGGAGTAGTACTTTTTAGTGAAATTTGCACTACTTAATATTAAAGTATATATCTTTTCAGTTCCCAATATAGTACTTAAATTTTTTTATTTTTTAAATAGTACTTGAATAATGTTTAGTGGTGGGAACAATGTCGAGTAATGTTAGACATTTAGTTTGAACATTGTTCAATGGTGGTGGACATGAATAAAAACCAGTGAACATTGAACGGTGGTACTACTTAAAAAATTCACTATGTTTTATTGTTACTTAGGTAAATTCTCCTTTTTTTATGTGAGAATGTTTATGTAATAGCACTGAGTATGTAATTTATGATAACTTTCTCCTATCTAAGCAAATTTTAGTTATAAACATTATAATACTCCCTCCCTTTCTATAATTTTAATTATAAGCATTATAATCACATTCCTATATTGGCTTCGGGGAAAAATAAAGAAAACTTATTTGGAGTTGATTTTTTTCAATTTTGTTCTTAATGTGATGAGTATATAGATTTAGTAAAAAGCATAATGTGATAGGTAGGATAATAAAAAATAGGGATAAAAGTGGTTTTAAATAGAAAATTGATGTATTTTTGGAGAAAGAAAAAAAATTAAAGAGGAAGTGCTTTAAAAATATGAAGTGTACTACTACCTCCGTCCCACAAAAAAGTTCTCATTTTGACCATAAATTGGTCAAACTGTTACACACTTTGACTCTAAATTAAATATAATCTAAATAAAGAAATGTTTAAAAAATTTGAGATATCAAAACTAGATCCTAAGATGAATCCAATTATATAAAACTTATTCCATAATTCAATATACCTTTCTCACAATTTATAGTCAAAGCGTGTAAATATTTGACTAAATACTATTCAAAATGAGAACTTTTTTGTGGGACGGAGGGAGTAATTAATATTTTCATTAAATTTCTTAAAAACTATTGAAAATCGATCTTTATTGTAACTTTAGCCTCCATTTAATTGGATGGAAAGAAAATGTTAGAGAACAAAACGATTAAATGGCTCATAATCCAAATTAATTTGGAGTAATTAATACTATGGTATGTTTAAGAATTTGTGTTTAGATTTCAAATCTAGCTAGATTTGGTTCAAATTTCAAGTTAAAAATTTGAATTTGGATTTGAGTTACATTTCTTTCATTCATATCAAAACCTAATTTAAAATTTATATACCTTGTCATTTGAAAATCAAGAATTCAGATTTGGAACTAAAACGTATTAATTGAAATTTAATGTTAGTTCCAAAACACTACCGTATCTCAATTAACTTATGATGAATTTATGAGCATTCAAAATATTACAATTAAAACATAAAATGAAGGGAAGATGCAGTAGCAAGAGAAGGGGACGAAACCAGGGTAACGGTTTTGTCCAAAATTAGCGCATCATCCCTACTAGAATTTCGCGTATATATAGCGGATTTTTTTCGCCGCTAATTGAAATAAAAAAGGCGGGGATGTCTAGGAGACTAGGAGAGAATAACTATAAATCAGAAAGAACAATTAAAAGTCCAGAATTTATTTTTAAAATAGAATTAAAATAGCGATACATACTTTTCTCTCTATGAAGCAAGAATAGTTGCGGATTTATCCCCCACTAATTATAAAACAAAAAATTTAAATTAAAAAGACAAATTTACCATCACCGTCGCAGTCACTACACCCAATCGCCGCCTACGCATGATTTGTCGGCTTCACAGGAGGCTCGCGCCTACCTCTTCCTTTTGTCGCCGTGATAGGCGGCCCGCCGCAGCCTCTCCCATTTTCATTTTTCATGTTCTTAGTATTTAATTTCTTGAATTTTTACTTTCAATGTGTGTAGTTTTAATTTGTTTGGCTTGAGTTAACGTGATTCAAACTATACTTTAATTGTTCAAATTATACGTTAGGGCATATTTATTATTTAGTCTAAATATAATTTAGAAACAAAGGTTTAACCAACATATGTGCTTTAGTATTTTTTTCTAAAAAAAATTATCCACTCTATGAACCAAAAATCATGATTTAAAGTACTTCTTGCAATCTTCAGATCAGAAACAACGAGCAGAACTTTAAATATAACTATAACTCGATCAAACCAGATTGGATCAAAACTTATTTCAATTAGAACATAACAAATCCGGTCATATGTATGCCAAAGAATTAGGTGAAGAGAACAAGCCACAAAGTTATATAATGTTGAAGTTAATTCAAAATAAGCTACTACACCTTCCTATAAATGCATATATTAGAGGTACATTAATAATGAATATTTAAGGCTAATTAATTAATAGTCAGTGGGTATTGCCCAGTTGGCAAGACAAGAGGTGTCAAGATGGTAAGAATGTCAGACACGGTCTAAGGAAACCCTCGGGGATGAGCTCATTTTGCTTAAGGGTAGCTATATAATAAGGGAATATAAAAATATTGATGTCACATGTATAGACGATTATGCACTGCCTGCATCACTGTACTGTTCTTCCTCTTAATAATTAGCTAGCTAGCTAGCATCAATATAAATCTACAAAAGGTTGCGATCGATTCCTTTGGAATTTTTGACGGAATATATTTTTTTTATTCCATAATGAAATTAAATTAAATTAAACCATGCAGCTTCAGTTCAATGTAACCTTAGCTTATTATCTACGGACGGAGTATCTGTTTTATTCTCACTATTATTTGAACAACACACGAAAATTTTTGTAGCATATCTTAACAACAATAATATGTCTAAAATTGGGAAAAAATGAAACAATTATAGATAAAGACACTCCTCTATATATAGCTCTAGATACATCACATCTGCATCAAACCAATTAATTTATTACGGAGTATTAATTAATCAAAGTTGAGCAATAATATAATGAATCCCACACTTAGGTACGAAGTATTTGGGCACGTACAACCACCACCAGTCTTAAATATGTACAATACACATTGATTAATACTCCATCCTTCCCATAAAACATTTCATGTTTCAAAAAAGGCGCACCCTTAAAATGAGTAATTTTGGTGTTATTTTCTAATTTTGCCCTTAATTTATAAAAGAGTAGGATGAGATGTATAAAATAGATTAGTCATAATTAAAAAATAACACTAAAATTACTCATTTTAAGGGCGCGCCTTTTTTGAAACAGGAAATGTTTTATGGGACGGAGGGAGTATTACTTTTTCTCCGATTCTAAAAAACTTTCAAATGTTTTAACTTTTTTGGTCAAACAGTGATACTCTTTGATCATAAATTAAACATAATATAAATAATTAAATGGTATAAAAAATTGATATGTCAAAACTATATCGTAAGATTAACCCAATTATATTGAGTTTATATTGCAATGCAATTAAATACATTGTTCCTAAAATTTGTAATCAAAGAGTTTATATATCACTGTTTGATCAAAAAATCAATACAAGAAAGATTTATTTTTTAGGACTATGAGAGTAGTATTAATTACTCCGTACTTCATAATAATTAATAATAATAATAATAATTAAGGTGTATTGTACATAAGACTGGTGATAGCTTCTTCTAACCACTCGTCTTCTTCATCCTGCTTCCCCTGAAGTGTGAAAATTAATTAGACACCATGCATTATTACACAAAGTAGTCAATATTTGTTAAAAAAGATACATTCACACGGAAAATATATCGAAAAAACTATGCACAAAAATTACACGACACAAGGGAGATAATTATAATGGGTAATTTACGCAAAGAAAACTCAAACATATCACTTTTTCTCTAAATGGAATCAGTCATATCTATTCTATGTTTGATAATGAAACATTCTAAAATGTCATACTTCAATTTTGAAAAAAAAAAAGATCAATTACACAATTCAAGTAGAATAAGAAATATTCAAAAATGATTTGAATAGTTATTGAAATAATCATCTATTAACCAACACTTATTGCTAATAACCATTTGTAGAGTCATTCATATAATCAGTCATTATTTAATATTTGTTTTGCTAATGAGGACATATATGGCAAATCATATGTGCCATAAAAAATAAAACATGGTCATATTCAGGGAAACGTAATACCTTTTAGTCTTATATGAAGCAAATTTTTCAATTATAATTAGAGTATTATATTTTTGGGTATTTTTTTCTCAGACGTACATGCAGCTTATTATAAATAAAAGTAAATTGCAAAATTATTTTATTTCCTCGGGGCATATAAAAATAATTAGCGTACCATTACTCCATGGACGGCCTGGAACTGATGATGGTGGTAATAATGATACAAGTCTCCGGTATGGTGATCATCATCAATAATATCCTCCTTCATGCTGTCATGGCCGCCGCTGTCGCCGCCGCATATGTGGTGGTTATTCTTAGCAAACCGTCCCCGGACTCTTACGCGTTTGTCGGCCAACGTTTTCCGACAGGCATACTGCATGGCATGCATGCACACAACCATCATCATGATATGATGGATGACCATATGTCCATATTATAACATCCATATCCATATATAGCTAGGACTTAAACATATAATTTTTCCTTAAATGAGATCATTCATATCTACTCTAACGTTTAACAATAAAAAATTCTAAAATGTAATGCCTTTGAGAAAAATGACCAATTAAACAATAATTCAAGTAAAATAAGACATTATTTAAAACGATCTGAAGTAATCATTATCCCACACTGACCACGAGTCATTTGTACAATCAGTCATTATTCAATACTTATTGCTAATTAGGACATTTATGGCAATTCGCCAATTCATATATACTCCTTCCCTTCCACAAAACTCTTCCTTTTTCGTTTTTTTTTCTTTCCACAAAACACTTCCACTTTCTATTAAAAAACCATTTTTACCCTTCCCTTTTTCACTATTAACCAAACTATCTCATCTTACTTTTTCTCATCACATCAGAAGCAAAATCGGAAAGTCAACCAAAATTTCACTTTCCTTATTTTTTTCCCAAAGTCAAAATCGGAAGGGTTTTGTGGAACGGAGGGAGTATAAAATTATGTACCACAAAAGGAATAAAACATATTTGGTTCGATTGAAGAAAGCATACTACTTGTAAATCCTATATGGAACAAATATTTTTCTATGCTATAATCTTAAAAAAACAAAATTACCTTGATGGTCTTGTTGAAATTCCTGTGATGTCTTTTCTTGAGGTAGCGAAGAATCCGGTCCTTCCTTTCCTCTTCTGAATACCTTATGATTCCTATCCCCTTGTTCATCATTCCTGCTGATGATGATGCTGGCTCATGATGATCATCATCATCATGATGAACATGATGGTCGTCATCATCATGATCATGTTGTGGATCATGATAATGATGATGATCTTCTTTTGCAAACTCTGATGAACTCATTGCATTCTTATCAGCCTCTTCTGGTATTATTCCCTAGTATAGACTTAAATTAACAATTAATTACATATAGGGCATGTTTGGAAATAGGATTAGCGTCAGCATTTTGGATAAAACTTTAAGGGTGCAGATTACTTTGAAAACGCTGCCCGTAAATGACCGGCCTTTTCAAAACGCTAACAATAATCTCTAAAATCATTCCCAAACAGGTTCATAGTAAACGAAATTAGAATATATGATTGAAATTCATGCAATATTATAGAATTACCTGGCTGATAGTAACAATGTAGGAAGATGGTGGGCTTACTAAAGGGTACAGAGACGACGACCAATAGTTGGAGTCAAAGTCAAACGACCCATTATTATTGCAGCACCCAAAGTCATCATCCACAGCAAACTCGTGATCATCATATTGGTAGCCGCCGCCGTGAGGAGGAGGAGGAGGAGGAGGAGGAAAGGAAGACGGCGGCGACACCTCCATGGCGGTAATGAGGTCAACGCCGCTGCTGCCGGAGATGAAATGAGGCGGCAAGTGGCGGCTACGGAGCAGACCATCATCGTCATCTTCGTTTTTATAACAATTGGGAAGCATAAGGTGGGAGTAGTATTGATGAGTTGGAGGAGGAATGAAAGCCATTAATTATTATGTGCCTATTATAGCAAAACTATTTTTTTTAAATGAAGAAATCAATTCAGGAACAATGGCTTTTATATATTACCCGACGGGTATATATGTGTGTGTGTGTGTGTGTGCACTCTCCTTCGGTTCACGTACTACTTTAAAGTTTAAACTAAAACTGTTTATTTAGGAAATATTCATGATTACTCATTCCCTTTTCAAAAAGATTTCCTATTTTGATCAAATGTAAAAATAAAGAAGTGTTAAAGTAGTTGATTTCCAATTTTACCTCTGATATAATGGATAAAAGTAAGATGTGATGAATAGATTATTAATGAAAAAATATGATATTATAGGTAAAGTATGAAAAAAAAGGCTAAAAGTTGTTTTTAATAGAAAGTGAAAGTATTTTATTGAAAGTGGAAAAAATGAAAAAGGAAGTACTTTTGAGAACGGAAGGAGTAATACATATATATACTTCCTCAGTCACTCTGTTCCAATTTTGATTACAATTTCTTATATATATATATATATATATATATATATATATATATATATATATATATATATATATATTACTCTTATTTATCTTGTTTCAGGTAATTATATGGCATGTTTATATGTTTAATTTGATGATAATATTAGAAATAGTAGATGTATTAAGGAAATATGGAGTGGAATATTATTATTTATTATTTTCCTTACTACCGAGTACAGAGTATATTATTTCTTTATCGTATTGTTAGTACAATTTTTCTATTACTTAGACTATAATTCAATCGTGTAATTCCTAGATATAAGGATGTACTCTTTTTGACCCAAATTGATTACAATTTTTTTAAAATCTACCTCTCCATAATTTTGCTTGTTTGTATATATTTTCATTAATTATTTCATAAAATTAAATATTCTTTATATCTCTTGTTTTGTAAAACTTTTTATGTAAACTTTTACTCCATAATTATTTAAATTTTAAATAAATGAATTTAAAACAAGAGAATTATATTTTACTCCGTACCTTGTAAAGGAAAAAATGTACTCGTAATCTAATTCTTTGTTGAACAGAGTACTAATATGTTGTCAATATATATGTGGAACCATATGCTATGGCTAGATACTGTTATCTATCATATATGCACGTACATATATACACTTTAGGCCTTAGTTAGCTAGCTAGCTTCCCCTTTTTTTCTTTTCCAACCCAAACTTATGGGCATATATTCAATGTGTCCACCTTCAATTTGTGGCATGACGGTACTCCCTAGCTCCCTTTCTAAAGTTAGACTACAATTTGTTGGACGAGGGGTCTTCGAGGTGAGCGATTTCAATTGAAAAAAAGATTACAATTAGTTGATAAGAGAATTCACATATTAATTAAAAATATTATGGAACATTTTTACAAAATAAGACGTGACATGAATATTTTATTTTATCTGTCAAGTATTAGTAATCAATAAAACATATGAATAAATAAAAAAGTTATCGAGAAGCGAGAGAAAAAAATATAATTAATTTCACACCATACTTTTACTCATCACATCTAAGGGCATTTTTGAAAAAATCGATATAAAAATACAGTCTCTTTTTAAATCTATAAAAGGTTAATATATACAAGACGAACTTTTAGAGAGTGAGAAACTATATGATTAATGAGAATCTTATTTTAAAATGTAGGCTAGGGAATAAATACCAATACTCACAAAAGGTACATACTATACGTATGAAAAAATCACTAAAATAGGACGATAACATAAAGAAAATATTAAAATAGGAACTCGATGATTTTATTTCCAAAATAAAAGTTTGCATTATGATAATATATGTTGCACTGTACATGAACATTTCACAATATTTTTTGACATTGTAAATGTATTTTTACTCCTATTTTAGATAAATATAAATAGGAAGCCCCTATTTTTGGTATATTTTCTTTATTTTTCTCATACTTTAATTTTTTTTCTCCAAATTACTCTGTAATTATCTCAAACATGTTTTCACCTTTCTCCAAATTCTAAAGCAGATTCTATAAATAATGTACATGAGTAAACATTACAAACTGGGAGTTGTAAATATGATTCGCCCACTTGTGCATGCATGCACCGGATCCTCTTTTCCTCTCCATTTTTCTACATTAAACAAATTCACGATTTTGACTGCTTTCTAAGGATCGGAGTAAATAAAGTTCAAAATTTACTCCCTCCCTCTCCCTCTCTCTCTCTCTCTCATAATATTGGATTTAACTTTCAAATAATTTACTCCCGGTACATATGAAGAACGTCAAAAAGTGAACGATTATTGTCGTTAGAATTCGTTAAGAAAAGAAAGAATTTTTGTTAGCAACTTATTCTTTTACCTAAAAGGAAAACAAATTTTTGAAAGACGACGGATAAAAACGGAAGAATGTGTTATTGGACTTCTCACTTCGGAAAATAAGAAAGAATATCACTAGCGTATATAAAAGTGTTTACGTATCAGCTCACGCTTTTAGATTATAAAGTGGATTCCGACTTTATATGTAAGTGTTTAATTTTACCTGACACACTGTTCGTTGTTCTCGGCCCACTTGAATTTTTAATAGAATGAAAGTTTTTATGGGACTCTCTTTCACAAAAAAACATGTTTCAATTTACGAATTTTGTCGAAGTTATTTTCGATTCAATATATTTAAAAAATTATTGTCTAATTTAAAAACAAAAAAATTATATATTTATAAATTACACTCAAAACTTTATTTTATGAGGAGGAAATACTCCATGAAGTATTATGCTAAACAATTGCGGAACCGTATGTTTTAGGCCTTGTTTGGGAACAATGTTTTCGATTAGCGTTAGCGCTTTGGACAGAATTTTAATAGTGTAGATTAATTTTGAAAACGCTAATGCTACAGGCTACATACTGTCACATAGTTTTTTTCAAAACACTAATAATCTCTTACACTGATGTCAAATAGTGTGTAACCAACAGTTACGAATACACATCTTCATATATACGGAGTACTTTATTGGGTGAATAACGAATATATGACCCCTAATTTGGTCTCAAACCGTATGACCCCTACTTTCCGTACTTTATTCGGGGTTATTTTGAAAAGGAAAACACTGTTAATTGGATCAACCAATTAATTAAATTATACTAATTCTAGTGTAACACTATCATGACATCAAATTAAAACAAGTTAATCACAATTACTAGTGTGTCAATGACAACACAAACATTGTTATTGGTAAAATTAATTTCTTTGGTAATGTTAGTGTAACATGACTCTTAAAATTATGTTTTGTTCGTCAACACATAAAAATATACTTTCACTTGATTTTTTAGTCTTCAACGCAATACAATTACCATTAATATCTTTATTTATAAATGGATACAGAGCATATATTGCGGAGCACAAAAGGTAATATTTCAAAACTATGTTTGGAAATGAACTCATTGACATTAAATATATACGGAGTATAACACAATTTTTTTTGTAATTTGTAGTCAAAATTTAAAAAAGTTGAGCTTATGAGTATATTGGGAATTCTGTTTAATTTGTAACCTTATGAGTCTAATAGTTACATTCACAGAAATCTGTTTGTGAATGCATGGGAGAGTTGAGGTAGTTTTTGCCTATTCCATTATTTATTATTTTTAGTACGAGAATATATGGCTTAAAAATAATAATAATATAATAGTTAGAAGATGTATGCAGGCATTAATAAGAATAATTTCAAATTATTGTAAAATAATACGGACTACTCTATAGGAGTCTATACTTTATTTCTCTCAAATTAAAACTCTTATTCGCTCTTTTACATGATGTTATAAGAATATAATTAAAGAGTTAGGATTTATGGAGAATGAAAAGAAATAAGGGAATCAAATTGCATTTTTTTAAGAAAGAAAGAAAATGAGAATGTTATCTTGCAAGAATTACATTCAAAGAATTAAATAGGGAAGTAGTACTTATCTTCTTAATTTATCCAGCATCTAACTTCTTTTCCTTGAAGACAAAATTTCTACTGAGATTCTATACATACAACCAAAGGAACGTCATCCAAATTGCTAAAAATGATGAGAGAATAATAATTAAGTTCGTACTAGCTGTAAATCATTAATTAAGTACGTACTAACTACGTATATGATGCTTTCCAGTAAATAGTATTTCACTTACATACCACACAAAATCATCTGTTTGCGTTTGAAACCTTTCGTTTGTGATAAGTATATGAACATATTTTTTTTTATAATTTATTACTCGTAATTGTATAAATTAATTTTAAAAAATAAAGGCTTGATCCTGAAATCTAAGGACATATTTGGAAAGTTTTGAAGATATGATATTATATGACTTTTGAAATTTAAGATAAATGATATAAAACTCAAAATCTAAAATGAAATTATTTGGAGAGATTTAAAATCAATTTCTAATTTATGATTGGCAGGAGTCACCAACAACGGAGTGGTTGGCGTTGTCAGTAATAACTGGTGGTAGATGATGGTTGACAGTTGAAGGAGATATCAAATCCTATATTAATATCTTCCAACTTCTAGAGATATCAAAAATATTCATTTAGATGATTTGTGACATTAGAAGATATTGAATTTGAATTTTTTAAATGACTTACCAAACACTAGAAAAGTTGTGACAATGAAAAATGTGAAAACTTATATTTCCTAAACTCGCCAAATGAGCATTGGATACTAACATCTAACTACACATAATATTGGGACACTAACGCCAATTTCAATGGAACCTTTCCGAACAAAAACATAGGGAGATACATTGATAAAAAGAAAAGAAAATTGAAAAAAAATGAGAAGACAAAATAAGTTTAGAAGAGGGAAAACTAGTTTCTTCCATTTTGGTGAGAAAAAAGAGAGATCATTTTCTTTTGTTGTCCTTCCAAATTTCCTTAACCAAACATATAGCCAACATATTTGTACCAATATTGAAGTTAAAATTTACTATGAAGCCCATATATATAGCCTTCATTCATTGATATTGATGAATCTCTTAGGAAGCAACTTAACAAGTTTTTCTTTTTTGGTTAAGAAGCTTGCAGAATGAGGGATACACAAGAGTGTCTAAGGAAGCCAAATGCTAGTATAATATGAAGCCCTATAAATACACACACCATATGAAAGGGGGTAATTTTATTTATATATATATATATATATATATATATATATATATATATATATATATATATATATATATATATATATATATATATATATATATATATATATATATATATACACGGAGTATATATATAGCTACTGATACAAACCTATCGGGAATTACGGTTAAGTAAACCTTGGAATAGCATATAAAGATCCTTGTTATCCTTCCCAAATATCTCTTCCGCTTTCCTCAAAGTTTCCTACAATGTTTTTTTCCCAGATGAGTCTTGGTATTTGGATGTTCAGGAAACGGAAAATAATTTCTGAATTCAATGAAAAAGGTGTCTTATTTAGGTTTCGTTTGGAAAGATGGAAAATGCCCATTGGAAAACAATTTCTGGAAATTGAGTTTAAGAAAATGAGTTTTGGAAAATAAATTCATTTATAGTGTTTGGTTGAAAGTTTGGAAAATGAAAAAAAGTTAGTTTTTGTTGTTATAACTTACGGAGTAAAACATAATAAAATGCGATCTAAAAAGTTGGAGAATGTCTTTCGTGAAGAAAAAAAACAGAAAAATCATTTTCCTCCAAATAAGTCTCATTTTCTGTTGACTTATATCTTCTGAAATAGTCAAACACCCGAAAATGAGAATGTGACTTACGAAAGTCACTTCCTCCCTTCCCAAACAAACCCTTAGAAGGCACATTTTCCACTTTATCCTACTTATATTGAAACCCAACACAATTTATTTTGTTATAAAAACAAAAACTGGTTTTTTTCCATTTTCGAATGTTTCAACCGAACACCAGAAAACAAATTTATTTTGTAGTAGTCATTTTCCAAGAGTTGTTTTTCAAAATCCATTTTCCATCTTTTCAAATGGACCCTTAAGAAAAGGGAGAAAAGAAATAGGACAGCAAAAAGGTAAAACGTTAAAAAAGATATATGACAACCAAAAAAGTAATACATGAAGATAAAGAATGACCAAAAACAGGAAAACAAGAAGAAAGATATAGGACAGAGAGAGTATTACTATAATCACCTCGCGAGATTGCTTATGAGCATTTAACTCCTTTATGTTTGCCAAAAAAGCACTGAACTGCTCATAGGATAGGCGGCTCCTACATCAAGCAGCAGAGAAGAAAATGTCAGTGCAATTTCAATATATCCAAAACAAAATATTAAAATCAAACAATGGTATTCACCTTGCTTGACGAAAAAACTCCTTTCCATCAATTCTGGGAGTTTGACCTTTAAATTTTGGATAATGTCACAAAAACACATAACATCAGATGGGCAGGTTACCTTTTTAAGATTCTATAACATATACAAATACTTTCAAAGAACAAAAAGGTTCTTGTAGCAAAAAAATCTGAAGAAAAGAGCTAGCAAATGTTCAACTCACCTCACCCCACATCTACAACAACAAACACAGTAAAATCCAAGGAAAATTAGGGTCAGGGGGGTGTATATATGCAAACCATACTCTTACTTGGAAGTAGAAAGCTGTCTCCAACACAACAATAAAAACAAAGTAAAATTCCACAAACAGTGGTATCCGGAGAGGATGTGTGTGGGCAGACCTTACCCCTACTAGGTAATAGAGAAGCTATTTCCAAAAGACACGCAGCTCAAAGAGAGAAGTGAGAACAAAGAAACCACAGAAGCACACATGAAGTGCACGTAAAGACAAAAGAAGCACAAAAACCACTCTAGCACCCGCTACAAAACACACAAAGGAAAAAGACACCAAGCACACAAGCACCCGCTACAGACAAGGCGTAAAAAAGGCATAAAAACACCCCAACAATAACAAGAAACTAATCCTGAGAGGTCTAACCAACTACTATAAGATAACAAATCTATTTATCTTATTAAAATTTGATCGCCCGTTCTTCGTTTGTCGAAGCATTCTATTCTTCAAGATATGGACTAAAATATGCAAAGTACTGCGCTCTAGAACCTTCCATACAAACCAGACCCTTAAGCTTCAAAAGGAATGGGGAAAAGGGCAGTAGAGATTTAAACCTGAAATAGGGCGTGATCTTGGAGGAGAGTTTGCTGCTGAAGATTGCTGGCTTGATGGAAAATATGATGACATTGAACCCCGTCCTTCATATTGAAAACTTGCAGGTGAAGTTGCGCCTGATGGTATATGGGGAGATTCAGCCGCTGAATATCGCCTGGGAGATACACTAGCAGATGCTACCTTTGGAGTTCCAGTTGGGGTTAGCCGAGGAGTTATGTAAGGTGTCACTGCAAATCTTTGAAGAGCTTGTTTGGATGCTGTGAATCAAACATTATTTTAAAAATAAAATGAACAAGCTTTTGATGCTTCACAAAATTATGCAAAGAGAATTTAGCATGTAAAGATACCATCATCAGCTATGCCTGCATTCTCTTTAGATCCATTAAGGGCATATTGTGTGGTGTAGCCATTAGCAGCATTCCCTGAGAAATGAGGTGGCTGCCCCATTAGATTACATTACAGTACAAACAAACTAGACACAAGGGTGTGCATTTTGGGTTTGATTTTTTACGATTTTTGGCATGTGTTGGTACAAAACACGTTGGAAAATGATGGCCAGAGTAAAACAAAACTTACTTTGGTTTGAATTTGTTCTTTTGTTCTTGTAGAAGTTTTATTGTGTTTATTTGTTGAGTTTAATTTTAATGGGTTTTTGTTTGGTTCAAATTAATACAGTTTGGGAAAAATAATTCAAACCAGAATAGAATCACATATCATTTGGTTTATGTTAGCTAATTCAACTTGGTTTTGCCGGGGGTCTCCTGGAAGCAACCTCTCTACGGGTAAGGTCTCCGTACAGACACCCTCCCCACTCCCCAGACCCAACTTTCATGGGGTTCTACTGGTTTGTTGTTTTTGTAATTCAGCTTGGTTTGGTTCGGTGCGGTCAAACCAAACCAAAATGCTTACCCTTACAGCCTTACCATATATCTTCACTACTAGGAATGCCATGCAAACACGTACAAAGCACAAACATTTGAACAAATAATCATCACAAAATGAAAGCAGAGACTTGCCTTTCGGAGGATTTGCCTTAGCTGCTATTTGATCACGAGTCCCAACATCAACAGCTTCTGATAGCTAGAAATGCTCAGAAAGAACATTTGTGCTTAAGTCATTATAGACATAAATCTATGTTTGTAAAGAAAAACGGGTCTCCAACAAAGGCATATATGAAGTATGAACCACAAATGAGATAATAATGGACCTTGTAAGCAAGTTTTTTCACTAAAAACTTAGTTACTTAGAAGAAATTGGATGGTAATAAAAAGTAAGACGTGAGTTTCTTCTTTTCTTGGAACAACTGAAATTAATGGAAATGACAATTCTATATTCATTTTATAAATTAACTTTATTAATGATTAAAAAATATTACGTATTTAATATATTTTATGCCTTCTTTTGGATAATTAAATTTATTCAACCAAACATCTTGGGGTAGAGGTTAGGTCTGCATACATCTTTCCCTTACCCCCACACCATAGCCATGAGTGCGATATACTGCGTATGTTTGGTTAGGCAGATTCCGCCTATCCAACCATTTTAGCCTACTATTCAAGCAGATTCAGCCATTTCAGGCCTTACCAAACTGAAATTATAAGAACTAGTATGATCTTACAGTTGAATTATCTTCGCTCAGAGATTGCATCAATTGTCTCTTGAACGTCTCCAGCTGTAAACAGTCATCAGTTCAAATTGCATGTAAGCATAATGCAGAAAAAGAACCGTGATTTTTTTCTTTTTGGGAAAAAATTGAATTTTACTAATAGCTATAGAAAAACCAATAAACATATCGAGAACAAAATCCATGGATACTTCTTTTCAATACTCATTCACTCTCAATAACAAAATGCTGATATAAAAGAAATAAGTCACAATGATAGTAGCATTTTAAGTAAGCGCATTTCAGTAGTTTTCTTTCTGTCAAGTGTCAAACAACCCAATAGTGTGTGGAATTGTATCTATGCACATAGAAACATTTCATATGATGATAACCAACTGCTATCATAACACTATTGGCCATTTCATTCGGCTCTCGGTTTTGAAGAAAATAAAAGAAACACTTAACAGATTTGAAACTACACTACTAGCCTATGAAAAATAATTTACAACCATTGATGCCAGTACACCCCAAACATGCAACAACAACAACAACAACAATAGGCCCAGTAAACCCGCATAAAACGTATGGTTTGGAGGGGGTGTGTACACCCAAACCTTACCCCTACTAGGTAGTAGAGAAGCTATTTCCAAGAGACCCCGACTCAAATATAGAAGTATGGACAAAGAAACGATACTAGCACAAACAAAACGAGCATACACAAAAACACACAAACGACTCTAGCAACAACACAGAAAGAACAAAGTACCCACAAACACAAACTACGGACTAAGGTATAAAAACAATCTAGCATAAACTAAGGCCCACAAGTCTACCCAACAACTCTAATCCTAAATCTCGTTTCTATCTAAGATCATAACATTGGAAAGATAGTGAAGTTGTAAGTCCTGGCTATTGTCTAATCACTTCCTACTCTTTTAAGGTCTACCTTTACCCCTTATCAAGCCCACTGCAACAAGCCTTTTGCATCTCCTTACAGACCTTTGCACTCCTCCGTCTAATTTGCTCAAACCACCACCGATTAGCTTCTCACATACTATACTCCTTAGGCACCACTACCACCCTTCCCCTAATAACACAATCATATCCATATTCCATAAGACAAATGTTTGGTACACCCCAAAAATAACACGTATAAATGAGAAAAAATAATTAATCAGAATGATAAGGCCAGCATTTCACTTTCATTTTCCAATAGTACCTTTTCTAGATCACGACCAAGCTTCTTTGCAGTCAATGTCAGTGTATCCCTCTCCTTCAAAAGCTTCATCTGTTAATTCCAAACAATCCGGAAATGTACAAATGTCATGACAAGGGGACATAAATGCATATAAAAGGAAAAAGGAGGAAGAAATTGCTGCTTTTTTGGGAATGAAATTAACTTCATACATTATCTTCCCGGGTGATTTTCAATCTCAATTCGGATTCCTGATAGGCTTGCTCGAGGTTTGAGACTTTATCCTCAAGCTCAGTTATAGCGCGGTCCTTCTCATGAACCATTCCACGGAGCCGGCCCACCTCCGACTCGAGCTTCGTCACGCGTGACGCAATCGCCATTGAAGTGATCTTCCGGGCCAGATCCAGCTGCTCGTACGGGTCCGTCGGAATAACAGATAAGACTTCGTCCGGCAGATAGAAGTCACCGCCGGACGCCACGCCTCGACCGATGTCGCCGCTGCTCTGTGACATTTCCGAAATCCCTAAACCCTAATATCTCTTGTAAAATCTGCAAGGTGAAGTTAAACACTCGAAGACGAATGGTCCGCGCAGTGATGATATAATCGGAGACGCCCTCGGCGGAGACGATGAGGATTGAGATGAAGATTGAAAATTTACGGAGTTTTATCTGAGATTTAATTAATTAATCTTTCACGCCGTAGTGCGGATTTGAGAAAAAAAACTGTTATTTTTTGGGTTTTTCGTTTTCCCTTCAAATTAAAAAAAAGCCCATAACCTTTCAAAAAAAAGCCCACAAGAGCAACTTTAGTGAAGCATGTCTTTTACCAAAAAAGTGATAGGAACATTGAACCAGTGAACCACCTAAGATTTTTAATACTCCTATTTTAAATTATCTTTGTTATTTACAATATTCGATTGAAATTATTTTCAAATAAAAAAGTGAGATTAAAAAAATAAAATTTATATATTTGAAAATCACATAAAAATCTACAAAACAAGAGATGACATAATTACGGAGTATATTATTTTATCAAATTAGTAATTAAAATGGAGTACTTCTTTAGTGCACTCTAGATGCATATCATTTTTGTAGACTTTCTCATATAAAACAATTTTTTTTATTTTTTATTTAAAAAACAAATGCTTAAATCCATTATGATATGTTTGAAAACATGGATCTGGATTTCAAATCTGGATTTGACGCAAAATCCATGTTTGGGAAACTTAAAAATTTTGAAATCCATTC
The DNA here is from genome assembly GCA_003260385.1 of Cuscuta australis. NCBI lineage: Eukaryota > Viridiplantae > Streptophyta > Magnoliopsida > Solanales > Convolvulaceae > Cuscuta > Cuscuta australis. Next base: position 3,959,248 of record NQVE01000192.1, read on the forward strand.
TTCTCATTCATAAAAAAGCTTAATTTGAAATCCATGCACCTCCCATTGTCATTTGAAATTCAAGATTTCAAATTTTGAAATTGAAATGCATGAATTGAAATGAAATGCTAGTTGCCAAACACTACCTTATAAAATTTGTCATGAAAAATGAGTAAAAAAATATTTAAAATTTGACTGTGTAAATAATAAACAGACAATTTAAATTAAAATGCAAGAAATGCGTAATTAAGTCGAGGCTTACTTGAATGGCAAAGAAAGGGCGTAAAAAGAGTAATGCCCCAAATTCGCCTCATGCATGAAAGAGATCATGCGCAAGAAAGAAATCTTTGTATGTACCGTGGGCATTTCTCCCTCCTTATATGTGAGAGTAAGATTAAACGGAGTCTTATCAAAAAAAAGATTATACAGAGTAATTTAACTTATTTCTATTATGGTATGTTTGAGAACATGGATTTGAATTTCAAATCCAGATTTGACTCAAATTCCATGTTTTGGAAACTTAAAAATTTTGAACTTGGATTTGAATCAAATTCTTCTTAACAGGGTTTAATTTCAAATTCTTGCACCTCCCATTGTCATTTAAAATTCAAGATTTCAAATTTTGGAATTGAAATGCATGAATTCAAATGAAATGCTAGTTGTCAAACACTACCTTAAGTAACTGTATTCATTCCTAGGACTCCCGTGAGACTCTAAGGCTGAGGTTCAATCTTTGTATGTATCACTACCAATACCAATATCACTATGAACGGTCAGGAAAATTAACCATAAATTGATACACGTAGTACATAAGTTCATGAATACTTCTTTTTATTTATTTAAAAGGTCACACAGCCTTAATGAAAGGGGTACATCGCAAGACGCGACTCATTGCTCCCAAGTCCCTAGTAATTTATTAGAGGACCATGCTGCAATGACACAAAGGATGACATACTAAGATACAATAATTTCTCACAGACAATTACTGTTTGTGCGAGAAATAGTCCGATGGTATCAACCATGGTGTCAAACTTAAGGCTATTTCTAGCATTATTGTTTAATAGAATTCAATTGTGAACTGTTTTCATTTCCAAGGGAATGTGCAATGGTGTGCAAAACACCAGAACCACTAGAAGGACAACAAAGAGAGGGAGGGAAAGGACAAATTGTGAGAGGTAGTAGTAGTAATAGTGATGTGAGCAAAAGGATATCCCCACTCACTCATCCGTACCAAAGTAACGATCCCCGAACTCACCCAACCCGGGAATGACTCGGAATTCTTCATTCAGTGCAACATCAATCTCTGAAGTTACGATTTTCAGTGACGGGAATTGCTTGCATACACAATGTATTCCTTCAGGTGCCTAAACGTACACACGGGAAAATGAGCAGAGTCAATAGATGATGGAATTATGAATTGTCTTACGGTCAAATGTATTTGTTTTTTTGTCCAGGCAAATGAGTACAGTTTATTTTAGGTCCCTCTTAAATACATATATGGATTACATTTTTCTGTTAATAAGTTATGAGAAGATAATGATGAATTACAGGGATGAATAACGAACTGAAGAATGATTATACATATGCCTTAAAAACTAGATTTACATGGACATAAAACATATTTTAGCCTTTCAAAAACTGTTTTTTAACGTATGTGTCAAACACCTTTTTTAATCTAGTCTTCAATAAGTTGCATAGTCTTCAATAAGCTACATATGATAAATTCGGTTAAACCAACTAATAGATTTTTAACAATGTATGGATGATTGATGGTTTGTAGCAGTTGCACTTCGTTCAAACATTACGAACTTTTGGGTTAAAAAGATGCTCCCTCCATCCGAGAATAATTTGACCATTTTGAAACAAAGTGTCGATAAGATGTGGAAAAGTGAAAAGTGAGAAGGGAGAAGTATTTTGAACAACGTATTCTTAATTTCCATAAAGGGAAAGAGGGAAAGTGGATCAATTGTTTTGGGAATGAATGAAAACATAAAGTGGGTTAATTATTCCAGGACAGAGGGAGCAATACAATTTAGCCTCTTCTCACCATGCCGCCAATCATGGGAGACCAACTCAAATACAAATGGTTCAAGAGTTACGTTTTCTTGGGATGGGAATGACTAAACACTTACAGAAACTAGGTTTAAGAAGATGATGTGGGATTCAGGGACTCCTTTTTGTACGAGCAGCTCGATTGCCTGGTTAGCAGAGTTACCTTCATTTGGACAATACCAGTGTGTTATAATGATGGAGCTGATCAACCTACCCCAGATGAAAAGGGGTCGGATATAGTAAAGTTACTTTACCAATGGTCCAGATTGATTTGTTCTTCACCATATTCAATCTGAAGTTCTGAACCACTGATGTCATGCTTTAATATAGATAAAGAACTGTCAGCTTATCACCTGTAGCTAGGACCGGATCTAGAAGCAAAACATGACGCTCTGATATATCTTTTGGGAGTTTTTCATATATAAGCTGTTCATATTAAAGAGAAAAGAATCATGACATAACCATGCCATCATTTGTAACTGCAAATTTACTTCAAATAGAGATATAAGAGGATTTACCTGTTTACCATTATCACCATCACGGTGAATAAGAATTTTCCCAATTTTTATTCCCTTGCAACAAGCGCGCAATGCATTCTCCATACTTTCACCACTGATAACAAAACAGAATTTGTGTCTCTCTCACTTTAGATGAGTAATAGTTAATCGAGACTACTTTCAGAATGATGAAAATAGAAAACCATAACGAGTCAGATTGGAACTAAGAAAATGCTACAGAAAAGAAAATGGGAAAGAAAACTGATGAAATTGGAAAGAAAATGTAGTGGGAATACTGGGAAATAAACAATTGCTTCAAACCATAAATCAACTTTTGATACTTGTCTAAACTTGTTTTATTTAAATGTTTTATTATATCATGATTAAGAAATCTAAATATAACGTTCTAGTCAATTTTGATTTTCCTTTGTAACCACAAGAAAAATCATTTATGTATCTCCTGTGATATTTTTATCTATGCAACTTGAGCCGGGGGTCTCTTAGAAACAGCCTCTCTACTTTTGAGTAAAGGCAAGGTCTGTGGACAGTCCACCCTCCCCAGACCCTACTTTTGTGGGGTCGAACTCAGTTGTTGGTGTTATTGTCTTTGTATTCCCCAAGGAAACCCATACATTATAAAAAATCATTTTCGAGTCTTTTTTTCCTGCCATTTTCCCAGTTTTCAACATAACTGCAACTAAATTTTACAAAAGAATCATCCAACATTCAAACTAAAACCAATAACAAAATTGCAGAATTCTGTGTATTCAGTATTCATTTTTAACCTGCGAACGATTGATACCCCACATAGTTTCTTGCAAAAGTCCACCCCAGTGTATACAGACCCTGAATTTCAACAAGAAGTTCAAAATTTTAGTCACTTCAATGACTCAAGCACATACTTGTGTGTGTGCATGTGCGTTAAAATGAATTACTCAAATGAGAGGGGTTCTAGATAGAAGAGTGACTTCGCACCCTCATATCTTGATGCAAAGGTTTGGGATCTGTATTGATTTTGAAATCATTTTCTCCCATGTGGGTCAACGTTAGGGTCCGACTCCAGAGGGTGCTTTTTTTTATTAATAGACAAACATAAATAAAACCAATCATACATGATCAACAGGTAAAAGAAGAAATAAGGTTGTGTTGCAATTAATGAGACAACACCTGTTGGAGTGACTACTTGCTTCTCAGTGAAAGGTAAGTGACCAAGACCATGCTCCACAACCTATGAAAAAACATGTCGTAAGTGTTACACTTGTCTCTATTAACCATTTGTGGCTTTGTTTCGTACAGAGTACCATAATCTAAAGACTCGGAAAAAGTAGATCACCAAACGGATAAGACGATCAGAATAAAAAACAAAATCATGTTTGGAGATGTCCCTATCTCGGATCAAAGTGTGCATCCCTCTTATCTGTAAACATGAAAATTTACCTAGCTTTGTTAGTATGCATGACTACTAATGATATTTTGACGTGTTAGAGAAAGATTCCTAATTTTCTAATAAGATAATATACATAAGAATACAACTACATCTCTCAACTCTGATCAATCTCAACAACCAGCTTCGAGTTTTCAATTATTTGAATACTTAACTCCCAAAGACACCATCAAATTTTTTGTTGTCCACTAACTTAACCTTAAGATACTGCAATGAAAAAGTAATATAGTGTATAAAAATACATACCTGGAAAGTTGACTGGATAACATATACATTAGGATATATTTTGCAGAGATCATGCTGGCCAAGCTTTGTCATAATATGTTGTACAATTAAATCCACAGCAACATGGTTGTCACCTCCCCTGGGTATGATAACATCAGCATACTTCTTTGAAGGGAGAACAAAATCATCAAAAGCAGGCTTGACAAACTTCGCATACTGCACAAGAAAAAAAATGCCGATTCACTACAATGACAAATAACTCTCTTGGATCATGCACTAAAGGAGGATCGTGAAAACAAATGTTTTAATTGAGTTTGGTGAGAAGAATACAAGGATGCTCTAATTCAAGCTTTCAAAAACTGATAGTTGAGTGAGTTAAAGCTTGCCTGCTCAAGAACTGAGTTTAAATCTCTGCCCCGATCAGCAACATCGCGTCTTATTCGGCGGGAAAGTCTTACATCAGCATCTAAAGAAATTTTTCATAACAAAGATAGTGAAAGGTCTTTAATGACAAAATATACAAAGTACATAAATCAGCATTACCAATATAACCACATTAAAAGTATCAAATGTATGGTGGAAAAACATGACATTAGATGTTTGTTTGTTCTTAGTGATCTCAAGCATAGTTAACTTCAAAATCCATAAGTGGCTGTAAGGATCTCTGCATTCAGAAAGAGAAAACTACAAACATTGAGAAACTTTGTAGCTGCTGTTAAATCCAAGTCACCTTCAACTGCTTCAAGTCATCTTGTTTATATGTAGCATTTTCTAGCGAGTTCAAATTGGTGTGAAATCCAAAAGGGATAAATCTATCTAAAAGAGAACAAAGAGAGTTTAAGAGCAAAAGACACAAATAAAAGTCTAGAAACTTATGAATTATTTATTCCTTTTCCAGGTGTCATGCTCTTCATCTTATTATCATATAGAGAAAATCTGAGTGGCAATTTGGGAAACAGTAGAAAAAACATTAATGTGGAGCAAGATGATGGAAAACATTCAACTCTGAAGCCAAAAATGCATCAAATCAAGCAACAAAGAAAATAAGAATGTAAGAAGGCAAACCTGTATCTACAAAAATCTTCATATTCATTAAATCACGGACCCGTGAGTCGTGAAAAACAAGTATTCCCTCGAGGATGATTACATCTGATGCATTTACCTGGAACTCTGCACCATTAGTGACTTAGGGAAGTGACTTAACACAGCAACAACAAACAAAGTAAGATCCCACAGAAGTAGTCTAAGGAGGCTGTGTGTACGCAGACCTTGCCCCTACTTGATAGTAGAGAAGCTGTTTTCAATCAGCAATGACACAAAACAGGTGAAAGTGATAAAGAAAGGTACCTGACGGAAACTATCAGAGCATCTTTGGTGAGTCTTAAAGTCATATATGGGAACATGGACAGAATGTCCAGCTTTGAGCTTCCCTACACACTCTAAAAGCTGTTCGGTGTCAAAAGCATCTGAAAAAAAGACACAATCTCTGTGCCATAATCAATGATCATATACCATATATGAAGACAAAGGAAAGTCATATTAATTTGACAGAATGCAACCATACCTAATTAAAAAATTTGAGTACCTGGATGGTCAAAGTTATACTCATGAACATGTTTTAACTCTTCAGGGGTTAACCCACGGTAGAAAGAATCCTAAGTATTACCAAAAGCATGACTTAGCAAATCAGCAGTCCCAATGTACGTATTTATTATGGTATAAAAACAGCATGCCATGCACCTCCAACAAACAAGACTTCGTTAGTAACCCAAAAACAGTATGTATACCACACCACTCATGCTAACTAAAGAGGATATTATGGTGATCATAGATGAAGATAACAGCTTCATAAATCTCGATTCACGAGTAAAAGCTACTGGTGTTAGGAGAAGTGATTAAACCATTACGGAGTATATTAAACTCCACGAAGTACAATTTACAAGTATACTGCAAGAAACTCAACAACTTGTACATAAATCAACTGGAAACATTGAAAAGAAGATGATGAAATTGAAAAGAAACCTGGTTGACAAGTACAACACGATGATCATGCAATTGTTGAATAATCATGTCACAAACGGTGGTCTTCCCAGAAGCAGTACCTCCGGAAACCCCTGCGGAACAATCAAACGAGTAAAATCGAATGTTAATCGCATAATCCACAGCAGGATTTCCTTGCACACATCATCCAAAACCATAAATTTCCACACATACATAACAATCAACGGATATATAACCGAAAGTAGTGTCACTGATCCAAATAATTGCTAAAAGGAATAAACAATCAGATAGGTTGTACCAATGACGAAAGGCTGCTTGTGGACGGAGGAATCGGTAAAATGAGCAGATGATGGGGCGAATGCAGTAGGAGTTGCGGTGGAGGAGCGAGGAGAACATGCGGCAGGCGACCGGAGTCCGTCCAGGCGAAGGCCGGAGAAGTGTGGGCCCGTTGAAGCCTCCATGACATAATCAATCGCCACCGTGGTCGTCTTCATCTTCTCTAAAAATTAAAACGAACCACGGTGGTTTAAAAATGCTATGTGATTTATGACCGATAAGACTATAAGAGTACGGAGTATAATAGAGTCGGAGTGCTTTTATTCTTGTCAAGCCACACTTTGATTCTATTCATAAATAACATCTCCAATTATAAACAAATAGTCCGTATCAATTACTCCCTCCGGAAATGTTCTTCCCACTTACTATTCACACGGTCAAACTTTAATCACTTTCTTTACCTATTTTCATTAGGTATTTGATAAAATAATATAGTCTTGTCACCAATTGTTTTGTAGAACTTTTGATTTAGTTTTTAAATATATAAATTTTATTTTTTAATTTTACACCTACAATCAAATAAATTGAATTAAAAATAAAGTCAGTCAAACTTCGTAAACATAACCGGGAAGAACATTATAGGACGGAGGGAGTATAAAAATATGATACTCCCTCCGTCCACAAATAAACTTTACGTTCACTATTCACAGGGTCAAACTTTAATCATTTTATTAGCCTATTTTTGTCACTCATTTGATAAAATAATATAGTCATGTCACCTATGGTTTTGTAGATCTTTTGATATAGTTTTTTAATATGTAATTTTTGTTTTTCAATTCTACACCATTTTTTATATAAAATGATTTGAAAATAACTTCAATCAAACATCGTAACGCGCAACGTAAAGTTTATTTGTGGACGGGGAGAATATTTCATAAGAGTTCTATGTATCTATAATCTCTCTGGTGTTTCATAAGCAGATAAATAGTCTTAAGAATTTTTAAAAATTGTCAAATAGTCGCCAAACAATCATTAATAATTATTCCCTATATTAGAAAATTCGTAAAATATACATAACATTACGCAAAGACGTCAATCACACAACAGTAAAAAAAGCTAATTTGAGGTTTTTATTGTGATGTGTAACTCTGAACCATAGTACAATATTTTCCATCTTCTAGTTTTGCTTTTACAACAAATTCTTCGTTTCTTCTAAATTGATATTCTTAAATCGTAATATATTATTCAATGTGAGTTTGACATTATTCTACTTTCAAGTAGCTTTATTCCAAGATAAAATCAGGTGAGAAGAGAGCAAGAAAAAGACCATTCATTGCCTTTAACCACAAAGACAAGGGAAATTTAGAGATAAACTTCTTCTTTTATTACATGTTTTACATGTTCACACAGTACGTTTATGTTCTATGTACTTCACATTTTCTTTAAACAATAGACAAATTATGCATCAGTTCTTTGACCACATTTACCACTTTAAAGAAAAGACTAATTATGCATCAGTTCTTTGACCACAGAAACTATTTTACAACTTTCAAAAATACATGAATTATTTACCTACTTATGAAAGACCACAAGGACTATTTGTGCATTTTGCTCATTTCAAAATTACATTACTCAGTACCCACTAAAATAACAAGACGAAAACTTATTTCCAACTCAACACTATAGCATTTGTAACACACACACATATCTGTGTGTGTGTGTGTGTGTGGAATGTCCATAATCTTGTTTTTAGCACTATTCTTTTTGTGCCTGGTGCGACACACAAAGAGATATCGCATTAGATCAAATTCTTACACCCCCCCTCAAGACTATCTAAGCTACCTATGCCGATACAGTAGCACTTATGTTTGTAAATAGTAGCCAAGAGGTGGCCAAAAATACAGAAACAATATTGTTTGAACGGAACTAACATGATACTAAATGGAAAATTGAATTTTTAAATAATTCTAGTAAAGAATTCTAGTAAATTCTATCCCGAATTGAATCGTCATGTTTTCAAAACAGTACGAAACAAATTAAAAAGATAAAAACTCCGAACCATTACTGTTACTATTAAAATACTCCGTATTAAATTAATCGATTAATTATATATTTACATTTGTTTTTTTTAATATTTTTAGTTATTGTTTAATGAGAAATTTATCTAAATAGGACTAAAACATAATGACTTTTCCAAGTAATGTACATCATACTGAACATTATTCAAGTAAATGTACATCATTACTGAACATTATTTCTCCCACTAAGACATTATTAAGTCATATATAGGGAAAAAAGTTTAAGTCCTACACTAAAAAAATCATTATGTTTTAGTTTTATTTGTGCGGCTTTAACTTTATCTTTGTCTTTTAAATTACTCGGTACTTTAGAATATGATTTGCCAATTTAATTCACTACCTAAAAAACAATAGTTTGTTGAGTAAAGATATAAAAACATATTGGTGCACCAAATATTTTTACGTTCATCAATTAGTTTTTTATATTAATTATTCTTTAACTTTTAAAGCAGTGGTGTGTGGTTTGACCTTAATATGATATAATATCGTATTCAAATAATTTTGGGAATCGTGTGTTTAGATTTATCCCGTAAAATCAAATAAATAACACTCTCATATAAAGAAAAGTGGAGTTCTACCAATTAGATTAAACTTTTAGATAGAAAGTGGATCTGAACTTTATATGACTAAGTGATCAAATCTCACCCAATACTTTATCCACTTCACTTGGCCCAATAAAATTCCATCATATCAAAGCCAAGTTCGGTTTGAGTTTTATTCCTCCTGCTATTTACCGGGCTAGCTGTAAAGAAATTGAGATGCTAGACTCATTCATTCGTTCATCTAAGTGGTAACTAGACGAGGCTAGTTACCACTAGAGGTGGGGTGTTGGGAAGTGTGTTGGATTTATCCAACAATGATAGAATCAAACAAATAACACTCTCATACAAAGAAAGGTGAAGCTCAATCCATTAGCTTTAAGCTTTTGGATAGAAAGTGAATCTATATTTTATTAGTGATCAAATCTCACCCAATATTCCGCCCAGTTCACTCGGCCCACCGAAATTCTAACAAATAATACTACCTTAAAACGTAGTGTCAAAGTTAATGTTATTCTACTCACTAATATTCTTGAATAAAATGTGGTTCCAATGGAGTTTTAAAGCATCTCCAAGACTCCAACATGACATCACCCCACACAAAAAATGTTATAGCATATTCCAATGTAGTGGGAAACACCTCACCAAATAATAGAGGGTCAACTTTTGTGATGTTCAATTCCATAGACATTTTAGACATAATAATACCCATCCAATTCTCTATTTGTTTCTATTTCCCCTCTCATTCAACTTCATCAAGCCATAAGCCTCGTATTCATTTTAAGGCTTTATGTACTACATCATCTTAAGGTATGGAGCCCCCAATGAGGTGGCTGCCACATGATGAATAACGCCCCCATCGGGGCTCCATGACTATACATGGTCAAATGGTATCCGTTACCCTTATATTAATATGCACCAATACTAAAATAATCGAAAATGCCAACGACTAAAAATGATGTTCCCAAACAAGACTTATAACTCAATTTACCTCCTCCCAGTACCGATCAGCAGCATTTTTGGATTATACTCTTACCCCCATTACCTATGGGTACGGGCTATTGAGTTTCGTGCCGCGGCGTATTCTTCTTCTCTGCGCCAAAGCTTCGCCTTGAAAGCAACCTCGGAACAGGAAGACAACATTGTCCCTGTTTTCGCGATTCCGATGAAACGGAGAGTTTGAGTTCTTGGCTATGACTTGCAGCAGTAGTGGTGGTAGCAGTAGTTCTACTACTACTACATGCAGAGGAACAAAAAGCCGATGATCCCGGAGTGGACATATTAGTGGCGGCATTCATGGAAGAATCCAAAGCACGACCAACTTCTTCATCTTCTTCTTCAGCCCCACCGCAAGAACTTTCTCTGAAAAAGTCTGCAAGGCTCTTCTTCTGAATCTGATCAGTTGGAGATGTTATAGAAGGGGTACAAATGGGAATTCTGTCACTCATAAGTACTGTCGTCCCTCCCGCTGGAAATCTATGGTGGACCGGCGTGTTCCCTCTGGACGGCGTGAAATCTGCGTTTTTGATGAATCAATGAAGGCATCATCAGACACATTGTAATTACTAATGCTCTGTTTGGATTGATTGGGATTAACCAACCTCAGACTGGTTATTATCAAATTAGGCATTTGTCAAAGAAAACTTCAAGGGTAATTAGGTAAGTAACCCAAGAATCTTGGGAAGTGATGCAGATTAAATGTAGTTGCAAAAGAAATAGAACTCACCTCCTTTAACACTATGAAAGTCATCATCACAATCAGACTCAAAGTAGAGTTGAGAATCAAAAAATGTTTCATCTTTGCTACCTATATAATAAGAAACCAATGTCCAAAAAGAGTATGAGAAATGTTAGATCCATAAAAAACTATATAGAAACCAAAACAACCTTCCAAACTCATTCAACTTGACCAATTGAAAACCTGTGGTAACTTCAACCTGGGGTAAATTGCAATTGACTTGTGCATATTTCATACACTAAGAAAAAAAATCTTATTGTAATGGAGCTTGAAAGCCATGTTTGGTAGAAATTACTTTTCCTTTAGGAAAGTTTGAATAATGGGTTGCTTTTCATTGTTTACTTTCTCAACAATCACCATATGAAACTTTAACCCTACCATAAAGCCTAAACATGCTCTTCTTGTCAGCTAAAGAATCACATGGAAAGCTCTTCCTAGTTCCTATAGGACTTTTTGTTTTTTAAAATAATGTTGTGAAGAAAATGACGGATTTGCCCTCATGATAACCATGTTTATTCAGACCAAGGATGTAGAACTAATCAAGGATTGAACCATGATGAAGCACAAATAAAATATAAATATTATTTCTTTAAAATCATTTTTAAAAAAAATGCTCTTTTGAGTTATAGAGATTTTACCCAACCGCAGTAATGGGTAAATTGGAACCAGCATGTTCCATTATTAGGATAAAGAAGAAGCCAGGGAAAAAAACAAAGTGTACAACATAGTATTTTAATGATATTTTCAGAAACTATTTGGCATAAGCTAGCATAAAAGACAAATTGTTCCAGCCATTTAATATAGTTCTAGTATTAAGAACAGCGTGTTCCTACACTACATGTTGGACTCTTTTTTTTTACCCTTTTTTTTACCTTGTTGACCAAATTCTTTAAATAGATTACATCCACAGTACAAAAATTACAGTACAGTAATTCAGTAAAATCAGAAATAAAAATTTATACGGAGTATTTAAAACTACATTTAAAAAAAGAGAGAGTCAAGGAATCGAACCAAAGTCAGCAGAAGCGGGTAGGGGGGTGGGCGAAGGCAGAGTGTCGGAAAACTTAGAGCGGTCAACGGCATTTACGGCGGCGCTTTGGAGTTTGACCGGCGACGGATTCACAAGGCGTCTATTCATTAGAGTTTCCTGGTCCTTGTGCAACGAAGCACACGAACCCATTCCTCCTTTTTTTCTATTTTAATTTTTTTTAAAAAAAAAACCTTAATCCTCCCAAAACTCCTAAAAGAAGAGGAAGAACTGGAGAAAGAAAACGTTTCAGAGAGAGAGAGAAAAAGGGAGAATTGGGATTAATTGGGCCTTGAAAGCAAAGTTGCAGTAGACTCGTAGTTTATGAACAGCTTGACTGTGGGACCCCGTTGGTAATTTCCTCTTTTTTAAGTGAATTTTTCACATTTTAAATATGAAAATTTACACTATAAACGGGTTTATTGGTGAATATTTTCTGTTGTTTGATAAACATTTATAATTACATTCTATATTTCAAAATTTATGTCGTTGTCTCTCATAATTCTAATATTGCTACGACAATCTCCTACTAACCTAAAATATTTTTCGAATGTTAGATCAATAGTTCTCTTGCCCCCATAGTTTTCAAAAGTGGCATCAATCCACCCTCTCTTTTTTCTTTATTTTTATCCACTATTTTTTCATTATTTGTTTAAATTTCTTTTTAAGATTATTTTTATAATGTTTTAAAAATAAAAATTATTTGTAGTTGCAATAGAAATTTAATTAAACAAAAGTTAGTGTATACTTCATTTGTCTCAAATTAAACATTTTCATTTTTTTTAAAGATGTCTTTATTCGTTCATTTTCATGATACAAAAAACCAATGAAACATTCTCTTTTTATACTAAAACTCATTTCTCATTTTCTGTTCATTTTATGATTTATTTACTCCCGTTTTGATTTTTTAAAAATTTAGTTGTTGTGATTCCTTATATTTTAATCAAAATTAAAATAATAGAAAAATAATACAAAAAAATTAATAAAAGAAAGGTATGTGAAAAAATAATTTTATAAAGTCATAAATGAAATTTCTTGCGCATCGATATGAAAAATGTTATTAATATATAACTAACTGTGTATTAAAAGACCTTATTTAGTATTCTTTTGGTTCTTACATATTAAAAATAAAAAAAATATAAAAAAAATTAAAATCGCGTAAAAATTATTTTATTTACAAATAGGTATATCAATAAGATATAAAAATTACATATTAAAAAACTACGTCAAAAGTTCTACAAAACAAGAGGTGACAAGAATATTTTATTTTATCAAATACTTAATGAAATCGCGTAAACAAACAAAAGTTATCGATAGGAGAGAAAAAAAATTGTAATCTATTTAGGGACGGAGGAAGTATTAAATTTTATCTCAATCTCTTAGCTTATTATACATAATTTGTAATTAAATAAATAAACACTCTTAATTTTAGACATTATACATAAATAAATTACTAAAATTAATTTTCAATTGAAGTGTTAAAATATTTTAACTTTTTTGGGGATTAAAAAAGGTTTTTGTGGACAGAGAATATTTTTGATTGAGGCACTAGTACTATTTTTTATTACGGAGTATTAAAAAGGACATTAAACTACCACTCCCCATAATTACTTTTTTTTAATACAATGAATCTACTGGTGGCAGGTGCCCCAATTGCCACACTGATTACTTCGTATAAAATATTGATAAAGCTCGAATAATATTAGGGGATATAAATTATAAATTGAATAAGATAGAAAAAGTGGAACCAAGAAAAATATTCCCTCCGTCCGGAAATATTCTTCCCGCTTTCTTATTTGGTCCGTCCGAAATATTCTTTCCATTTCCTTTTTTAGTATACTTTTTAAGGATAAATTTTAATAATACCCTTCTATTTTATCTCTAATCTATTTTTTTATTGCTTTTTTAATAAAAAAAAAAGGTGTAACACCCGCCTTCCGTGGACCCGGTTCACCCGCGACCCAACGGACCGGTAGGGTTACATGGACGGTCCGAGAACCATCCGTTACGAAAACATTAATGATTATTTAATAAGAAAACGGTTGGGTTTAATTAAAGGAACAAATGCCAGGGAGTTACTCCCAAAACGTGTCTAATAAAAGTGCAGAGGAATCGCGGAAGTAATTAAATAAGTTCAGTCCAAACTAAATAACGACAAGGGTTGGTTCATGCCCAATTGATTACTGAAGTTATTGAAAGTAATTAAGAGTTCGTCCGTGCGCCGCCCATCTCCCCATCGTCACCGCTCTCCAGGGTTGGCACCTGCTCCGTCATGGCTACCTGCGTGTAGCAAAAACAACTACACGCTCAACAAAAACTGAGGAGTGAATCTAACAAAAGAACATGAAGTGATAACCCATATGGCTATACCCATATCAATACCTGTACTTAACGTACGGGACACCACACGTTACTAACTGTTTAGTTTTCACCTGTTAAAGCTGTTTCGAATAACAAGGAACATAATGATGATGATATGACTTAATGCTTGACTTAAACTATCAGGGACACCCCTGGCTTAGTCTTACTCGACAGGATCACCCCTGCACTCCGGTCATCATCCCCGAACGGTAACGAGCCGGGCACGATGAAAACATCGCGAGTGGACTAGCAAAACCGGGTAGTAGCCGTAACCTGACTACTATGTACGTACACAAGCCCAACATGATGAAAACCCGCTGGTCCCCAAAGGTTCTTGGACGGGCCCACTGTAGTAGGCGCTTGAAGTCCTCCCTACAGCGGTATGCATATGATGGAAACCTAGAACATCCGTCTAGAAATGAACATGATGGAATGAATGCATTGATTAAAGAAAAAAATAGTTAAATTCAATTCTTACATATGTGCTTGATTATGATTTGTTCAACATGATGGCCCTGGGTTCAGAACTGGCTGATAATCGATTATCTGCTGTTGATAATCGATTATCATGCTGTGCAGCTTCTGTCCCCAAAGTCCTGCAGACTGTGATAGTCGATTGTCACCCTATGACAATCGATTGTCAAGTTGGTTTATCAGGAAAGTCCTAAGTTCAGAGAGACCTGATAATCGACTATTGCTCTAAGATAATCGATTGTCAAGTGAACCAGCTCTGACTCAAGAATCCGCAGGGTCTGATAATCGATTACCACTTATGTGATAATCGAATGTCACACTATGCTGGATCAACTGAGGAGTTCAGCGTGACCTGATAGTCGATTATTCCGTCCTGTAAATTGATTACCAAGGCACGCTAATTCCCATTTTGACTGTTTGGTTATCATCAATACGTTGGGAGTTTTCTTTGAACGAACGTTTATGGTTACATGTTAAGTATTCCATGAATATACGGAGTTTCAAAATGCTTGTATTAATGAGTTCGTAACTTGATAACACGGACTCTCGTATGTTTGATTGTTAACCTACGAACATGCATAGATTCTACGTAGGTTGCGTACGATATTTCTATGAATATAAAGACATAGATTATAACTAAATGTTCTAAAATTAAAGGGACAACTACTCACCTCTAAATGGAGGGATTGATGGAACGAGATGAAAGAATGGTGCTAATGAACGGACAACCGACGAACAAACAAACGACCTGCTTCACACGTGCACTTCCCTCTCTCCCTCCTCCACGTCTACTACCAGAATTCCCCTTGGTGCTGCTGCTGCTTTGGCCGAATCAAGAGAAAAGGGAAGAGAGAGTGGTGGTGTGTTTAGTATGGGGGTTACAAAGTGAAGGAGGAAAAGGATGGGATGGGGGTTTTAAAATAAGAATAATAATGAAGCAAGTAATGGGGACTTAAGTGAGCATTATTAGAGTGGCGTGTGAATGGGATGGAGGTTACAAATATTTACTCTACTCCGTAATGTAAAATCTGACCTGAACGGTACGCGTTTTCCCCCCAAACGGGTCCGAATTGAAATCCGTTTGCGTTTCTGGAATAAGACGGTCAAGACGAATTTAATGATATGATCAAATAATTTTTCTAAGAACTTTTCATTTTCCCAACCCCGGTCCGGAACAGTAAATTAATCAATTCTATTAGACCGGGTTGCAGGGCGTTACAAAAGGAGATTTAAAAGTTTATAATATGTGCATTTTTGAAAATTTGGCATTTTTTTTACTACTCCTTAATAAGCGTGCCAAATCAACCCGAGAAGAATATTCCCGGACGGAGAGAGTAATATTTGTTTACGGAGTATTAAATTTTCAAACCAAACACACATAGTAGGCATATTTTCAGCCATGCAAATGTTAATACTCCATTAATATTTTCTGAAACATTCAAAAGAAAAAAAAAGGTACTAATACTCCCTCCGTCTCATAAAGTCAGTCCCGTTTCGAAAAATTTGCGTTATTTAAAGTCCGTCTCATTTATATTAAAAAACCATTTTTTATTCTTACTTTTTCATACCCTAACCATCATATCATACTTTTTTCGTATGAGCTTGAACAATAGTGAGACAAAAATGGAATGTCGACGCTGACGTGGAGCATTTCAAGTAATACAAAACAATCTAGTCAACGAGTGACACTTGAGTGGAGTAGCGTGTCTTGCAGTGGGAAGTCATTTTTTACATCACTTTTTTTTCATATTTTTTCCATATTTGAATTATTAAAAATTATTTTGCTTATATATTTTTATCATCAAAATATTTCTATTTACTCAAATAAATAATTTTAAAAAATATTTTAAATATTAAAAATGTTTTTGTTATCTACTCCATATTTTTATTTATTCCTTCATCTCAATTTAGATTATTATTTTAGAACTACGATGCAAAAACTCTCTATTTTTAAAAACCATTTCATTTAAAAATTGGTATAAGAATTAACAATAAAACTTATAAATTTAAAAATTACATCAAAAGTTCTACAAAAAAGATGTGACAAAATTTTTTTAATTAAATAATCAATGAAAACATACAAATAAACAAAATATATCGAGAGGTGAGGGAAAAAATTATAATCTATTGCGAGATGGAGAAAGTAAAAAATAATTCTATTACTTTACAAAAAAAAATCTTTATCAAATAAAAATTGAAAAGTAAAAAAAAGGTTAGATATGTGCCTCGCCCAAGCCTTGCACTCCATGGAGGAATGATGCGTCCACGCAAGGAAGGAAATTTTTTTGTCCTAGGTGGCATGACATGGGCTTGGAAACGCCGCTGCTCATGCTCTAATCATCTACCCATCATATCTTACTTTTAACTATCACTTCAAGGTGATTTTTGAAAAGTCAAAATAAAATTATCTCTCCTTATTTTACCACTTTAGTCAAACCGTCTCAATCTTTATGAGACGGAGGTAATATATAATATAAGAGGAATTACTTAAATAACATTAAAACATAATGACTTTCTTAAATAGCACCACATTTGTTTTTCTTCCAAATGTAGCACTTTTAGTCATTATTCAAGTAAATATTCGCCATCACTGGACATTATTAAGTTTATTTAGGAAATAAAACAGTTTAAGTGCTATTTAGGGAAAATGACTTAAATTTTAGTGTTATTTAGTGCAAATATTTCATAATATAATAGTCTATGATGCTAGATTTATGGTTTTCCAACTTTAATTCGGCATTTAATATATTGTCCCCAAATTAATTTTCACACGTATTTTTCTTTTTAACACTCGATTGTTTTTCCAAAGATATTTATTTTTTTTCTTTTTTTGACATTTTTAAAAATAGTAAAGTTAAAACTTTTATGTTTTGTTTCGTACACGGAATACAAACTATCGAATTGAAATTGGGAACAATAATTCAAATTTTGCTGTTTCGTATCACAAAAATATGTGGATTCGAAATTGGTAGTGCCAAAAATGTATTGAAATTGGAAAATTTGATTCCATCTAAATCAATTCAATAGAATTTTAGCTCTCAATTCAATTTCAATTACATCAATTCCGTGTAGAAGACATATCCTTAGGGCCCGTTTGCTATACGAAATTGACATAATTGGAATTGAATTGGAATTGATATTCCATAGGATTCAATTTCATAGAATTGAATTCTGTCCATTCAAATTTATTTTTTTTGCACCATCAATTCCAAAGTTTTGACTTTATGCTTACGAGGTGCAATTGACGTAGGTGGGGTGATGAGTTTGGGTCGGGACTTGGCGGGGGGTTTACCGGGAGGGTTAGGGGCGTAGGAATCATTAATTTTATGAACGGAATTTCGTAGGGGGCAGTGGCTTCCGTGGCCACTGGATTCCAGTGGCCATGGAACCCGGGCGATGAAAGATTATACTCGGATGCATCTCCAGCTCTTCCCTGTCTTTTTCCTAATTACGGTGATAATCGACGTTTATCCAAACGCTAATATATCCCATTATTAAGGGTCTTATCATAATTAGATTTTTTTTAAGAAAAGTATTTTATCTTATTTCTATTTCACTTCAAAAAGAAAATCCCTTTTTTCAAAAAACAAAAAAAAATCTTTATCTTGATTTTAGCTATATAAATAGACAACATAGGTTATATTACATGCATCTTCACTACGTACCAACGGTTACACTTCCACAGCCAAACCAAGAAATGATACCGACCGCCCACTTGCTGCATTATTTCCCTCCGGCATTCGCCGAGTACCGGAACTCGGCGGTGGCGGTTCTGTTCATCACGGCGCTAGGCAACCTCGCTTATTGGCTTTCGTACTTCTTCAAGAAACCTCGCGCGGAGGCTCCGAAAAACGGAGATGGCGGGACATCCATACCCCGGGCCTATCCGGTGATCGGAATGATGCCCGCACTCTCCGTGCACGCTCACAGAATCCACGACTACTCGACGGCGGTTCTGAGGGAAAGCGGGGGCACGTTCCAATGCGTGGGCCCCTTGGGGGCTAACATGGACATGCTCGGAACGTGCGAACCCGCTAACATCCACCACATCTTCAGCAGGAACTTCTCCAACTACCCGAAGGGCCCCGACTTCCGGAAGATGTTTGACGTCCTCGGGGACGGGATATTCAACGTTGACTCCGAGCTCTGGGAGCTCCACCGGAAAACCACACTCTCCTTCTTCACCCACGCCGACTTCAACACCATGCTGGAGAAGAACGTGTGGGAGAAGATGGAGAGAGGGATGTTCCCGATTCTAAACCATTTTTCGGACCGTGGGGCCGAGTTTGACCTCCAGGACGTTTTCCAGCGCTTCACGTTCGACACCATCGCGCGAATGGTGTTGAACGAGGACCCGGGAAGTCTAGCTGTTGATTTCCCGTACCATCCTTGCGAGAAGGGCTTTAACCACATGATTGACGCCCTTCTCTACAGGCACATGCTCCCAGAGACCATCTGGAGGGCACAGAACTTCCTCCGGATCGGGAAAGAGAAGAAGCTCAACCAAGCGCGTCGCGATTTCGACGAATTCATATATTCGAGCATCAGAAGGCAACAAGAACATGGGAAGACAGGCAAGTCTCCCCTGTTCGTCGCCTTCGAGAAAGCGTACGAAGAGAAGCCAGGGCTGACAAAGACGAGCTTAGAAGAGTTCCTGAGGGACACCTTCTTGAGCTTAATGTTTGCCGGGAGAGACACGACGAGCACCGCACTCACGTGGCTCTTCTGGCTTCTTGCCGAAAACCCGCATGTCCTCGCGGAGGTCCGGCGGGAGATTGAGGAGAAACTGAATCTTGATGAGAAAGAAGACAAGCTGAGATATTTCAAGGCGGCGGAAAGCAAGAAGCTGGTGTACCTTCACGGAGCTCTCTGCGAATCCCTCCGGCTGTTCCCTCCGGTTGCCCTTGAGCACAAGGTACTACTAGCTCTTTAATTTCCTAGTTTTTTTTAGAATTTATTTTTTTCAATTTAATTTTTTAAAAATTTTAAATAACTTCCCACCTTCAATTTAGTTTTTATAAATATATTCCCTACACCCTATAATTATCTTCGCATTCACTCTTTACATATGGTCAAACTTTATATATACTCTTTTACCTATTTTCGTTGCATATTTAATAAAATAATATAGTCAAGTTAACTCAAGTTTGTAGAACTTTTGATGTAGTTTTTAAATATGTAATTTTTATTTTTTAATTCATCGCCTTTTTTATATAAAATGATTTGGAAATAACTTCAATCAAACACATGTAACATGCATGACAATGGATAGATACTCCCTCCGTCCCTAAATAGATTACAATTATTTTCTCTCTCCTCTCGATAACTTTTGTTTGTTTACGCAATTTCATTAAGTATTTGATAAAATAAAATATTCTTGTCACTTCTTGTTTTGTAGAACTTTTGACGTAGTTTTTTAATATGTAATTTTTATATCTTATTGATATACCAATTTGTAAATAAAATAATTTCAAAAGGTAGGAAATTTTACTCCGTAACCCGCAATTTGTAATCAAATTGAGGACGAAGGAGTATATTAATGGTTAAAGTATTATATTGGAAACCGTGAAAAATTAAAAGATATAAGAGGGGGTGTATTAATTATTGCTATATCATCATCATCATCATCATCTTTATTATCATTATCATTATATTTTAGTTCTATTTAGAGAAATTACCTTTATTATAATCATGATTATTTTGATCATTATGATCATGATTTTTGTATATTTGTTGCTAACAATATTTAATTTGAACCTAATCAAAAAGGTGGCGGCTAAGAAAGACATCCTGCCGAGCGGCCACCCAGTGAAGCCGGGGACGAGGGTGATAGTGTCATTTTACGCCGCGGGGAGAATGGAGACCATTTGGGGAAAAGATTGCCTGGAGTTCAAGCCGGAGCGGTGGATATCGGGGCGGGGCAGTGTCAAGCACGAGCCCTCCTACAAGTTCCCGGCGTTCAACGCCGGGCCAAGGACATGTCTGGGCAAAGACATGGCCTTTGTCCAGATGAAAATGGTGGCCGCCACCATGCTCCACCACTACGACTTCCAGGTGGTGGACAGGGCGTCGGTTTGCCCCAGTGACTCTATCATTCTCCAGGCCAAGCATGGGCTGAGAGTCAGGTTCAGCCGTCGTCGCCGTCCATTCAACGAGGCCGGCGACTTGGTCAGAACCGACAACTTATGATTCATGTAAGACAACCATGGTGGGACTTGGGAGAATCTTACTTTGCCTACAAAAACAAATACAGAATCAAACAAGTATGTGTATTTATTTTTGGAAAATGCTAGGGTGCCACCGCATGGGTGCACCCATGCTTCACACAGACAAACACAGATGATAATTGTCTGTGTCGCACAGACAATTATCGTCTGTGTGAAGTATGGGTGCACCTATGATAGCACCCATGTGGTGACAATCTAGCATGGTCTTTTATGTTTTGTGCGGGCAAAGTAATTAATCTAAGTAACTAAGAATCCCCAAACTTTAATCCTCCAACTACTACAGCAAGTCCCAACTACCTTTTCCACTTCTTTATTTGGAGTACTTTGTCGTTATTTTCCATAAGCACTTAATTAGCTTTGTTCTTGTCTTGTATGGAGGACATGCATTTATTTGTAATCAATTGCAATATAATCTGTCCTTTTATCTCTCACTCCTATAATGCAATTCTGTGTCTGGCAATAACATCCACGGTGTTAGTGTGTAAAGAAAGAAATATTTAGAATGAGTTGGAAGATGATATATGATTAAATACAACCTATTAAAGAAATATTTAGAAAGAGTTTGGGCAAATATTGTGAATCAATATTTTTTTAAAAAAAATTAAAGAATTAGCACACAAAATTTAAAATGGCACCAGAAACAAGACACGGAACAGCCATTTCCCAAAACCGAGGAACCTTAACACTATGTTTGCTTACGAATTCGGATAGAATAGAAAAGAAAATAGTTTTCTCCCATTTTCCTTACAGAAATGAAAGGAATTTTGTTTTCTCTTCTCTTAGTTCATTTTGTCTTCTTATTTTCTTTTCTTTCCAATTTTTCATTTCTTTTCCTCTCTAAAGAAACAAGAAAATTTCTTTTCCATCTGATTTTCTTTTCTCTTCTCTTTCAAAATCTTTGAACCAAACATAGTGTAACTGCAATGGCGGAGGAATATAATAATTTTTAACTCAGAAAATTATTTTAAAAATTAAATAAATATCAATAAATCGTAAAAAATACTTTATTCTTAAGAGATTGTCACAGTTTGACTATTTTGGTCAAACAGTTGCATCATTTGACTATAAATTATGAAAAAATATAATTTAGTTATAATGTTAATTTGTAAAATTGAGTTTATTTTAAAATTGAGTTAGTTTGGTTAACTTGTAAAATTTGTATTTAGTTATAATGTTAATTTGTAAAATTGAGTTTATTTTAAAATATAATTTTAAAATATCACATTTTTATACTACGTAATATTAAATTATTGTAAACAACAATGTTTAATTCATAGTCAAAATCTATTACAAATTGACCAAAAAAGATAGCAATCTTTCAAGACAGAGAGAGCATGAAGTAATGCCAAATACTCTGTATATTTTAGAAGTAACGTTGAATCATCTAAAATGTGGCGTCAATTATTGGGCTTGCATTTTTGTCTCGAGTCATAGCCTCTTAGGAATTGAGTGCATTTTTATCTGTTGTTGTCCCAAGAGATACTCTCTCTTACTTAGGGATGACAACGTGTCGAGTTCGGTCGGGTTTGAATATATTGAAACTCGATTTGATTTTGTTCGAGTTCGGATTTGATTTTGACGGGTTGGTTTCAGATATTTATTTTTCGTTTCGGATTCGGTCGGGTCAATTATGGTCAAATTCAGGTTTGAAAACTGAAAATTAAAAATTTTTAAAGACGGCTATAAATTTAAGATATTAACAAAAATAATTAAGATCCTTAAAAAAATAGTAAGTTTCAAATAATAATATACGAAGTACAAAGAAAATAACACGTGTATGACACACAACACTAAACCACAATAAAAATGAAACAAAAAAAATGCAATAAGTTTTAAAACATTAAAAACATGTACATCAAAAATACATGGAATGTAGGAATTTAGGGTTTTAATAACTTATTAAAAGTCGGGTACATGTCAGGTCGGATCGGGTACAAGTCGGGTCAGTCAAGTATACTAACCCAAACCCGACCCGACAAAAGTCGGGTTCGGTTTAAATTTGTTTGGATTAGTTTCGGATATTTGATTTTTCGGTTCGGATTCGGATATAACAAGCTTCGGTCGGGTCGGTAAAAGTCGGATTCGGGTAGAATTGTCATCCCTACTCTTTCTAGAATACTCATTTGTTTAATTTGATTCTTTTAGTTGAACTTGCACATAATTTAATCATCAATTAAATAAAAAATATCGTATATAAATGAAAATAATTTTATTTTAGTATTAACATAATACACGTTCCATCCTAAAATAAATTATACTCCCTCTGTCCCCAATTTAATTAAAAATTGGGGTTTATGAGAAGAAATATTTCACTTTTTGAAATTATTTTATTTACAAATTAGTATATCAATAAGAAATAAAAATTACATATTAAAAACCTACGTCAAAAGTTCTACAAAACAAAAGGTGACAAGAATATTTTATTTTATCAAATATTTAATGAAGTCACGTAATCAAATAAAAGTTATCGAGAGGAGTGAAAAAAATGTAATCTAATTGGGGACAGAGGGATAGGTAGGGTATGAAAAAATAGGGGTAAAAGTGGTTTTTTAATAGAAAGTGAGAATGTTTTGTGAAAAACAAAAAAAAACAAAAAGGGAAGGGTTTTGTGAAAGAGAAGGAGTACATGTTTGTCTAAATTAAATGCAAATAGTAAAATTAGGCGAATACTAATTAATTACCAGGAGTGATTAGATGGACAGGTAGAACCTAATACCAACAAGATCATGCATTATATTTGTTGGGCTTTTAATTTTGAGTACGACAAGTCGAAGAGGCTCCGACTAGGATCCTTATCGTTTTCATTTTGGGCCATCATAATTAATTGCATGCATGCATGCATTTCTATATTCAGTGATTCCCTAATTAGCTTTTAGACTTCGTGACTTTTGAGCAAATTAAAGGTCTTTTTTTTGTTCATTTTTGTGTTCAAAATGTCAAAATGATTTCTATTAAAAGTATTTGGTGAATGTTTGCTCGAGGTGCTATTAAACATATTTGGTGAGCAATTTTTTTTTATCCTCGAACATTGGATTTCAAAATTCATGTTTTTCAAGTCTTTCTAAAGATAACATTTGGAAAAAATTCACCATAAATACCTGTAGATACCTACAAGGAAAAAAATACTAAAACATTGAAAATATGTCAAAATAAGACTTTTATATTTATTCACAAAATATAAGCTAAAATGCATTTACATTATCAAACATGGTCATGTAAAGTATTAGTAATTAATGTGTATATGTACTGTGCTACATTATTACAGTGCGAATTACTATTTCGAGAATAAAAATATAGAATTTTTTTATATTTTTTCTACTCCCTCCGTCTCTAAATAAACTTCCGTTTTTGACTTTTTGAGGATTTAAGAGAGGGATATTTTTGTGTTGACTTTCCAAAAATACCCTTGATGTGATGTGTAAAAGTATGATTTGATATGTAGATTATTACTCCGTAGTAAAAAGGTATGATGTTATAGGTAGGGTATGAAAAAGTAAGGGGTAAAAGGGTTTTTTAAGGGAAAAGAGAAATTTATTTGGGTACAAAGAAAAAACGAAAGAGGAAGTTTATTTAGGGACAGAGGTAGTATGTTTTAGTCTTATTTGGAGTATACTTTTATAACTTCACTCTCACGTTATTGCATGACCATTTATTTTTAATCCACTTGTAATTGATGAGTTAATATGGACAATACGGAGTATATAACATTAAATTTTTTTTAGAACTTCACTCTCACGTAACTGCTCTGGTCCCATATAATTTTTTATTAACTTAGTATTTTAACTAAAATTTTAATTGCATATATAAATTTTGAAAATATTAACGCGAAAGTTATTGTTTGATAATATTTTTAAAACGTTAACGCAAATTTTTTATGCTATTGTCAAGCATTGGCCTAGTGACAACTTAAACAATAATTGGAAACTAGAATATTTACACGATCTAACACATCTGTATATTTTAAATATAAAATTGCTTAAATAGCAGGAAGATGAAGATATAGTCATTTTCTCCAAGTAGAATAATAAGTTAATGTTTCCCTAACTAGGATAAACTCGTAGTTTTGATATATCAAATTTTTATACTCCGTATTATTTATTTGTTAAGATTATGTTTAATTTATGATCGAAATATGTCACTCGTTAATTGAAAAATGTCAAAACAGGAAAGATTTTTAAGATCGAAGCGAGTATTGTTTTAAGTAATCAGTATATATGATGTAATTTTTTATTTAATTCTAAATAAAAAGTGAATCGTAGTCGATAAAGAAAAATTAAACAGGGGGTGGGGGTGTGTTCGAATCAGGGCGGGGTGGAGGGGTTTACCAGGGGTTATGGGGTAGGAATCGTTAATTTTACAAATTGGACACTAGGGCGCCCTCGGGTTATCCCATGTCATTGCCGGGCAATGTCATGGAAACCGTCTCGATACAAAGGTTTCCTCTGACTTTGGAACTCTATGTCATGAGATGTTTCGTGTACGATGCCTTTTCGAGAGTGATATATCACCAAAAAAAAGATGGCTTTTCAGGGATGGAATGAAAATTGGATTCATGCAAAGGAGATTCTCTCATCGAATTGATCGAATTGGTATTAATTCAAAAGTCAAAATTAATTTGGAGGTACAATACTGTATTGTAGACAAACAGGGGTAGAGAGGTAAAAATCCTCAAGTTCAAAAAAGGATCCCTATAACCGCCCCTGTATAAAAATACCCGGTATGTCTTTCTTTAGTTGAGATTTCAGACTCCTTAAATTATAAAAAATCAAAACACACATGCAGCCCGCCGGCGGCTTGCCGTATTACTACCCGATGGCAATAGTGCTCGCCCTTTTGTTCATCTTGCTGTTCTTTTGTTATTCCACAATGAAGCCCACTCCCCGGAACTGGCCGGCGGTCGGAATGTTGCCGGGGCTTCTCCGGAACGCCCACCGAATCCACGAGTTCGCGACCGATCTGGTGAAGGCCGGCGGCGGGACATTCGTCCTCAAAGGCCCGGTGTTTTCCGATATGGACATGCTCGTCACCGCCGATCCGGCAAACATCCACCACATCCTCAGCAGAAACTTCTCCAATTACCCGAAGGGCCCACAGTTCCGCAAAATGTTCGATATTCTTGGCGACGGAATCTTCAACGTCGATTCCCACCTCTGGGAGCTTCACCGGAAAACCACTCTCTCCATCTTCAACCACCCAAGGTTCTTCTCTATGCTAGAAAAGAACATGTGGCAAAAGGTCGAGAACGGACTTTTGCCCGTTCTCGACGTCTTTGTAGAGAAGAAAACCCATTTCGACCTTCAAGAAATCTTTCAACGGCTCACTTTTGACACTATCTCTGCCATGGTCCTCCAAGAGGACCCGGCAAGTCTAAGCGTAGGCTTGCCGTATATTCCGGCGGAGAAAGCTTTCAACCTGACGGTGGAAGCTCTCTTCTACCGACATGTCCTCCCAGAGAGCTTCTGGAGGTTGCAGAACTGGCTAGGAGTGGGTATAGAGAAGAAACTCAACCAAGCACGTCGAGATTTGGACGACTTCATATACTCTAGCATCAGACGTCTGCGCGAGGACCGCGGTCAGGGAGTTAACCATGAACTCTCCGACGACCGTACTCTCTTCGCGGCGTTCGGCAAGGCATACGAGGAGCAAAAGTGGATGATGACGACCGGGTCAACGGAGTTTTTAAGGGACACGTTCCTGAGCTTAATCTTTGCCGGAAGAGACACGACGAGCACCGCTCTGACGTGGCTCTTCTGGCTTCTCGCCAGAAACCCGCAAGTTCTGGCGAAAGTCCGACAGGAGATCGAAGAGACCTTGAATTCTAACAAACAAGACAAGCTGTGGTTCTTCAAGGCGGAAGAAACCAAGAAGCTAGTGTACCTCCACGGGGCTCTCTGCGAGTCCCTCCGGCTTTTCCCTCCCGTGGCTCTGGAGCACAAGGTGGCAGCAGGGAAGGACGTCCTCCCGAGCGGCCACCGCGTGGAGCCCAACACGCGAGTCATCCTCTCGTTCTACTCGACCGGGAGGATGGCTGAAGCGTGGGGCGAGGACTGCGGGGAGTTCAAGCCGGAGAGGTGGGTGTGCCGGGGCGGGCGAACGAAGCACCAGCCGTCGTACAAGTTCCCGGCGTTCAACGCGGGGCCGAGGACTTGTCTGGGGAAGGAGATGTCGTTCGTGCAGATGAAAATGGTGGCGGCGAAGATGTTGCACGACTACGAGTTTCGCGTGGTGGATCCTTCTTCGGTTTCCACCAGTGATTTGATCATTCTTCAAGCTAAGCACGGTCTCATTGTCCAATTCACCCACCGTATAAATTAAATGTTTCTCATTAATTATTATTATTATTATTATTGTTGTTGTTGTTGCTATTATTATTATTATTTCCTTTATCCTTAAACTAATTTCTCGTTCTAGTTTACCACTATTTTGTATACCCTCGAACCCTAAAAGATGTTTTCATTTCATTTTTTGTACATCTTATAAAATATGTCTAACCAATCGTAAATGCATAAAAACTTTCAAAACTTCTACATATAATAAAGGAAAAATGTGATAAGTTATAGGCAGTTTAGATGTAAGTAGAAGTCTTAAATGAGATGCCCAAAAAATGAAAAGAGAATATCTCTTAGGGATGCAGGACGTATCGTGAACTCCACCCACTTCTTCTAGTTATGTTGAGCTTGTGTGGGAAGAGCGTTAGAGATTAGCGTTAGCGTTTTGGATAAGATTTTAACGGTGCAAATTACTTTGAAAACGCTAACACTAAACGCTGGCCGTAGATAACCTTTTCAAAACGCTAACGCTAATCTCTAACGCTATTCCCAAACAGGTCCGTTATCTCCATAGCTCTCTTTATTGGAGTATCACACTAAAAAAAGTATTTCCCATGTCCTAATTTAAATCGTATGTTTCGGTTTACGATATTTAACAGAAAAAATTTTCAAATTGTTTATATGAAAAATAGCATAGAATTATAAAATAAAAATTACACATTTAAAAATTACATCAAAAAATCTACAAAACTAGAAAAGATATGACTTTATTATTTTATAATAGATTAAAATAGGGAAAGACAGTTTTAGAGTTTGGCAGATTCTTTGGTGATGCCCTAATAAGGAAAATTTAAGTGAAATTTGTACTAAATAGGACTAAAACATAAATCATTTCCCTATTTAGGACTTAAATTTTTTTATTTCTTAAATAGGACTTAATAATGACTAACGAGAATAATAATATCCAAATAATGTTAGACATTTAGTTGAATAATGACTAATGGATAATGACTAATAGTCTTATATTGAGAAATAAAAACATATAATCATATATTGAGATAGTCATTACATTTTAGTCCCATTACCCAAAATTTAATTTACTCCGTGGTTGAGTTCTCAAGAGGGAAAATGCTAAAACCCCCACTCTTAGTACCAACTATGCCCCCTACACAAACATGTGGTAGGGAGACCAGAAAATTAAAATTAGAGGGTAGGTGGAGAACGAGTAGAGATAAATATGTGGCGGAAAAGTGGGTGAAGGCAAAGGTTGGTAGCAAGGTGGGGGTGTGTAGCACCGTCACATTACCACTTTTGGCCTCTGACAGTGACAACCCAACTAAGCTCCGACATGTTAAATGAAGAGACATCAACTTCAATTCAACTCTTCTTTAACTCAATCTTTCAATTTTTTTCTTTTTTTATTTTTTAATATACTACTTCTATCCTTAAATACTTGCCACATTTGTATTTCCAAGGCAAAATATCAAATCTTTTCAATTCATTGTATCTATATATTGGTATAGAAATAAAAAATAAAATTTACATATCAAAAAACTACATGAAAAGTTTTTTTGAAAAAAGAGGTGTCAAGAATATTTTATTTTATCAAATAACCATTGAAAACTTAGAAATAAACAAAAGTTTCCGCGATTGTTGAAAAAGTAAATGTTGTGATTATTTTGGGACGGAGGGTGTATATTTTATAAATATAAATTAATAAGAATTCATTAATTAATTAGATTTAAACTATAATAATTCATTAAATAAAAATGCATTCATTAAAAAAGGACATTAAACTTTATAAACAAAACAATTTCGTCAATAAAAAACACTAAGAGCATGTTGTTTAGAGCTTGAACTCTTAACTTCCAGTTTCATCCAGTTCCTTCCGGTTCTTTCTAGTTTCTTCCAGTTTCTTGCAGTTTTTTCCAGTTTCTTCTAATTTCTTCCAACTATATTTATTTTCTTCAAATTTTTTCTATTTTTGACAAATCAGTCTAAAAAAATATATTATTATTATTATTATTATTTCTTCAACTTTTTAATATGAATAATACCGTTTTTTTGTATATTAATCTACATAAAAAATTAGGAAACTATTTAAAAAATTATGGATAAATAATTATATAGAATATTTTTTAATCTAAATTTATAAAAGGTAAACATCAATATTTTAATCTAAAATATAAAGTATGGAATATGGTGGGGAGTACTACATTATGAAAACCAAGAAAAAACTATATTTTGAAAAAGAAAAAATGACCCAAGAAGTGTAATATTTATGCTAATTTTATATTCTAATTGTTTTTTTAAACTAGATTTTTATATATGAAAAAGAATACTCATAATATTTTTTATCTTAAAGACAATCATTAAGATAACGTGATAATACCATCACCGCCACCACCACCACCAAAGACAACAACAACAACAATAATTTATAACAACAAGAATTAGAATAAGAATAATATTAAACCACACATTAAAAAAATTTAATTTTTTTTTTGATATTTTAATTTTTTCTAGTTTTTTCAATTTCTTTTAATTTTTTTCAGTTTGTCCAATTTTTTCTAGTTTATTCCCGTTTCTTCCAGTTCTTCCAGTTCCTTCCCGTTTCTTTCACTTTCTTCCATCCAATTTTTTTTCCAGTCCTAAAGAACAGGCCCTAAAACATACTCCATCCGTTCTCAAAAACTCATCCTCTTTCATTTTTTTACTTCCAACAAAACACTTCCACTTTCTATTAAAAAACCACTTTTACCCTTATTTTTTCATACCATACCTATCACATCATACTTTTTCTCTAACACTCAATCCATCATATCTTACTTTTACCCATCACATCAAGAACAAAAATTGGATGTCAACTACAATTTAACACTTCCTTATTTTTACACAAAGTCAAAATAGGAACACTTTTATAGAACGGTGGGAGTTTTATATTTAGCTTTCATCTCATTTTTCTCGTAATACATATGTTTGAATTACTTCAATATGTCAAGTTTTTTTTTCCTATTATATCGAGCTCCTCATTCGATATCCTTTGTTTCTCTCTCTTTTCTTTCATAAGATTGAACAACCGCAATGCCGATATCATCGTGAGGGAAAATAAAATCAGACTTAAAACCTGACCCAATTGATTGAGTTTTCTTTCTTCCGATCGGCCGTGGAATGAGGTCCTCTTTAACAGAGTCGTCTAGGTTCCGGGCGGCCTTTGTTTCGAAGAGTCAAAATATAGACCACGTCAATCTCAGCAAATGATCGTTTCTTTGACAATCCAGCCTCAATGAAAGAATAATAGTTTGGGATAAAGTTTGTAGAATTTGCAGTGAATAGGACTAAAACATAAGTTATTTCCCAATGTAGAACTTAAACTTTTTTATTCAATAAATATGACTTAATAATGACTAGTAAGAAGAATAATGTCCTAGTGATGCTGGACATTTAATTGAATAATAACTAATAGATAATAATCAATAGTCCTACATTGGAAAAATAAAAACATATGATCATATATTGAGAGTTATTATGTTTTAATCCTATTTAGTTAAATTACCCATAAAGTTTCTCTTGTATTTCTCATGATTACAATATGAACATGGACTATATTTATATAGGATCTCACATACTAGAAACTCTATATGGAAATAATTACATGAGCAATGAAATACCGATTTATTTTCTCTCAAAATCCCGATGAGGTATACTCTTTAACACTCCTTCTCAAATGAACATCCGAGCCATTTTGAATCCAACCGACCGTTGACCACTCGCAAATGGACTCTCCTTCCTGGGAAATGAAAGGATCGAAAGTGCCAACACATAAAGGATCACAAATCGTTGGGCATGGACTGTCAGACGAGCAATGGAGTTACATGGGCTACATGTCGTCTTTTTTCATATGGACAACTCTGCTAAAGACAAAAGGCCCGCTAAGAATAAATTTCTAAACGAAAAATATATAATTTCACACACACACACACACACACACACACACACATATAAAGAACATACATAAAATATATATAAAAAAGAACATACTCATAGTATAAAACTTACTAACGATAGGATGCTACCAGATGCCGACCCACGCAGAGACCAACAAATCTTATCCACTCAATGTCTATTTTTGAATTGAGTGTAATGCCCCAGTCATCAACTTCTTGGCCCTCGATTGCAGGCTATGACTCTTTCAGAGTGCACTTTTTTTCAGTGCACTTGGTTCTAGTTGAGTATTTGGAAGCGAATCCAGGTCCATCAAATTCATCGGTGTGGTTTGGCTTTCAAGATATGTCAGGTTATTCTCGTATCTTTAATAAAGCCATATCACATACGCATTAGACTCAAGACCGGATGGAGGACCAAATAGATTCATGATAAAAGCCAAAAAATTAAAAGAGAAATTAGAGGTGATTTTTTTAGAAAGAAGAGAGAAAAGAAAGATGAAGATTTTCGTTTGCGTGTTTTATTTTTTAAAATGAGAGTGAATATATAGAGGGTAAAACTTTTTCGTAATGAGTATCGACTAGAGCCGGCAAATCGGTCGGTTAGGTCAGGTTCGGTTCGATCACTTCAAGTTTGGATTTTTTTGGGTTCGGGTCAATTCGGGTTCAGGTTGAGAACTGTATGTTCATGACTCAGTGTCATCAGGTTCGGGTCGACCCAACGGATTATGGCTTTAGTTTTTTAAATTTTTAAATTCACATTTGCACTTACATTTTATATTAAATAAATTAAAAATATCAAAAAAATGTATTAAATGTATAAAATTATTTTATTTTAAACTTTGAAGTAATTTTTAGATATACAAATCAATATACGGAATTTAAAAATGTTTAAGTTTTGGGGAAAAAAAGTGAGATAATTATGCAATATCATTCAAATTTTGTCTAAAAATATAAATTTATACACTAAAAACGAGTAGTAAAGTGTATGATTTTGAAAAATTCTTAATTTAGCAGGTCGGTCAGGTCGGTTTCGAGTTCGGTTGGGTTGACCCATTTTTAGCAGGTTATTTCGGGTTCGGCTATCAAAATCTTTGTTCAAAACTCAGTGTTTTCAGATTAGGTTTCGAGTCAAAAACACCCCGCACACTCTCGCCTGTTAAATTTGACGCGGGCATGATGAAGCCCCAAAAACACCCCCGGGGGAGGTGTTTAATGCCGCCACGGTGTTAAAAACGCAAAAATGTCTGGGGCTTCGAGGGTAGTTCGAGTGCTCTCACTCGTACCCCCAAGTTTGACCATATTTATAACTATTACGGTTAAAGAAAAAAAAATTAAAGCTCTACTCCATTGGTTTTATATTCTTAAATTCTAGTCCATCATCACAAAATGTTTATCACATCGTGCAAAATGAAATAAAATTTATTTGTAAAGCTTAAAAATGAACAAAAATGTGGTTTGATTTGTTTTGAGAAAGACGAAAAATAAAGTGCGAAAACCTTTGCGAGACGTATAAAAGGATATGCACGCTCAGTAATTTCTCTGACAAAATTAGCTACTTTAATCTCGGGGTGATTTATGTAATTATTTTGAAATAGAAAATGTGATGCATGATTATTTTTGTTTTGTCAAAAACTCTGTGTATTATTTATACCAAATTTTCGTTCAATTAAAATTTTAAAAATTACAGCGTATTACTTTATTTCCCCCTTATTGTTGTTACATTGATTACGGGACATAAAACTTATTGTGCAAAAAATAAATTGAAATTGACAGAATTCAATTCTATAGAATTGAATCCCAGGGAATTTCAATTTCAATTCAATTCCAATTCTACCAATTCCGTATACCAAACGGACCCTAAAAGTTGAATATCTCAAATATTACAAATATGATTTGGACAAAAATATAATGGCATATTAGAAGATAAAAAGGATATTATTTTTTTTAAAAAAAAAGTTGAGCATAAATTATTAAATAAAATAGGAAACTTATAAAATTTAATAATTAGTTCAATACTTTTTTTTATTTTTCTAACAACTTCCAATTTTTCCAACAAATGTTGGGCGTCTACATCTTGTAATGAGATAAAACGGTTCAGCCCGCTTGGCTGTGTTTAATAGCCTGTTACCTTTGCCCGATCTATAACGGGTTGGGCTAGACACAGTTGGGCTTTTTGAGGCCTAATATGTAATTCATAGTCCATTGGATCCAAATGAATCAATTTGAAGTACACGAATTTTAACTTGAATCAAAGAAAAAAAATATAGGTCGAACTGGGGCCAAATAACTCCGGTACCCCCTTTGATTTGAAAAATTGATACCAATACACCCTTTGTTTTCAAAACTTATTTCTAGAGTACTCGTGGTT
This sequence comes from Cuscuta australis, assembly GCA_003260385.1. Taxonomy (NCBI): domain Eukaryota; kingdom Viridiplantae; phylum Streptophyta; class Magnoliopsida; order Solanales; family Convolvulaceae; genus Cuscuta; species Cuscuta australis. The sequence goes on from NQVE01000192.1 coordinate 3,992,750, forward strand.
TCAAAACGTTGCACCCACACCCCCTCTGATCATTTTCCGGCCATTTTCCGGCGAAGAAGGGGCATTGGCGCATAATTTTTAAATCATAGAGGCATTCGTGCTCATTTCTTATTTTCGTTTATTATTCTTCCCTTTTTTTAAATATCATCTATCTCTTTTTCCTTTTCCTATATTTTTTTAAATATATTTTCAATTTTTTTATAATTTTTCAAAAATTTTCAAATTCTTTGTGTTTGAAATGAAAATAAAAATAAAAAAATTAACATATATTACATCTATCTCAAATTAAACATTTTCACTCTTTGTTACTTAGAATAAATTTTTGGAAAGTTCAAAAAAACAAAGAATAAAAAAAATAAAAATATGGAAAACGAAATGAAAAAAAATAAAATACGCAAAAAAAGTCTTATACAAAAAAAATTGGACATGCCTTAAAAAGTCCATAGATTTAAGATGTCCAAAAAGGATATTCATTTTTATTTTTGTATTAATTTGTTTCTTATTTATTCTTCATTTTTTTGAAATTCTTAAAAAAATTATTTTTTAAAAAAAAAAACAAAAATTGTTAATTTGAGAAGTACATATGCATTATATTATATGTTATTTTTTCAAACAAAAATAACTTTAAATTTTAAGAAGATTATAAAAATAATTTTAAAAAAAACCTTTGTTAATAAATGAAACAAAAAAGGAAAAAATAGAAAAAACAAAAAAATATGCGAGAAATAAAAATCAGCACTGATACCCCCTATGGTTTAAAAAATATGCACCAACGCCCCCTTCTTTGCCAGAAAAATGGCCGGAAAATGATCAGAGGGGGTACGGGTGCAATATTTTGAAACCACAAGAACTTTAGAAATGAGTTTTGAAAAGAAATGAGTTTTGCAAACCAGAACTAGGTCCAAACAAACCAAAAATGACCTGCACCCAAATAGTCTTCCTTCACGCCGCCCTGTGTGAGACCCTCCGGCTGTACCCGCCGGTGCCCCTGAACCACAAAGTCCCGGCGGAGATGGACCGGCTCCCAAGCGGGCACCGGGTGAGGCCGGGCACCAGCGTCATACTGTGGTTCTACGCGATGGGGCGGCGGGAGGAGGTATGGGGAGACGACTGCATGGAGTTCAAGACGGAGAGGTGGGTGGTGGGGGAAGGCGGTGGCGGCCGGGCGGTGAAGCACGTGCCGTCGTACAAGTTTCCGGCATTCAACGCCGGACCCAGAACGTGTGTCGGAAAAGACATGTCCTGGGTTGTGATGAAGATGGTGGCGGCCACCGTGATCCACCGCTACTGCTTTGAACTTGAGGAGGATCATCCCGTTATCCCCAAGGACTGCATTCTTCTTAAAGCCAAACATGGCTTGAAGGTTAAACTCTCATTTATTCCTCACAACAATTAAAGAGTCCATCCCCCAAGAATGATATGGAATACTATACTCTATTTGTCTGTTTGATTCTTTTGAATTAAGCTGTATAAACTTTAAACTCAAAATTTGTCATGTTTAATTCCAAAAGATCAAAATACACAAATATAGGGGAGTATATACTAAGGAAAAAGCTACTCCGTACTTGTTTGCATTGCTAGAAATGAGTACTTGTTTGCATTGCTAGAAATGAGTGATTGCTTTAATTTTATACTCTCTTCGTCCCAAATTATGATGCCTATTTACTATTCACATGGTCAAACTTCATTCACTTTCTTTCTCTATTTTCGTTAGCAATTTGATAAAATAAAATATTATTGTCACTACTAATTTTGTAAATCTTTTGATGTAGTTTTTTAATATGTAATTTTTATTTTTTAATTTTATACCATTTGTCATATAAAATGGTTTGAAAATAATTTCAGTCAAACATCGTAAACCGAAATAAACGTTATAAATTGGGACGGAGGTAGTACCCTCTACTTTAAACCCTTCTACTTTGACAAGAAAATGAAATTTTAGTTAATTTTCCAATTTTGTCCTTGATGTGATAAGTAAAAGTAAGATGTGATAGTTTGGTTATTAGTGAAAAAGTATGATGTGATAGGTAGGATACGAAAAAGTAAGGGTAAAAGTGATTTTTTGATTAAAGTGAACGTGTTTTAGGGAATTCAACAAAAACGAAAGAGGAAGAGTTTTGTGGAACGGAGAAGTACTATTCCTTAACTTCCATCTCAACGATGTGCTTGTTTAAGATTTTATTTGGGGTATTGTGCCATTGAAAATTCTTACCGCTATGATGAGTAATTTTACAAAAATAAAAGATAGAATAAATTTTAAAAATGAACTCTTTATCATATGAGTTTTTCATATTTACTTTACTATTTACGCCTGTGGTTTTACTTATATCAATGTTTCTTATGAATATTTCTTTTTTTTTACTTTTGTCATATTGGTATTAAATTAAGTGTTAAAAGTAGAATTTCACAATGATCACATATCCTTCTTGTCATAACCAATGTCAGAGGTTGCTGCTGTTTGATGATGCGTCATTTGTCAACTAGACTCGCTGTTTACTTCATCCATAGTCTGTGGATGTCGTATCCGGTCGAAATCCTTATTCATGATCATAGTCATTATTGTTGTGTTGTTCGTAAAGCCAATATCAGAATACCTCACTAGACATAAAGTCGATGTGAAATTACACTTTTAATCTTCAATTTAACATCAAATGACAAAAGATCATAAAAGAATGATCTCGAAAATAACATTTTATAATAAAGAACTAAATACGAAAAAATATTATATTACAATGATCAATTATATAATTTAATCTAAAAAAAAATATTATGAGAAAACTAAATTTTTTTTGCAGTTTATTCGATCATAGAAGCACTCGCGTATAAAAAAAGTGGTTCGACTTTCTAGCAGGCCACTTGCAGAAAACAAGCCTAATAGTATCTCTTGGTCTTTCTATATAAACTTAATTTCAAGCCCAACTTAAAAACATACTCCGTATTTGTAAGCCCACGCACAAGATCTTCACATGTGATAATACAATAGAGAAATTTACCTAAATAGGACTAAAACATAATGATTTTCTCAATATAGCACCATATGTTTTTATTTCCCAATGTAGGACCTTTGGTTATTATCAATTAGTCATTATTCAACTAAATGTTCATGATTACAGGACATTATTTTTTTCACTAGGTCATTATTAAGTCCTAATTAAGGAATAAAAAAATTTAAGTCTTATATTAGGAAAGTCATTATGTTTTAGTCCTATTTAGTGTAAATTTCACAATATAATTTTGGATCTTGCTAAATACGGAGTATTATTTTTCTTAAATTTCAAATTTTTATTATTTGGGAGTGGATTTAGCAATGCTCTATAACTTTCACTTGCTTTTATTTTTTTGAGTTATTAAATACTTTTATGATTGTAAAAAGGTTATTGCTAAATTCATCCATTGCACATTACGATGTATTCAATCTTTTTCATCTAATAGACAAGTTTACCCGTAATGTTTGACATGGTAAAAGAAAGAATTTAGAGGCAAAATGTTTGAATATTAGGGTGTGGTTTAGTATCACCTTAAATAATAATGTTTGAATATTAATTGGTAATAATAATTATTTTTATTAACACTTGTGATATGAAAATATTTTCAAACACTCATAATTATTAACTGAATAACATTTTGAAACAAAACAAATTACTATTTATTATTGTGGTGAAGATGGTTTATAAGAGCATGCGCAGCGGCGAGGCATTTCCTCGCTCGCTGCGCCACATCAACTCCCTCGCCACTCTTGCCTCGCGTGGCTCAGCCTCCCTCCACGCCAAGCGTGTGAGGCGCGAGGCATCCTCAATTTTTTTTTATTATTTTTTAAAAAATAATTTTTTTAAAAAAAGAGTACATCTATATAAAAAAGATAAATGAAATAATTTTTAATAATTAAAATGCTTTAAAAAATCATAAAAATTGACAAAAACAATGACTTGTCACTGTACGAGATGCCTTTCCACTCACTTGCCACACGCTGACTGAATTGTCTTTTATTGGTTGAAATGTGCCACGTCAACGTGTGACATTCCATTTCGTTACTTGCCATTGCCTGTGCTCTAATAAAACTAGAAATTACTACTACATTGAACTTGGATCTTTGCATTGGATTTCGCTTTTCTATGGGCCTCTAATCATGGCCTCTTTATCTAAAGCTTCTGTTCTATGGAAAAACAGTTGAGAAAAATAGTTGACAGTCAACAGCTGTATACTAAAAGAGTTTGTACTCCCTCCGCCCGGTGTATTTGTCCAATTTGATTTTTTTGAATCAAATTGAACAAATTTTGAGCTTCAATTAAATAAAAACCGTAATATATTTTAACATAAAAATGACTTTATTGAATTTATCGTATTGAAAACTTTCAAAATTGAATTTCATTATGGTAATATGCAATATAAATTGAGAGTAATTAGAGTTCAAAATTTTTCCAATTTGACTCGAAAAAATCAAACTGGACAAATACACTAAGACGGAGGTAGTATTTATTACTCCATAATTGGGATTTGCTAGATACTCCCTCCGTCCCAAAAAGAATTGGACGGTTTGACTTTTTGGGAAATTAAGGGAGGGATATTTTGGTATTGACTTTCCAAAAATACCCTTGATGTGATGGGTAAAAGTAGGATGTGATGAGTAGATTATTAGAAAAAAAGGTATGATGTGATAGGTAGGGTATGAGAAAAATAAGGGGTAAAAGTAGTATTTTAATAGAAATGTAACGGACTTTACGGGACGCAGTTTTTTCGAAACGTAACAAACCTTTTGGGACGGAGGGAGTATTTTTCAAGGCGGTGTACACCATTTTCTCACAAACAGACATGGAGAGTCAATGTATGTGTGTTGTGTACTTGTGTGTGTCTAGGAGAAGAAAGAGAAGACAGTGTAAACTTGAAGTACACATTAATTTTTACTTATTTATTTATTTATCATAAATGAGCTTGTTTAAATAGTGAGTTCGTGATCTATGAAATTAGTTTATACGAGTATGGTCGAGGGGATCTCCGGCGGTTAAATGGAAAATGAGAATCAAAGAAAAACGTGATGATAGATTTAAAGTCCACACCATACAACTTTGTGTAGACCAATAGAAGATGACTTATTAAAATGCTTGCTATTGAGATGAGTTTTTTTTTTGGAGAAAAAATGAAAAACTATTTTTTGTTTAAAAAAGTTTACATGCGGAGTATAACAAAGTGATGTGGACTTTAAGTTTACACATGTCGCTTAAAATATACTCCCTCCCTCCCATAAAACATTTCCTGTTTCAAAAAAGGCGTGTCCTTAAATTGGGTAATTTTGGTGTTATTTTCTAATTTTGCCCTTACTTTATAAAAGAGTAGGATGAGATGTGTAGAATAGATTAGTCATAATTAAAAAATAACACTAAAATTACTCATTTTAAGGGCGCGCCTTTTTTGAAACAGGAAATGTTTTATAGGACGGAGGGAGTATTATATTTATATTAAGAAATCAAGTTAAATAGAAGTAAAACATAAAGAAAGTACTAAAATAAAAATTTAATGTCCGTATCTCCAAAATATGAGTTTGCATTGTAATAATAATCCAGGATATACGGACATCTCACAATAAAGGTATTATATATTGGCAAGATTAGCATTGTATATGTATTCTCACTGTTAATTAGAAAATAAAAATATGCTCATATTATAATATATTATATATATATTACTTCTACTTTAATCTCTTACTTTGATCTTGAAATTCATTAAATTTCAAAACTTTTTTAGGAAGCCTTTCTAAACTTAATCAAACATTTACAAATAATAATAATAATAACAACAACAACTCTAGCACAATCTATATCACACCAAACTCGTCCTCTACGATCGAGCCCCGATCTAGAGTCTATTACAAGAGGGTTAAGTTGTCGTTTCTTCGGAAATTGACTGATTTCGGAATAAACGGCTACGATTGAACCCACACTTTTTGTCCCAACATTGGTGTAACTGATGCCGAATAATTAGCGTACGTATTTTGCTAATTCATTGGACTCACAAAGTAGCTCATAAACCTAGCCAGTGGTTGGAATGTCCTAATAATATAATACTCTTTCCCTCCAAAAAATTCTTTCTCGGGTTGACCTTTTATTCTTAATATAATAGAATAAAGTAAATAGTGTAGAAAAAATATTGATATAATGGCACATTCATTAGAAGTTCTTTTGCCAAAATAAAAAACGAGAACGAAATTTTTGGACAATCCAAAAAGGTTGTGAGAAGATAAAAAAATTGGTAATTTTTGTCCAATCAAAAGATAGAGAATAATATACATATGTTTAGCACAATTATTTTTCCATAAATTTCACGGTTCGAATTCGAATTAACTCTTTCCTTTCGACTAAATGAGGTGTGCTAGTGAAGTGGTTATAGTAATTAAAAACTAATTAAGGGGGATACGATAGAGATGACGAGAGCAAAATATTTTGGATTCTTGTTGCATTAATTTGTGCACTCAATCTGGTGTGGCTTAGCTGGACGGTCAAGGGCGGTTGCGGATTGAAAGGATGGTACACCGTACACACAAACAACAAGTGAAACAACAACAAAGCAAAAAAACAATTCAAGTTATGGATATCTTGGAATGGTTGCTACTAGGAGTGCATCATGCTTTACACAGATAACACAAATGAAATTATTTGTGCAACCTACGAACAGAGCACTCTAAGTGTCATCCCAATTAGGACAATGTTCTCCGTGATCACTCAAAGAGAGTGACCATGAAACCAGAGTGAGGAAAAAGGACGAAACAATACGAAACACTGAGCATCGTAGACTCACGATACACCGCATGGGTACAATTATATACAGATATTTATTTCATATGTTTCAAAGTATTTATTGAATATTGACTTTTCACAGTCAATCATGGCCAGTCCTATATATACTTACAATTAAATACAAATAACATTGTATGTTAATACAATAAAATGATGTTTTGAAAATATTTTACAAGTTGAATATAATAAAGTTATTCTTATGTGAATTTTTAATGTAAGTATTTGTTTTAAATGATCAATGGTCAAAACTTGGTAATTTTGATTGTAAAAATTTAAAATTGGACAAAGAATCTAAATGGAGTGATGGATTCTAATGACGGGGGTAGTACAAACTATTGAAAGATCAAGCTTGTAATATGAATTGAATAACTCAGATTCCCTCACCCTTTGGGCGGAGGCCTTATTTATACACTCGGTTTTGGGCTGGTACCCCCATACACTCAGTCAAAGAGGCCCACGGGCTCTCTTTAATTACATTTGTCTTATTTCTTTGATATATATCACTTTCTTGCCAGTCCCCTTTGACCGTGCCCAAGGACGGGTCGCCCTCTGATGACGTTCCCCCACCCTGGTCACAGGCACCGATTCCCTAGGGGGTCACTCCCCGACCAGACATGAGATGTCGAGGGGGCTTGGCAGGCCGAGCTTGACGGCAATCCGACTGATCGGGTGGAGCTGGGGGCCCAAGGCACAAGCCCAACACTACAAAGGTCAGGTCGAGGTGGGATTTAAATGGGCTGAGCGTGACATTTCCTTGTGATGGCCAAGCTAATCCTTATAGGTCTCGGGGACAAGCCGATATCTCCATCTCACTTTCTTTGTTCATTTCAATTTGGCTTTAAGACCAATATAATGAGGGAATAATTAATGTATGAATACTATATAGCACTTTCAATTTAGTAGTACATATGATCTGAGTGTTTGAGGGTTACATGTTTGTCCTTGTTTTCACATTTTATATTCTAAAGATACAACTAAAAGATAAAAAAAGTTTTAGGCCCAAACTTGTGGCCCAGATGGCAGAGTTGGAGCAGGTCAATGTGACAATGCCATACAATTGAGTCAAATCGTATTTTAATCTGATTTACGATCAGGCTAATTGTACTTCCCAGTCCAATAAGGTTCTCATAACATTGCCTAAAACAAAAAAAAGTCAAGAAATAGTACTAGTTTTATTCCACAAACTCTTTCTTTTGTCTTGTTAGTGTCCCACAACTATTTCTCCTTTGTATTGAAACTTTCATTACCTATTAATTTTCAACTTAGATATCACATCATACTTAGGCCTTATTTGAGAATAACGTTTTCAATTAATGTTAGTATTTTGGATAAAGTTTTAATGACGTATGTTAATTATGAAAACGCTAAGGACCTTATTCATTAGAAACCCACCCATCACATTTTATTTCTATATATCAAATCAAGACTAATTTCAAAAAATTAATACAAAAAATATTTCTTTCTTAAATTTCTTAAACATGAAAACAAGATTATTTTTTGAACGAACGAGCTGACGAGGCGGGCAAGTTTGGGAAAGGCAATTGGTGATGACAAATGTCAAATCCGACCAAAGTTTGGGTCGGCTGGGGTGACCCAATCTCGTGAAACACAAGGTTGCTTGTCTACTTGGAATGGCGCATATATACTTGACGCCTCACTAAATTGATTTCTCATCCGCAACCCCTTTTTTGTCTTGAAAAATTGATTTGTCATTTTGAATTTCAAAATGATTTAAATTCCTCTACACGCCTTGAAATAATCTTCTCAGTTCAGTTTACGAAATCTGACTTAAATTATTTTCAATTCATCTTATTTGATTATATGTGTAATATAAATTTTAATTATACGATTATAATCCATATTCATAAATATTAATTATACAATTATGTATAATTAATATGCAAAAGTTAAAGCGGAAATTTAGAAATGTATAAAGACAAAAAAAATGGAGTATGAAACTAAGAATGTTCATTGATTTATAGTGTCAAAGGGAGTTGGATACTTGACGGCTTTGTTGCAAATGAGCTGGCTCAAGGTGTTCACTGGTCCACCTAAAATCAGCAAATTTGGCTTACATAATCCCATTAATTAATGCATTAAGGTGCCCATTAATGCCAATCAAATCTCTTAAATAAGTCTAACAAGGGAGGAAAAGTGTATCCATTATACCCATAGTCTGTGGCAAATCCAATATTTTTAAGGATTTTTTTTCATTTTTTGTCTATGATAAACGTACCACATCATTTTTATTATATTCGTACTTTTTTTTACTTCGTATAGTAATCTAATAAAAATGATAATAACATACACAAGTGAAAAAAAATTACTCTAGAGTAATAACAACTCGGTAAGGTATTATATTACTTCTAATTTGTTTTCAAACACTTAGTGGGCATAAAAGTGTTTTAAAAGTAAAAATAATATTCTAATATAGAGTATTAAAACGACGCAACATTTAATTAGCAAAATACATATGGTAAAGGTGCACATTTTTTAATTTATTTTATGTAATTCACAAAATAAAAAAGATATGACATGTATTTTCAATTTTATTTTTATGAGTGAATCGTTTGTAGTCCACCAAAGTTTGTAGTCCACCAAAGAATGTCTAGAAAGTCAAAATTAGATAAATAATATACTCAATGGAAGTAGCATACCAAAGTACTTTGTGTTTTTTTTTTGAATTAAAACGAGCAACAAGGTGAAGTTTTGGGAAGTAGCGTTCATTTTAAATCTTGAATTTCAATTCCAACAATTGAAATATCATAATTTTACATTTCAAATCTTGTTTTGGAAAATCATATAATTCAATTCTAAAATTTGAATTTTAAAGTGGACAAAGACGGTAACAGTAGTGGGTTGATATGTATGGAACTGTCGTTACATAAGAACCAGAAAGGTTGAATTTGAATTTGTAAATGACATAAAAAGAGATGTAAATTTCTAATTAAGTTTATTTAATTTTGGATTTAAAGAATTTGTTTCAAATCTAAATCAAAATTCTTTGAGTTTTCCGAACAAGTAATTTAATTCAAATTATATTTTCAAATTTAGGTTTTTAAACATACCATTAATTAATTCAGAAGCATGCAATCATCCTCTAGGGTATATGCGGGTTCAGCGATGCGGGGATGTTTTGGTCGACCTTGTGAGCGTTTTCAATTAGCCTTAGCATTTTAAATAAAATTTTAACGGTACAGATTAATTCTGTAAACGCTAACGTTAGCGCTAAAGGCTAACGTCATAATGTAATATAATTTTTTCAAAAATGGTAATGCTAATTTCTAACGTTGATGCCAAACGGATTCTATGATTTCGCATTTCCTTTTTGGATCAAACAAATGTTTTCAAAGTTGCTTTAGATAAAGTGGAGTAGATAGTAAATGAAGTGCACCCTTCCCTTCCGTGTACGACATCTTGCAAGAAAGAAAACCGACCCTCCATTAGCGCCCCATTTCATGGCCACGGACCAATTCAATCCCCAATTTACTTCCATCTTCATAAATAAATAAATAAATAAATAAATAAATAAATAAAGTTTTCTCTATTCTACAAATACATCCTCCATCTAGGGATGGATGGAATATACTGGTATTGCATAATTTTCGTTTTTTGTATTTATATGTTGGAATCGTGTTGCATGTCTGTGCCCAAATTCATGTTTGTCAATATATCTTTTGTATTCACATAGTTAAATTATATAAAATATCTTCGTCATTTATTTTTAAACCATTGACAAAATGAATAAAGAAAATAGTTATAACACCTCTATTTATAAACTTCAAAAATTTATATCATATCATATCTTCAAAACTCATCAAACAAGCACAAAATAAATGCTTTTTTTTTTTTGATACATTTTCAAAAAAGAAAAATCTCCGGCATATGCACACTACTGCATAAAATAAATATTCGGTAATTATTAAGTTTGAATACTAATACTCCGTACATATTACAAAAGCATATACTCCGTTCCAAATACGGATTATTAATTAAAAGAAAAAAGAGAAAAAGAAAAGGAATACGGAAGAGAATAGTTAAGAACCCCACCCACGTATTGATGATGTTCAGTTATGGGCTCCGTACAGGGGTAGTTTTGGGTCCTTAAATACGCCTCTCCTTCCTTCCTTCGGTTATCCGTACCATTTCAAATTTATTTTTTAATAGAAAAACGATATTTGTACCTGCCAAGTACGCTCCGTATTTCTTTTTGGGGGGAGGGAGGGGTATATAATCGTAAATAACCCCACATTGCGCCTCCATCTTCTCCCTCTCTTCTTCTTCTTCTTCATCTTCTCTCTCTCCCACAATCTCAACAAATCCTCGAGATTTCCGGCGATGAAGAAGCTGATTCGCCGATTATCCCGCGTCTCTGACTCCTCGCAGTACAGCCTGCTCCGGTCCGAGGCGCGCGCGGCGGCGCCGTCTCGATCGCGGCGGTTCGAGTCGTTCAGGACGATTAAGCTCAGATCTGGCTCGATCGGAGTGCCGGAGGGGCACCTGCCGGTGTACGTCGGGGAGGAGATGGAGAGGTTCGTCGTCAGCGCGGAGCTGCTCAACCACCCCGTCTTCGTCCGCCTCCTCAACCAGTCGGCGCAGGAGTACGGTTACAAGCAGCAAGGCGCTCTCCGGATCCCCTGCCACGTCCTCGTCTTCGAGCGCGTCCTCGATGCTCTCCGCACCGGCGCCGTCTCCTGCGATCTCCTAGATTCTCTCTCCGGCGACCTCGTGTACGCCTCCTGCCACCACCTCAATTGATTCCCCTCTCTAATGTCGTCTGAAATCGCACCTTTAAACCTGTTCTTCTTCTTCAATTTCTCTGTGTTTGTTTTTAACGGCTGAGATTGATTAGGCTAATAGGCGATGATATATACTCCATATGAGAGCCGATCCTGAAATGGAGATCGAGTTTTTTTCTTCCTCTTCTTCTTCTTCTGTAGTCTGTTTGTGTATGTGTACATATTCTGATGATTGAAAGTTGAAATCGCAGAAATGAGCTGATGAAGGCAAAAAATTGATTATAGATCTTATGTTTTCTGTTACTCACTCCGTCCTAAAATTCATTTCCCAGTTTGACTTTTATAATTAAACTTTTTAAACTTTAACCATATATTACAGAAAATATACATTGAATTTTCATATAAATTTATTAGCAATAGATTCATTTTGAAACATAGTTTTAAAATATATAATTTTTATAAAATATATTTATATAAAATTTGAGATATTGATGGTTAAAGTATCGTATTGGAGACTGTAAAAAATCAAATGGAGTGTTCCCTCTGTCCTATATTTATCTTCCCACTTTCCTTTTTTTCCCGTCCTAAAATCATCTTCCCACACACTTTAAATACACGTATAATGACTAAAATACTCCTAAAAGGTTAAAACCTTTATTACTCACCCACCTCATACCCAACCCACCCCTTTATCTTCATTCTTCACCGTCCATTTCTCCTACTCAGTTTCCGTCGACTCCCCTGCGTAGCCGTTCGTCGTCCGACGGTTTCACAGCAGCACCGACGATCTCCGTCCCAGGGAAACAGTTGGCGACCACCATCTCTCCCTCTCTCTTTCCATCGGTGTGCACGGGTCAGTCGGAGATGGGCAGTGGCGGTTCCTCCTCCAACCCGAGTTTAATTCTTCCATTTCGAGGTGATTCGTTGCTCAAATATCTATTGTTAGCGTTAATTCGTAGATTAGTTACTTGTTTGTATTAATCTTGCGATTGATTGTGAAATTGTGTGAATTGATTGTTGGGATTATTGATTTGGATGTTGATCTGGTTGGAGGTTTTGTTGGGGTTGGATTCTCGGCCGGATTCCAGTGAGTCACGGAGGCGGACCGCCAGGAGTGGCCAGGGACGGGCTGGACAGGTTCAATTTGGACCCAATTGGGTCAATTTGGATCCAATGGTTTTTTTAAAAGAAGGGTAGAATTGGAAGTCAAAGTGCAAAAATTCAATCCTTTAAAAAATGAACAATAGTCAAAGCGGGAAGATCAATATAGGACGGAGGGAATATATTCTTTCTTACTCCCTCCCATTAAAGTCTTCAGTGTAGACGAAATTTGTTTTTGCTAGAATCATGAACATAAAAATTAAGTTTTAAAAATATTCAAATTTTTGATCTTTTGGTCAGGCTTTAAACAAACTACCATTCAACCGAAAATTTAAGCTTATTGTATAAATCTTATGCTTTATTCTGCAAAATTTTTTATAAAAATAATGGAGTAGGTGTCATTCATCACTTTGTAAAACTTGTGATGTATTCTCTAGTTTTCAAACATATTGCTAATAATTGTTTTTAACTTTAGACCAATTCTAAAATGAATTTAGAATGTAAGAGTAGTTTGCTTTACCCTTATTTTAAGAGAAAGAATGTATGTATGATGAGGAATTCTTTCGTTTAGTCAAAAGTGTAGTGGCATTATTAACTCCGTTTTAATCGGTTCAACTCTCTATTAGTATTACACATGGACCACAACAAATCAACAATTAGACTTAGAGCGATCTATTTTTTTATTTGAATAATGACCACATCGTGAACATGTAAAACAAGAGTGTTTTTATAACGGTACAGTTTTAGCTCCGTTTTGTATTAGCGTTAGAGGCCAGGTGGCGTTAACGTTTTGAAAAAACTATATGACGGTAGTCTTTAGCGTTAGTGTTTTTAGAGTTAGTCTGCACCTTTAAAATGTTATCCAAAACACTATCGCTAATTGAAAAACTTTTCTCAAACAAGGCCAAAGAGTGTTTTTTATTCACCTAAGGTTTACAAAAAAGTTCTGTCCACCTTTTACATAGAAATTAATATTTAATTATTGAATTGTTTTGAAATAAAAATAAAATTGCTTATCTCAACATAAAATAAATACTTACCAATCTCATCTATGGATGCACCGTAGACGATAGGTCCACCGTAGAATGTCTTAAATCAATTCACGCCAAGGTAAAATTTAACAATGTTATCTACTTGGTCCCAACCAAATAACGGTGATCAATCCGTATTTGATTGTGTTTATAGGGTGGCCGGAATGCACATTATGCAAAATGAATAAAAAATTTATGCAAAATGAACATTATGCAAAATGAATAAAAAATTTAAAACAGAATGCACATTATGCAAAATGAATAAAAAATTATGCAAAATGAACTTATCTCCATCTGTCTAAAACAGAATGCACATTATGCAAAATGAATAAAAAATTTAAATTTTTTTAATTCATGTTATTTAAAAATTGGTAAAAAAATAGAATAAAAAATAAACTTACATATTCAAAAATTACACAAAATGATAAGTGACAAGATAATTTAATTTTATTAAATAAGCAATAAAAACACACACAAAATTCAAATAGTGAAGTGTTGCATTTTTTTAGGCGAGGGGAAAGAGAGTATTCTTTATTCAATATATAATAGTCCGTTCGTCTAACACATTTCTTATTGAATAAAACGGGCTACTTGGTCTTGTTTACACTTTATTTTGGGTCCAGTAGTTTGTTGGACCAACCCACTTTTAGTGGGTCGAGTGAGCTATTAGGCCTGCTTTGTTTCTATATTATGTCATTTGAATCGATATATTTTCTTCTGGGCCGGGGACCCTGACTCAAGATTTTACATTTATCTTACACACTCATTGACAGAAATTGATGGAAAATAGTTTTAATTTTATTTATTTATTAATTGGCGATTCATTAACAAATCAAATTATATTCTTTCACTCAAACAGAGATTTTCTCCTTTCACTATTTGGGGGTCATAATACTTCAATCACTTTTTTTTTTGTTTAATTTCATCACTCATTTTATATAATAACATTTGTTTTATACCTGCCCTTTCAATATTATAATGCAATTTAAAGAAAAAGGGCTCACTGCACTTGCCAGATGAATTGGGTGGCCGGAATAGTAGTCATATATATTTTATAAGCTAAGATAGAAATGAGAGTTGGCCTGGGTATCATTAACTAATTAATAATAAGAATTTAATTAATAAGCTGTCTGTAAGATGATAGCCTATAAAACTACTCATGAAGGCCAGGGCATGATGAAATTTCAGCAATGCCATTTGGTCTGACTTATGCTCCAACATCCTTTCATAAGATCATTATTTAGGTCAAAGTGAAAGGAAAGTTTGTGATTAAGAAATTTAACCTTAAGAAATTTAACACGTTATACACTCATACCTCATTATGATTAAGAAATTTTACATTATTTAATTTAATACTCCCTTCATCTCTAAAAAATTATCCTTCATTCGATCATGTATTGACTGTTTTAAAAAAATATGAAACTACACCTGGTACTTGCAGAGACTTTATGCTTAGCATAGTTCCTCCCAGCACAATTGTCAGGAATCGAACTCGATCGGGTCTTACTCCCTTGGTACAAGAATGAAAAGTGAGAAAAAGTTTTTAGATGGGGATAATGGAGTTTATTTAAAAGGTGAAACCTCATTGGAATTTAAAAAGAGCGTGGGTGCATGGGTAGATTCTAGGAGAAGTTTGTGGTAATTAATATTTAATAGGAGTAAGTATTTATTGTTATTAAAACTACCATTATTATTATTATTATTATGATCATCATGACGCTCAATGAAGAAGGTAGGTATGGCAACTTAAAGAGGGTGGCCTAATAACAGATGTTGGGAGTTATTGAGGAATTATTTATTGCATCTTAGGTCATATATATTAAATTCATATACTAAATGACCCTTAATTATTAATTCGAATCAGGAGAGATCGAAGATATCATATTTTTGACATTACTTAGAGCATCTCCAATCATCCAATTTTGGCTTGCTAAAAGTTATGATATAGCAAGCCAATCATTTTTTTCATCTCCAATGGTTGTGTTATATTATAGCAAGCTTGCTAAAGAATAAGGTTGACTTGCTAAATATAACAAGTTTTCCAAAATATAGCAAGCTAGAAGTTGTAAAATGGATTAGCAACTTATGGTTGGAAAATGAAACAAAAAGTTGCTTGCTATATCATTATTCACTTGCTAAAATATAAAATTAGCAAATCAATATATTAAGCATGGTTGGAGATGCTCTTAAGGTGTGTAGTGTACCTTCTCTTTTTTTTTAATTTATTCATCACCAAAAATCTTTTTTTTAAAAAAAAATTGTATACTCTAATTAATCAGATTTTAGCGTAGACTTCCAAACTACTAGCTTAGTAGTGATTATATATAAATTTCAATTGCAATAATTATGAAAATGTCATGTTACAATTATCAAACTCCAAAGAGTCTGATAAAATTTGGGATTGGTATGGACAACTCGATTGGACAATAAGACATTTAGGTTGACCACTTGCAAATGAACTCTCATTCCCTTAATTTTTTTTAGCGCCAACACCTAAAGGACCACGAGCTGCTGGGTATGGACTTCCAGACGAGCAATCGTGTTAAACGGGCCACAGGCCGTTGAATACATACTCCATACGGACAACTGGGCTAAAGACTAACGGGCCACTAAGAATGAACGTCTAGACGGACACCTTGACAAACGAGGTGTGCCAAAACCTGCTCCGATACCATGAAAGAATTTGGAATGGGTATAGACAACTCGATTGGGCAATAAGACACTTAGGCTGAACCACATTAAAAGATTGAATCTAATTGATTAGTTCGTTTAACTCAAGAGCTTATATACCGGATTATTTTACTCTTGGACTTCCGATGTGGGATACTCTTAATAGAGTCAAGCTTGCATGGAATGATAAGTTGTAGCCAAAGAGACGTTTATTAACATATTTTTATTCAAAAAAAGAACCCTTATTTCTTTTTTGGGATGTCCTGAAAAAAAACCTCATCTTTCCTTTTAAGCTTGAGCGACACATACTTTTTTTTTTCTTCTGCATCATTTTCAACCACATATTTTCACTATTTTTAAATTTTATGTCAAGTCAGACGATGAACCTTAATTTCAAACGGAGAGACTATTTCATAAATAGTCCTTTATGCCAAACATGAGAAAATAATTTTTCACAAATTGTCTCTAAAAGACTGGTTATGGAATAACTTTCAAAAACTGAAGACTATTTGTTGAATATCTAAGAATTGAGAACTAAATATGAAAAACCACATACTCCCTCCGTTCTTAAATAAACTTCTTCTTTCGTTTTTTCTTTGTCCCCAAATAAACTTCTCTTTTCCCTTAAAACACTACTTTTACCCTTTACTTTTTCATACACTACCTATCACATCATACTTTTTTACTAATAATTTATCTATCACATCTTACTTTTACACATCACATCAAGAGTATTTTTAGAAAGTCAACACAAAAATATCTCTCCCTTAAATTCTCAAAAAGTCAAAAATGAAACTTTATTTAGGAACGGAGGGAGTATAATTAAGAATCATTTATAAAATTTACTTTTTATTTATCATAAAATTATCTAAATAATAATAATAATAATAATCTCCAATAGATCAGAGTTGAACAAACAGAAAAAACGTGATTTTTTTTTTTTTTGCCCAACTTAAAGAACGAATAATCAATGGAGCGGTACGTACCAAATGAATGAATAAAAAAAATGTAGAAGCAGTATGAACGGGTACAAGGTCAGGGTCACAATTAATTTAAATGCCATTTTCAAGTACATTTATTATTAGTAGCACCAAGCCAGGCCTCTAAAGGAAGACAGAAAGTCTTTAATTTTCGCCGATAAAAGTTGTTTTCCTCATAATAAATACCACTAGTATTTGTTTATGGTGTACACGTTTGAATAAATTGAAGGAGCATTTACTTCCTACACACACACACACACACACACACACACACACAAAATGTATTGGGTACGTATGTTATACATTTTACGTAATATTCAAGTTTTTTCAAGTAACTTTATTTAAATATTGGTATAAAAGTTTGATCAAGTTTAATACTCCCTCCGTCCCATGAAACATGAGACTTTTGTTTTTTAGGAGGGATTTAAAGAAAGTGTATTTTGATATTGAATTTCCAAAAATGTCCTTTGATGTGATGGGTAAAAGTATGATTTGATGGATAGATTATTAGTAAAAAGGTATGATGTGATAGTTAGGGTATGAAAAAGTAAGAGTAAAAGTGACTTTTTAATAGAAATGAGAAGTATTTTGTGGGACAGATAAAAAAAGAAAGGAGAAAGGTTTAATGGGACGGAGGGAGTAATAATTAGTCATATTGAATAATGAAATTTACAACAACATATATAGATAATACATAGAGACTCTAATTAAATTAGAATAAGTAATTATCATAACAAAAACACATATGAAAACAGATAATGATAGTATTCTATTACCTATCATTTCTAATATCTCACCGCAAGTTGGTCATCGGTTACGAAGATCATCTTGCAGCGCATGTACTGGAATGGAGCGCGTGGAAACAGTTTTGTGAATATAGTGGCTAGAGGTAGAGACAGATCTTTGTTGCATGACGAGCAAACTTGAGAGTAGGTTTGATGAGTTTTTAAAAGGGGGAGTGTTGGTGATTGGAGCGAGGACGAGGGTCGGAGTTCCTCTTTTCTCCTAGTGTCCATAAACTGCTTCTCTACCGCTTTTCATGCTCTCAAACCCTAGTAGAAAGACACACAAATGCATTTTCGAGTTCCTTGATTATGCACCAGAAGCCCTAATTGACTATTAGACACGCTCATAATTTTTTTGGAGAAAAATAAATTGATAAGGGATTTTTCTGAGAGGAGGAGAGATAAAGAACTCTTCGCAATTGGTGGCGGCCGTTAGGAATGCACATTTTTCTCTCGAGAGAAGTCATTTATCTGATACCATAATACACTTTGATAATAATTGGTTTTATTGAATAATGAGCTTACATCAATATACATTGAAAATTCTAATTAGAGTAGTAAATATTTATGATAACAATAGAATAGGAAAGTAAACAATAACAATCTTCTATTTTCTGTTATTTCTATTATTTGTAATAACAAGAAAAAGTAAACTTACATATTTAAAAACTATATCAAAAGTTCTACGAAACAAAAAGAGACAAAAATATTTTATTTTATCAAATAATCAATCAAAATTCACAAATAAATAAAAGTTTTTGCGACTTTTAAATAGTAAAGAGTGTAATTTCTTTTAGAATGGAGGAGTAATTCATGTGTGTATATAATCTACGATGTCAATGGAATAATCAACACTTTGACCCGGGGGTGCTCCGGTGCCCCATTTGTAAAATTGACGGTTCCTACCCCCTAACCCCAGGCAAACCCCCCCCACCACGCCCCGACCCGAACGCGGCCCCCCACCCCTTCATTTGCACCCCCAAGTTGATTTTGACTTTGGAGTCAAAATTTGACTCCAAAGTCAAAATCAACTTGGGGGTGCAATTGAAGGGGGTGGGGGGCGCGTTCAGGTCGGGGCGTGGTGGGAGGGTTTACCGGGGGGTTAGGAGGGGTAGGAACCGTCAATTTTACGAACGGGGCACCGGAGCACCCCCGAGTCATCCCATGTCATTGGTTCTCAATGTCATTTGAACCGGTCTCAATTCTATCATCATATAGCCAAATAGGGAGTCTACGAAATTCTATCATCATATCGACTAGCTAGGGCCGCATGTGTTATGACATGTCTTGACGAGATTTGTTACGGTGCTAATCAGGCACACCGTAAGTGGCACGTCGAGCATTGACTGTATCGTCGTCGGTTAGAAGCATGGAGCGGTGGCACTCGGAGGTATAGTAACGGGCCGGGCTTGGCCTGAAGCATATTATAATCTTATAAATATCTGTCGGGATTCGGAACAAAAACAGGTTTCACAAAGTTATTTAGGAGGGAGGGAGCAGTAGGTGTAAGTAGGCATTGAAAGTTCCGTGAGATGATGCATAAACAAATTATTCATGGCGTGTGGTTTCTATTCAATTTTGTTAGTTGTGGAATGACTTTGGCTTCATAAATGCATGCCCACATACATACAAATATTTATGTACTATGCTACTACTACTATACTGCTGCTGCTACCATACGTACTCTTCTCTCTCGTAGCACGCACACTCCAAAGAGTACAAATATTTTAGCTCTAGCAGGGCACCAGATCCCATAAACATCTCCATCGATCAATTCTAGCTTCTTCTTGAAGACGAATTACAAGTTGATCACACAAAGAATGGTGTGGAGAGATAGAAAATGTCATGGGATGATGACCCGGAGGGCTCCGTTGACGGTTCCTACCCTTCGGTAAACCCCTCACCCCGCCCTGACCTGAACACACCCCCCACTCCTTTCAATTGCACCTCCCAAGTTGATTTTGACTTTGGTGTCAAAATTTATTTAAAACTCTTTTAAAAAAAGTGTGTGAAGTACATAACTGATGAGTAAATAAGATTAGAGAGGTGTAAGAGCAATGAAAAAAATATCAAAGTCACAGGGCATCAAAATATATTATCCGCTCTGGGCCAAGCCCTCATGGATTTATTTTTGGACACCTCCCAAAAGACCTCATACTAATGAGTTGAGTGAACCTATATATTTTGGTCCATTTTTTCTTCTACCTCCGGTGTGGGACTTGGAGGAATCCCAACACATGTTTTATTAGTATTATTTAACTATTTCTACACACCAATATTAACAGCGATAAGGTTCCCATATTTTTGTTTTCAATATCATAAGATGACTTGGGCTTCGATTGAGCCTCTACGGAAGTCCGCTGGAAAATGTAATGTTTCCTACCTCATCTACTTTTTAGGTAAATCCCCCACCCCGACTAGTTGACTCCGGAGTAGAATTGACATATAAGCGCTATATGCCTCCCCAACCAGTAAGCTCCCCCACAAGTAAAATTTGACTATTGTGCTCGAGAACACTAAAATGGTGATATCATTTTGACACCAAACTTTACACAACATATATAAACAATAAAGGTCTGTGCACATAAATTTTGAAAATTGGAAGGAAGGAGTAATACCCAAATTTAAGAGCTTAAACTCCTAAGATAATACTTTAATAAATATGGAAAGAAGGAGCCTACAATTTCATCTGCCCTTCCAAACAAAGCAGCCCAAAGTCTGCTATTTACTGTTCTATTCACTTACAGTAGGACACTATATATGTCTTCATCTATCTTTACAGAAGAGGGTTAAAAAAGGGAAGGTCAAAAAAATGACTAGGAAATTTAATTGACCCCATGCCCTTTTTTTTGAAATATAAGAAAAATTTATATTGATATGTTAAGATCTATGCGAGGCTTCTTATGATCCAGAACTGGAGATGGAACAATGGTGTTGCATCTGGGGCATCTCGGACTGCTCCTTGATATCAGAACATAGAGCAAACACGTTGGGCATCCAGCTGCGTATGATGATGAATCGGACGAACTGCTGTAATTGTTGTTGTGAATTTCCTGATCGATTTCGTGATCTCGGTTCGACGATGATCGAGTTGGGGAAGACGACGAGTTCGACAGGGAGATTGACCGTTTCCTGCTGAATTCCTCCTTCTCCGCCCTCTCCAGCGCCGATTTCACCTTCTCCAGAGTGCAGACGCTGTACAGATTCGCCGGCGGCGGCGGCGGAGATGACGTCACCAGTTTGAGGTCTAGGCTCGTCTCGTCGAACGGATTCGGCTGGGGCTTTGACGCCGGCGGGAAGTTGAGGTCTTGCAGGTTCACGGCCGCCGTCTGGTTACCGCTCCGTTGCTTGCTCTCCGACCTCGCCGGCCAGGTGTTCGACGAATTGCACCGCTGAAGATACACCTTCCCCGACTGATACGCACAAAAACAAACGGAAATCAAACATCAAATCACCGGATAGTCGGAGATAAAATTAAAGTCGGGATAATTCATCCGGAGACGGCGAATCGAGAGGCATATACATACCTTCAAGTCGAGGCGTTTTTCCCAGCCAGAAGGAACCTGCAAGTCGAGGTCCAACTCCTTGGAGTCGAGGGAGCAACAACCGCCGAGAAGGTCCCTGGTGATCGGAGCCGCCGCGGACTTAGCGGCGCCGGGGGAGTCGTTCAAATCTCGGCCGCTCATCATCCTGACCAGAGAGCTCACATCGGCTGCCATTGATTGATTGCAGAATATATTTATCGCTTTAATTATGATTGAGGAGAGATGAGGAGGAGTTGAAGGGGAATGGAGAAGACGAAGTCAGGCGATGTGGCCCGTTATATATATAAACCACCAACCATATTAATACTCCGTATTAAAAGCCCCGTAATTAAAACTACTAGTAAGAATTTAAAAATGTACTACTAAAGAAAATAGGGAGTAATAAAAATAATAAAAGAGTAATTATTGGGCCTGTTTAAAAATAATGCATTTTAGATAAAATTTTAACGATATAAATTACTCCCTCCGTCCTTGATTGTTTGTCCACTTTCATTTTTGCACATCATCCAATTCACTTCTTTAATCTATTTTATCTTGTAATTTGTATATTAAAAAATTATATATTAATAATATATATGTTAAGACGAATCAAACAAGATCACACATGACTATTTTTAGGCTTACATATTGAGAGAATTTGATGAGTCAAAGTGTTTAGATGAACAATTTCAAAATTCAAAAGTGGACAAACACTCAGGGACGGACCAAGTACTTTGAAAACGTTAAACCGACCCACTAATTATATTGGCTTTGTATATGAATATCATTTTCTAATAGCATTAGCACTTGTGAATTTGTGATAAAATTTTAGTGGGATAAATTACTTTCAATCACACTAACACGGAAATAATAAGGTGGATATTACTAATTACATTGGCTTTGTTTGGTAATTGCTAAATATATGGGCTTTATTTTCGTATGTAGTACAAAATTTGTTAAATTCACTCTTATAAATTTGAATATTTAATTTGATAGTTGTCATCAAGATAGATGATTTAACAAATTTAGGTGGAAATAGTTTTATTTATTCTTGTGATGAATTTAGTCATACTTTAATAAGAATTGATGAATATATTAGGATTCAACATGTTGTACTCAATACGTTTGTTCAATCGACCTTTTGAAAGGCTTACGCGAAAGAGACCGAGTGATTAGTCAAATATTAGATACAATTAAGTAGACAAAAGATTAGAGGTTAAGTTGTGAGAATTTAGAAGATCATACAAGAAATGATTAAATTTGAGGCTATAGCGAGTACGAGACTTGTTACATTCATCACATAATAAACATTTAATTGATCGCATTCCGTGATTGAATTGGTTCAACTAATTAATTACAAATTTTAACTAAGCACTCACAAGTTGTACTATAAAAACAACTTGTTCAAGATCATACTTATTATTTAAAGTGCAACACAAAACGTAATTTTATATCTCACGTGTTACTTTTAATTTAGATCAATCTTATTCATGATTTCCTTTGGTCCAGACAACATTGATCAATAATGTCTATAATAATAATAACGACAACAATAAAAACAGAAAAAATAATTACCAAAATAATAATAATAATTATAATAGTGATAAACATCTTTAAAGAAGAAATAAAGAATAGAATTACTTTTGATTCGGATTACTGTTTTTCATAATTCCTTTGGACTAGACAATATCGATCAATAATAATAATAATGTCTATAAAAATAATAACATTAATAATAATAAAAAATAATAACAATAACAATAAATAATAGTGATAGTAATCTTTAAAGAAGAAATAAAGAAGAGAATCGAAATAATAATGGAGAATTAAATGGCATTAAGATTTAAGAGGAGTACAAGATTTTCCTTTCTATTTGCCGGGCCGGGAGAGTAATAGCGGCATTAAATGGAATAGTGGACAGCTGTGAGTTATTAGTTACTACTCGTACCTATTAGGCTTTGTTTGGTAACAACGTTTTCGATTAGCGTTAGCGTTTTGGATAAAATTTTAACGGTGCATATTAATTCTGAAAATGCTAACGCTAAAGGCTACCGTTGGATAGCTTTTTCAAAACGCTAACGCTAATCTCTGACGCTGATGCCAAACGGAGCCTACAACACAGAAAATATCATAATTAATCCCTATTATTTTATCAAATAAATGACATTAATAGATAAGTAAAATTGATAAATATCGAATCTATTAACAATACCTAAAGACGCAACATAAATCGACACGGAAGGAATGCTATTTTCTTATTTGTCTCCTACTTAAAATGAAATCATTTTTAAAATACATATATTTTGAAATTATGGTAGAACTATAAAACAAAAATTACAAACTTAAAGCTTGATTAATAATTTAAGTGATGACTTAAACTACTTCCTCCGTCCCATAAAACATTTCCTGTTTCAAAAAAGGCGCGCCCTTAAAATGAGTAATTTTGGTGTTATTTTTTAATTATGACTAATCTATTCTACACATCGCATCCTACTCTTTTATAAAGTAAGGGCAAAATTATAAAATAACACCAAAATTACTCATTTTAAGGGCGCGTCTTTTTTGAAAGAGGAAATGTTTTATGGGACGGACGGAGTATTATTTTATCAAAAATACAATAAGAATGTGTAAAAACAGAAATATAAAATGATTAAATACGCAATTCAATGGGATATTAAAAAACTCACATTGATAGACCTTTCAACTTCCTTAGATTAGATTAGATTAGATGGCTCATTAATGGCTTCTAACCTTTCCTTTCTTATTACTCCGTATTTAATTTTCCCTCCACCTTCCTCTTCTTTATTTATGATTTTTCTTTTTTTTTCTTTGAATGAATTTATGATTTTTCTATTTTTACTACTTTAATTTTCAATTAATTAAATATACTCAATACTTGTACATTCAATAATTTAATTTACTTCGTAAGTAATCAACTTTATCTTCGGGCCTGTTTGAGAATAATGTTAGAGATTAGCATTAACGTTTTGAATAAAATTTTAACGGTACATATTATTTTGAAAACGCTAATGCTAAACGTTGTCTTTAGATAACCTTTTCAAAATGCTAACGCTAATCGCTAACGTTATTCCCAAAAAAATATGTGAGAAAATTTATTTTTACGTGTGGATCTTATAAAGGCAGCAAAAAATAACTCCATCAAAATTTAAATTTTAAAATTTGCGATGATGCCTATGATGACATTCATTTATGTAATTGCACAAAGATATTATTCATAATCAGTCATGAATTTAATTAAATTGATTTAATGGTACGTAGGTAGGCGGTATGTATTATGTGTAGTGGTATTAATTAATTAAAGAAATAAATGTAGGGACGGTACAAAAGCATGAATGAGGGAGCCAAATGGTGAGCTACGCACGAAACAAGACCTTAATTAATTGTTTTGAATAAATAAAAATAAAAAGACTGGGGCATTGATTATAGGGCGGGGAGCTTTCCTATCGCATTTATTGTTTTTTCCAAGTTTTATTTATTGTTTCTCTCTCTCTCCAATAATACGGAGTACTCGTATTAAGTACTACTAACCTTAGTCAAGTTTAGACTTTTCTCTATTCATTTTTACTATTTTAAATTTAGTAATTACTCCGTAGTATTTTAAAATTAAACTACAATTTCTCATTCACAAAAAAAAATCAGGCTTTCTCTAGAATTAATTTATTTAAAACTGGCATAAGAGTAATAATTAATAAAATTAGTAAAAATAGACGACCACTTATCCAAAAATTAAACGATTACTAAAATTTTCGGGTGTATAAACAAATAAAGTATTGAAGTAGTCGTCGAAAAGTGAAGCGTGCGCAGCCGCTTGATTCCTGTTTGAACGTTAACGTTGGGTCGGGCGTCGGGGAAATTCTGCTTCTTCTTAGCTTGTTCGCCTTGTTGACACCATTGATAACAAGCTGTTTCGAAATATCGAAAAATGAGAGCTTTCTTTTCATCATCAGATAAAGATGATCTCATTTTAAAAATAGTTTATAGATTTTATACATATAATTAAAATAAATAAAATAGTATTTGAATGAATTAGAGGGAGATAGATAGAGATGATTTGAATTTAAAGGAAGATTTTTTTTGTTTAACAGATATTTTAGTAGTTAGGGGGGGGGGGGGCTGCGCTAACGGGAAGAAGCAACGGCCAAAAGGCATCGTCAAAAGTTTGATGCAAGGGCCATAACGCCCGTGTAATGCCGCGCCATGGGGGCAGTGTTTAATGCCCAACCGGCGTCAAAAGCCGGTTGACGTCCGCGATGTTACACCCATTTCCAATGCTATTAGAGTGGGAGCATACCTTTCATTTGTTTGCACGAAATAGATATTTTTTTAAAAAGTTTGTTAGGTTTCTATTATTCCCTTAACATTGATCCAAAACTGACACCTTCAGAAAAATAAGATTATTGTTAGGTTTCTATTATTCCCTTAACATTAAGCTTCTTTTCTTAGTTTTCTTTCGAATTTCAGGAGGAAGCAAAAACGTCACGGGGTAAAATAGTAACTATGGTTAATTTTGACCGAGTTATTCCTATTGAATATTTGCACCGCCGGCCGGCAATTGGAATTTGGAAGAGAGTGACGGAGTGACCTAGTTTCAGGGCCGAGAGGATTCCGCCATAGCAGCAGCTGATGCCGGCGGCAGCAGTTGATCACTGATCGATCGATCGATCATCTCTGTCGCATGGATTCTTGTTTTTCTTTCATAAACCCACCACAAAAAACACTCTTCCTTTTGCCAGCGTATCCAGATTCTGCCGACTTCTGATCCATTCTTCAATGGCATCCGCCTCTTTCGTTGCTAGAACCGTCTTCGCCAGCCGCTCTGTTTTTCAACTTTCTTCTCCATCTTCTATTTTCCACAAGGTCCAATCCCTCAAATTTGCCTTTTCCGTAAGTTCGTTCTCCAATTGTTTTCACGCGTCTTAGAATTCATTTAGCTTTATTGCTTCCGTTGATCTACTTCGTCGATTGGTATTGCCTACGGCGCATCAACGTTTTGTTTTATGAAGCTCTGGCATTCCATGTTTTGGGTTTGGGAGCATGTCTTTAGGGCTTTACATTTTTGTGTTAAAGTTTGATTTTTTTTAATCTCTTCGTGTTTTTTTGATTGGGGATATGGAATTTGTTTTCTGCATGAGCAAAAAAGTGGCAACAACAAGCCTTAACCCCCCAAGTAACTTAGGGTTGGCTACATGAACCAATAAGAGAATCACAAAATATGCTCTCTTTTTCGTTCTGTTTATAAATATGAGCATAAAGTGAATGGAGAAAGAAGAAGAAGCCCTGCTCCTTAGTTTGGTTTGTGGGTTTTAGAGACATGAGCTTATGAGCAGGGCGCATTGTTTTGTTGTTGCTGGCAGAAGAGACAGTGGAACTCGCAAGCATCTTTCTTCCGTCTATCACATCGGGTTACTGGTTTTTCTGTTTTTCGGATGGCTTCATCACTGTCTAGGGCTCAACCTTCATTCTCACCAGCATCCTTGAGCACAAATGAACCTGTTGTGTCTGTTGAATGGCTGCATGCCAACCTCCGAGAGCCTGATCTAAAGGTGTGTTCGTGGCTTCTTTTTCTTGTGGATACACTTGAAACATATCAATGCCACAAGTACTATTTATTGATGGCTTTCTAGTTAATATCTATTCTTGACTCAGTTGACTGTGCTCTGAATTTTTCTACTCTGTGTTGGCCATTGTAATAGTTGATATTCATTGTTATTTCAGGTTTTGGATGCTTCATGGTATATGCCAGGTGAACAGAGAAATCCACTTCAAGAGTATCAGGTAATGGTTTCTTGATGAAGCTTTGTTGGTGAATATTATTTACACTGCATCCATATAATTGTGAAAGGCATGGGTTGCATTTTTATACTATCTACTTCCATACATAATTACTTCTGTTTGTGTGTGTTTGACAATCTGCAATATGTATTATTCTATTTAGCTCTAATGCTTTGCAGAATTATAACAGAAAATTGTTTCTAGTTTCTCATGATTTGTTAATTTTATTGTTACAGGTTGCACACATTCCCGGTGCACTATTCTTTGACTTAGACGGCATAGCTGATCGAACTACTAATGTAAGACTTGAATCCGCAGACTCTCCCATGTCTCAATATAATATGCTTTGTTAGATTGATTGGCTCTATTGTCCCATTGCGACACGTAAAGCTCTCTTTGTCAATGATTTTTATCAGCTGCCGCATATGTTGCCATCAGAAGAAGCATTTGCTGCTGCTGCGTCTGCTCTTGGTATTGAGAATAAAGATGGGGTTGTCGTATATGATGGGAAAGGGATTTTCAGTGCTGCTCGTGTTTGGTGGTGAGTTTGGTTTTGTTCTTCGGTCACATGTGTAAGTTTGCCAACACTTCTTTGTTGTGTAATTTAAGAACATTTTACAGGATGTTTCGTGTTTTTGGTCATGATCGAGTTTGGGTTTTAGATGGAGGCTTGCCAAGATGGCGTGCTTCTGAATATGACGTTGAATCAAGTGCATCTGGTGATGCAATTCTGAAAGCTAGTGCTGCCAGTGATGCTATAGAGAAAGTGTATAAAGGGCAAGCAGTAAGTGGACTATAGACATGCGAAGAACACCCTCATTTCCCCCCATACTTTTATAACCCGTGGGGTTTTCAAAAATTAATATTTAGTCTTAGTGATTTAGCATTCTGTTTCTAATGTTTCAGTTTACACTTTAAAATATTCATGTACTACATAATTCATACTCGGCATTAATTAGAGTATATGATATAGAGTAGTGGTGCAATGGGGTCGTTTGATCAATGTAGCCGATCCCACCTACTAGGATAAGTCTTTGTTGTTGTTGTATATGACAGAGAGTAATGATCTTCTATATTTGTAGGCTGGACCTATCACATTTCGAACCAAGTTTCAGACACATCTTGTTTGGACACTTGAACAGGTCTGTTTTATTTGTTGTACGCTTATACTTATATATTGCAGAGGCAGTTCTGCAATGTCTAAGAGTTCGAGACTTCGGCATATGTGCCAAAAACATGGATGTATAGTTTACTTTCCTTTTATTAGTAGAGTGGTCATCTTTAAGATCCATTTGGTGGGAAACTTGTGGGTGTAAAACATGGTGTGTAATTTATATATGTTGTTATTATATGCTCTCTAATGCTTATCTATCTGGTTGACTGTTGAAATGTGTTGCTGCTACTCTGTTTACATCTCATATTTAAGACCAGATTTTACATTTTCAGGTGAGGAACAATATTGATGAAAAGTCACATCAGCATATAGATGCTCGTTCAAAAGCTAGGTATTTCAACGACCCATTTGGCAAAATTGGTCTTGTTTTTCATTTTTGGCAATTTAACTTTGCTACTACCAGACCTTGCTTGTTTTTACATGAAAATCTAGTGTCACTCTTATAAGCGTACCATCCTCATACCTACTTTTGTGGGATTTTATTGGGGTTGTTGTTGTTGTTGTACCCTTATAAGCATACCTCAAACAATTTAGTTGTTAAGCTAAATTAAATATGGCCACCTAATAAACATATAATGAATGGGGTTGTCATTATCACAAACAAAAGCAATTAGGTGGCAAGCAAATAATCACCTCAGCAATTAACTTGCTTAAAGCATGCTCGCAAGGATGTCACGTGAGATATTCAACCTAAAATGGGAAAATTCTAAACATAAGACAACTAGTCAAAATTGAGAAAATAGTACAAATAGTATTTTGCCAGGGCTACATGTCCAAAATTGCAATTTAGCCTCCATAATAAGGTTCTCACTTGTCTTTTCTGACTGTCCCATTCCTTTTGGGTAAATAAAATAATCATGGCTAATAAAATGTGCCACATTACTTCACACAAAATGTCTGGCTTCAAAACATGCATAAAGTGCTGTCAAATTCTTAGGAGAACCTTATATTAGGATGGTCGTACTAGCTGTTTATTCTTTTTTTCAGATTACACCTTGTCAGTTTACTTCTTTCTCTCATGCTACTCTTACACAAGGACAACAATAAAAAGGGTTTAAACCATGATGATTATGGGTTTTGCTTGTATCGATTAAATAATTAAAGGTAATAGCCATTATATATATAAAACCTCATCAGAATTCAGAACAAAATATGCATCCAGAACTGGTTTTTTAATGTGATTTTAGAAAATGAAATTCACAAGAGGCAAGTCTTGTGCAGGTTTGATGGGGTTGCACCAGAGCCACGAAAAGGAATACGTAGTGGACATGTTCCAGGCAGCAAATGCATTCCCTTTGCTGAGGTAAAATTACTTTTGGTGAAGAGCTGATGATCTTTTAGACGGAGTAAGATTTAGCCGATAAATTACTAGCAGTGTTGTGCCATGGAGTATTCAAGCACACATATTGTTTTTGTTTGCTTTCTTTGGCAGATGCTTAATGACTCGCAGACACTTTTATCTGTAGAGGATCTCAAGAAAAAATTTGACCAAGAAGGTAAGAATTAGCATCACGAGTACCAATACTTGTGCTAGTGTTATGTTTTTGTTCAGTACTTTGTATTTTTATTGGAAAGTGGTTTGGACTTTTACTGTCTTAGGCCTTTTTTACCTTTGACTTTGCTTTTTCCGTTTCACGTAATAGTGAATTTTTGAAAGAAGCATTTTCACCTTGAAGCAAGGATATCCGAAAGGCTAACATGTGCTAAAGAATTTTCACATGTCTATTTTCTTTTCTCGTTTAGCTTATCCACTTCTATGCAATTAACATCATGCTTTTATCACAGAAATCTCTGTGGAGAGTCCTATAGTGACCTCATGTGGCACTGGTGTGACAGCTTGTGTTCTTGCCTTGGTCTCTCTCTCTCTCTCTCTCTCTCTCTCGCACTATATATATATATATATATATATATATATATATATATATATATATATATATATATATATATATAGACACACACACACACACATTATGGAGGCATGTTTATCTTTGGCACGCGGATCAAGATGTGTTTTAAATCTTTGTTTCAGGGACTGCATCGACTGGGAAATGGTGATGTGGCGGTTTATGATGGTTCATGGACAGAATGGGGAGCAAATATGGAAACCCCAGTGGTTTCGACATCTGGTGAAGCTTAGAAAAAGAAAAGCTCGTGATCCTCTGAAATTAGGTTCTACAACATAAAATCTGATTGTGTTTACTTGCTATGTGGATTCGGGGATATTTATACGTATATTTGCTTGCATGTTTGAACAGTTCATTTATGAGAGTATGCCTGTTTTTTTTTGCTTTCTTTTTAGTGTTAAATTCTATGAAAAAGTTTACAATTTTTCAACAATCTTTCGAACAATAATAGTTTCAAACATCTAAACTAAGCTAATTCAATGATTTTTGCTATGGAGAGATGTGTTGTCTTGGGTAAGGGGTAAGACTTGTGTATCAAAAGAACACCATGGTGGTGTTCTTTTGACACTGGATTTCAGTGTCATAATACGACCCACAGTCCTGTGTTGGGTTTGAAGTTGGGCACTACCCATGTGTGGACCAAAATCTAGACCTCTGGGCCAAGTGGAACGCCCTAATGGGTGCTCACTACCAAAAGAACCGTGACGCCCAAAGAAGCGTGACTCTTTTTGTCCTGTAATATTGTTCTTTGATATTTTTTTACCCGTCCAAAAATGTTCGACTTCCAATTTTAGGCAATATTTTGTAGCTTATGCCATTTTTCTCATTTGACTCACTTTTAATTGCACAATTGCATCTTTTTAAATCTCCATGGCCGGTGTATTTTTGAGAAAAAAATGTTATAAAGACCAGACCTCAAGAGTGGAGTCGAGATCTGTGAAAACAACTCTATTTGTGCCATAACCTACCCACAACTTGGCTTCAACTTCAACTTAGCATCAAATCCATTTTTATTTCACACAGTAAGATCGAAACGAGGATGGAAGTACAGAGAGATAGACATGTACTCGTCATATACTCCCTCCGTCCTATAATGTTCTTCCCGGTTCATTTTACGAGGTTTGACCGACTATTTTCAATTCAATTTATTTGATTGTAGGTATAAAATTAAAAAATAAAATTTATATATTTAAAAACTACATCAAAAGTTCTTCAAAACAAATGGTGACAAGACTATATTATTTTATCAAATACCTAATGAAAATAAGTAAAGAAAGTGATTAAAGTTTGACCGGGTAAAAAGTGAGTGGGAAGAACATTTTAGTACGGAGGGAGTACAGAAACACCAAATATAAAACATGCAGAAGCCACATGTCTAGAATTAGCATGCTTTTTTCCATCTCAGCAGAATATGAAGCCAAAAAAATGGCTGCAAAATTTTTATTCAAACACCAAACCACTTTCTATTTTAGGGCCTAATAAAAAAAACCCAAAGGGGAAAACTCAAGAAGAAACAATGAAAGGCAGAAACAAAAAATAAAGTGCTCTCAAGCATCGTTAAGTGCAAGAACACCTGGAAGCATTTTCCCCTCGAGTAGCTCCAAGCTAGCGCCGCCTCCAGTTGAGATATGGCTCATCTTTTCCGCAAGCCCAACCTTCTCAACTGCTGCCACCGAGTCTCCTCCTCCAATGATTGTTGTCACCCCCTTCCCGCTAAGCTCTGCCAGTTTCTTTGCTATGGCCTGGAAACCAACCCCCGGGTCATAATCGAAATCATTCAAACTGTACCAAAGAATTCGAAGGTGAATAAACATGTAATGCTTTTACAAACCTCAGTCCCAGCAGCAAACTTGTCAAACTCAAACACACCCATAGGCCCATTCCATATGATAGTTTGGGTGGTATCCAAAGCTTCACCAAACAACTTGATTGTGTCTGGTCCAACATCTAGCCCCATCCACCCATCAGGAATTTCAGTAGCGCTGACCACCTGAAAAAAGCCGAGACATACACATTTATAAATGACCCATTTATTTAAGCCTGAACACTTGAATGAAGTTCTAATGCTGTGTTTGGAGTGGGGAGATTTTATGTTCGGTTTTACCTTGAAATATAATCTAGCTCTGGATTAAAATACTCCAAATTAACAACAACCCAATATAATCCCACGAAAATAGGGACGGGGGGAGGGTGTGTGTACACAGACTTTACCCCTACTTTGAAATAGAGAGGTTTTGATTTGAAAACCAAATAATTTGGTTGGAACCCATTGTGTTATTCTTATCCTACTTCCATTTAATATAAATTTCTCAATATTTTAATCCAGAGTGACCCTAAAGAAATACACTTAAGGTTGAATAGTGAGTGAAACCTTGCTGTTAGCATCTGCAGAAAACTTGTCAGCAACCACAACATCAGAGGGAAGCAACAACGAGACTCCCTTAGCCTTGGCCTTCTCAATAAGGGAAGTGGCTAGGTCAAGCTTGTCTTCCTCCAAAAGTGAGGACCCAACCTTGTGTCCCTGAGCCTTGTAGAAAGTAAAGATCATCCCTCCACCTAGCAATAGCAAGTCCACTTTCTCCAACAGTGACTCAATCACAGCAATTTTAGTAGACACTTTTGCCCCACCAACAATGGCAGCAAATGGCTTTTTCGGGCTAGTCACAGCTCCTACTAGATAGTCAAGCTCCTGAGGTAACAATGGAAGTTTAATCATTTCAGTGTAATAAGTAATGCATACAAGACAGTATTTGTTACGAAATAGAGTATCCTCTGATAAAAATTCTCAGAAGCCCAGTGAAAACACCCACCTTCTGCATAAGGAATCCGGCAACAGCTGGTTTCAAGAATTTGGCAACTCCCTCCGTTGAAGCATGAGCTCTATGGGCAGTTCCAAATGCATCATTAACGTACAAATCTGCAAGAGAGGCAAGCTTCTTTGCAAATTCAGGATCATTCTTCTCTTCCTCTTTGTAGAATCTCACATTCTCCAGAAGCAAAACACCACCATCTGGGATTTGTGCAACCAATTTCTCCACTTCCTCACCAATGCAATCGTTTGCCATCTTGACCTATTGAAAGGCAACAACAACAACAACAACAACAAAACCCCTCTTAATTATTACATTTCAAAATATCATTTCGAAGAAATGTGATCGAGGAACTCAAAACAAACCTCAATGCCAAGGAGCTCAGACAATCTAGGCACAAGAGGTTTCAAGCTGTACTTTGGCGTGACCCCTTTGGGGCGACCCTAAAACCGATCAACCAACCAATTACTAGAGCAGATGAAACGAAACATCTCAAATTCAATCCGAAAAATCTAAACGAGTACAACATAACGGAAACAAATCAAAACGGACACTGTCTGTGCAGCGATCGGAGATCGAAAACAAATCAGGCGAACATTACGAATACGACCAACAGGAACGAGGAAGGAAGAGAGAAGAGTGGGGCTCACGAGATGAGAAGAGAGAATGACACGAGCGCCGTGTCCGATGAGGTAGTGGATGGTGGGGACGGCGGCGCGGACTCTGGTGTCATCGGTGATTTTCAAGTTATCGTCCAAGGGAACGTTGAGATCCACCCGGACGAAGACTCGCTTCCCTTTCAGATCTGCCTCCTTCAGGGAACCCACGCTCTTCTTCACGGCCATTGTAGTCTCAGACACCTTCTCACGCACAACGAGCAGTTCTAATAATGGATTGCAGGAAGAAAAAATTAAATTTACTCCCTCTGTATATTTAGAAGAGCATGTTCACAAACAAAATACTTACAAACTTCACAAACTTACTATTTATGATTCAAAATTTTATTTTAAAATCATTTTAGACCATTTAATTTTATGCATGGAAGTTCACAAATAGTATGTTTGTGAAGTTTGTGACCATTGTGTTTGTGAACCAAACATTTCCCTATTTAGAAACTACTCCCTCCGTCCTAAAACTTTCTTCCCAAAGCATTATTCCAACTTCACGGGAATTTATATTTATTTGTGTTTTTTTATGGCCTATATGATAAAGTAAAATATTCTTGTCACCACTTGTTTTGTTGAACTTTTGATGTAGTTTTTAAATATGTATGTTTTATTTTTTATTTCTATACCAATATTTAAATAAAATAGATTGAAAAAACTTGAGATTTTTCTTCGTTTTGCCCAACGGGAAGAAAGATTTAAGACGAAGGGAGTACTACTGTATTTCGTAACTTTTATTTGTTTATATATTTTCATTAATAATTTAATAAAATTAAATATTCTTTTCATATTTCACATATCTTATTTTGTAAAACTTTTAATAATTCATATATACTTTGGAGCAGTGTAATTTGCAAGGTATAGTTTCTATTTAATTAAAATAATTTTAAAAATGATAAAATTTATCACCCCAAAGTGAAAAATATTATGAGACAAATATGATATACTTTGTATATCTTATTAATATTCAATACAGTACATTTCATTATCTATTTAGAAATTTATAAATACCACATACCAAGTTACAAATGGTATACAATTTCCAAATCAATTTAATATAAACATTTTAGAATAAAATGTTGCATTCCTTCAATTTTATTTTATTTAATTTATTCGAATAATGATGTAAACTTTTTAAAAAAATTATATTATTAGAAATTATATACAATGCTATTTAAAACAAGTAATAACACTATATTTTTTTAATAAATGACAAACAAAATTATGAAATTATGAAAGTAAAGATGTTAACAAAATAATAGTTAATTAAAAAAAGAGATTTTTTTAAATAGTCCTTTATAACCGATAATTTTTCATATTTAGTTCATATATATCAAATATAGCAGTCCTTATTAAGTTGATACCAATCCACATTTGGTCTTCTGTCTATTTTTCCGTCTCCATGACATTAGACAAGGACTAAACGTGAAATAATACTGGGTATTTTTAGTTATTGTCTAATGACACGAAGATGAGAAAATAGACGAATACTAAACGTGGAATGATATCTAATTGATAATGGTTGTTAACATAATACCCCCTTTATTCAAAAATCTCTTTTCCGATTTAACTCAGCACGAAAATTAAGAAAAATTAAAAATGTAAATATTTTAATGTTTGCTAGAATAAGGTGAATAATATAGATAAAAATGGAGGTATAATGACACATACATTTAAAAAAGTTTGCCAAATCAGGAAATGCTGAAGAAATTTTTAAAAGATCTAAAAATGAAAATGAGAAAAAAAGTAATGGACAAAAGAGTTTTTGATAAATATGGATTAAATTTGAAACCTCTAAATCTCTAATTATAAAAAAGGACTATTTAGATTTACTCTAAAAAAATGTTGCAAAAAAAAAACTAAATTAAAAGACCTGACCCGGAGCCTGAGATTTCTTCCCGCAGTACCATGGCAGGGTGACTGTAAATTGCAGGGACTTGCAGCGTTGAAGATAGCCGTTTAAACCCCTCCGGCCATAGTGAACTCCGACCACCGCATTCGTCGGGACTCTAAGCGTTTCCATGGATATCCGTCACTGTACAAGCTCACTTCGCTCATCCCCAACCACCAATCTCATCACCAGAAGACGACCTCACTCCAATCTCGGCTTCCATAGCCTTCACCTCTCCAATCGAAGACGGAACCTTTTGCTCTCCCGCCGGAAGAATGCTGTGTTCGTGGCTTCTTTCTCGTCCCCTTCGAATGGGTCCCAAGGGTTTTCTTGGCTCCACCTTTCCCAGTCCGTCCGCCGCGGCTCCCAACGCTTCCTTGAGGCATTGGGTGATTCAGTGAAGAAAGAGACTGGATTCGAGTTCGAAGGTACGAAAGCTGGAGTCTTTGAATTTACAAACGGAGCTCGAGCTCGGCTTGACCGGGTTAAGTCCGAGTTGCTACCCGAGTTTATTGAGTGGCACAGATGGGAGCTTTGGAAGGTGCGGTTTTTTCTTCTTTGAATTTGTGTTAACAAAATTTTCAGCAAAATTGTTTTTATTTATTTATTTATTTATTTTTGTTTGCAGGATATTAAGAACTGGGAACTGAAAAGAGTTGCCATTTTGCTAGTATATGGTGTCATTACAGTCTTATCATTTCAAAGAATTGTGATGGCCGTTCGTGCTCCAATAATTGACAGAGAAAGAAAGAAATTGACTGAGGCATATATGGAGGCATTAATTCCTGAACCCACTCCTGCTAATATCAAAAGGTATGTACTTGTCTATTCCTTTCACCATCTGTAGCACTGGTTTGAAGATTTTCTTTGCGCTGGGCGGTGATATGTTATCTACATTGCCAAAGAATGAAAGAAAGCAACTTGGTTGGTTCAATATATGCTAGTTCTTCGGAGTCAAGATAGATGTCTCGACAGAAAGCTATGATTTTTATTTTACATGATTCCGTATTTTTACAATAGACTTGTTGTGTTACATGTGTGCCACTGGAATTGAAGAGGGAAGTTTTGGTTTGCCATCATGGCATTGGCATCATCCTCTACTTCAGTTCCCAAGTTGCTTGCTTTAGAGCTTTGAACTATCAGATGCTGCAAATGGGGTCTTTCTTAGATTCTTATATACAAAGCATACATTATAAAGAATGACTCATAAAAGTTGTATTCTTAGGTGCGTTATTTTATTGAGTTAAATAATGTGATATCACATTATCTGCACTTTCGTTGTGTTTTGTACTATGGCAGGTTCTTTCTAATTTTGAGTATTTTTCACCTATAGATTTAAGAAAGGTTTGTGGAGAAAAAGTATCCCAAAAGGTCTTAAGTTAAAAAAATTCATCGAAGGACCAGATGGAAGTTTAATTCATGATAGTTCATATGCTGGGGAACATGCATGGGAAGATGATTCTGGTGGTCCTGAAGAAGCTAGAAAGGCTCTGAAAGAAGATCTAAGAATATCAGGTACGTGGACAGGCAATGAATCTGATGTTTCTGCTTCTACACGAAGCATCATTTTTCGTGCTTTAAGCTCTTGCAAGTTGCAACAACAACAAACCAATAAAATCCCACAGATTTTACCTCTACTGGGAAAGTAGACTCTGTTTCCAAGTGACCCCATGACTCAAAACAAAAGGAACACTGAAAAACATGTAAAAGAAAAGGAATGGGATTGACAAAGGATAGTTGCACAGAAGAATCAATTTAGGCTCTTATATACATAAAATTATTTTTTTCCTTAAGAAAAATATCTACACTGCATTGATTCTTTGCTTTGGGTGGGGTTAGTGTTTGGTTGGGGCTAGAATATGGCAGAATCTGTTTTCCATTCAAGCATTTCTTTGAATGTTTTTTAGCAGATGAATCTCAAGAGACTGCAGGAAATTGGCGTGAAAGGCTTCAAGCATGGAATGACATTCTTAGAAGGGAGAAGTTGGGCAATCAGCTAGACTCATTAGGCGCTAAGTATGCTGTTGAATTTGACATGAAGGAAGTTGAAAACAGTCTTCGCAAGGATGTGGTTGAGAAAATGAGTGAAACTCAAGGGACAAGGGCACTATGGATATCAAAAAGATGGTGGCACTATCGCCCAAAACTTCCATATCTTTATTTTCTTCAAAAACTTGACTCGTCCGAGGTAAAAGGAAAATCTTCTCCTGGCTGACTGAAGCAAGAGATGGAACCTAATTAATGTATCTTAATATATGAGCTTCTATTAGTAAATGAATCTTGAGTGAAGCTCTCAGTTTCTAATGGATTGGAAGTTGTTAGGTCGCTGCCATTGTATTCACAGAGGATATGAAGAGAGTATACGTGACAATGAAAGACGGATTCCCACTGGAATACATTGTGAGCCATATATCTATCTTGCTTGAAATTGCATCTCCTATTGAATTTGATTGTAGGTTAATGTATCATATTTTGTAGGTTGATATTCCATTAGATCCTTTTATGTTTGAGATGATAACTAGTTCTGGAGCTGAAGTGGATCTTCTACAAAAAAAGAAGACCCATTACTTTCTGAAGGCGTTATGTGCTCTACTACCTGGAATACTGGTTTTGTGGTTCATTAGGGAAACTGTGACGCTCCTATCTATTGCTGCAGAACGTCTCCTCTATAAAAGTTATAATCAGTTTTTGGACATGGCTTATGCTGAAAATGTTATTCTGGTACCTTTCAAGTCCCATCTCCCATTGATATATTGGTTTTGATTTTTCTATTACTTCTCTGAGACATTCTTTTATTATATTTCTTGACCTGCGCAGCCAATGGGAGAGATTGAAGAAACAAAATCTGTGTATAAAGAAGTAGTATTGGGAGGAGATGTTTGGGACCTTTTAGATGAGTTGATGATTTACATGAGAAACCCTATGCAGTTTTATGAGAAGGAAGTCAAGTTTGTTAGGGTAAGCACCACAGAATTTCTAATCACTTTGGTTGCCTACCCACAAACACACGTGTGGGTAATTTCATTAAATACATGAAGTAGTATGCATCCATTGGTACTGGATCTGAACCGTTAGATTCAAGATCAAACGGTTGTGATTATTGTAACATTTTTTACTGTTTTGCATCAAAACGTGTACTCGTGTGTGTGCATGTGCACCCGCTAAGGCGCTCCCTTTGTCCAAAAAAAAATTCATTTGCATTTGTCGCCCCGATTAAGGAAAAAATGGTATGATTGAGAATTATCATGAAATGAGATAAAATCAACCACACAATTTTTTCCTTGAAAGGAAATGAGATGTTCATTTCGGGACAACCAAAAAAGGAAAGTGAAAAGTTTATTTTGTGATGGAGGGAGTATATTTTAAGCATTAAACCAATCATCTTATCTTGTAATGTGCATTGTAGGGTGTTCTCCTCTCTGGACCTCCTGGAACGGGTAAAACACTTTTTGCTCGAACACTGGCAAAAGAAGGCGGTCTGCCATTTGTTTTTGCTTCTGGTGCGGAGTTTACAGACAGTGAAAAAAGTGGTGCTGGACAGATTAATCAGCTCTTTTCCATTGCTAGGAGAAATGCAAGTTTTCTAACTTAAACTCCAAGTTTATGTGTTAGAAGTATTACATGTTAGTAACACACATTTTTATTTGCTTCATTTATGCTTTTAGTCGGCATTCATCCCTTGGACCTTGCTAACAGGACTTACTGACATATTTAGTGGAATTTATTTTCGCATTTTTTTGTTATTGTATGTTACATACTTACACATAGATTTTAATTCTTGTGTCCTCTTTGTAGGCTCCTGCATTTGTGTTCATTGATGAGATTGATGCAATTGCTGGTAGGCATGCAAGAAAAGATCCACGCAGAAGTCAAACCTTTGATGCTCTGATTTCTCAGCTTGATGGAGAGTTAGTCTCTTATCTTCTCTATCTCTTTTGTCTGGCACAATGTTTATTAGTAAGCATTCTAACCTCAGGTTTCAGATTACAAACATATACCCTATGTGCCATAATAAGATTCCAACTTTTTTTTGCCCGTCCCAAAAGAAGGTCCCACATTCCATTCAAAGAAAGAAATCAAAGAATCGCTTAGTTCATATATTTTTTCTCTCCAAACCAATTTCAACTACACATGTCACTTTTCTTAATAAGTTGCCAAGTCGAACCATGGACCTCCTGATGAGACAGGGAGTAATTTCAAAAAATGATGCTCCCTCCACCTCATAAAAAGGGCCCTATTTCAACAAGGGACAACTTTGTAATTTTGCTAAGGTACAACTATCCAAAACAATCAATTGTTACTATCGTTCAAAATCTAACATATTTAACTTTTTTGTGATACTTTTTTTTAATCAAAGAACATTAGATATATAGAAAATTAGTTTATTTTTTTTTTAAATTCAAAGATGATTTTTTGGTGGGAAAATAAGCTTTCAAATAGGACTCTTTTGGGACAGAGGGAGTAGTTCTTAGGCTCAAACACTTTGCTCATATATTATTTTGAGTACAACCCTAAAATGTATATTTATTTTTCAGGAAAGAGAGAACTGGTGCTGATAGATTCTCTCTCAGACAAGCTGTAATATTTATCTGCGCCACTAACAGACCAGATGAACTGGACCCAGAATTTGTACGCCGTGGACGTATAGACAGGCGTGTGCATATCGGTTTACCTGATGCAAAGCAAAGGCTTCAAATTTTTGGTGTCCACAGTTCTGGGAAACAGCTTGCTGATGATGTTGACTTTGAGAAAGTAAATTCTTTGTTTTTCTTAAACCATTGTAATTCCTGTTATTTTCTTCTTTGATTAGCTGTTTGAATAATCATGAAAAGAGGCTTCTTTTGATGTTTCTTTGAGAAAGAAAATGCTTGTTTTTTCTTCATTTCTTTAGGTTTCATCGCTTATTGCATTATTGTTGTGCTTGTGATATTTATATTTTTTTGTTCTCCATCTGCTTGCTTCAACTTTGTGCACTGTTCTTGGTACACTTGGCTGTTTCTCCTTCTGAATGTATGTGATTACAACAGACTCTGTTTTATGTTATCTTGCAGCTTGTCTTTCGCACCGTTGGGTATTCAGGAGCAGACATTAGAAACCTGGTCAATGAAGCTGGAATAATGTCTGTAAGTCAGTCTTTGTTCCCATTTTTTTTCCTGAACATTAACTTTGATAGTACTTGTTTCATCCGTTCTCTAGAGGGAACGTTTTAGGGAAAATACAAAAATGGAAGTTGACAGTACTTATTTCATTCTTTCTCTGGTGGCTTATGATATTCATTCTTCTTATGGATATTGACAAAGTGGGTTGGTGATACATATGCAGATCAGGAGAGGGCATTCTAAGATCTACCAGCAGGACATGATAGATGTGTTGGACAAGCAGTTGCTTGAAGGGATGGGCGTGCTTCTCACTGAGGAAGAACAACAGAAATGTGAACAAAACGTACGAACTTTTCCATTTTGTTTGCCAAAAGACAGAACTGAGTTACACATGGTTGATCATTTCCTAAGAAGAAAATATTTGTAACAGATCTCTTTTGAAACGAAAAGATTGCTTGCAGTACATGAAGCTGGGCACATAGTGTTGGCACACTTGTTCCCTAGATTTGATTGGCATGCGTTTTCTCAGCTGCTTCCCGGAGGAAAGGTATAGTTTCTGGTCATCTTCTTAATGACATTATTCAACTATGTCCTCATTCTGCTCAAACTCTGTTTTTTTCTTCTTGCTCGATTAGGAAACCGCAATATCAGTATTCTACCCCAGAGAGGAAATGATTGACAAAGGCTACATGACCTCTGGCTACATGAAAATGCAAATGGTAGTAGCTCATGGCGGGCGTTGTGCTGAACGTATGGTTTTTGGTGATGATATTTCTGATGGAGGAAGTGACGATTTGGAAAAGATCACAAAGGTATAATGGTATAACAATATACCATATGCAAACAACAATCCCAGCAAAATCCCACAACGAACCCAATAAAATCCCACAAAGTAAAGGCAATGTAAACATAGTAGCAGGAAAAATATACATGACTTCCTACTCATCTTTCATTAATATCTTCAGATTGCTCGAGAAATGGTCATTAGTCCTAGCAACTCTAGGTTGGGGCTTACTGCATTGACAAGGAAAGTAGGGCTCGCAGATCGACCGGATGATCCTGATGGTGAGATAATAAAATATAAGGTATTTAACATATGTCTTCTGGCATCTTCAGCTTGTCAATTTTTTTAAGTTTTCTAAATTAGTGAAATAAATGGCGTAATTTGTTTGCATGATTTTTATGAATCACCAGCCAACAACATACATACAGTATTAACCTTCTCCTTTTTCGGCCTTGCAGTGGGATGATCCGTATGTGATCCCTGCAAATATGACAGTTGAAGTATCTGAGCTATTCACTAGAGAGTTGACAAGGGTGATTTTAAACGGCCTTCTAATGCTCATTTTATTACACCATGAAAAAGATTTAAAATTTTGCTTCGTGTAATATTGGCACAAGAACTATTTGTCCAATGAGGTTTTACCTTCATTGATAACTCATACAGATCTCGTTCTACTTCAAGAAATTTCTTTTACATATGGTACCTTTTTAAGAAGCTGCTATGAAGTTGTAGTTCCAACCTTATTTTAAACTCTTACACTATGTTTGGTTCAAGGAATTTGAAAGGGAAAAGAAAAGAAAATGAAGTGGAAAACCATTTTTCTTGTTTGGTTAGAGGGGAAAAGAAAGGAAAAGTGGAAGGAAAAGAAAATGAGGAGGCAAAATGTACCAAGTGGAGAGAAAATCAAATTCCTTCCATTTTGGTGAGGAAAATGAGAGAAAACCATTTTCTTTTCTTTTCCTTCCAAAATCCTTGAGCCAAACATAGTGTTAAAGTACCAACCATGGAAAAGCCTCATATATCTATTCTTTAGAAAACGTGTATTTTTTTAACACCAAGGTTCTATTCAGTGGAATTCACATTTGGTGTTTTATTTTGGTAACAGTACATTGAAGAGACAGAAGAGCTTGCAATGAAAGGATTGATGGCCAACCGGCATGTGCTTGATGTAATTGTGAACGAGCTTCTGGAGCACTCAAGAATTACAGGATTGGTATGATATTATCTGCTTTTTTTTGTTTGCCTCTCTACTTTCGAGTAGGGGGTAAGGAAGGGAAGGGACTTGGCTCATACCTCCATTTCATTAACGCTATGTTTGGTTCCAAGAATTACGAAGGAAAAGAAAATGACTTCCTCTCATTATCCTCACCGAAATGGGAGGAATTGTGTTTTCCCTCCTCTTAGTTTATTTGCCTTCTCATTTTCTTTTCTTCTCTAACCGAACAAGAAAACATGTTTTCCATCTCGTTTTCTTTTCTGCTCCTTTCAAATTCCTTGGACCAAACATAGTGTAAATAGAAATACCTCCATGCTCGTGCAAAGGAAGGGGTAGTGCTTAACCACCTATCCTATTGATGCATTTGAGTGGGATCTTTTCGGAACACGGAAAATGCCAGGGAGTGAAAGTAAAAAATATCTTTTAGGGCTGCTTTAGTAAGAAATGTGTGTTGGTTTCCTAGGAAGTGGAAGAGAAAATGAAAGGGTTATCGCCGGTGATGTTTGAAGATTTTATGAAGCCTTATCGAGTAAACTTGGAAGAGGTGTGATATTCTTCTTCTTCAACCTCTTTTCTTATATATTACTCCCCCAACCCCAATGAAAAGAGTCCACTTTGACAAGTTCTTAAACTTTTTGAATAGAGCACTAAAGAAATCTACCTAAATAGTGTGAGTGAAACATTGAGAACTTAAACCAAAATAAGACCTCTTGTGTTTTATCCGGTAAATACAACTGTTGCCACTATGAAACACCCATAGTTTGGCATCGTATGATGGAATTTGACATCGCTTTTTGGCATTATAATTTTGTTTAAGTCCTATATTGGTATAAAAAGATTGAAGTTCCTATCATGGTATATAGACACCATGTTTTAGTACGTCGTAATTAGATATCCTAACCGTGTTTTCAGGAAGGACCGTTGCCTCATAATGACCGCCTGAGTTATCAACCGCTTGATGTCTATCCCGCACCCCTTCACCGATGCTAATAACATCATTCACTTCTCTAATGAATTTTTGGTGGTACCATCTCTCTCTCTCTCTCATATCTTCATTAATTATTCGTATTTACTCGAATACAGAAAATGTTTACCTAGACTGATTCTGGTGTTTGTTTTTTTCCCATGTTTGTTGGAGGTGTCCAGACAAAAGCTAATCAAGGCACTGCTTTTTCCTATGCAACAAATAATTTAGGTGATTTGAGCAAAGGGTAGTTTGGTTTTAGCTTTCACCTGGGTTGACGTTGTTGTAGTTTATTGGGTCATTTTGTCAAATTGATGCAAGAATTCTTACTGTTTAGAAAAACAAGACTGAAATGTATGCTTTGTATAAGGATAATGCTATTTGTACCCCAAGAATTTGTACCATGTTTTGTACACCGCAGGGATGCACCAACATTTTGTGTTGGTGTAATGCTTATTTTTGTTAACGCACCAACATTTTGTGTCAGTGTAAATTTTTGTTAACGCACCAATAATTTATGTCAGTGTGAATCATCAAAATGTAAGTGCATACATTTGGTGTACAAATGGGTACTTGTAGCATGCTCCTTTGTACAAATGGGGTAGGAACAATTAATTGTACAACTGGAGCACCGTAGGTCGGTATTTTAATTGAATTGATGCAACAATCTTACACTAAAATTGATGTAAGATTACTTCCTCTCTATTTTATTTTTATGAGATATAGATAGATCGAGTGACGGGTCA
Organism: Cuscuta australis; assembly: GCA_003260385.1. Taxonomy (NCBI): domain Eukaryota; kingdom Viridiplantae; phylum Streptophyta; class Magnoliopsida; order Solanales; family Convolvulaceae; genus Cuscuta; species Cuscuta australis. The sequence goes on from NQVE01000192.1 coordinate 4,037,414, forward strand.
TATCAAACTTCACCCATATCCGACCCATTACTCGATTCATTTATCATCCATATTGTTTCGGATTTTTATCTGTTAAAATGGATTGGATCATCTAAGTTCCCTTAAGATTATCATTCTTGATTATTGTGATTCAAAGAAATTATGATATTAAATTAGAAGTATTTAAAACAATTGGCACACTAGTTACGTTGGACTTTACAAAAAACTACTACAAAATATTAGAAAAATTTAATTATTTAAAAATTATTCAATTAAATAGTCATCCAAATAAATATGTAAGAAAAGTTTATTTTTGGATGGAAAAAACATGAATGAACACGGCCTTAGACCGTGTGGTGCGGAGTCGGCGCGGCAAGCGATTCTGATCGGGATTTGGTGTGGCCAGCGTCTGCATGCCGAACAACACGATCCGATTTTTTTTACAATCCGAATTTTAAATTTCCTTTGTTTTCGTTTCTTCTCCTCTCCTCTTCTCCGTCCTTCCTTTGATCTTTTTCTTCTTCTGATCTCTTTATGTTTCTTTCATGCTCTTCTTTTATATTTTTTTACTTCATCCGTCCCAAATTATAATGCCTGTTTACTATTCACATGGTCAAACTTTATTCACTTTCTTTCTCTATTTTCGTTAGCAATTTGATAAAATAAAATATTATTGTCACTACTAGTTTTGTAGATCTTTTGTTGTAGTTTTTTAATATGTAATTTTTATTTTTTAATTCTATACCATTTGTCATATAAAATTGTTTGAAAATAATTTTAGTCAAACATCGTAAACCGAAACAGGCGTTATAAAATGGGATGGAGGTAGTATATTTTAATTTCAGTTTTTATTTTGTTTCTTTCTTCACGTCAGTTCATTTTTTTAAATATTCAATTTCAGTGTTTAATTTTAAAATTTAGTTTAGTTTAATTTAAAATATTATATAAAATGTTATAAAAGGTGATGTGTAAAAATAATAAAAGGAGATGGAAAGAGGATCCACACTCTTGAATGAAAATAAAATATAAAAAAAACTAATGTAGTGTTGAGTTGGATGGAAGGATGATAGTGATTAGTTGCACACTATTTGCACCAACACAAAAAACAAAATCCAGTATATTGAAGAAAACGAACACCAAAAATTCATGTTTCACTTTTGAGCTGCGCGCCTTCGTTAAACCAACTAATATAAGTCTCCCACATCGCCTTTTCAACGATCAGTTATTTGGTTTAAATCGCGCGCGCAACAAGAAGTGTTCGCCTGGTTGTTTTTACATGACATTAAAGTATGGGTTGTGGTCACGGGAAGAAATGAAAATATATTATAATATGTCAATATTATATTTATGTTCTTAGTTCTTCAGGTGACCATAATCCATTATATAATTTCAAGTGTATTCAACCTCTTACATTTTTTTAATTACTACCTTTTTAACTCAGGGAACTTTTTTTGATAATACCATTCCTCATTTTTACAGTTTTGAAAACTATAAAAATATGTTTTCAATCTCATTTATAATTGTACATACGTCGAAATCTAATATTAAACACCTTGGTTCCCATGACATTGGGAACAAATGTCATGTGATAACCCGGGGGTGCTCCGGTGCCCCGTTCGTAAAATTGACGGTTCTTACCCCCCGGTAAACCCCCCGCCCCGAGCCGAACACGCATCCCACCCCCTTCAATTGCACCCCCGGGTCATTCCATGACATTGGGAAGTTCCCAATGTCATGGGAGGCATTTTACTCCCTTTTTCCTAAACTAAATCGCACGGTTCGGCTTACAATGTTTGACTAGAATTATTTTCAATTCATTTTATTTGAGAATTGACGTGAAATTTAAAAATAAATATTACGGAGTACATACTTTTTTTGAAATATAAAACTTTTTTCGGTTATACCTTTCCTCATTTTTATATTTTTAAAAACTAAAGAAATATGTTTTCAATCTCATTTATAACTGTACATACATCAACATCTAATTAATTTTAAGTGACTGGTAGGCATTTACTCCTAAACTAAATGGCATGTTTCTTATACTCCCCCGTCCCATAAAGTGTTATCCATTTTGACTAAAGTTGAAATTAAGGGAGGGATAATTTTTTGTTGACTTTCCAAAAATACCCTTGATGTGATGGGTAAAAATAGGATGTGATGTGTAGATTATTAGGAAAAAAGATATGATGTGATAGGTAGAGTTTGAAAAAGTAAGAGGTAAAAGTGGTTTTTTAATAGAAATGGATAAGGGATTGTGGGACATAATTTTTTTGAAACGTGTAAATTTTTTTGGGACAGAGAGAGTATATTACTCCCCCAACCCCAATGAAAAGAGTCCACTTTGACAAGTTCTTAAACTTTTTGAATAGAGCACTAAAGAAATCTACCTAAATAGTGTGAGTGAAACATTGAGAACTTAAACCAAAATAAGACCTCTTGTGTTTTATCCGGTAAATACAACTGTTGCCACTATGAAACACCCATAGTTTGGCATCGTATGATGGAATTTGACATCGCTTTTTGGCATTATAATTTTGTTTAAGTCCTATATTGGTATAAAAAGATTGAAGTTCCTATCATGGTATATAGACACCATGTTTTAGTACGTCGTAATTAGATATCCTAACCGTGTTTTCAGGAAGGACCGTTGCCTCATAATGACCGCCTGAGTTATCAACCGCTTGATGTCTATCCCGCACCCCTTCACCGATGCTAATAACATCATTCACTTCTCTAATGAATTTTTGGTGGTACCATCTCTCTCTCTCTCTCATATCTTCATTAATTATTCGTATTTACTCGAATACAGAAAATGTTTACCTAGACTGATTCTGGTGTTTGTTTTTTTCCCATGTTTGTTGGAGGTGTCCAGACAAAAGCTAATCAAGGCACTGCTTTTTCCTATGCAACAAATAATTTAGGTGATTTGAGCAAAGGGTAGTTTGGTTTTAGCTTTCACCTGGGTTGACGTTGTTGTAGTTTGGTTTTTAGACGAAAAAAGAAATGTGAAACCTTTTTTGTAAAATGCTACTGAGTAATTTATTTTTTTCGGGACATAAAGTACTCCGTATGAGTGAATGTTCATTTATTTTATATCATTGTCTGCATCATTTAGTATTTTACATCAATTCTCGTTAGTTACGGAGTATTTAGTAAACTAATATAGTAATGCACTACTAGTTTTTAGATCTTATAATTTACTTTTTTTAATATCTACTCGGTAATTTTTATTTTTTAGTCTACACCATTTTCATATAGAATAATTTAAAAATAACTTTAATCAAATATCGTAAACCAAAAAACCGATTTAAACTGGGACATAGCGGTAACCAAAGAAGAATTTGTTCAAAATTGATGCTTTGGTTGTTTCAGTGAATTCTTCACAAAAAAATCTCTAAAATCTATCTAAATCTACCTCAATAAGACTAGAATATGAGAACTAGACCAAAATAATCACCTGAAACTTCTACAGTACTTCATTACCTAACACATCTCGGCACACCATCCAATTGCACCAACCAAATTTTGAGTCAACAAATTGACCATAAAGTCAACAAAAATTTGAGTGGTGCAAATGGAAATAGTGCGGGGATGCATTAGGTATTGGGGGGTTAGGAGGGGTAGGAACAATCAATTTTACGACCGGAGCACTGTAGGTTGGTATTCTAATTGAATTGATGCAACAATCTTACACTAATAAAATTGGTGTAAGATTACTTCCTCTGTATTTTATTTTATGAGATATAGATGGATCGAGTGACGGGTCATATCAAACTTCACCCATATCCGACCCATTACTCGATTCATTCATCATCCATATTGTTTTAGATTTTTATCTGTTAAAGCGGATTGGATCATCTAAGTTTCCTTAAGATTATCATTCCTGATTATTGTGATTCGAAGAAATTATGATATTAAATTAAAAGTATTTAAAACAATTGGCACACTAGTTACGTTGGACATTGGAAGAAACTAGAAAATATTAGAAAAATTTAATTATGTAAAAAATATTTAATTAAATAGTCATCCAAATAAATATGTAAGAAAGCTTTATTTTTGGATGAAAAAGAATTCAACTTTGTCCGTGTTTGAAGTGGTAAGTTATAAATTTGAATATATAATGTTACTCTATATTCATCATATATAAAGAACCTTTTTAGGTCGTTATTGGAAGAAACTGAAAGGAGATGGAAAAAACATGAATGAACACGGCCTTAGACCGCGCAGTGTGGAGTCGGCGTGGCTGGCGCGGCAAGCGATTCTGACGGGGAACACACCCCCGATCGGGATTTGGTGTGGCCAGCGTATGCATGCCGCTCCACGATTCGATTTCTTTTTTACGATCTGAATTTCCTTTTTTATTTGTTTTCGTTTCTTCTCCTTCTTCTCTCCTCTTCTCCGTCCTTCCTTTGATCTTTTTCTTCTTCTGATCTCTTTCCGTTTCTTTCTTGCTCTTCTTTTATATTTTTTTAAATTTACTTTCAGTTTTTTATTTGGTTTCTTTCTTCGTGTGAGTTCATTTTTTTTAGTATTTAATTTCAGTGTTTAATTTCAAATTTTATTTTAGTTTAATTTAAAAAATTATATAAAATGTTATAAAAGGTGATGTGTAAAAATAAAAAAAGGAGATGGAAAGAGGATCAACACTCTTGAATGAGAACAGCAAAAATTCATGTTTCACTTTTGAGCTGCCCTCGTTTAATGAACTAACTCTCCCACATCGCCTTTTCAACGATCAGTTATTCAGTTTAAACCGCGCGCAACAAGAAGTGTTCGCCCGGTTGTTTCTACATGATATTAAAGTACGGGTTCTGGTCACTGGAAATATTGAAAATATATAATAATATGTCAATATTATATCTATGTTCTCACTCCTTCGGGTGACCAGAACCCTTAATATAATTTCAAGTGCATTCTCAACCATTTACATATTTTTTAAAATTACTACCTTTTAAACCCGGTGAACTTTTTTCAATATTACCTTTCCTCATTTTTATATTTTTGAAAACTAAAGAAATATGTTTTCAATCTCATTTATAATTGTACATACATCGACATCTAATATTAAATAATTGGTAGGCCTTTACTTCTAAACTACATCGCATGTTTCAGTTTACAATGTTTAACTAAAGTTATTTTCAATTCGTTTTATTTGAGAATTAAGGTGAAATTTAAAAATAAAAATTACTTATTTAAAGTCTACATAAAAACTCTACGAAACAATACGTGACATTATTATATTATTTTATCAAATGAGTAACGAGAATAGATTAAGGCCCTGTTTGGAAACAGAGTTTAGAGTTAGAGATTAGAGTTAGAAATTAGAGTTAAAGTTTAGCTGTTTGCATCAGAGTTGGTGATTAGCTGTTTTATTTTTTATCGTTTGGCAGTTGGATATTTAAAAAAGCTAATGTATTGAAAAATTACAAAAATGTCCAATTCAAAATGCATTGCTATATTTTAAATGTTGGTTGATTTTAATGACATGCGGGTGAATTTTTTGCATTTGTCATTATATTTTTTATTTTTTTGCTAGCAAGTTTTAAAAATGGTTTTTTTAGAAGGAAACATTAATTTAAAAAAATTATAGAATTTTGTTAAAAATTCAATCCGTATGAAATATAATTTCATTGTATTTTCAAGAAAAAATCAAATCTTAAAATCAATGAATTAAGAAATCTGAAAGATTTGAATTACTTGCAAAGAATTGGATTCCTCCATGGAGTAACTCACTGCGCAAATAAACCCTAATTTTTGCTGTTAAATCGCGGCTATATGGATTGGAGATGCAAAGCCGCCAACTTTTCCGCTAGATTTTTCGTGGGTAGAAGTGGAAAATTTCTTGGAATCGCTTATCTTCTAGGTTGAATGCTCATCCCCCAGAGCCTCTTGCGTTTAGCCGTGCGAAAGAATAGAGGACAAGTTACGCCTCTAATCGTAGATCTATTTTGACGGAAGCCAAACAGTAAAACTTAACCCAATAACGTTTTGGCCCCGAAACGTTGATGCCAAATGAAGTTTCGACCATGTGAATAGTAAACAAACAATTTAAATTGGGACGGAGGGAGTAACATTTAGCCATTGTCATAACAACTGTGCTTTGTCTAATAGTCTCTCTCCTTCTTGTCCAACTCTTCGAGATAATCTCTCAACAATATCATATTTTCATAGATTCAACTATTTCTACACTTGGTGTAACACCCAAACACAATAATTTTCAAAACACAATTTTCAAAGCCTGCGAGTGGTTGTGTTTCAAGACTCCACTGCAAATTCATAAAACCTGGTTACTACTACTTATGATGCTTGCCGACGATGGAGAATTTGGAGATTGGCAACCCGAAACCGGTGATCCGGTCCAAAAAAGTTTCAAAGCGTGCGGATGGAAAACGTCAACCCGAGTCACCCGATTTGGCAAGTCCGACAGGTCTGGACAAATTTTTAAAATGATTTTGGAGCGGATTTTGTGGATATAGACCAAAAAAGATTCATGACTTTTACTAATTAAATTTTGACAAATAAATACTTCTTGTTCATGTTTCTGCACGATATTTATATATTTTTTACATTCTTTAGTGTATATTTTTTGTGCCTAAAAAATACGTATCAATGAAATAATTTCTAATAAATCTATTTTTAATCAAGTTTTGAGTACTATTCATATATCCCACTCGTCGGATACTTTGTCATCACCTGCATTTTTATTCAGTGAAACAAAAAATATTATTATTATTATTATTATTATTATTACACGCATTTTCTTCATTTAAATAATTTCCGAAGAAAATGTAAATTCAGTTTTCATCTAGTGGGGAGAGGACGGGAGCGGAGGAGAGTCAGAGTTTACTTGGGGTGGTGGGATGAGGAGGAGGGATGCCAACGGGCGCGTCTCTTGATCTTTTCTCCACCGTCCGGGAGAGCTGCTTGACCGCATCTTTAGGGAGGTGCCGTGGCTGACTCAGCCAAAGTCCTCCATCCACTATCATCGTTGTCCCGTTCACATGTTTCCCTATTATATCCAACAAGCACACACACAACAATTGTTGTTTAGTTTGTTACCCCACATCATCATTAGATCTATGTATAATAAGACAGACAACGTTTGAGTTCAGTTATGGAAGAAAGATGAGTGGCAAAGAGGTTCACTTACCAGCATGGGAGGCAAGGTAGAGAGCCGCCATGGCAATATCCCATTTCTCCCCAACTCTATATAGAGGCCGATGCATCCTGCCCCCGCCGCCATCCTTTGTTGTTATCTCTTGAGGCACAAGTTTCCTCATCCCGGTGGTGTCCCCTATGGGACCGGGTGCTATCCCATTCACCCTTACCTCATAGTCTGTGCCCCATTCCAGCGCCAGATTCCTAGTCAACGCATCAACCGCAGCCTGTGTGTAATGTAGGTACAAGGAAACAACAACAACATGTGCTTAAATTAAACCCTGCTTTACAAAACATCTGAAGTGTTCGGTATACAGGAAAATGGTTTTCCTGAAACTGGAAAACCATTTCCCAACCTTCATTTGTTTGGTTAGACAAAGATGGGAATTTAATTTCTTCCCCCAATGGGGAGAGAGAATCTTTTCTGAGGGTTAAGAAGAAATCAGTTTCCCCCTCTTTGAAAATTGTGAAGTTCTGCAGTAACTAATTTGCAGACATGTAATGTCAAGTTTTGGATGATTATAGACATATTATAATATATGCTTTGCCCAAACAAAATAATTTCTGGAAGAATAACAAACACTAGAAAACATTATGGAAAATTTATTTTGTTTGGGGGAAAAAGCCTTTTCCATGGAAATACATTGTACTTCTCTACCAAACACTCGCATACCGAGTAATATAGTACTCCCTCCATCCCTTAAAGAACTTCATACTTTTCTTTTTTAGTGGTTTCAAAAAGTTTCCATTCCATTTAAGAAAAGAAATGTGTGGTTCGCAATGTCTCTCTCCCTACTGCATAATATTACATCATACAACTTCACGTAATCGTAAACTCCATGAGAAACAAAACGAGATCTTTTTAGGAACAAAGATAGTATAATATATTGAAGCGGAAAAAAAGGCAAGGGAAAAAGAAAAAACAGTGTCCCACCTTGGCTGCAGCTACGTGTATCTGATAAAAAGTGGCAGTGTAGTGCAAAGTGGCACTAATGTTTAGTATTAATCCACCCGAAGAAGAAGAAGAAGAATCTGATGTTGATGATGAAGCATTATTACTACTACTCCCCCGTCCGGGACCTCCTCTCTTTAGATACTTAATGGCTTCGTGACACATTGTGAATGTGCCCACTGCATCAATATCCAACACTGCATATATGCACCACCATGTAGTGTAAATGTACAGAAATAGCAACAACAAACCCAGTAAAATTCCACAAAAAGTATGGTCTAGGGCATGTTGTGTAAATGCCATTTTGATTGTTCATAAATGGAGAATATACTGTATGTATAGAACAACAAAAGTGAGTTTTTCCAAATGGAATAATTAAGAAAAAGAGAAGGAAAGAAAAACTACTTACCGGTTCGGAAGCCATTGGGAGACAAGTCCTCTGGGGAAGCAAGAAAATTGCCAGCAGCAGCATTGACCAGAATGTCCAGCTTCCCAAAATGTTTCACCGTCGACTCCACAACTCTCTCTGCATCTTCCACTACTCTCACATCTCCTTGAAACCCAACAGCCTGATCATAGATGAGGGAGCCCATTATTGTTTCCGTGTATATTTTGATTGGGTAAATGCTAACCATTGCAGATTTTAACTGTGGAGTACTTTGAAAAAGAAAAAAAAAGCTCTCACAAGACGATATGATCTTAACAATTCAAACTTCTCAACCAATATCACTCGATCTTAAGAGAATGGTTGTGGTCAACATGAACCCCTATTGCATTTAACTATTCGTATCACTAGGTCGGGGTCGGCAACATGGAAACACCAAATTTTCTCAATTTTACAAAGGATTTGGGTTCCCACAAGTACTCAAAATATAACGGAAACATTTCGGGAACAGGATTACAGGAAGGGGCAATTGAAGAATTCGTGCAACATCACTGGCCATAGCATATAAGACTAAATTTTTTTAAATGAATCTAATTTTATTAAGTTTATAATTTAACAGAATGTAATTTCAACATAAAGTATGGTCATATTTTGGGAGGGAGAGAAGGCAATGACTATCCAGATCCCAATAATTATACTCTGTAATACATAGGCAAGTTAAGTGGGGCAAAATAAGAAAGAGAGAGAATAGCAATAACAATAACAAGAATGAATGGGAGAGTGGGAGGAGGAGGGAGGAAGTTACGGGGATTCCGAGGGACCGAAGAGAAGAAACGGCGGATTGGACGACGGAGGAGCGGCGGCCCATGATGGAGATGGAGGCACCATGCTTGCCAAACTGAGTGGCGATCTCGAATCCGATGCCGGAGCCGCCGCCGGTCAGGAGCGCAACTTGTCCCCGGAGGATATCGGACCTAAAGGGTGACGCCGCCGCCGCCGATTCCATAACAACTACTCCGGTGCGGGTCAAGACTTGATTTTTTTTTCAAATGAGATTCTTTTATTGAATCGCCTCGATCTCCCACATTGATTTACCAACAACCTATTTTCCTCTTATTATATGGCCAGCTAAGTCATTGTTCGTCTACTTGGGACCGCTGGGTGTATCAAATTGAGGAATGTTCATTGAGGAATTATGGAAAGAAGGGATTCTTAAGATTGTGAATTAAGAATTAATTAATACTTTTTCTATCCTATTCCCATTTTCTTTTTTGGTCCGTTCGAAATAATCTTCACATTTCCTTTTTTAGTATGTTTTTTAAGGCTAAATATCAATAATACCCTTCTATATTATCACAAATCTACTTTTTTAATACTTTTTTAATAATAAAAAGAGATTTAAAAGTTTATATTATGTGCATTTTTGAAAATTTTGCATTTTTTTACTATTCCTTAATAAGCGTGCCAAGTCAACACGAGAAGAACATTTATGGACGTAGGGAGTATTATAATTAAGTCTTCTTTCCGTACTTCCTCCGTGAAATATTCCCATTTTCTTTTTTGGTCCGTCCGGAAATAATCTTCACATTTTCTTTTTTAGTATGCTTTTTAAGGCTAAATATTAATAATACTCTTCTATTTTATCACAAATCTACTTTTTTAATAATAAAAAGAGATTTAAAAGTTTATATTATGTGCATTTTTGAAAATTTTGCATTCTTTTACTATTCTTTAATAAGCGTGTCAAGTCAATACGAGAAGAACATTTACGGACGGAGGGAGTATTATAATTAAGTCTTCTTTCCGTACTTCCTCCGTGAAAATTTAATTGCAATTTGCAATACATACATACATACATACATACATACATACATATACACATATATGTATGTATGTATGTATGTATGTATATAATTTTTTTGGTTTAATTTTTTTGAGTCAAATTTAAAAAATTTGGGCTTCAATTAGTCGTAATTTATATTGTATGTTAATATAATGAAACTAAATTTGAATTTTTAAAATAAATCTAATAAAAACATTTTTATACTCCTTCTGTCCACTATAGATTTCCCGAACACTATTCACGTGGTCAAACTTAATTCACTTTATTTGATTATTTTTACTATTTATTTTATAAATAATATAGTCTTGTCACCTCTAGTTTTGTAAAATTTTTCATGAAGTTTATTACTAAAAAAACATTTACATTAAAATTTTACTTCTGTATTCAAATAAATTGAATTGAAAATAAAGTAAGGCAAGCCTCGTAACGCGCAATGGGAAGATCTTAGGTGGACAGAGGGAGTATAATTTTTGTTTAATTAAATCTTAAAGTTTATCAATTTGACTTGAAGAAAGTCAAACGTGACAAAATACACTGTGATGGAGTAAGTATTTGTTTTCATTGTTACGGAGTATATCTTTAAACAATGAATAAAATTTTATTTCGATGAGATCTATAAATATGCAGATGTCGACATTTATAAGTCAAGTAGAAAAAATTTTGAGCATCAATTAATTTTAAATTGTATTGTATATTGATACAATGAAATAAAATTTTGAAAGTTCTTAACAAGATAAATCTAATAGAATTATTTATATTCTAATCTACATTATAATCTTAATTTATTTAAACTTTAAAGTTTATTCAATTTGAATTGAAAAAAGTCAAATTAAACAAATACACTAGAATGAAGTGAGTATTTTCTTTCATTATTATGGAGTATATCTTTAAATAATAAATAAAATCTCATTTGTATAAGATCTATAAGTCTACACTTGTCGACATTTATAAAAGTCGTGAATTCTTAATGTTAGGTCCATGTATCATCTTATCAGTTATTTCTTCTAAATTCTATTACTATTATTTCTTGACAAAGGAATTTTTTGTGTGTTTAGTTTGTTAGGTGTTTTAATTTTATAGCATTCTAACATCATGTACGTTCGTCATTCAGTCTTGTCGCCGTGTCACTTTGCTTTGGAGAAGAACCATACTTTTTTTCAAGGAATTTTGTCCCAATGAAAGAAACTTAATGTGATAGAGTTCATTTCATTTAACTGAAGATATTTTATCTGATAACCTAGAGCCTTATTGTGATTATACTAGGATTAATTACGCAAGGAATTTCTGAATTACTTGGCATGATTGCTCAACCTTTGTTCTACCCTAGAACAATAATGTTGATGAGAGTAGCAAATCCCAAATCATACATTTTTCTGTATTCATGTGATCTAAAAGTTGAATCCAATATTATTCTGAAAAAAGCGCTACAAGCACGTCTTAGAAATGGTCTTAAAGGTGAGGTGTAAGATGTCATTTTAGTCATTCAAATAGCCTTGCGTGATAAGCTTTTGTCAATAATTTTAGAAAAGATGTTTTATACTCCGTGTATTGATTGGTGTAATCCATTGTTAGTTCCGTGTTGGCTAATCTTTTGGCAAAATAGAATCTCATATTTGTTAGGTGTTTCACTAGGTAGAAGCATCTATTTGTTAGAGGTTTATTTTATTTAGAAAAGATGTTTTATACTCCGTGTATGTGCGTGCTTGTGACAGAGAAGTGTTATATCACACTGTCCGTCATCACATATTGTTACAGTGCTGCAGCGTCTTCTCTGCAGCTTAGAGGATTGTTTGTTTGCATATTTCTTAATTGATGATTTCCGCTGCGCCTCACGAACTTACATCCATTACAAGATTTTAAGAAGGATTCTTATATTAACATAGGCCGTGCAAAGTAGCAAAATCTTTCCAAATTAAGACTAACCCCAATGCAATTGGGATTTAGGGGTTCTACATGAAATTTAATAAGCAAATAAAAATAAAGAAAATGAAGAAAACAAAAGGTAAGCTTCCGTATGATTGTGTTTTTGGTATTCCTCTCCTATACTCTTTCTTTGTTTCTCTCTGACCTCTCTCTTTCTTTATACGGATTATTCCTTCCGTCTTAAAATATTCTTTCCAATTACTCCATCCGTTCCAAAATATAAGCAACATTACACTAAACGAAGTAATTTTTTGAATTTTTGCAATCCATTTTATTTAAAGAACGATCTACAAATAAAAAATAAAACTTACATATTTAAAAACTACGTCAAAAGTTCTACAAAACAAGTGACAAGAATATTTTATTCTATCAAATAATCAATGAAAATGCAAAAATAAAAAAAAGTTACCGTGATTTTTAAATAGTCGAGTGTTGCTTATATTTTGGGACGAAGGGAGTACTATTTATACGGTCAAACTTTAATTATTTTCTTTACCTACTTTTATTAGTTATTTGATAAAATAATATAGTATTATCACCTCTTGTTTTGTAGAATTTTTTCGATGTTATTTTTAATTTTATAAATTTTACACCTAGAATCAAATAAATGGTATTAGAAATAAAGTCTATCAAATCTCGTGAATAGAAACGAGAAGAACGTTTTCAGACGGAAGGAGTGATATTTTAAGAAAGTGAACTAAGGGACTGTTTGGCAACTTCTGAATGGGTAAGTGCTGAACCAGTAAGAGATCTGAATCATTAAGTGCTGAACCAGTAAGAGGTCTGAACCATTAAGAGCTAGTATATTGCTTAACTATTCAGAGGCAAATGTCTGATCAATTCAGATAACAGCTCTTAACCATTCAGACTCTATATAATACTTAACCATTCAGAGGCAAATCTCTTAACCATTCAGACATCTGAACCATTAAGAGGCTGAAACAAACAGTCTGAATCATTAAGTGCTGAATCATTCAGACATCTGAACCATTAAGAGGCTGAAACAAACAGTCCCTAAATCTAAATTGAAGACACGAGCATCGACACCGGTGGCAGATGGATGTCCTTGCCAAGAACAATTAAGAAAGAGAACTATATCTAAATTGAACGAGTATAAGACCTTGTTTGGAAACAATATTTTCAGTTAGCGTTTTAGATAAAAAAAATTAATTGTATAAATTAATTTTGAAAACGTTAAAACGAAACAATGCCATTAGATTTTTTTTTTAAATGCTAACTGTAACATCTAAAATTGTTGCCAAACAGGCCCTAATTAAGACATGAAAATAAACATTTGGCATCAAGTACTATCTATAATACGGAGTATGTATGTGTATATATATATATATATATATATATCTGTAAAAAAAGAAAAAAAAGTTACACTGCTAGACATGGGGTGAGTTATGATGGTGGGGGCGGCTTGGGAGCTTTGGATGGAGGGGGGGTGGTGGACAACAGAGTGCGTAAACGACTGGCAATCTCTGTGAACGAAGGTCTGGAGGAGGGGTTTGGAGCCCAACATTCTTCCATCAAGTTTCTCCACTCTGGGTCGCACTGGCTTGGAATGCTCGGCCTCAGCGTGTTGCTCACTATCCCACCTGCAACCAACCACACGCGTTCATTTCCTCACAGTCGCGCACACAAAGGGGTGTGTTTTGTTACAGTGTTTACAGTGATGGCAGACTTAGTTACCTATGATTGCGCCGTAGTGCATGTTGGCATAAGGCTCCTCTCCCGTGAGAATCTCCCATAACACAATCCCAAAGGAGAACACATCAACCTGTTTCCAAGAACCAAAACCAGTGTGCAAATGAAGAAACCGAGAATTCAACCAACCAGCAAGAAAGTGATAATGAAATTCAGATAGAACATACAAGAAGTATAAAGGTTGCAAGCCTCTTCAATATCTTTACCCATAGACCAACCAAGGATGAAAGAAGTTTCTTAGTGAAATTTAACAGGTCGGCCATTAAAGCTTACCTTCTCAGAGACTTTGTTGCTGCTTCCATTTAGTAGTTCAGGAGCCATCCACGGGAGTGTCCCCCTTACTCCACCAGACACCAGGGTGTTCCGTTTTATCTTTGACAGCCCAAAATCACCAACCTATTGTAACAATTATTCAAAAGTTAGTTTATCGGGGAATTTGAAATTAGAAAACTCTGAAGAATATTTGTATTAGAATATGATATTTTTGGCTCACAAAAGTTCTCTCTATCTAAACAGATTTCAATCACACTTTGCATTTTTCAACACTTTTTTAAGTCTGAAAGTCAAGCCAAAAAAAATTCGTGCGGCAGAGGGAGTAGTAGGGAGAAGAAATGATCTCGAGGGATAATAACACATCACATGTAATCAATTTTAATGGCTCGTCAATACGACCTTGCATATTGGTCGTGAAGGATCCTTCAAATTAACCAGTAAGTTGTCACATTTCAGATCAAAATGCACAATGTTTTTTGAATGCAAGTATTCCATCCCAAATGCCGCATCCATGGCTATTATGATTCGTTTTCGCCGATCAAGATGCCTGCAGAAACCGAATGCAACAATTGAAGTTAATAAATGACACTGATTGAATAAGAATGTAAAACAGCAAGCACATCAAAAAGTAGCAACAATTGACAACTCTATGCCAATTCAGGATTGCACTTTCAGTGTGTGTTTGATCTTTAGAGATCCCAATAAGAAAGACTATATTGTAGACTGAGGACATCAAGCATAGGTGATGTAATTGTACCTATCTTTGCGAATTAGAACATGCCTTAGAGAGCCATCCACCATATACTCAGTTACAGTAGCAAGAGTTCCACCTATTCCATCATGTACTACACCGTAAAATGCTACCACATTCGGGTGATGAAGCTTTGAAAGAATATCAGCCTCCCTCCAGAACTCTAGTGTCTGGAAAGTAGAAACAAGAAGAATGTGATAAAAGAGTTCTTGAATAGAATAGCCTTAACAAATTTGCAAGAATAACTGAATAAGTGATAATGAGCAGGGCATGACTAAGAACACAAATGAAGTGGTAATATGGATCTAATCCCCTTGTCTCCCTTGTGAATTGTTCCAATCTGAAGCAAATTACCCATTTAAAAAGTGAAGGAAAACAAGCAGTATTGCTGAAACTCAGAAATATGTTTGTTTTAAATGATGCATAGAATTGGAAGAAAGTGGATGAGGAGTGGTATTTGTAAAAGAATGGTCACCAATCTCTCTTGCTCCGATGATCGCACAGTAAAGCAACTCTTTTTTATTCTTTTAATTGCAACATCACTCCCTCTCCATTTTCCATGGTACACTGTCCCAAATGAGCCAGAACCAAGTTCCCTCATTTCCTCAAGATCTTCATTCCTGATTATCTGTGATTCAAAGATATGATGTAAAGCCAAAATTTAAAGCCATAGGCGTACAAGTAAATTGGAAAGGAACAATAGACATCTGGGCCTTAAAACAAAAGGTCTTAGATAGGAACGCCTCGAGATATAAGATGAGAGTAGTTGGATGGACTTCTGGGCCCTAGTTTGTAGTTTATGTTGGGGTATTTTTGCATTAGGCAATCGCTTGTGCATGTGTACTTTGTGTTTAGGGTCTAGTTGCTAGTGTCACTATGTATGTTTCTGGTATATGTACTCTTACTTTGTTTGTGCAAATGTGTCTATTTTAATGGTGCTTCGGTGTTTGAACCGGGGGTCTCTTGGAAACCGTATCTCTAATTCCAAGTAGGGATAAGGTCTGCATACACACAACCCTTCTTTTTTGTGGAATTTTGCTAGGTTGATTGTTGACTGTTATACACACACAAGTGAATTATCCTTGCACTCGCACAAAAAGGCCAAGTTGTAGAAGAATTTGGAATCTTATGATAATTATGGCATATTCATTAGACATTAGTACTATTAGGAAAAATCATATCTTCTTACCAGTTGCACTAGTTTTTAGGGTGATATGATTCCCTGGTCTGATATATAATAAGTGCTAGACTTTAAGGGCCGCCACTTTGCTCATATTTTCAGTGTTTTTTGCTTAAAGAGTGAAGTCAGAGCCAGATAAACATAAAGCTCAGTTCCTGATTAAGCAGGGAAAGGGTTTCACAAGAAGGAAAAAGTAGAATACTAATCTCCATATAGTAAAGAACTATGCTCACCTGCAACGAACTTAGGTCAACATCCACCAAAGAAGTGCCTAAAGGAGGTAGCCCAATATTTATAATTCCGTCCTTTAAAAAAATGAAGTGCACCAATATCACAATCCGAATAAGAATCCATATTAGCAGAAGAATATATTATTACAATACCTTACACCAGATAGAAATTATACCTCATACCCTGAGCTCGGAGCATATCCAGAATGCAACATCACAGAATTGGGTCCAACATTGCTGCTTGATAATTCTGTCTGATTACCTTCAACTAGATTAACTTGCTGATCCAAATGGCTTAAAGCAATTCCCTCACTCATGGACGGCAATATTCCATATGCTGAAGAAGCCTCATCAATCTTTTGAAGCCTAGGAGAATAACCAAGATGATCTTGATCTATTAAAGAAACATCTCTCTTGGCAAACTCATCACCCGCCAACTTTTGGAAGAAGGACCAATTCTTAGGTTCAAGGTTTTCCATGTTCACACTCACACCAACTCCACTCTGAGGTGTTGAATCAATATTATTTAAACTTCCAGAAAGAATGGCTTTTGCAAATATATCAGAAAGGATATCACGAGGGAACCTATCATTGATATCAATCATTATATCCCCTTGCTCAGCTCTAGCCACACCAGCACTAGGTTCCTCCAAAGCAACAGCCTTATTACCATTCCCCTTCTCGTCTAAGTGATGAGAAGGACCACGAGCATTATTAAGAAATAGCTCATTGTCAATCCTATCTCCCCAATGGATGTCAGGAAGACTATTAACTGAATCTTCCTGGTATTTCTCAGCATTCAGTTGGCTAATGGCATTAACCCTGGGTCCAGCATCCACTGAATCATCAGCAAAAAAGTGTTTACTAGCAATTTCAGATGATAATGCCCCATGGAGATCCACTTGGCTCTCACGTGCTTTGTCTTTCATATCCAGACCAAGTGGTACTGTCTGCTTTGCCTTATGAGGCTTACCGGTAGGCAGGGGGTTCTCAATAGGAATGATCCGCTCATTCTGTACATGATTTGAGTTTTGCACTTTTTCATCAGACTCTGTATGCAAATCTGTTCGTGTAACATCAGGATGAGGATGGTTCATAAGGAGCTGAGAGTTGTGCGAATCATCTGACTTGGATACCCTGTTCATCGATTCTGCCTGCTCGCGGGGAATTCTTTCTGAACAAAATACTCTCTGGGGAAGGGGTGGCGGAGTGGGCTCAAAGAAGCTCAAATTAATAGGAGCAGATTCTGAATTGCTAGATTCAGGAACAGATGCGCAACTACAGTCATTTCTGCTAGAATTAGGAAGTTCAGGGCTTGTAGTTTCAAGGGGGGAAACGGTATATATTGGATATTGGGGCTGCCCGCCATTCTCTTCAGGAGAGTAATCATTGGTGTGATTGTTAAGCAAATGTGCAGCAGCAAGCTGCTCATTTGAAAATATTTCATTAGTCTGAACCTCCCCTCTCTGATGAGCTGAACCATTGGCATTTGATTTCAATGGCTTCCCACCAATTTGTAAATGACTACTAACGCTCAATCCATCCAACAGTGGCCCCTCAGCATCTTCTTTCTGAGCTAGAAATCTGTTTTGTTTTACTATGAGACTTTCAGGAAATCGCGTGTCAGAATTCAAATTGCTATCGGGTTCCAAATTCTGCTGTATGCTGTCATCATAATGTGGCATCTGCTTATGATAAAGGTGCATTTCTGATATGTAAGCATCATAGGAATTGTGTTGTTCAGAAGGCTTGGGTATTGAGGATGAGCCATCAAAACCAGACAAAAACTCATTTTTCTCATCAATAAAATTGTATGCAACTCTGCCGGTGTCAATCTCAACATTCGGCATATCCAGCTCAGTTAAACTGTTTGCAGAAGATCCTATGCAATGCAAAACTGAGCTTTTCCTGGATGACATGTCAAAACCATTGACAGCAACAAAATACTGAATCTCACATTCAGCATGAGAATTAGTTAGACTAAAATGAGAGTCCTCCAAGTCAATCAAAGAAAAGAGAAACATCCTAAGCTTCTTAGTTCCTTCTCTATCATCTAAAATATAACATTCTTCCATCATGTTCTGCAAATCCTCATCACATGACACAGAAACTAAAGCATCAAGATCCTCTCCTGGAAGCTGGTACTTTATAACATGAGTAAGGTCATAAATTGATATAGCTTTCTTCCATAACTCATGCCACGTTATGTCCTTCCTTATGCGGATAATGCGTGTTTCCCCTCCCACATACCTGAGCTTTCCATCACTCGGCCGAGGTAATATTTTTCCACCAAAGCTGAAAAGAATCTTAAGATGTACCACTGAACTATCAGAGGCTCCAGAATGAAAGCCATTGTTCTCTGCATAAGTTTGATGTACAGGTAGCATAGAGCCATTGTGACTTTTCAATTCACATAATGAAGAGTTTCTTTCTTCTGTATATCTTAGACCTTCCATTGCGGTGAACATGTGAATATCTGAACCTCTTTCAGATCCAGTTCCTAAAATACCTTTCAGCTCCAGGTGACCAGGTGTATGACTTGGATCCACATAAGTATTTGGAACAACATGGGATTTTCTGGTATTAAATCTGTCAAGCATGAACTCAAGGGAGAACTCTTCACCTGTCTGTATTGAGTAATTAAGCACAGGCTTAGACTTTGGATGGTTCAAATCAGGAGTGTCATGTTCTAGTATGTTCCTCCTAACACCCTGAGGTTCAGGAACTACTTCCACATTGACATTTTCTCTAGTCGTATTATAATGCAAGTAGTTTTGATTTTTTGATTGATCCATCTAATCTAATCAAAAAATTAGGTTGCACTTCCCTCAAAGTGGAAAATGTTGATGCCACCACAACTCACCTATTGATACAAAGGGTTGCAGAATGCAATGGAATACTCACTTTGCTCCAGCACTGGTTTACTGACACGTGCAGAGAGGTGAAAATATGTCATTTCAAAATCTATGAACACGGTAGAGGCAGAAGTGGACGATTCACAATTAGCAATCATCAAGGAGAGTGAATAGCGTCAGAACTCCACAGAGAGGTGCCCAAGCACAAAATGCAGTTTCAGTTCAGCAATGATGGGAACAGATAAGCTGGTAGAAACCGTTAAAGATAGTCACTTCCATATACAAAGCTATGAAAAAACTTAACCAAATCAAGCACGAGCCAAAAAACGTAAAGAGGAGATAGTACATAAAGAGAAACAATTTATCATTCCCTCCTTCCGGATTTAGTTTTCCGTCTCGCTAAATCCCTCAAATTTAAGGATTGGGTGATGGGTGATTTATTTCAAGTATTCCACAAAACTATACCTTTTTTCCTCCCTTTCCCTCTCCATCCATTTAGTAGTGCCGTAATCCAAGCCTATATCCTCTTGTAGATACTATTCCATGGAATTTCTAAGCTAAATAAGATAATTTTTCAATTAATCACGACATCTCAAGCAAGAAACCCAACTTAATTGGGACAGAGGAAGCATGTTTTTCAGTCTAAAATATTTAACCAAATCAGGCACTAGAACAAAAACAAGGAGACAGCACAAAAAGAGATCATGTTAATTTAGGGCATTAAACTTCTCAGTCTAGATTAGAGTGGAAGATGGTTTCAGTAGGTTTTCTACCCTGACTGCCTCGCTATGGTAGCTCTGGCCGCTAGTATATTCTCTAGAGCAAATCAATTACTCTGACCCGTATCCAAGTACGATTGTTCACATGATTCAATCGATTCGACATATGAAGGAATAATGGAAATTGGCGGATTCCAAAAGAGAAACGAATTCGATCTTAATTCCCAAGAAAAATTGAAACAAAAATCATACCAGAAGAGAGCGAGCCGGGCGTGGAAAAGAATGAAAGCCGCGAGTTTTCGTGCGAGCTGTCCTCCGCTGCTGGTCGAGAGCTTGAAGAAGACGAGCAAAATGGGAAATGACGCCTGGTTCATCAAGTCAAAACTATACACTACTTTGACGCATAAGTGGGGACAACTGGCCATGGATCCAATTATCCGTCCAAGTCCGAAGACCCGCCCATTTTTTATCATTAGTGATGCTTGGCTAGTTTATGTTTTTAAATTATTAATTGGGTGGGATTCCCATGACATTGGGTCAGACGTTGGGTTGACCCAATGTCATGGGATGATTCGGGAGCGCTCCGGTGCTCCGTTCGTAAAATTGATGGTTCCTATCCTCCCTAATCTCTCCGGTAAATCCTCCCCCACCCCGACCCGACTCGAACACATTTCCTACCCCCGTCAATTACACTCCATAAGTTGATTTTGACTTTGGATAAATAATTTTCATGCTAAGTGAGCTAAATAATTTTCATGCTATAAGTGAGCTAAGTTTCTTGCCTCATCATGCTCATTGGTCATAGGGTTATTCTTACATTATATTTTTTTCTAAATTCTAACAATGTCTAATTAATTATTTAAGCATAATGAAGACCAAAAATGTTTTGTAGTCTATCTCCCACATCGCCCCAACGACACTTTTTTCTTATTAAATTGCCAGCAGATAGAAGCATGTACGTGGTCGTGTGGAGCCCATTGGTCTCATACACAATTATTTTGTGGACATGATGAATAAGTAGCCTTAAAATTTAAAATAAATTTTAGTGTTTATAATTAAATTTCAATACTCTTATTCATCATGTTCCATGATTCAATTTTAAAATGAAGCACACATACCATAACCATTTTTTTTGTGGAGTGTAACTTTTTTTTTTATTTTTTTCTAACCACGTTAAATAAACCCACCAAAATTGTCCTAACATGTCTATAAATTTGACACTTGATTTAAAAAAATGAAATAAAAAATGAAAGAATACGTGACTTATTATGCATTTTAAGTTTTTAACCATATAAATTATAAATTGGTATAGAAATAAAAAGTACTCCTTATAAATTAAACCATTTAAAAATATATCAAAAGTTCTAAATAACAAGAGATGACATAAAAAATTATTTACCAAATGATCAATGAAAACATTCAATTAATAATTCACAATAGAGTTTGGCAATAATGGTTGGCCTTTTATATGAAAGTTTTATAATATCTAAACATATTAAATATAACTTTTCTATATGTCTCATCATACGTGATAAAGAAATTTAAATCTTAATTTGAGAGATATTGAAATCTACTTAAAAGCCTGTTCTTTAGAACTGGGAAAAAAAGAGATGGATGTTGTAAGAAACTGGAAGAACTAAAAGAAATTGGAAGAAACTTTTTTTGGGTGTTTTTATATTATTCTCATTCTAACTTTTGTTATTATAAATTATTATTATTATTATTATCATTATAATTATTGCTGTTGTTGTTGTCATCATCATGTTATCTTAATGAATGCCTTTAAGAAAAAAAAATTGTTATTTTTCATACAAGATACTCCGTAACTACTTTTGCAAAAGAAATAATTAGAATATAAAATTATCATAAATATCAAAATGTTAAATATTTAAAAATTATTGTGGCTACGCTGCACGTCACTTTATTTATGCAGTATTTATCATAAAATAATATATTTGTAATTATACTTTATATATTACAAGATTTTATTTTAAATATCAGACATATCACACAATGTGATGAGTGTGTATCATAAAAATAATGAGATGAAAAAATGAAATAATTTATAAACTATAGTTATGAATATAATAAGTGTAATAATAATTATAATATATCATTTTTAGAATGATAATATTAATATATCGTTTTTTGTCCATTTTACAAATTTAATTAGTAAATATACCCAAAGAAAATTAGGTCTAACATTTAAAGGGATATTTACAGAGTATATTAAATCTAGTATGGAGTAGAAATGTTTGAGTTATTGTTTGGTGCATCAACTAGTGCACACTCTCCCACATCGCCCTAACACCATTTCTTTTCTTGTTAAATTGCGAGCAAAAGCATGTGGTGGGTAGAGCTAGTTGGCCTCATCTAGAGTTATTTTGTGGAACATGGTGAGCAAGAGATTTTGAAGTTTAAAATAAATTTTAGCATTTATATTTATATTTCCAGATCTCTTGTTCATCACATTCCATATTTTGATTTTATAATGAAGCTCATACGGCATTGTGTTTTTACATCTTGTGGAGTATCATTTTTGAAGATTTTCAAGCACTGTAAGCCAACAAAAAATTATTCAAATATACATACGAATTTGAGAAAAAGACTAAAATATGAGTAAATTATTGAAAATATACCAAAATATGACTTCCATTTTTTATTTCTGAAATAAGAGTTCAAATGCATTTACATTACCAAACATGGTCATCTACATTACCAAAAAGTATAGTAATGTGTACATGTACAGATGTACAGTACCACATTACAACTATATTACCACAATGCAAAATCCTATTTTGAAAATAAAAGCATGAAACTCTTATTTCACTACTTTTTTTATGTTTTAATCCTATTTATAGCAATTTCTATCCAAATTTGATATTTTACAAAATAGTACTTATACTTGGTACGGAGTATTTAATACGGAGTAAAAAAAAATGAATACGTATGGGACTTGTTTTTGTTTCCATGATGATCAAAGTTTATCTATTAACTAAAAAAGTCAAATTAGATTGATATTCTAAAGGTGTACAACCCATTTTACGAATGAAGTGCGAAGTAACACATTATTTTAGGACAAATATACTTTTACCTCACCCTTTTGTATCCCACTTTGTACCCGTAGGTTCGCACTAACATTTTGTGTTGGTGTAAAACTAATTTTTGTTAACGCACCAACACTTTGTGTCCGTGTAAATTTTTGTTAACGCACCAACATTTGTGTTGGTGTAAACCATCAAAATGTTTGTGTATAACTGCGGTGTACAAATGAGATCCAATTTTTGGTGTAAATGTAGCTTGGTCCATATCTCGCAATATGACCACTCACATTCAAAAAATATCCATCCCCAGACTAATTTCCATACACCCACAATGCAACGCCATACCTTTCTTATATACAGTAAATCTTTTTTACTCCGTAATTTGTTATTTGAAAAAAAACATGGTCAGCGGTAATTTTTTACACCTTCCGTCCCGGAGTACTTGTCCACTTTTAACATTTTTCGGTCAAAATTGGTAAATTTTGACTCAAAAATAAATAAAAATGATATTAGATATTGATACAAAGATATTTTATTAGATTTGTTATATAAAATATTTTCAAAATATTATTTGATCTAATTAATATAACTTAATTATAAGTCAAATGTTGAAAACGGTTCACTGAAAAAAATCAAAACAGAACAAATACTCCGAGCCAGAGGTAGTATAATTTACTACTGTATTTTTTTGAGGATTCAAGTTGGAGGTAGAGTCCAATGAGGGGTCATAAAATGGTGCAAAAACCCAACTCCTTTTTGAAATCATCATCACCCTCACAATAATGGCTCAGTGCCTCCAGGAATTTTAACCAATTGGGACCTGTCTCCTCCTCTGGGACATTTGCGGCGTTCTGAGGCCCCGAGAGATAAGCTTGAACAACAAACTGGGGACTCCTTTCCCTTCCTTCATAATGGGATAGCCATGCCAGGTAGGCTGCCCCAAAGTACAGTGACTCAAATGGCCTCCTCAGCTCCTCCACCGACTCCACCCTGTAGGCCTTGTACCCCAACTCCTTTTGCAGCCACCCTGCGGTGGGGTAGTCTATCCCCATCACCCCAACCCGTTGCCCCACTCCATTCACATACCGCCTACACACTATCTCTGCTATTCCACACAACACAGCCTGCAACGACACAGTTTGAGAGTAGTTATCTGTGGGTTATGATAAAAAAGGGAGATATGGACAGATGGAATATTCTTGTGCTTTGCTTACCGGCTTAATTCCTCTAGCACTGAAGTACTTGTTGATGATGATTTCTGCCACTGCCTGCCAAAAGGGTTGTTAGAGCAGCATTATGTATAAGTTGTATGATTGAGTGAATATATGATAAGTCTCAGCTCTCAAGTGCTGGCTGGCATGTGCGTCATGAATGCAGGTGTATATGAGAACATCTGTCTTTACCCTGAGCTCAACCCTTGAAAGATAAGGTCTCTTCTCTTTGTCATGAGAAAATCGGACATTTCCACGCTTCTCCCCTGACTTGCTCCATTCTTTGCTCACACTTGGATGGCTCCACATCTCTTCCATGTCGTGTGCCGAAGTTTGC
This sequence comes from Cuscuta australis, assembly GCA_003260385.1. Lineage (NCBI taxonomy): Eukaryota > Viridiplantae > Streptophyta > Magnoliopsida > Solanales > Convolvulaceae > Cuscuta > Cuscuta australis. The sequence continues at coordinate 4,061,964 of NQVE01000192.1, forward strand.
GAATCCCAAGTTATATTGACAAGCCCTGATCCAGCAGGTCTATCAAAGTGAGAAGCAATTTCTATTCTCTTCTCAAGTATGAAGAAATACAAGGTATTACTGAGTACATTTTATGACCAGGTTATCGCCCTGCCAAATTTAAAAGAATAAATCTGTATTGCATGATACATGTACTAAATGAAAACCATTTCGGAAGATAATCTATATATGATGCTCAGTAGAACAGAAGAGTGAGCAAGATGTGTTATCTCTAGTACAGTTGGACACAAATAAAAAGTCCAACAGCTCAAAACTTTGGAACAAACACTCCACCCTTCCAAATTTATGGTATCATCTTGAGTTTTGCAGTAAAAGTTAATAAAATCTGAACATAATTTGTATTGAAAATTATTGACCTATGTGAACTTAATATTATTAGATTCACTTTAGAATGTTACTCATTTCGTCACATAATTTTCTTCTCACTTTGACTTGACATTATTTTTAATAAAGTGGAACATGTGTGGTTGTCTTCTTGCGCTCACCTTACCCTTAGTTTGCTCTTTGCTTCTTTGTCATGTTGTGTGCTCTTTGTGTTGCTTAAGTTGGGGGTCTCTTAGAAAATAACTTCTCTACTTTCAAGTAGGGGTAAGGTCTACATGCACACATCCTCCCCATACCCTACTATTGTGGGATCTATTGGGTTGTTGTTGGAATGTGTGTGCTTGTGGCTTGTGTAGAGGAAAGAAAAATGAAATGAACCGCACAATTTTTTCCATAAAGCAAAGACGAAAACATTTTAGGACAACCCAAAAAAGAAAGTGGGAAGATAATTATGGGACGGAGAGGGTTTTTTTATTATCATATGTTAATATATTTGTTTATGATTTTACACATATTTTTAGGCATCAGTGGCCAAATCATTTTCTTGGGCATCATGAATGTCAAAGAGAATATTAATTTTGGGACACGGGTTATATCAAGTGTAATACTCTATGTCCACTGCTTATTTAGTAGATGCCAAGCATTCAAAAATTTCAATCTGCAAATGAGGATTTGTAGAAGTGCAACAGACACCCACAAATAAGGCAGCAGATTCCAAGTAATCTGAATGAACAATATTTATTGCCTACCTATTTTTTCTGATTCAGCAGCAGCAGACGTTGAAGGAGCATAAGGCAAGGGACGAAGTTCAAAGAAATTCCTGAAGGAAAAAGGAGCACTGAAAATATTATTTCTTAAACTTTTAGTATAACATCCAACCTCAAAGTCTCCAGATGCTAATAAAGTAATGAACATGTATTGTATATATTCACTTAAAGTAATTTGTTGGATTTGGTAGAAACACAAGGAAATAGCTTGAAAGAAGTTGCAATATAGTAGAGTTGGACTTGTATCTTATACTAGTCACATGTATATACAATATAAACTCATCATCACCTTACTCCCAACTATGTGTCTAAGTTGGGTTGGTGTCATGAAATTTCTAGTGTTAATTGATTTTCAAAATTAGAAAACTATAGACTCATGCAATGTACAAAATCAAAGCAAATATCATAAAAAGTAATTAAAAAATGCCATTGTCTCACAAGCTTTACAAGGTGTATTGCTTTGCAGTCGGATTTCTGCAGATATCAATGAAAATCAGAATGATACCATTTGCAGGTGATTTGTACGACAAATAGAATCGAAATGCAAGGAAAATGCACGTAGTGGAAGAAATTGCCTGGATGGAAGGTTTTCCTTGACAGAAAGGTAACGCTTCCAATACACTAAAGTTGACTTGTGAGCTGCCTTCTTAACACCACCCTTGTATGCCCTCACAATGAACTCTTCACTTCTTTCTCTGTTCAGCATATAGAATGCAATTTTAAAATGATAATACTCTAGCAGCATTGCAGGCATGAAGATGCATAAAAGGATATGCAATAATAATAAATGAACTATAAGCAGCAAGATGCATGTGTGATGCAGTTAGTTGATTTTTTTGTAACTTACTTTTGCTCATAATTTGACAGCCACTTCAGATATGCTGCACCGTGATACACATTAACAAAAGGATAGTATAACAGCTTTGAGTTCCCTGCCACATCATATGCCCGGAACCCCAATTCACTGCAGATAGTTACATTAAGCATTGCTGACAAAAAACTACTCCGTATGAAGACAACTTTGTGATTTGTGAAGGCTTTTGCATCTCACAACACACACACAAACACACACAGAGAGAGAGAGAGAGCCCCTTATTATATCCCCGACCTGGCTATCCACTCGGCAGTTTTCAGGGAGATTTGCATGAGTCCCATGCTGACTTCCTTTGTTTTCTTGTTGTATTGTGTAGCAAGTGGCATCCTATCGCTTTCAAGTTCAGCAATTGCACATAGCATATCCTGCAAAATATGGGGAACAATACCAAACTAAGAGAGTATATGTGCATGACAGCTTCCATACTAAATAAAACATGGATGGATGAGAATTATTTCTAGCAATTTGAAGAAAGGTGAACGCCTCTTTCCCTGATCCGAGTGATGTCTAAAAAGTACGAGTAAAATCTACTCTAGATGCAAAATTAAAACTCAACCGTACCGAGTCTATCTGTGAAACAAAATGTCTTCCAACAATGATACTCGACACTGCCTGTGTAGACAATCCCAAAACAGATTATTAAACAAATAAGTAAATAAAAAACACAACAATAATCATGTTGTCAAGAAGACACCCACAAACAAGTTTCCATATGATGACAGCCATCCTTAATCGGCCAAGAACAACAAGTCAGGGGATGAAGTAAAAAAAAAAAAGATGTTGCCAATTGCTGCCATTACGCTGTCTTATCGGAACAAATCAAGTAAACAACAGATAAACATGCTTTCGTGTTTTGCATCATCAGAGACTAGTCATTTAGGATTAGGAAAGAGTTACAGCCTTACAGTTCATGTGTGGGGCGGGGCTATGGGCAGTGGACAAGATGCAGCAATGAAGGTAGGCAGAAAAATATTTACCTTCATTTCGGTTTGGGTCAAGTAAGGCTGACCCTCGTGGTCTCGGGACAGGTGAACTTTTGATCCTTTTGTCTCACCAGCGCTAACCCATTCCGCAGCCACATCGGGATCCCTCCACATGGCTTCCAATTGCCGGGGATCCACGCAATCATCCCAGAAAGTAAAGCACGCAGATCCCATCCCTGCAGATCACAAATAACCACATCACATAAATCAAATAATCCGTTAACCATTCCTATAACAATTGAGCAATGTGTTCAGAAATCGGAAATGTAGGCAGGACAAAGGTAGGTCTCTTTTGGTGGATTACAAAAACAGAAAAATTGAATGCTGGAAGAAATACCTATTTCACACGATTTCTCCGCGGCGATGCTTAAAATATGCGGGATGATAATCGTCGTAGAAGATGATCAAATATGAAGAGGAAAACCTCATCTCCTTGACGATGAAGAGGCGCATGGGCATATTATGAATTTAGCCGCGCCTCGATGCCTTCGCTTCGTCCGTTTATAATTAACCCGGCAGTCCTGGTTCCCTTTCCGTTCGAATTTGGTCCGTGTTTTTTGGGACGTCTCCAATCTTTCTTTCCAATGCATTGTTCAGTACATTTTTATTTATTTGTATTTTTATAATTTATATAATAAAATAAAATATTCTTGTACTCATTTGTTATATTGAACTTTTGCTTGTTTTGTTGAGTTTTTGACTTAAATTTGAAGTATATAAATTTTATTTTTTTTATTTCTATATCAATATCTAGATAAAATAGATTGAAAAAGGAGAAATTTATCTAAATAGTACTAAAACATAATGACTTTCCCAATGTAATACTCCCTCCGTCCCAGAGTATTTGTCCACTTTCATTTTTACACACCATCCAATGCACTTCTTTAATCCATTTTATCTTGTAATTTGTATATTAAAAAATTATAGAAATTATATATTAAAAATCTATATATTAAGACAAATCAAACAAGATCACACATGACTATATTTAGGCTTACACATTGAGAAAATTTGATGAGACAAAGTTCTTATATGAATAGTTCCAAAAGTCAAAAGTGGACAAAAACTGGGGAGCGAGGGAGTACCACATGTTTTTCATTACCCAATATAGTACCACTAGTCATTGTCCACTGGACATTGTTCAAACTAAATGGCCGCCATAACTGGACATTTTCCCGCTACTAGACACTGTTCAAATACTCCCTCCGTCCGGAAATGTTCTTCCCGTGTTGACTTGGCACGCTTATTAAGGAATAGTAAAAAAAAATGCAAAATTTTCAAAAATGCATATATTATAAACGTTTAAATCTCCTTTTATTATTAAAAAAGTACTAAAAAAGTAGATTTGTGATATAATAGAATGATATTATTGATATTTAGCCTTAAAAAGTATACTAAAAAAGAAAATGGGAAGAATATTTCCGGACGGACCAAAAAGGAAAATGGGAAGAATATTTCCGGACGGAGGGAGTAGTATTTAAAAATTAAAAAGAGCCATTTACCTAAATAGGACTAAAACATAATGACTTTCCCAATATAAGACCATATGTTTTTATTTCTCAATGTAGGGCCTTTGGTCATTATGAAGTAGTCATTATTCAAGCAAATTCCATCATTATTGTACATTATTCCTCCCAAGGTCATTATTGAGTCCTATTTAGGGAATAAAAAAGTTTAAGTTCTACATTAGGAAAGTCATTATGTTTTAGTCCTATTTAGTGCAAATTTCACAAATAAAAAAGGGCTATTGAGAAGATCTATGGGGGACGGAGGGAGTACATTGTGAAATGACATATGTTTTAGTATTATTTAGTGCAAATTTCACTTGAAAAAATGTGAAGTTTTTAAATGTTTTATGCAACGCGAATAAAGATATGGACGGAGGGAGTATATTATACTAATTGATTCGGATCGGTTCGGTTTATTTCGATTTGGTTAGATAACACTTTTAAATACAAATCAATTCGGGTTATATTGATTCGAATTTATGCCGGTTGGAGATTATACTGGTTCAGATTTATACTAGTCCAATTTATATCAGTTTAGGATAAATAAGTAAATTTATTTTTATTTTTATACTCTGTACTCATTTAGATACAAATTTTATTCCTTCTTTTTTCTTTCCACATATTTAGGTTATACTACATCCGTCCCGCTATATTCGTCTACTTTTGACTTTTGAAACTGTTCATCTAAGCACTTTGACTTATCAAATTCTCTCAATGTGTAAGGCTAAATATAGTCATGTGTGATCTTGTTTGATTTGTCCTAACATATAGATTATTAATATATAATTTCTATAATTTTTTAATATACAAATTACAAGATAAAATAGATTAAAGAAGTGTATTGGATGGTGTGTAAAAATGAGAGTGAACAAAAGACGGGGAGTAAGTGAGATTACTCCGTATAAATTAAACTAATGCTAAATGTAGAATTAAGCTAGGGGTACACCAACATGGGGTACCCCAAGTGTACACCAAGCCAACACAGACACAAAGTATCTGTGTTGCATAGACATTTTGTGTCTGTGTGTGTCTGTGTTGACTTAGTGTACACTTGGGGTACCCCATGTTGGTGTACCCCTAGCATTGCCCCTAAATGTAATGTACAGCCGTACAAAGAGTCATTGGAGCCGCATCGGGAGCCGACATTTCCAAAAGATTTGGAGATGCCGAGGAGTAGCAGACAGAGGAAGTCACGTTCATCTACCGGCGGTGCACGTGAATGATTGAAGCCACCTAACACGTACGGACTATTTGATTGGGCCTCGCCCGGCCCGCTTCCATCTGAAACGGACCCTACACTCTGTGCCAAGTGGGCGGGTTTGGACGGCCACAATCCCTTCCATCTGCGTGACTTCTTTTTTCGTTCAAAAACACTCTTTGATCCAATAAAGGATTTCTCAATTATACTCCGTAATTTATTTATTTAATTTATTTTCAATTCAACTTTATATAATTGAAGGCCAAATTCATCCCTAACCAAATTTCAATAAAAAATAGACAAAAATAACATAAGAAAGGGAGTATACACGAAGAAAAACATTCTTAGACAATAAAGTATTAGTTAAATAAATTTAATATTTACTCTGAGATATTTATATAAATTTGATATTTATTCTGAGATATTGATATTCAAAAGAATAAATTTACATTATAAATTTATTGATACTAAATTTTTTTTGTAGGGAGCACTGATTTTTAAGTTATTCAGAATATATTAAACGAGTATTAAAGAAAGGTGCAAAGTCTTCAAGGAAAAAATCATAATATACTCATAGCATAGTCTATCGAGATGTCGTCTCATGCTTGCTATATTCAAAAAAATCATTACATTATAAAAAAATTCCACATTATCGCTGTTAGAAATTGCTTTAAAGACGTTGAAATTAATATTCTACCATCTACAGAGTATTACTCCGGGGTAGTTAATTATAGCTGGTGAAGTTTCTCCATTGAATCGAGTGATATGGAGTCGACCAAAGTTCAACCAAGTTCTCTTCGTACTATGAGCCAAACTCTTACCTGATCTTTGGATTTATCGCTATTTTATACAAGTATATCTTATTATAAAAATTTAATGTAAGTATTGGACTTTTATTTTTAAAAAAATCTCATGTCAGTCCATAAAAAGTGTGAGGAAATCCATATTTCACATATGTACTTTAGAATCACAGAAGTGTGATTTAATTATATTGTGACATTATAATTATTACACTATCTGTCTAAAAAATAATGTAATATTATAATTAAATTGCATTTCACTATTCAAATATTATCATAATTTTTGTTAATCTGTCCCAAAAAGAATATAATACTACGTATTACACAAAAGGAAATGAAATTTTAAAATTTTTTTTAGACGGAAGGGGGTAGGAGGGTATGGAGTTATATTCTTTTATGCTTAAGAATCTCCGAAGAAGCGGTCAGATCACGCATTTTAAAGCGAACAGGGGACAACCCACCCTGCCCTCTATCTAGCGGAAGCCATTGACGTTAAACCTTATCTGCTTATATCTCCGCTAGGGTTTTACTTTCTTCTACATCTTCCCGTCCGGTCTATTTGGCGTCGGATTTAATACTCGTCTCCGGGAAACTGAAAGAAATGGGATCTTCTTCCCTCCTCAGATCTGCGGCTGTCTCCCCTGCTCTCCATGCCTCTTCAGCTTCCCATCGATCCCAGGTCATTTTTTCCCTCTTCTTCTCATTTTTTTCGATCTAACTCTTTTGTTCCAGCACTTCTCGCTTATCAGCTTAGTTAATTGTTTTCCTGCTCTCATTTTCTTCTTCCACGAGCATCTCTACTGATGGTTGGATCAGCTTCGTGCTTTCACTCTACTTTTTCATTTTCTCTTGGCTAATGGAATCGCAACAACTTCTTAAATAGGCGTCTTTTGCTGGCTTCAATCAAGGCTCCAATTCTATCAAGTTTGAATCAAGCATCTCTGGCTCAGCTCATCTGAATCTTCGAGCATCTTCATTGCATCTGTACTACCCTCTCACTCTCACTCTATTGTTTATCAGTTACAAGTGACTAGTATATTCTATATACATGATTGACTTGGTATTTAATTCCTATAGAAGGAATGGTTCCCATGGCATTCAACCTGCTAAAGCTACTGCCACAGAACTGCCTCCAGCAATCCCAAGTATGAAAGCTTTACTTTGGTCTTATAGATGAATTAAATAACAAGGTGCAATGAGATATATGTTGCTAATTGATATGTTTGTTATCTTTCCTCAGAACCCCAAAATGCCGAGAAGACGAGGGTTGGGATCAATGGTATGCTATTTCTGCTTGATTATCTGCCACCAGATGTTACTCTTATTATACAGAGTATAATGTAAATAACTTTAACATTCATGCAGGGTTTGGGAGGATTGGAAGGTTAATTTTGCGAATAGCAACATCAAGGGATGACATTGATGTGGTTTCTGTCAATGACCCGTTCATTGATGCCAATTACATGGTAAGAATGCTCTAGAGAATTCATTTATATTTGATACGGGAGCAAAAAGAACTATTGAGAATTTAAATGCATCTACTCATAATGTTTTGCTCTTTTTTAGGCATACATGTTCAAGTATGATTCCACCCATGGTGTTTTCAAGGGAACCATCAGGGTATTGGATGGTTCTACTCTAGAAATCAACGGGAAGCCTATCAAAGTTATCAACAAGAGGTACAGCTGGGATCTCATCAGATATCGTATTGTTGTCATTTTTAATACCCACCCTAAACTCTCTACACTACAGGGACCCGGCGGATATTCCTTGGGGTGATTTTGGAGCGGATTTTGTTGTTGAGTCCTCTGGTATCTTCACCACAGTGGAGAAAGCATCAGTGCACAAGAAGGTCATCATTTATTTTTCTGGTTCCCCTGTAGGCAAGGCGAGCCTGCAACAAGTTCTCCTTTGTTTCTCTCAACACATCTGTTCACTTTGCTTGGTTTGTTTTTAGGGTGGTGCAAAGAAGGTTGTGATCTCAGCTCCATCTGCTGATGCACCTATGTTTGTGGTGGGAGTTAATGAGAAGACATACAAATCAAGCATGGATGTCGTTTCCAATGCCAGCTGTACCACTAACTGTCTTGCTCCTTTGGCCAAGGTTGTACTTTTTTATTGAACCTATAAGGTTTTTATGTAATTTGTGTTCTTTAGAAGTAGATGATATGGCCTTAAACGAATTTGCTCAATTTGTGTTTGTTTTGTTTTGCAGGTGGTTCATGAGGAATTTGGTATTGTGGAGGGTTTAATGACAACCGTGCATTCTACCACAGGTTGAAGTTCCACGCCCTTTCTGATTCTCTATTTGAATTGTCACTTGTATGTGTTTTTTTTCATTCCCATTTGCTCAGTGTTCTTAATCCTCTTAAATTCCTGAGTTTTTCAGCTACACAAAAGACAGTAGATGGACCTTCAATGAAGGATTGGAGAGGAGGGCGTGGAGCTGGACAAAACATAATCCCCAGTTCAACTGGTGCGGCAAAGGTGTGAGATGTCTTCTTGTTATGACATGGGGATTAACTTTATGGGACACTTCATTTCATATTTTAAATTGAATTGGTTAGGCTGTCGGAAAAGTTCTTCCAGCACTCAACGGGAAGCTTACAGGAATGGCATTCCGTGTCCCCACACCCAATGTATCTGTTGTGGACCTAACATGCCGGCTTGAGAAGAGTGCTTCGTATGAGGATGTCAAAGCAGCCATTAAGTATGCTTTATGCCATTTACATTTCTTGTTCTTCATATAATACGCAGTGTTTTTTTCCCCACTACTGAACTACTCTACTGTCTACAGGCATGCAGCAGAAGGTCAATTGAAGGGCATTCTTGGTTACACGGATGAAGATGTTGTGTCAAATGATTTTGTTGGTGATTCTAGGTGATGGCACCATGTTTTTTTTCTTTATGAGGTACCAATATATTGAATTCCAACAATCAAAGCAAACTATATTGATCAAATTTGTTTGGCTTGACAGATCAAGCATTTTCGATGCCAAGGCTGGCATAGGTTTGAACAACTCACTCATGAAGTTGGTGTCGTGGTATGATAATGAGTGGGGTTACAGGTAATGCATCATCATGCATACAGATGTCCGGACTAATATTTGGTTTGCACAGCAAAAAATAATAATAAACAAAACATGCCTCAGAATTTGCTGGCGGGGTGACTTTTGTTGATATTGGAATCAAAGTCACAATCTGTGTGTGCTTTGTTTGTATTTTGGCTGAAACGAGACAAAGTTAATTTCGGTAACCAAAATGAGAATCTGGAAGTCACCCTTCCATGATTACGGGCCTGTTTTCGGAACAATGTTTTCCATGAACATTAGTGTTTTCTATTAATTTTTAACATTGCTATTAGACGGTCTTTTCAAAACACTAAAGTTGTTGCCAAATATGCCCCCCTACATATTGGTAACCTGTTCTTGACGAGTATAGTTGGCGGTGTTGTTTTTTTGCAGCAATAGGGTGTTGGATTTGATAGGGCATATGGCACTAGTTGCAGCCTCAAGCTAAGGAGGACACATTGATGATGATGATGATGATGATACTGTGAGAATTAGACGGGGACGGTAGAGAGTGATTGCATTTGTTGGTTGTGTCCTCTCTTTTTGTTTGTTTGTCTGTTTTTACTTTAATGTCCCTCTCCCCATTCTTTTCCTTTTATTTAAAAAAAAAAGAAGAAAAAGGTAGCCAAATAATTTGGGAGGGAATTGCTCCTGGTTTGTCTTGTTTTGGAAATTGCCAAATCCTCCCTCAGTCTTTTTGCGACTGAACATTCTTTTGTTCTCATATTAATTATTTCTCCCTTTGTTTTGGTGAGTCTTATGTTCTTCTTTTAATTCGTTTTATCTTTTTTCTTATTCCCAATTACGGAGTACTATCTTTTTTCTGTATTACTCTGTAATTTTCACTTGAAAAAAAGAAATGTGTCTCACATATTTCACACATTCTTTGAAAAAAATTAACCACAATTTCAAAAACATGGAAATTCTATTGAGACGTACAATGCTTGAGAAATTGTTAGCCCGTGTTATTGAAAATGCCTCGTTTGGGAGCAGTAGTTTCAATAGCGTATTTTACATCTTCAAAATTATATGTTAAAGTGCCAAGGACACATGGATATAGGTCCCAATGAATAAAAGTTTTGCAACCATATAAGTCTAACAGAGTACATTACACCTAACTTTTGGTTGCTAAAAGAAAATTTTGCTATAAATGATTCAAAATGATGAATTGAAAATAAAAATTACTCCGGGCACCTATGATTTGACTCTTAAGTATTACATTATCGAAAATATATATTGCAAGGATCCTTAAAACTACTAGTATATTTGTTTTTGTATTTGAAGTACTCCCACTGTCCAAATGTTTGGCCACATGGAGAGCAAATAGTACAAATATATTTATTGAAACCCTTAATTGTTGAATAAGAATTGTGATGAGAAGAAATTTTGAAAATATAAAGGAAAAATACACAACATTGTTCGAAAAGGCCGAAAAAAAAAGAAAATATATACGGAGTATATAAAAAACTTACCCCTACATATATAAAGCTAAAGAGACGGTTTCCCAAAAAACACCGTTCGAAATAGCAGCACGTAAACTCAATGTTGAGCAAAAATAAAACAACCAGAGAACCTATTTTTGTAACTCTGCAGTCCCCAGACAAGTAACAAATGGTCACGTGAACTAGAACAAAAAGCACACAAGCAAGCAAAAGGAAGACAATTAATCTATTGTATCTTTGTACTGAGTTACAAACTCAAGGCGAACAACCAATAGCTACAAATATGCAAAAACATGTCTTTTTTAAAAAAAAAAAATCACCAAACACATGAAATGCAATCTACAATCTCCTAATCATTTCTTTCTTATCAAACAAACAGAAGAAAAGTCATGAATTTGATCATAATTCTAATGGACAACCAACCAATAAATAGTACACACAGCAGCAAATGCAACAATGTGCAATGCATGCCTTATTTATGCTGCACTATACCATTTTCGGTCAGGAACTCGACGAATTCATCAATGAGATAAGGCCAGGCCCCTTCAGCATCATAGTTTGACAATGCAGGCTCCACACTCTGTTCCATCCATCATTCAACATATAAAACAAAAGGTAAGTAGTGTGCATTCATAGCTTCATTCGGATGTCTAATAAGAAGGAAAGAAATGTCAAAGAGGGGAGCAGCAGAAAATACTTACCCTAGAAAATTCAAGGAGTTGTGCCCAGGTATCACGCGAGATGGCCTTATTATGACGTGCCTGTGTCAATAAATGCCAACTCAATCTGTTATGATTATTATTATTATTATATTATTACTATTATTATTATTATTATTATTATTATTATTATTATTATTATTATTATTATTATTATTATTATTATTATTATTATTATTATTATTATTATCCCCACGGTTCTTTTGAAACCAGGATTGGGTTCAGGGCCCAATGTCGCTCTGTTGGGACCCAAAGTGGGTTCTATCCCCCATAACACCCCCCGCCTCCCAGATCGCCAATATGCCGTGGTATATGCTGTAGCTTATCAACTATATGGGGGACCCACTTTGGGGCCCAATGAAACACCATAGGACCCAAAATAGCTCGGTGTCATATTATGACACTTAGCGGTGGTGTCAAACGGTCCCTGCTTTATTTTATTATATTATTCTTATTATAATAATTAGTATTCATTAAAACAGCAGATTTCCTGGAAAGAGAGACACCAGGGTAGAATTAATAGTGAATAATGACAAATTTATGGAAACCTGCAGGAACTGGCACCAATGGTCAACCAGTGGCCAATCCTTTTCTGCAAATAGCAGCTGCCACATTCCAATTGCTGTATCCAACGCCAAGGATTTCTGACCCTATAATTATTTCAGAAAAATGAATATCCATATCCATCGTCCTCATACCATACAATGTAAGGCTGATACTTGAACTAGCCCTAAGATTGAAAAAAGAAAACACTAATGTATGGTGATCTTATGCCTAGCACAGAATTAAATAATCATCACCTTAATCTCCAACCATGTCAGAGTTCATGGCTTGCAATTTCCAACATCAGTTGTTGTGTAGAAATACAAAACGCAATAAATTAACTCTAAAAAGAAGTGACAAGGTTTAAGATCAAACACCATACCACAAATCAACACCTTCTTAGATAAGGATTTGTAAGCAATTACAAACTTTCACTATCATTGTGTTTCTTTTTCACTTTGAGTAAAGAATATGATGGGATGCCAACTAGTAGTTATATTCATGTCCCTTCATTGCAAAATCAACATGCACATCATGGTGAAACATGACTGTCACCCATTCAATAAAGCATGATAAGTTTGTGACCTTTATCTATGAAATTCTATTCCAAAATGGTTTTTTTGTTAAAAAAAATAGTCAAATTGTATAAAAATTAGATATTTTTTGCACAATTTCCAAAAAATTTCCAAAAATATGAATTAGAGATATATAAGGACTCCATGACTTTTAAGTTGTGCCTTGACCAAACTCAACTCTGTTTTGGGATGGGTGACTATTTGGAAACTATAAAATATGCAATAGTTAACCCGTTATACTAGCCTAGAAGCAACACCCTTTACATTGCAAGTAATGGGACTACAAGGCACATATGAAAACCACTTCTGCTTGTATGAATCATAAAGTCCAGAGAGTGAGAAACTAACCTACATAAGCTCATCTATCTTATACAAAAATGCGATCTGTGGGTCCATTATGTTAAGATTGTTTTTTAAAATAACAAGGGAAATGACATTTAGAAAAAGAATTACCTTCTCCTTTGCCCAGTCAAAAGCAAAGTTATAGATCTCTCTAAACTTGTCTGCACAAAACAAACCAAAAAAGACTTGAATCAGCATTTCTTTATATATTATCTGACTAATGGCAATGGAATGCTCATGAACTTCATTTAACAATCTGCGAGGCCAACTTCACAATGTTTAGATCGTGGTGCTAGCCATAATAGGTTGGCAAAACTAAAGTACTATACATACATTTAAGTATTACTCCATCTGCCTGTCCCACACTCCCACAAAGATAGACCAAGCTTTACTTTTTTGGTCAATGATGCTCGACTTTGAGTAACATTTTCAATCGATATGCTTCAGCTTAAAATATCAATTTTATACTTATTACAAATGTATACTCAACAAATATGATTTTTATATCTTTCATATCACAACCATTTTCTTTTAAAAATATATAATCGGTTAAAGTTTGACATATATGACCAAAAAGTCAAACATGGCCTATGTTTGTAGCATGGGAGTACAAACAGACTGTGACCCCTTCACTTCACCTAAAAGAATGTCAAAAGACTTGAATTTTCAAAGATCTAGTTTGGTCAGGTCTTAATTGTTTTAAAAACCCAACTCCCAAAATGACCCTTAGAATCTAAGAAACGCATAAGAGTCAAGAACAAATGAAAGAAGGAAGACAGACGGAATGAATTACAGGCATAAAAAGTTAAAAACAGTCAATTAAAACATAAAACTTCAAAACAAGGTAAAGACAAAAAAGCGTCCTCATTTAACAATGGAAACAGTCTCAAAAACATACGTTCATCTTTCAGCTCATCCCGCATGAAGGGTATTTTTTCCCTGAATTTGTCCAATGAATCTACTCTGCCATTTAAACCAAAATGTCATGAACTGAGATGGAAATTTTTAACTTCATTTTTGAATGATAAAAAAAACATGCAGCATAAAACTTTCACTTGAGTTTCCAACATTGCACCACACGTACCCAAGAGATTGCAATCCACTAATAAACTCCTGCTTGGAAAATTCGCACATAGTTGCAGCACCCATGTGCCATGAAACTACCAACTGTGATCAAGGAAAAACTCCATATGCCAAATTCAGGTTAAAATGAAATGGGTAAAGGAAACAAGATTGAATGAAAAGAACAGACAGGTTGTTTCTATTTACTACCCAAAATTTCATAAAAAGAAGCAAAAATGGTTCAACACTGTAATCTGCCAACTGCAGCATTATATAATCTTTCTGTTTCCTATGTGACTCCATCTAATTTGTCAGTTCCGAAGATGATGGGAATAGAATGAAAATAGGGAGGGATGGAAATAATCTGTTTAGTACAGAGTACTAAGTATATAATTATGTTTACATACCATGACAATGTCCTGAGGATCAACCTGTCAAAGTGTCAAGAAAATTTTCAATCGTCAAATTGGCACAGTTAGCCAGATATATCCAAGGGAAGAGTGAGGAAGAGACATAAACTAAAAAAATCAGCACCCCCCCCCACCCTCAAACACACACGCACAAACATCCATAAGGACAAGCAATAATATTTCTTAACCACATTAAGCTACCTGAATATCATTGCAGAGGAGACTAATACCATCAGCCATAATCATGTCACAGTAGGGATCTGAAATACAAATCATGCTCTAAAAATAAGAAATACAAGATGAACTTAACAAGTTTATAAATGAACAAATCTATCTGGTGGTAATTAAACTGTATCTCAGAAAGAAACGTTAATATCATATTTTATTTAGCTTTGAAGCTGCATCATTTCAGGCCGAAAGGACTGAAGATGATCAACAAGGAATCCAAGAATGTATATACATCATTCATTCGGATGCATCCAAAAGAAGAATGCATGTACATTACATGTACATATCGGCAATTAGCTATTTGCAGTATCAGTTTATTAGGCTTTTTGATCAACCTTCTTACTCTAACTATTTATGTACAGATCGTTAGTAATAGCAATTAGTGTTTGAAAGTAGCAAGTAGTGGTTAGTTGGTTGGACATATAGTATGTAAATTATTAATCTTTTCAAATGGAATTTTTTAAAAGAGCTTCCCGTTCAAAAACAAGTTCTTTTTAATGTCACTTAAGCAAATTTGATGAGCCCATAACCAAATACTGAAACATTAGCAGTTTGGTGCCAAAAACATAATTATATTGAAAAATATAAAGACCATCTCAAAAGGTCATCTCCAAACAATACCATTCAAGCCATGTTTGGTTATAGCTGACCAGCCAATTTTTGGCAGCTTTGATAAATAGTTGCTGTTTGAGTAATAATTGGCTTTTTCAGGCTAGCTTTATGACATCAGAAGGCAAAAAAATGAGAGTAGCATGGAGCTGGTTGGCAAAGTGCATTTCTTACCTGAATTGCTCACATATCTAGAAACATGAAAGCTACTTTGAAATTTGAAGAATAGTGCCACTAGGTTCCTAAAACATGATTAATTCTAATAATTGGCCACCACATCAATGTCTCATCTTTTTTAATAATGGTCCTTAGGAGTAATTCTACACCGTAACTGAATGCGAATGGCTAAATTTACCGTACATATTTAAGCGACCACCTAACGTAATAGCTGCTTAACCAATGTGTTGGTGTTCATCAAAATTTACAGAAGTGAACTGCTTACAACTGATTACCAAACAATGACTAAGTCATAGACACACAATACACCCTTAAAATCTTACCCTTGTATCTATTGTAAAGCTCCTCCAGACGCTTTTTGTCTGCTGATGACTTAACCTGGGGCTGGCTATAGAAGAAGTTTAATGCTCCTTCAATGCTCCATTCACTTGTCTTCAGATATTGATGAGCCATCTTTTCGCTATAGTCAAATTAAAGATGTAGTTGAGGCAGAGAGACAAACGCTCAAATGCAATTGCTAGACATTTAGAAATTTAAAGAGTCATAAAAAAGTTCAGCGAAGCGAATTAATTCACTCTCTGGGTTTGAATAATGACTTGAAGCTAATGGCATGTGCAAGGTAAAGGCAGAGGCATAAGTATGAGATTATGAGAGCGACACATGAAAAGTAGATTTAATACTTATGGAGTGGAAGTACCTAGCCCCGGTTATTGTCATGAATTGCTGAAGTTTGTCTCTGTGTCCTCTGCCCAGCCTATTCTGCTTATCAATAACAAGGATAACAACACTTACAACAGCTTTTCAAGAGCCCCCAACCAAAAAAACGAAGTACAGAGATATTTTATACGAACAGAAAGATTAAATAACAGATAAAAGAGTAGAAATAAATAAGCAGAGGCAGATAGACTGCTCGGGTGAACAGCAAAATCCTAAAGATGTATTCAAGACAGTAACTTTCCACCTCAAAATGGGATAAAAGGTATATTTACAAACCAAATAGCATGAACAACCTAAAAAGCAGGTCAGAGATGGGCAGGAACAACCCATTAGGCGATTAACAAAGATAATGAGAAATATCAGAAAAGTAAACAGATCCTAAACAAAAGGGAACATCAATAAATGAATTGAGTTGCGGTAAAGATCAAAACTTTTGGAGAAAAGAAAACGAGGGAGGAAAGCTGGAGGGATGAGAGCGAGAACCAACCATTTTTTCTGGGGGCAGAAAACCTAAATCGGAGGAAAAAACGAGATTGTGTGTGGGAATCTTGAGCGGAAACAGGAACTTTCGAGGGCGAAAGACCTTCGAGGGGTTTTAAGATTCTCCTCCCGCTGTGTTGAGCTGAGCTGAGTTGAGAAGCCAAGTGTGAAAGAGGATGACGATTGACGAGAGCCAGTTGATGCTTTTGGCCGGGAACTGTGGGAGATGACGAGAGCCAGCGGTTAAAATCCAACCATTGAGTTGAGTTTTTGCTTCTTAAATGTTATGAGTATTATTTGGCAATCCATTTCAATTGTTGTGCTCCAAAGGGCTAGCTTTCTTATAGCACACTTGGTAATAAAATTTTAGATTGTGAGATATAATGGTCACGATTGCATCAAAATTAGGTGCATCAAAATGGTCTGAAAATATATCATGTCAAAATGCACCAAAATCCTTTGAAAATGCACTATTTCAAGAATTATGGGTAAATTTCACCAATGGTATCTGAACTTTAGCTGTAATTTCGAAGTGGTACCTGAACTTCAAATCCTTTCACAAAAATCCCTGAACTTACACAATCCTTTCACTAATGAACCATTAGCCCGTTTCTAGGTTAACTTCCGGTCATTAGGGCCAAATTCGAATTTTATATATTTGGATAAGAAAATATATATTGAAAATTTTAAAATATATAAAATTTGAATTTGGCCCTAATGACCGGAAGTTAACCTAGAAACGGGCTAATGGCTCATTAGTGAAAGGATTGTGTAAGTTCAGGGATTTTTGTGAAAGGATTTGAAGTTCAGGTACCACTTCGAAATTTCAGCTAAAGTTCAGGTACCATTGGTGAAATTTACCCCAAGAATTATACATATGAAGAGAATATATAAATATGCCTACATTTGCATTATTGAGCCAATTATTAATGCTAGTAGACTGAAGTGTTTCAAAATACAATTAGGTTTCTCTAATTCTATAGCTTGTGCCATTTGCCAATAATAAAAGATGAATTTTCAGGGACAAAGATGTACTTTCTACGATGATAATAATAAGAACATACATGTTTAACTGTTTAAGTACTAAAACATATGGATCACTCAATGTTCACTATAGCACATTAAATTTTTAAAAAAGTAAACAAAAAGGTTAGTACTAAGTAAATTTTATGTGAATATAAATGACATGACATTTGCCATATTCTAAAGGACAAATTACGTCACCCCCAAGACATAGGTAACGATCTTGGAAACATCATGGTTTTCGTGGGCATCGAAGCAGGGGTCGACATGATCGACATCATGTCGACAGGGACCGGAGCAAAAGTCATACCCACATTCACCATTGTCACTAGAGTGGTGGGAGTGTTGGGTTCCGATGCAATTGTTGGAAAGTTATAGTATGCATTACATTGGACAAGGAAGATGAACAACCCTTGAATAAAATTGAAATTAGATTTTGTTCGAATTTAATTACAATACATATATGTCATTAATGATATGAACTAAATCAATGCTTCATCAAACTACAAAGTTGGCAAGTCATACCAACCATTTCTTTTATGCATAGTTCTCACATGTTAAGCCTGTCATAAGAACCATTCTTACATGAACCAACTCACACACACACATATACATATATATATATATATATATGAAGCATTTAAGCTATATGGATAAGAAATAATACAATGAGTGTTTTCTAAGGGATAGAGATCCTATACTAATAAAAGTGTCCTTTTGGCCACATATTGAAGGTGAAAAATTCTTTTTATATTGAGAGATGGAGAAAGTAGTTATGGAAACGAGATAATGTTGGAGGTATTTTATTATATGAGTAAATGATAGAGGTAGTTGTGAAAAGTAATTGGCGATGATAATTATGATAATATTAATTGAGAAATATGGATTGAGATTTCGAAGTTAAGGATAATATTTTCCAGCATACACCTTAAAACCTAATAGAGAGATAATTCTAAATCTAAAGACAATTTATGATGATGATTAATTAATATCCAATATCATATGTTCGGACAAACAATTCACAAATTTCACAAACTTGCCTTTTGTGGATTTTAAGTTAAAATATCTTTTTATTATTCGAGTGTACCTTATTTTTAAGAAACTATTAAACAAAAAAGTTAGTAAGTTTTATGAACTGTTTGTTTGTGATTGTAACATTAATTTAAATAAATACGGAGTAAGAATCTATGAACATTGAATGGACTCAATCTCTGTGTTTGTGAGTAGACTTGTGCAAATAAAGATCCGGGCCGGATATGGGCCGGGATTGATAAAAATTATTAGCCCATTTGCATGGGCAGGCTTGGCCCCGCCCGGATTTGATGGGCTAAACTCTTTACCCATACCCGCCCACCTTAGCGGGCTGAACTGCCCACCGGGCCGCCCGGCCCGGATAAAACATCAAGAAAATCTTTTTTACACAGAAAAATCAAAAAGAAAATATTGAACTCTTTTTCAAATGTTTAAAATAAAATTACCACTTGCCACATTTACATAGAAAACATAATAGAAATTTTGTTACATAATTAATAAACATATCATATAGATTCATTAAAAGACTATTAATTTTTGTTTAAGAGGAGTGAGTGATATGAACTATTATACATTAATTAAAGAAAATTTTAAAATTTATGTATTCTAGGTAAATAATAAAGTAATGTATTTAATGAATATGAGCGGGTCTATTGGTCTGGATGAGCTAAAAGTAACTTCCAGATCAACCAAATACAATTTGGGTTTGAGCCGGTCCGCCAATGTGGGTATTAAAGATTGTCGCCGCCCCATGTGAGTACAAAGATTGTCAATATACGTGAGTACAACGGGCCGGATGAGTCGACCCTGGTTGTTTGCACAGGTCTATTTGTGAGTACAAAGGTTGTCACCGCCGCAGGCAGGCAAGGAAGAAAAGGAAAAGGGAAGAGAGATGACGATGCAGAGGATAGTCAACCGTCTCTCTCCGCTACTTACTAACCCCGGACTTGCTATCTCTCGCTCCCTAGGTTTGTCTACTCCGCCGGGGCCTTTGTCATCTCACATAGGGGTGGGTTCGGTTTTGGCGGTTCGGTTTTTACCCAAAACCAAAGACAAAACGGAAGGTAAATTGGCGGTTCGGCTTGGTTCGGTTTTGCATAAAAAAATATGAAAACCGTTGGTTATTCGGTTCGGTTTTTTACGGTATTTTTTTCGGTTTTTTTTGGTTTTTTCGGTTTATAAAAGTAGAAAATTATAAGCATTAAAAAATTATAAAACACTAACTCGATGAAACAATAAAAATATGTAGTGTTAGCTTTGGTTTTTTTGTTTGATTTTTACACAAAAACAAAAACCAAACAGAAGGTTATTGCTCCTTTTAGTTTAATTTTACATAAAAAAGATGTGTGGAGTGGCAACAAACATTTAGAAGATTCTAAATACTTCCAAAGACATCGTATGTAAAAGCAATTATGAAGAATTTATATTTTTTGTATAATACTTTCAATTTCATCATAACATCAAAGTATTTTTTATGTAAATATGTAAATTACGCGTATCAATTTTTAATCTTAATATGATTCTATATTAGGATTACTATTGGATGGTGTTCATATATATTCTTAAGTTTTTTAAAGTTGATAATAATATGGCTAGAATATTTAATTAATAGATAAGAAAATAATTTAAATCGACTAGTAATTTATTTGCATTTATATTTCTATGATTTTTCTACATATCACATATATTCATATAAATTAAGTGAAGTATCTAAAAAAGTTCGGTTTATTCGGTTCGGTTCGGTTTTTCAAAGTGAAAACCAAAACGGAACCAAATACTAACGGTTCGGTTTTTTTACATTCGGTTTCGGTTTTTTCGGTTCGGTTTTTTTACTAGCTCGTTTCGATCGATTTCGGTTCGGTTTTCGGTTTTCGGTTTTTCCAACCCAGCCCTAATCTCACATAAGGCTTGTACTCTTTCACTGCTTTATGTATATGTTGCTATATTATGATTTCTTCTTTTTGTTTCTGATTTCATGGTTAGGGTGTCAATTTGGTTTTGGTGGGTTTTATTCCATTTTAGCTTCATTATTCTCTATTGAAAAAGTTTGAAGTAAAACGGGAAGAGAAGAAGGGAAGGCTAGAGAGGGAAAACAAACTCGTGATTCGTAAAGTAGCGTTGTTTATAGGATTATACCCCAAGTTTTGTACCCCAATTTGTACCCCGCAGTTTTGCACCAACATTTTGTGTTGGTGTAAAACTAATTTTTGTTAAACGCACCAACATTTGTGTCCGTGTGAATTTTTATTAACGCACCAACACTTTGTGTCGGTGTAAACCATCGAAATGTTTGTGCAAACATGTGGTGTACAAATGAGGTACATTTTTTCTAAGTGTAGCATGGTCCTTGTTTATACTCCGTATATGTTAATGACTCTCTTTTCGATGGAATTAGGGTGCCCCCATTCTTGAATGAGCCAAAAAAGGAAAAAAAAAAGGAAGGGGTACACTAACATGTGGTAACCCAAGTGTACACCAAGCCAACACAGACACACAGACACTTTGTGTCTGTGTTGGTTTGGGTACCCCAGTACCCCTAGCTTAATTCAAAAAAAAAGTAAACCTTACACCTTAGCCTTAGCTATGGCGACTGGTATCGCGACTCGATCTCGGCTCCCCACGGCCATTAGCGCGGTCTTCACTCGTTCACACTCCTCTCTTGTTCCGTCTCCCAGTTCGCTCTTCCTCCGCCACCGTCCCCTTGTGGCAATCTCCGCCGGCGTCCGCCGTCATTACCCTGCTGTGTCCGGTTCGGTTGCTGGGCTCGAGACTCGACAGATCTCGTCGTTCATTAACAATCCGAGAGACGAGATAATTGATTGCTATTTTAGAACCCTAGCCCAGGTGGTTGGAAGGTAAGACCTCTCGGTGTTTTAGTGTGTTCTAAACAGAAATAAACTATATATATATATATATATATATATATATATATATATATATATATATATATATATATATATATATATATATATATATATATATATATATATATATATATATATATATATATATATATATATATATATTACTTATACACCAGTTGCTTACACCAGTTCGTTTGGGGTACCTACGGTGCTCCATTTGTAAAAACTACGGTTCCTACCCCCTAAACCCCCACCCCTGCCCCCACCCCAGCCCACCCTCCCGGCCCCCTCCTCTTTCTTCTCTAGAACTTGGAATTATAACTTGTCCATTTTAACTAAAAGCTAGATTTCGATACTAAAGGATATTTTTTGGTACTATATTGATTCGAAAAGAGTCATGGTTTAATAATATTTTGAATAATGAAATGCCTTTTTGCATGCACCTTGTTATTCTTGATTTCAAGGTCTAATTTTAATTTCAATACAGGCCTCTGAATACTTTGGCCCAGAGGCATTTCGAAGACAAGATTCACAATATCAAACATAACCTAAGCCAATTGCAATTGTCAATTCAAGATCAACAAAGAAAAATTGAATCCATCCAAGATGATCTTAACCAATTACTAGCTTTATCCCAGAATATGCATATGCAACAACAGGTTCCTCCTCCACCAACTCTGGAGGTGTCTGGGACACCATCACTTATCACAGGTATGGGTGCTTGGATTTAATAGGTAGACAACATTTTGCAGGAGTAATTCACACCTTGCCTTTCTATCTTAAAACTAATTTGTCAATCCTTTACAAGCTCAGCGGAGCCGTCTTTGTGTATGATACATTGTTATTGTAGTAATACAACTGCTTCCCATATAGGTTGAACCTTCTAAATAAGAAGTATGTATGCTCCCTTTGATTTTTTTGGTTTGATGCATGGCTGTGAAAAGCCTGTCTGATGCGCACGGGATTGTTTGTCAGGCTCTATGATGCGGTCAACGTACCTAAGGTGTCAGGCTCTACGATGCGGGTCCTTTTGTGTATCTGTGCCCATCGCGCCATAAACAACTATGGTGTGATCTACATTTTACACTTCTTTATAAATATCATTTCTTTTTGGGCCAAAGACCTTGTGGCCCAGTGGCACCAAGGTGACTCTTCAAATGGGAAATAGCATAGTAGATTGTATCAATGGTTAATGGTTCAGTTTCTTACTGAATTAAAGATAACATATGAGTTTATCTTAGTTCGAATCTCTATGGACTAGGAACTTCACTAAACTAGTCTTTTTAATATGAAATGCCTTCTATACTTCCAAAATCATACACACACACACACACACACTCTGTTTCCCCTACCTTCCTAATATCATTGGAGCCGCCGTCGCCACCATGGCCAGAGACAAAACCGTCGCCTGTCATGAACAAAGTGTCTCGATCCCTCACTATGGTCTCTGGCATGCCATGCAATTTTAACATGCGAGTGAAGTAGGCATGGGCCACTGATGATGTCGTATAAGGATGGAACAAGGGTATGAAATGGGCATATTTAGACAGTCAAATTACTACAACCATGAGCACTGACTTATCCGATACCTTTGGCAAGCCTTCCACAAAATCCATTGATATGTTGGACCAAATTTGCTGTGGCACTGGAAGAGGCTGTAAAAGAGGAGCCAGATGGAGATTTTCCCATTTATTTTTCTTGCATATGGAGCAGTTTCGGATGAACTCTTGGACCTTTCGTACCCATCCAATATAACTGTCGAGTTACCCTAAAGAAGTGTCTTTATTCCCCTTAGCGCGTGCCATTGTGGACTTGAGATATAATTACCATGGCAAGTGGCGAGTTTGATGGAATGTAAATTTTGTTCTTGATCCGTATCAACCCATCACTAAGGTTCTACTGGTCCCCCATCCCTCCCTCTTTTTTCGGTCCAGAATTTCTTGTTTCAATTCTTTGCACTCCTCGTGTTTGATTACCTCCTCTTGAATTTTCTCTTGTAGACTGTTTTGTGGTTATGAATCATCCTTTTCGAATACGAGTGTGTTATCCTTACTTTGTTGGATGATCCCCTGTTTGAACATGTCATCATTGTTTCTCAATTTCATTTATTCAAAGTTGATGGTACTTGTAGGGTCTAGCCACAATCGGGTTAGTTCCCTCTCCCAAAGTGATGTAGTCACAGTTTCTCGATGGGGGTAGTGTTTTTGGCTCTTGAAACAAATTTCCATATTCTGCCAGAATCATGCCGATTGAGATTTGACTCAGTGTCGGTTGATAATGGCATTAATGGAGGTGTGTTGCTCTTGGCTCAACCCCTTCAAATGTACCCATTTACCTTTCATCTTGAAACACATAGTGAGGGAAGTGAAGTCCCATACTATTGAGCCTAAGGCTTGGAGCCTACCCACTCCCAATACTACATCAAACCCATCTAGATTGATGTTAAATTTTTCTTTCCCTTTCTGAATTTCTACTCCTATACAGATTCCCATTCCCTGGATGATCTCTACCTGGTTGAACCACCCAAGTGGGTCATCTTTTCCTTTGTATACGAGGAAGATCAATCTCGCATATTTTGGAACCCACCTCCACTGGCCTTCATCTCTGTGAAGTTCTCCAGATTCAGCTGTGGGGTGATTTTCCCCCATAAAATCCACGCGAGGCTGCAACTGTATCAGCACAAGGACTTCGATCGCATTTAGTAATCTGAAATTTCAGCCACAGTTTGTGGGTGTGATACCAAATGTTTTGGGCCCTAGATAGGGATTGAAAGTTGTAGCATGGTGATCTTCCTTTGATTTTCCTCCCTTGATTGTGTTTCTCTTTGTTCTACCATAGTTTGTGGCTGTGATACCAAATGTTATGGGTCCTAGATAGGGATTGCAGGTGTGTGTTCTTTCTTTCCGTGTTTACCTATGGTGATTCACAGATTGAACAACAAGCAACAACAGGAAAACAAAAAGATTGAAGATTGAAGCTTTTGTTGAGAGCTTCATAACTCCCCATGTCCTCACACGCTCAGAATTTTCTGAAAAAGTCTGATTGTTTGTTCCATGTAAACTGTTGGTAATATGCCAATAATAACTAACGATTCTAAGATAATATTCCAATGCTAATAATTAGGACATTCTTTCGTTGTTTTAAAATTATATTTTACGTTGAGTTGTTTAAACTCCTATTCGTTGAAAATTTGTGTCTTTAAAATATATATGCCTTCATGAGACCACCTTAATAAGAATTGTGGTTCTTAATGTTAGGGTTGAACAATGGAGTAACAGAAGAACGGAATTGTGAAATGGAAGAAGCTGAAACTGGAGAACAACCCACAATCTACTTTCGTCTGTGTGTCTGGAATAGTACTGGAACAGATCCACTTACCAAAGCATGTAAATGGTTTGCTATTCCACCGCAAGGGGTAAATGTGGACACAAATGCCCCTCTCTCCCCGGCCTTTAACGAGCCACCTTGGGGAAAGGATGAGATAGCATATGAACCTGTTGGGGTGGGATCTCATATTTTCCTCATAAGTGGTGTGGAGGATAATTGTTGTGATGTACCGATCCGGCGTGTCCATTATTTAAATACTCAAAGCGAAGAGAAAAAATGGGAAGATGGCCCTACTCTTGAGAAAGCACCTAATCTGTGCTATGTCTTCGCTGTGGATGGCAAGATTTATGCACTGGGAATGTATGGGGATAATTTATGAACTTTGCACTATCTTGACTCCCATAAGTTGGAGAAGGGATTGACGTGCTTGCTAGAATTGGATGATTATGATAAATCCCCTACGAGCTCATGTGTGCTTGCACACACAATTGAATATGAAGATGTAACTGATTCTACTACTAGTCAACCCATGCGCTGTGCTCGGCGTGCCATCATCGTTACAACTGATGGCACGATCTTCTACGATTTCAAGAGAAATGAGTTTGATGTGCATTACAATGAGTTTAATGATTTTGATTTGTCCACGAGTGGTGTTTGCCATAATGGGTTAATGTACCTCTTGCATGCAATATATAGCCCTTTCGAAGATAACCATACCGACGTGGCATGTTTCGACATTGAGACGGGCAAATGGTGCTGCTTCGTGAAGGGATTTGAAGAGTATGATAATGCACTTCCTCTCCTTCATAGTCCTGATACGTACATGTTTAATATTCCTTCATTGTTCCTTCACTTGGGAGAAGACCGTTTCTGCCTTTTATGGGCAGGTGGTGGCCCCAAAGTCCACTGCACCAGATTCACTCTCAATGTGAGGGGGAGGCGAGTTTTTGCAGAAAAAGTTTCTACCCAGTTGTACAGGGTCGAGGGCTTGGTACGCTGTTTCACTGGGGAGTTTCAGGCTTTGTAAGTTTTTCCTGTTTTGCATCCTCTTGTTTCTTCTTTATTCAGACACTCTCACATGGTTTACTTTTACATTATGAGTGGTGGGACAGTCATGATTAGAACTAAAATTTTGGACATGCCTCCCTTTTGTGCACAACTCAAAAAATGATCTGCTCTGAAGAAGAGTAGAAGCTAATCAATACACGCTATTGAAGGATCAATGTTCACCTTTCTTGGAATGTTGACTCTGTATTGCAAAACTAGGATAGAATTCTGCTCTCAAGTTGGATTTACTTGTTTAAAAATAAAGTCATGTTTTGTAATCTGCTTCTTGTGCAGGGCAATATGAGAAAGAGGATGCACATGGACAGGGTGCTCTGCTTGATGAGTTAGGGATACGTGTTGTTGTCGTTGCATATCTCAGGACAAAGAAGCACGTGCCTCTATGATGTATTTTGCGAGAACTTTGATTCGAGTATTGTGTGTGTGTGTGTGTGATATGATGTGATGTTGGGGGAAATGATATGATGTTGGGGGTATTTTATGATATGAGTAAATGATAGAGGTGGTTATGGCTGGGAGTTGACTAGGGTGAAGATGTAGTAATTTGTGAAAAGTAATTGACGATGATAATATATTAATTGAGAAATATGGACTGAGATTTCGAAGTTAAGGATAATATTTTCCAGCATACACCTTGAAACATCATAGAGAGATAATTCCAAATCTAAATATAATTTATGATGATGATTAATTGATTCCAATATCATATGTTCGGACAAATAATTCACAAATTTCACAAAGTTACCTTTTGTGGATTTTAAGTTAAAATATCTTTTTATTATTCGAGTGTACCTTGTTTTTAAGAAACTATTAAACAAAAAAGTTAGTGAGTTTTGTGAACTGTTTGTTTGTGATTGTAACATTAATTTAAATAAATACGGAGTAATAATCTATGAACATTGAATGGACTCAATCTCCGTGTTTGTGAGTAGACCTGTGCAAATAAGGGTCTGGGCTGAATCTGGGCCGGGCTTGATACAAATTATTAGCCCATTTGTATGGCCGGGTTTAGCCCGCCTGGATTTGATGGGTTAAACTCTTTACCCATACCCGCCTACCATAGCGAGCCGAACTGCCCACCGGGCCGCCCGACCCAGATAAAACATCAAGAATATCTTTTTTACACAGAAAAATCAAAAAGAAAATATTGAATTCGTTTTCAAATGTTTAAAATAAAATTACTACTTGCCACATTTAAATAGAAAACATAATAGAAATTTTGTTACATAATTAATAAACCCATCATATAGATTCATTAAAAGACTATTTATTTTTGTTTAAGAGGGGTGGGTGATATGAACTACTCTGTATTATACATTAATTAAATAAAATTTTAAAATTTATATTGTCTAGGTAAATAATAAAGTAAATGTATTTAATGAATATGGGCGGGCCTATTGGCCTGGATGAGTTAAAAGTAACTTCCACGTCTGCCCAAATACAAATTGGCCTTGGGCCGGCCCGCCCCACGTGGGTATTAAAGATTGTCCATACTCATGGCGGGCTTGTTGTTTGCACAGGTCTGTGAGTACAGAGGTTGTCACCGGCGCATGCAGGGAAGAGAGATGACGATGCAGAGGATAGTCAACCGTCTCTCTCCGCTACTTACTAACTCCGGACTTGCTGTCTCTCGCTCCCTAGGCCTGTCTACTCCGCCGGGGCCTTTGTCATCTCCCTTAAGGCTTGTACTCTTTCACTGCTTTATGTATCTGTTGCTATATTATGATTTCTTCTTTTTGTTTCTGATTCCATGGTTAGGGTTAGGGTGTCAATTTGGTTTTGGTGGGTTTTATTCCATTTTAGCTTCATTATTCTCTCTTGAATAAGTTTGAAGTAAAACCGGAAGAGAAGAAGGGAAGGCTAGAGACCGAAAACAAACTCGTGAAGTAACGTTGTAACACCCCTTGAGTAAACTTCCGCGGCATTCGGGTATATATGTTAATGACTCTCTTATCGATGGAATTAGGGTGCCCCCATTCTTGAATGAGCCAAAAAAGGAGAAAAAAAAGTAAACCTTACACCTTAGCCTTAGCTATGGCGACTGGTATCGCGACTCGATCTCGGCTCACCACGGCCATTAGCGCGGTCTTCACTCGTTCACACTCCTCTCTTGTTCCGTCTCCCAGTTCGGTCTTCCTCCCCCACCGTCCCCTTGTGGCGATCTCCGCCGGCGTCCGCCGTCATTACCCTGCTGTGTCCGGTTCGGTTGCTGGGCTCGAGACTCGACAGATCTCGTCGTTCATTAACAATCCGAGAGACAAGATAATTGATTGCTATGTTAAAACCCTAGCCCAGGTGGTTGGAAGGTAAGACCTCTCGGTGTTTTAGTGTGTTCTAAACAGAAATAAACAATATATATATATATATATATATATATATATATATATATATATATATATATATATATATATATATATATATATATATATATATATATATATATATATATATATATATATATATATATATATATATATATATATATATATATATATATATATATATATGAGATTACATTGAAATCACATGATATGATCAGATGAGGCAAATCTCAACTAACTCATCAATGGTCACTGCAAAGCTCACGAAAGACAATTACAAAGCTCACCTAACCATATCTTTTCAGTACTTTGAATTTTTTTACAAAAAAATAAAATTAAAAGAAGGTGTGCTGACTAGATTTTGACCGTGACCATTGACCACCTCTAGCCGCCGCCAGTCACCGGAAATCGCCGCTGCTCTGCCACCGGTCTTCGCTGGCCGCCGCTGCTCCGCTGCCTGACGCCGCTGACCGGTGATTGACCGGTGTTGCTACTTTATTTTTTATTAATTTTTTGATTTTCAAAATTTTTTAAAAAAGTAAATTTTGGAGTTCAAAGTGGTGAGCTTTTGCTTTATTTCTAGGTGAGCTTACAATCAAGTAATTTTTTTCGTTTTCCTAAATGTTACTACGTACTATCTACACTCATTGTAGGATCCGGGTTACACCAAACAAGTGATTTGTGTGTGAGAAGAAAAAAATACTCCGTACTAGCTTACTAGTACTGCATATAATCATAGACAGTAGGTCTACCTACCTTATTATTCTTCACGAATTCTCTCCATATTGACTCATGAAAAAAAGGAAGTGAGTTTGGTCCCTGGATTATAAATGAACTGCTAACTCAGTCCCTCAATTAATTTGAATGCCTGGGGTGATCCCTTATCTTTTGTGACTTGTAAGATATAGCCCTTCCAGATATTAGTTTTGACCATTTGACCTTGGTTGACAACATTGGATTTTCCATTTATTTATTAATAGTTACAGAGTAATTACTTGTATATTCCATAGTGAAATAAAAACCAAACTTCTTAGAGCTCGTTCCCTCTCTCCAGCTCTTCAAAATATTCCCCTTTCTTCTCTAGAACTTGGAATTATAACTTGTCCATTTTAACTAAAAGCTAGATTTCGATACTAAAGGATATTTTTTGGTACTATATTGATTCGAAAACAGTCATGGTTTAATAATGTTTTGAATAATGAAATGCCTTTTTGCATGCACCTTGTTATTCTTGATTTCAAGGTCTAATTTTAATTTCAATACAGGCCTCTGAATACTTTGGCCCAGAGGCATTTCGAAGACAGGATTCACAACATCAAACATACCTTAAGTCAATTGCAATTGTCAGAGATTCAAGATCAACAAAGAAAAATTGAATCCATCCAAGATGATCTTAACCAATTACTAGCTTTATCCCAGAATATGCATATGCAACAACAGGTTCCTCCTCCACCAGCTCTGGGGGTGTCTGGGACACCATCACTTATTACAGGTATGGCTGCTAGGATTTAATAGGTAGACAACATTTTGCAGGAGTAATTCATACCTTGCCTTTCTATCTTAAACTAATTTGTCAATCCTTTAAAAGCTCAGCGGAGCCGTCTTTGTGTATGATGCATTGTTATTGTAGTAATACAACTGCTTCCCATATAGGTTGAACCTTCTAAATAATAAGTATGTATGCTCCCTTTGATTTTTTTGGTTTGATGCATGGTTGTGAAAAGCCTGTCTGATGCGCAAGGGATTGTTTGTCAGGCTCTACGATGCGGTCCAATTTTTTCTAGTTTCTTCCGGTTTTTCACGTTCCTTTCATTTTTTGCCCCAATTTTGCAGTTTCTTCGAGTTTCCTTTCACTTTCTTCTAACATCTAACTCTTTTTCTTTTCAACTTTAAAGAACAGGCTTTATTGTATTCTGCATATGAGATGAATACAATATTTAGATGATTACTCTATTATAATATTTAGCCAGCTAATGAGTAATGTCCTTATGTGGATTGTACTGGTATAAATGCTAGAAGGTGCTATGAGATGAGTAAGAAATATTTTATCTAAATTCCTTTCTCCTTTTTCTGTCTAATTTCTCACCTATTTCCTTCCCCTGCATTCTATCACTGCTATTTTTAGGGTTTTGCATCATTCTTTACGATTTGCAGTGTCTTATTTTCAGTGAGATCTCATCAAATCACTGCAGCGAACCTGTCTTTTTAATTTTTTTTATTAGGGTCTACTGACTTCCACCTCTCTCTGCTTTGAGCCATTCTAACACAGTCTTCTCTGACTTCCCTGCTTTGGCTTTCTGCATGTTCTCTTTTCTTCAACTCTCATACATTTATGCTGCTTGGAGGTTTTCTGCATGCTAGTCATTTAGGGTTTGTGATGTACACATAGCTGTGCCAGGGTCCTTTTGTGCATCAGTGCCCATTGCGCCATAAACAACTATGGTGTGATCTACATTTTACACTTCTTTATAAATATCATTTCTTTTTGGGCCAAAGACCTTGTGGCCCAGTGGCACCAAGGTGACTCTTCAAATGGGAAATAGCGTAGTAGATTGTATCAATGGTTAATGGTTCAGTTTCTTACTGAATTAAAGATAACATATGAGTTTATCTTAGTTCGAATCTCTATGGACTAGGAACTTCACTTAACTAGTCTTTTTAATATGAAAGGCCTTCTCTACTTCCAAAATCACACACACACTCTGTTTCCCCTACCTTCCTAATATCATTGGAGCCGCCGTCGCCACCATGGCCAGAGACAAAACCGTCGCCAGTCATGAACAAAGTGTCTCGATCCCTCACTATGGTCTCTGGCATGACATGCAATTTTAACATGCGAGTGAAGTAGGCATGGGCCACTGATGATGCCGTATAAGGATGGAACAAGGGTATGAAATGGGCATATTTAGGCAGTCAAATTACTACAACCATGAGCACTGACTTATCCAATACCTTTGGTAAGCCTTCCACAAAATCCATTGATATGTTGGACCAAATTTGCTGTGGCACTGGAAGAGGCTGTAAAAGTGGTGCCAGATGGAGATTTTCCCATTCATTTTTCTTGCATATGGAGCAGTTTCGGATGAACTCTTGGACCTTTCGTACCCATCCAATAGAACTGTCGAGTTACCCTAAAGAAGTGTCTTTATACCCCTTAACGTGTGCCATTGTGGACATGAGATATAATTACCATGGCAAGTGGCTAGTTTGATGGAATGCAAATTTTGTTCTTGATCCGTATCAACCCATCACTAAGGTTCTACTGGTCCCCCACCCCTCCCTCGTTTTTCGGTCCAGAATTTCTTGTTTCAATTCTTTGCACTCCTCGTGTTTGATTACCTCCTTTTGAATTTGCTCTTGTAGACTGTTTTGTGGTTATGAATCATCCTTTTCGAATACGAGTGTGTTATCCTTACTTTGTTGGATGATCCCCTGTTTGAGCATGTCATCACATTGTTTCTCACTTTCATTTATTCAAAGTCGAGGGTACTTGTAGGGTCTAGCCACAATCGGGTTAGTTCCCTCTCCCAAAGTGATGTAGTCACAGTTTCTCGATGGGGGTAGTGTTTTTGGCTCTTGAAACAAATTTCCATATTCTGCCAGAATCATGCCGATTGAGATTTGACTCAGTGTCGGTTGATAATGGCATTAATGGAGGTGTGCTGCTCTTGCCTCAACCCCTTCAAATGTACCCATTTACCTTTCATCTTGAAACACATAGTGAGCGAAGTGAAGTCCCATACTATTGAGCCTAAGGCTCGGAGCCTACCCACTCCCAATACTACATCAAACCCATCTAGCGTAATGGCTAATAGATTGATGTTAAATGTTTCTTTCCCTTTCTGAATTTCTACTCCTATACAGATTCCCATTCCCTGGATGATCTCTCCCTGGTTGTACCACCCAAGTGGGTCATCTTTTCCTTCGTATGCGAGGAAGATCAATCTCGCATGTTTTGGAACCAACCTCCACTGGCCTTCATCTCTGTGAAGTTCTCCAGATTCAGCTGTGGGGTGATTTTCCTCCATAAAATCCATGCGAGGCTGCAACTGTATCAGCACAAGGTCTTCGATCACATTTAGTAATCTGAAATTTCAGCCACAGTTTGTGGCTGTGATACCAAATGTTTTGGGCCCTAGATAGGGATTGAAAGTTGTAGCATGGTGATCTTCCTTTGATTTTCCTCCCTTGATTGTGTTTCTCTTTGTTCTACCATAGTTTGTGGCTGTGATACCAAATGTTATGGGTCCTAGATAGGGATTGCAGGTGTGTGTTCTTTCTTGCCGTGTTTACCTATGGTGATTCACAGATTGAACAACAAGCAAAAAAAAAAAAAGAACAACAAGCAACAACAGGGAAAAAAGATTGAAGATTGAATCTTTTGTTGAGAGCTTCATAACTCCCCATGTCCTCACACGCTCAGAATTTTCTGAAAAAGTCTGATTGTTTGTTCCATGTAAACTGTTAGTAATATGCCAATAATAACTAACGATTCTAAAATAATATTCCAATGCTAATAATTAGGACATTCTTTCATTGTTTTAAAATTATATTTTGCGTTGAGTTGTTTAAACTCCTATTGGTTGAAAATTTGTGTCTTTAAAATATTTATGCCCTCATGAGACCACCTTAATAAGAATTGTGGTTCTTAATGTTAGGGTTGAACAATGGAGTAACAGAAGAACGGAATTGTGAAATGGAAGAAGCTGAAACTGGAGAACAACCCACAATCTACTTTCGTCTGTGTGTCTGGAATAGTACTGGAACAGATCCACTTACCAAAGCATGTAAATGGTTTGCTATTCCACCGCGAGGGGTAAATGTTGACACAAATGCCCCTCTCTCCCCGGCCTTTCACGAGCCACCCTGGGGAAAGCATGGGATAGCATATGAACCTGTTGGGGTGGGATCTCATATTTTCCTCATAAGTGGTGTAGAATATACTTGTTGTGATGTACCGATCAGGCGTGTCCATTATTTAAATACTCAAAGCGAAGAGAAAAAATGGGAAGATGGCCCTACTCTTGAGAAAGCACCTAATACGTGCTATATCTTCGCTGTGGATGGCAAGATTTATGCACTGGGAATGTATTGGGATAATTTATTTACTTTGCACTATCTTGACTCCCATAAGTTGGAGAAGGGATGGACGTGCTTGCTAGAATTGGATGATTATGATAAATCCCCTACGAGCTCATGTGTGTTTGCACACACAATTGAATATGAAGCTGTAACTGATTCTACTACTAGTCAACCCATGCGCTGTGCTCAGCGTGCCATCATCGTTACATGTGATCGCACGATCTTCTACGATTTCAAGAGAAATGAGATTGATGTGCATTACAATGAGTTTGATGAGTTTGGTTTGTCCAAGAGTGGTGTTTGCCATAATGGGTTAATGTACCTCTTGTATGCAAGATATAGCCCTTTCGAAGATAACCATACCGAAGTGGCATGTTTCGACATTGAGAAGGGCAAATGGTGCCGCTCCGTGAAGGGATTTGAAGAGTATGATAATGCACTTCCTCTCCTTCATAGTCCTGATACGTACATGTTTAATATTCCTTCATTGTTCCTTCACTTGGGAGAAGACCGTTTCTGCCTTTTATGGGCAGGTGGTGGTCCCAAAGTCCACTGCACCAGATTCACTCTCAATGTGAGGGGGAGGCGAGTTTTTGCAGAAAAGGTTTCTACCCAGGTGTACAGGGTCGAGGGCTTGGTACGCTGTTTCACTGGGGAGTTTCAGGCTTTGTAAGTTTTTCCTGTTTTGCATCCTCTTGTTTCTTCTTTATTCAGACACTCTCACATGGTTTACTTTTACATTATGAGTGGTGGGACAGTCATGATTAGAACTAAAATTTTGGACATGCCTCCCTTTTGTGCACAACTCAAAATGATCTGCTCTGAAGAAGAGTAGAAGCTAATTAATACACGCTATTGAAGGATCAATGTTCACCTTTCTTGGAATGTTGACTGTGTATTGCAAAACTATAGGGCAATCTCCGCCAGCGTCCCCCGTCATTACCCTGCAGTGTCCGGTTCGGTCGCAGGGCTCGAGACTCGACAGATCTCGTCGTTCATTAACAATCCGAGTCCTAACCGGTCGAACCGTACGTCTTATCAGACGCGTTTAGATGGGTGTGATTATGAGCACTGGCTTGTTGTGATGGAGAAGCCTGCAGACTCTCCTTCGAGAGACGAGATAATTGAAGGCTATATTAAAACCCTAGCCCAGGTGGTTGGAAGGTAAGACCTCTCCAATTTTGCTTTATTCCTTTTGCTTATCTCCTGTGTTTCAGTGTGTTCCAAACAGAAATGAAACCCTTAATATCAGTTCCTCCTGTTTGAATAGATCCAATCATATGCTTTGTTAATGAATCTTAGTTTGCTTATTTGTTCTAAATTCTAACACTAGCTTGTTCTTCGATCTATAACCTACTCTTGACCTTGCATTGAAAAACTTTAGGAGGTATTTAAGATTTGGTTCTTGTGTTGTGCCTAATTTATCTGTTT
Source organism: Cuscuta australis (assembly GCA_003260385.1). Classification (NCBI taxonomy): domain Eukaryota; kingdom Viridiplantae; phylum Streptophyta; class Magnoliopsida; order Solanales; family Convolvulaceae; genus Cuscuta; species Cuscuta australis. The sequence continues at coordinate 4,096,977 of NQVE01000192.1, forward strand.
ATTGATTTCCGTAAGCTTGATTGTCTCTTAATGGGGCGTCATATTTCTTTTGTACTGGATGATTGTATCTTTGCTTGGATGGTACAATGACTTTGTATGAACTTGATTCATTTATGGGATGGGCGATAATAATAGACAAGTGATTAAACTTGTACCCAAAATGAAAGAAACATCTTTAATTGCAAGAATCTAAGTTAAATGACTTCTTTTTTTTTGAGGAGGTTAAATTTGTTGATTTATTCTTTTAGTGAGGAAGAGGCAAGGATGAGGATATACTCTGTCTCAACTAGACACTATTATGCATTCGGGGCTCTCGTGTCAAAGGAACTTGCTGAAGACTTATATGGTAGTTTTTTTTAATGCTACTTAGTCTGTTTTGGGATTTAACATTTAAACTCGAAGGATTTAATATTAAATTTTTTGCCAATATTTTTTTTCCCAGATTTGGAAGGGGTTAAGCTTGTGCTTCCAGATTCTTACATGGATATCATAAACAAGGACTATGGGGGTATGAAGTTACATGATTTGTTGTTATTGTAATTCTAAGCTTAGCAATCATTCTCCATTTGAATTGAGCCTAACAAATTGATCAGTTTATCCCTTTTCACCCAAGTGTCTTTATACCTTGAAATTATTTGCTCTTGAGTTTTACTTAGAAAGTAATATCATCTGTATGTATGGATTCAAAGAGCATGTTTTAATTTGTTGCTCTCAGCTTTGTCACTTTATAGATCAAAACCCCCTCAAAAATCAAATCTCTTACCAATCATTTTGTTGCAGGCGAGCCATTCATCAATGGTCAGGCTGTACCGTATGATCCTAAATACCATGAGGTGTTTGTGAGAAACCAGGAGGCTGCACGTCTCCGGAGGGAGAGAAGAGAGGCGCCTTATCAGAGATCTCAGGAGTGTATGAGAAAAAGGGGAACCGAAACACTGAACCAGTAATTAAACTGGAAAAATTGGTTTTTGGTTCGGTTTGGTTACACACACACACACACACACGGACTTCCTTAGTTCTACTAAGTTGTGTTTTAGTTTTATTTATAAGTACAGTGGGGTTCTAGTGACACCGGAATACGGTGCCACTGGCATTTTGGGGCACCTCCGGTGCTCCGTTTGCAAAATTGACGGTTTCTACCCCTACCCAACCCACCCCCTAACCCCCCCGCCCTCCACCCCTCACTAGGTTCAGTGCTGCTGCTGAAGAGGGAGACATATAAGGACAAAATAGAAGTAGTACCACCTTAAACATAGCTTTAGGAAGAGGAAAAAGAGGAGCCCGGCCCATAACCTTGGCAGTGATGAAGTGAAACTACCAGTTGTGATCAAGGAAAAACTTCATATCAAATACATGTTAAAATGAATGGGGCTAAATGAAACAAGAATGAATGAAAAGGAGCTAAAGGCTGTTTCTATTTGACCACCGATGCACTGATCTATTTACTACCCAATAGGGGTGAGCTTGATATGGTATGATACAGTATTTGTAAAAGATTATTTGTATATGTTCGTTTTGTGATTTTTCGGTATGGGAAGTTACCTCGTACCAATCCCAAATACCGGGCCGACTATTCTGCTCGGTATGGTACAGTTTTTTTTGGTATTTTATCGGCTCGTCATTTTTTGATTTATTAATCTCAGTTTTTTTGCGAAATTTGAATTTCACCTAGGAACTTGCTCACCCCTACTACCCAAAAAATCACTACTGAGTATCCACTCATGGAGCGCATTCATGGCATGAACTAAATCAATACTCCACTAAATTGCAAAATTGGAGAGTCATACCGACTATTTCTTAATGTTATGCACATTTCTCATAGATGTGAGCTGAGCACATTATGAAAACTTTTCTTTTTCAACTTCCAATATGTAGAGGTACATCTTCCATCTCCATTAGTTAGTAAAATTCTAAGAGTTCAAATTGCTTACAGATAAAATGAAGTAGAGTCGACTGTTTTGGGGTAAAGGGTGGGCATCCGTAGTACTCAGGTTGAAATTGTCTGAAAAAACCTAGACAAGCACGCAGTAAGCTCGGGTTAGCTAGCGAAGAAAATGATTTGATAACATATAAGTGGAGAAAAATCTCTAATCAATTAATTTAAGATTTTCTAAAAGCAATAAATAAATTGAGTGTTAGTAAAATTCTAAGAGTTCAAAATGGTTACGGATAAAATGAATTAGAGACGACTGTTTTGGGGAAAGGGTGGGCATCCGTAATATTCGAGTTGAAATTGTCTGAAAAAACCTATACAAGCACATAGTAAGCTTAGGCCAGCTAGTGTAGAGAATGATTTGATAACATATAAGTGGAGAGAAATTTGTAATCAATCAATTTAAGAGTTTCTAAAAACAATGAATAAATTGAGTGTTAGTAAAATTTTAAGAGTTCAAAATGGTTACGGATAAAATTATGTAGGATCGACTATTTTGGGCCAAGGGGGGACATCCGTAGTACTTGGGTTGAAATTGTCTTAAAAACCTAGACAAGCAAGTAGTAAGCTCATGCCAGCTAGCGAAGAAATTGAATTGATAATATATAAATGGGGAGAAATGTGTATTCAATTGATTTAAGAGTTACTAAAAACAATGAATAAATTAAGTGTTAGTAAAATTCTAAGAGTTCAAAATGGTTATGGATAAAATTAAGTAGAGTCGACTGTTTTGGGCCAAGGGGAGACATCCGTAGTACTCGGGTTGAAATTGTCTTAAAAACCTAGATAGGCAAGTAGTAAGCTCATGCTAGCTAGCGAAGAAATTGAATTGATAATATATAAATAGGGAGAAATGCGTATTCAATTGATTTAAGAGTTACTAAAAACAATGAATAAATTATGTGTTAGTAAAGTTCTAAGAGTTCAAAAAGGTTATGGATAAAATTAAGTAGAGTCGATTGTTTTGGGGTAAAAGGTGGGCATCCGTGATACTCGGTTGAAATTATCTGAAAAAACCTAGGCAGGCAGGCAGTAAGCTCGGGCAACTAGCGAAGAAATTGATTTGATAACATATAAGTGGAGAGAAATTTGTTAACAATTAATTTAAGAGTTATTAAAAACAATAAATGAATCGGGTGTTAGTAAAATTGATGGATACCCTGGACAGAGGGTATCCGATCTTTGTATACTATTAGCTGGGGCGGTCCAGTCTAGTTGACAAGCTCGTTTGCCATGTACTCCCTCCGTCCTATATCTTTTTTTCCGTTGCGCAAAACGAAGCAAAATCCCAAATTTTTTCAATCTATTTTATTTAAATATTGGTATGGAAATAAAAAATAAAACATACATATTTAAAAACTACATCAAAAGTTCAATAAAACAAGTGGTGACAAGAATATTTTATTTTATCATATAGGCCATGAAAAAACAAAAATAAATATAAATTTCCGTGAAGTTGGAATAGTGCTCTGGGTAATTACTTATTTTAGGAATAGCCCAGTCTGGGCTGACCCATTAGTTTGTATGAGGACCAAATTCTAACCCTAACTCCCATTATTTATATTCCTCTCTAGAAAGAGGGGGGAGGGAATAGGAGGCTAAGAGCATGTGCAGCGGCGCTCCATCCGCTTGCCATGCTATGACATGTACATGACATGTAGGATAACCATGAGCTTTGCCTCGCGTGGGATTCCACTTTTTCCACGGTTCTTGAGGCTTCAGCGAGTCAGATTTCATTTTATTTTATTTTTTTTATTTTTAATTTTTTTTGAAAAAAAAAGAAGTTTTTTTTAAATAGGAGTACATCTATTTTTGTAAAAAAAACATAAGTAAAATAATTTTTAATAATTAAAATATGTTTAAAAAGTGTAAAAATGGACAAAAACAATTACTTGCCATTGTACAGCATACTACTCCATTCACTTGCCACACGCTGACTGGACTGGTTTTGATTGGTTAAAATATTCCACGTCACCGTGTGGCATTCCATTTTCTACTTGCCATTACCCGTGCTCTAATACGATGCACACCACATAATACATGATCTTCATCATCCTTGTTCTCTTCTTCACACTTGTCTTCCTCTTCTCCACCCATGAATTCCATAATTGGGGGCGCCTGGGTGGGTGATTCCACCTTTTGAACCAATGAATTCCATAATCCTTGTTTTCATTGAGAGTGTGAGACATATAAAACATGCTCCAAAACAAAAAAAAAGCAACAAAATGGTGCTTCTAATTCTTGGATTCGGTCACTGGTCTTGGATTCCCCACCCATCACCGACCAGCTCTGCCATTGGCACACGGAGACCACAGCCAGCTTCAAAGCACGACGGGAGAGCCTCGCCGTAGATCTAGCGCAGATTCGTTGTCCCAGGAACCAATTGATGACCGCCGACAGGCAGCCGCCTCTTGCTCTAGCCGGCAACGATCCACCGGCGATGACCGTACCGGACGTGACGACCAAGAGCTGCGCGGCATCCTGCCTCTGCGCAGCGAGCAACGACAGCTCCAGTCAATGGGTGATAGCTCCAGATCTGTTGCTGCTCCGTTCACTCCCTCGTTCCGGCAAGCAGTCCGTTGTCGTGGCGACCAACACCGGCAAAATCCAGCAGCCGAACCCCGATGCGCACCGCCGATGACTCCCGCGGGACGCTTGTTGGGAAAGCAAGAACACAAATGATTGTGTAGTGCCCAAGATCAACACCTTTCCCTCTTGAATGAATATGTGAGGAGCAGCAAACAAACACACCAAAGAACACCAAGCAACAAGATAATCCAAACACGAAAAATAAAGCAATATGAGGCACGAGATTTTAACGTGGAAAACCCTTTCAATGTGAAAGAGTAAAAATACCACGAGACCCTTCGGTCCAACCAACTCCACTACCACCAAATTGAGAGTACAAATGCACAATATAACAGCACCACAATGATATCTAGCCCTTAACAACACTACGAAGGCACTAGAATCAAAATAGATGAACAATAGTGCAAGAAATCACCAAAAAACTGCAGCTGGTGCGAAGCTTATAACTTGAGATTGAACCGTTGAAATTCGATCTCCACCGTTCAGATTGAAGCTCCACAAGTCCTTAGACTCCTCCTAAAATTTCAGCTCGATCGGACAAGATTTGGACCTCTGATCGACCAAAAAACCAGACCTGCGTTCTGTAGAAAAATGGCAGCGGCTATCTGCTGTTTTTCACCCTTTTCTTGCGGCTGTTTTTCTCCCTTGCGTGGTGTGTACTGGACAACTGCCAAACTTTTCTCTCAAAATATGTGGACAAAAATGTATTGAGGACTTATCCTCCAAAAATATTTGGGCCTTTTAATTAAAGGTGACACATAGTTGGGAGCCCAAACCCAACAAATCTCCCCCCTCCCCACTATGTGGAGGTGGTTGCCAAACCGGCAATCAAACAACAAGTTTCAAACTTCCCCTTTGGCAAAGCCTTAGTCATCATATCAGAACCATTATCATCTGTGTGAATCTTTTCAAACTCCAATAACTTGAGATCAAGCGCATCTTGAATCCAATGATAACGTACATCAATATGTTTAGATTTGCCATGGAAAGTAGGATTTTTGCTAAGATGTATAGCACTCTGACTGTCACAATATAAGACATACCTCTTCTGAATAACACCAAGTTCACGAAGATATTTCTTCATCCAAAGCAGCTCTTTACAAGCTTCTGTAGCTGCAATGAACTCGGCCTCTGTTGTGGACAACGCAACACATTTCTGAAGCTTAGATTGCCATGAAACAGCTCCCCCTGCAAAGGTAACCAAATAACCAGATGTAGACTTCCTGGTATCAATATCTCCAGCCATATCAGAATCTGTGTAAACATTCAAAACAGGTTTTCCAGTTCCATAACAAAGTTTCAAACTGGATGTGCCTCGGAGATATCTCATAATCCACTTCACTGCATTCCAATGCTCCTTGCCAGGATTAGAAAGGAAGCGGCTAACTGTACCAACTGCATGTGCTAGATCAGGCCTTGTGCAAACCATTGCATACATCAAACTTCCTACGGCAGATGCATAAGGAATACATCGCATCTCTGCCCTCTCAGCATCATTGGATGGGGACTGTCTAGAGCTAAGCTTAAAGTGTGTAGCCAGAGGTGTGTTAACCACTTTAGCTTTTTCCATATGAAATCGTTGAAGCACCTTTTCAATATACTTCTCCTGAGACAACCATAGCTTTCTTGCCTCTCTGTCACGTGTAATTTGCATGCCAAGAATCTGTTTTGCTGGTCCCAAGTCCTTCATCGCAAAGGACTTACTAAGCTCTGTTTTCAACTCTGCAATTCTCGAAGAGTTATGACCAACAATAAGCATATCATCAACATAAAGCAACAAAATAATGAAGTCATTATCAGAGAACTTCTGCACAAAAGCACAATAATCAGAAGTAGTCTTCTTATATCCTTGTTGGATCATCACAGACTCAAACTTCTTGTACCATTGCCTTGGAGCTTGTTTCAAGCCATACAAGCTCTTCTTCAACTTGCAAACATAGTTCTCCTTGCCCTTCACCACAAAGTCTTCTGGTTGCTCCATATAAATTTCCTTCCCCAAATCACCATGAAGGAATGCTGTTTTGACATCCATCTGTTCAACTTCCAAGTCAAGGCTGGCTGCAAGACCCAAAACAACTCGAATCGAAGACATCCTCACAATTGGAGAAAATATTTCCTCATAGTCAATACCCTTTTTCTGACTATAGCATTTAACCACTAGTCTAGCCTTGTATCGTGGAGACGAAGCACCCTGTTCATTCTTCAACTTATAGATCCACCGGTTCTTCAAAGCTTTTCTATCTTTGGGCAACTTGACTAGCTCAAAAGTATGATTATCATGCAATGATTTCATTTCATCATTCATTGCCTCAACCCATTTATCCTTATCCTCGTTCTCCATAGCCTCTTCATAGCACTCAGGTTCTCCCTCGTCAGTAAGGAGCACATACTCATTAGTAGAATAACGAGTAGAGGGAATTCTTTCCCTTGTAGACCTCCTGAGAGCAACTGTAGGTGCATTGTTATCAACATGAGGTTGATTATGTACCTCATTTGATTCTTCTTCACCATTACCATCGGCAAAATCATGTGGAACATGATTGTTATCATTATTCTGATCTCCATTGGTAGCATTAGGCGTCTGAGCCACGGGAGTTGGATTCAAATCAACAAGATCATCATAATTTTGAGACTCTGACTTCTCCATCTTTTGAATATCTTCAATATTCTGATTCTCTATAAAGATAACATCACGGCTTCTGACTAGCTTCTTCTCAACAGGATCATAAAGTCTATAGCCAAATTCATCATGACCATAGCCAACAAAGATGCACTGCCTTGTCTTGACATCTAATTTGGATCTCTCGTCCTTTGGCACATGTACAAAAGCTTTACACCCAAAAACACGCAAATGGTCATAAGAAACATCTTTCCCGGACCATACACGATCTGGAACATCTCCATGTAAAGCAGTAGCAGGTGATAAATTAATTACATGTGCAGCAGTATACAAAGCCTCACCCCAAAAAGATTTAGACAAACGTGCTTCTGAAAGTAAACATCTGACTCTTTCCACCAATGTTCTGTTCATCCTTTCTGCAAGGCCATTAAGCTGTGGAGTTTTGGGAGGCGTCTTCTGATGTCTGATGCCCTGTTGTCTACAATACTCATCAAACGGCCCAAGGTATTCACCTCCATTGTCCGTGCGAATACACTTCAACTTCTTTCCTGTTTCTCTCTCAACGGAAGCATGAAAATGTTTAAAGACCCCAAGAACTTGGTCTTTATACCTCAAGGCATACACCCATAGTTTCCTTGAGCAATCATCAATGAATGTCACAAAGTAACGTGCACCACCATGCGTCTTTGTCTTCATAGGACCACAAACATCTGAATGTACCAATTCAAGCAACTCTGATTTTCTGAAAGATGGACGAATCTTGAAGGACACCCTGTTCTGTTTCCCAGCCAAGCAGTGACTGCACCTTTTTAAATGTGCATCCTTCACTCCTGACAGAACATTCTTCTTCGCTAAACAATCAAGACCCTTCTCGCTGATGTGACTGAGTCTTCTATGCCATAATTCTAAAGAACTATCACTCTCGACTGCATTGACAGAATCAGCAGAGACTGAAGCACTGGTCCAGTATAAACCTGAACACTTCTTCCCACGAGCCACAATAAGAGAACCCTTAGTGAGTTTGCATTGTCCATCACCAAAGGTACTCACATAACCTTCATCATCCAAAACACTAGTAGATATCAGATTCAAGCGAATATCTGATGCATGTCTGACATTCTTCAACACTAACTTCATCCCAGTTTTGGTTTCCAGGACAACAACTCCAATGCCAACAACCTGTGAACGACCATCATTACCCATCTTCAATACCCCATAATCACCTAGAGTATAAGATGTGAAGAAATCTTTCCTTGACGTCACATGGAAAGCGGCACTACTATCGATAACCCAACTTGATTCATCAGAGGCAACATTAATCAAGTCGTTATCAGAAACAACTATCAGATCACCTGAAGTCGTGGCTGCAACATGACGATCATTTTCACCATCTTTCCCTTCTAGCTTGTTCTTGTCTTTGTTCTTCAGCTTGAAGCAATTTTTCATTAAATGCCCCTTTTTATGACAATAATGGCACTCAACATTTTTGTATTTAGATCTGGACTTGCTCCTGCTCTTGCCCCTTTTTAATTCTCCATGATCTCTGTCTTTGCTTCTCCCCCTATTTTCAGTAACCAAGACATCAGATTTTGAAGTAGATGTCTCATGAGTTCTACGTCTCACTTCTTCATTCAGAACGACAGCTTTGACATACTCCATAGTTACTGTACCACCGGGAGCAGAACTAATCAAAGACACACGAAGATTTTCCCAAGAATCAGGCAAAGTATTCAGCAACCAAAGTCCCAAAATCTCATCCTCGAACTTTACGCCCATGTTTGACAACTGATCAAAACACCCTTGAAAATCATTCAAGTGGTCAGAAATAGAAGAACCTTCCTTGAATCTCAGATTCATAGCTTGCCTGAGCAAATACAGCTTGTTATTCCCTGTTTTTGATGCATACAAGGATTCAAACTTGTCCCACAAAGATCTAGCATGAGATTCATTGTAGATGTGATTCAGAACATTATCATTTACCCACTCACGAATGAAACCACAAACCAATTTCAGGTTCAAAAGCCCACTGTTCAAAACCACTAACCCAACAACGCTCCCTTCTCCGTTCTGAGATCCTTGTCGCGAGGCGCAGCGCCTCGACCGGGAAGGCTCCCAGCTGCATCCCAACCTCGCCGGATGGATCTTGGTCGCCGCCGCATTCAATTTCTCTTTGCCGCAGTTTACCCTGCGGTGTCCGGTTCGGTTGCAGGGCTGGAGACTCGAACCCGAAATGACCTGCTATAAATGAGTTAAATCCGACCAAATCCAAACCCGACCTGACTGACATGTTAAAGTAAGAGTTATTTCAAAATCATACACTTTACTACTCATTTTAATGTATAATTTTAATTTTAAGACAAAATTTAAGTGTTATTGCATAATTATTTTTTACTTTTTTCTAAAACTTAACCATTTTTAAAATTTCTTATATATACATATTTATTTATCTAAAAACTTTTTTAGGATTTAAAATAGAATAATCTAATAGATTTAATACATATTTTTTGATATTTTAAATTTATTTAATAGAAAATATAAGTGTTAATATGAATTTAAAAATTTAATAAACTAAAGTCATAACCCGTTGGGTTGATTCTAATCTGATGACACTGGGTCATGAACATACAGCTTTTAACCTAAATTTGAATTGACCCGAACTTGAAATAACCTGAACTCGAAGTGATCGAACCCGAACCCGACTTGACCTACTGATTTAGTGATTTGCCAAACTCTCTTGCCCTAATACAAAAAATACTATAACACGTACAAGCATTTCAACCGTTAGGATTTATTTTGCTAAAATCTCGTAAAATATTTTATTTTATCAAATATTTAATCAAATATTCTTTAAAAATCAACATCACTCCTTTCGTCTCATTTTATATTGTCCATTCTAACTTTATGGCATATTTAAGGAAAGAAAAAAAAGTGATGTTAGTTTTTAAAGAATATCTTACTTTTTTACAGGTGTGTTGATGAATAAGAAGATAAGGTGGAGACAAGTAACTTAAAAGTTTATTATTATAAGAAATGTGCAACTTATTTTGGGACGGACAAAAAAAAACAGATAATTTAAAATGAGACGGAGGGAATACTTTACATCTTTTGTCTCTATCTTTCTTTCACGAGAATTTTTAAAGTAAATTATTTTTGTCTTTACTTATTTTCTTGAACTTTTGATTTAGCTTTTAAGTACATAAGTTTTGCTTTTTTGTTTTTATACATATATTTAAATAAAATAGATTTAAAAAATTTATAATTTTTCTTTTTTTTAATGCCAGTAAGAGCACTGGAAATACGTTTGAAGCCTCGGGGCTTCAAACCGGGGCGGCAAACTTTCTCTCTCTGCCACGTCAGCTTTAACTTACACCAAAAATTCACTAGAAATGGGTTTGAAGCCTCGGGGCTTCAAACTGGGGCTTCAAACCTTTATTTTTTACATTCTAAATATAGATCTTCTAAATTTAAATTAATAAATTTAAATTAATTTATTATTTAATAATATTGAAACACGAATACAAAAAATATATTCATTAAAATAAAAAACGACAATATTAAAAAAGATATACTCCTTGATTAAAGAAACTAAGGTAAATTATATTTCGCCTTGATCTCTCTTTGTCTTTGCTCGTATATCATCCGTTTGAAACCCGACAACGTAGAAAGGTCAGTTTTCATGATTTTGAATAAAAAAAATTACATTCATTAAATAAAAAAATTGCATCCATTATAAAAAAACTACATTAATTAAATAAAAACATTACATTTATTAAATAAAAAAATTACATTCATGAAAAAATAAATAAAATACTTGAATAATAATTTTTTTTAAAAAAATGATAGATAGAGAGAAATTTGTATTTGTGTTGAATTTTTTAAAAAAATTAAATTTAATTTATAGAGAAGAAAAGAAGAAAAAATAGGGAGAAAAAGGAAGGAAGAAGGCGTGATGGATATACCGTGTGCTCTAAGAAAAGATATAAGATAGAAGGCGTCATTTTTTCATGGTCTAAAATTTTGAATACATGGCATAAATTTTTCATCTTATAAAATGTATTCCGTATTATTAGGGGTGAACCGAGGGTCTTATCAAGCTGGAAAGTTAATGGGGAATTGGTAAAGGAAATGAATGGGCAGTGTTATAGGCCGAGTTGGTGATGGATGAAAAGGGGAGGTATGAGTGTTCTCTTGGCTTGAGAATGCAAAGGAAAATGCAGGGGATATGTTTGAAGAGGCCTGGGTGAAATGGTGATATATGCAGGAGGAGTTCTTTTTGGTATTTTTGGATGAAAGAAAAGAATTAAGTTTAAGAAGAAGAAATGGAGAGATATGAAATGGTCAGAGGTAAAATGAAGGGATAAACCAAGTTGGTGTTTAAGAGATATTACACACTCTTATCTTAACTTGGGGTTAAGTCTAGAACTTAATTAAGATATAACACACTTAATTAAATATCTAGAACCTAAAACTCACACTTAAGATAACCACTCTTAAGATATAAATTTAGGAATTTAAATAGCAAACACAACAAGTGTATTACTAAATGGAAAATGGAATTACAATCTGAGTCTCACAAAATGGCCTAAGGCCGAAATAAAAACACACACATAGGGGGGAAACTTCCCAGAAACATCCACTCACAAATCACAAGAATAATATCCATTTGTTTATGTTTTCTTAATGGAATGAAATCAGGGATTTGGTCTTTGATTTTCATGGCTGGTGGCTTGTCCTTTAGTGAGGAAAATCACAAGGAAATAAGTGATGATTCTTGGGAAATAATGGGGGACAAAGGGGTTGGTTTTATTGGCCTTATATTGGGTCATTCATGGAAGGTATGTGGGGACTGATTTGGTGGGTGGAGTGTCAAAAAACTCACAAAAGTCTTTTGTCCTTTTGTTATTGTATATTCAGCCTAGGTGGGAGACACAAGGGGGACAATGGTTGGTCAATGTTGGGGAATAAAAGAGGGGTTGTTTTTGGTCATTAAAAGGGGACAGGGCTGGGTATTATTTATCGGTATTTTGGAGTTATGGCTTTGGGTTACTGTGAGGGAAAACATGAGCAGGAAGTAGGGGCTGGAGGTGGGTCATGATTTTGGCTCTTCGTGGGTGTTGTGTTGGGATTGTGAGGTTTATTTGGGCAGGGAATGAAAGGAAGGAAGAGAGGGTTTTACTGGTTTATTAAAAGGCTTAAAAGAAGGAAAATAACAACAAACAAAAAGGTTTTGGTTTATACACTCTTATTTTCGGCCATGGCTAAAATAAGAGTAGGAAAAACTTTATTTTGAAAAGGAAATATTTTGGATGTTTAGGGAAGGTATGGGGAGTGTGGGCTCAGCCTAGGGTGGGTGTAGGACAACCATGGTGTTGGGTTGGGTTCTAAGACAGGAAAATGGAGAAGTTTCAACCCAATTAATGTCATCACACTTGGGCTTTATTCCCCTGATCCGTCTTTCCCCTGGTGGGCTACGGACGGTCTTCGGGTCTGCTCCCGGATATATATCACGTATAACACACTTCACACCTTTAATCCCCCAGTTTTCCCTATTTACTAGTATATTTTTTTAACATTTGATTTATTTTTTTCTTGATTTCTATGTAGTCCAATTGGGGAGGTTTCAAGATCAACCAAATTTGTTCACTTTATATGTTATTGCATTATTTCATATTAACGGAGTAGTAAATGGGATTTTTTTTTAAAAAAAATTAGAACTCTTCACACGAAAGTCAACTTATTTTTCTTTATAATTTATTATTATTAGAATCAAAATAAAACATATCAGATCAAAATAGACCAAAAAAAACTTTACATAAAACTACATTCAAATCAAAATCAAACTAGATCATTTGACTTTGAAGAAAATTTGATTGATGAAAACATTTAAATATAGGAGATGAGTCACAACTCTCAAGTGTAGCGCTCTATTGTTTTTTATATAAAAAATTGGTACAGAATCTATGCACATTTTACCTTTCAAATTTTGTTAAAAATTTTAGATAAGAATTTTGACTTCAAATGCACCAAAATTTAGAGGGTTCACTTTGTAGAGATGAAAATGATATGTTTCGACTGACTACTTAAAGCAAATTCTTCTATTGTTTTAAGATTTACTCATTTTATGAATCTTAGTATATAAATTAATTAATTAATTAATTAGGCTACTTGAAAAAAAATCAGCTCAGTTTGCGAAAATAATATTAAAAAAATTTACAACAATTTACATGTAGATTTTAAGCACAGAACTTTTATTGGAATTACAACTTATTTTAAAAGTTCAAAAGGAATTACAACCAAAATATATTTTTACACATACTGAAATAAAATTAAAAGATATTGGATCAGAGTTCACTTTAAAATAAAATTATCCCAAAGGCCCAAATGCAATTTAAGCTGGCCAGGTCGGGTCGTCAATTGGCAACCCCACCCTCAGGCGATTTGGGAAAAATCAAGCGAATTTAGGGTTTCGCTCGGGTGTCGCTTTCTCTCTCTCTCCCTCCCTCCCTATATATGTATCTGAATATGGGGTGCAAGGAGAGGGAGAAGAGCCATAGAGACGACGAAGCAGTGATATAAGGGTTTAAATTGTCATTTTCTCTTCATCTTTTTTTTCTTTGCATCGCTTCGTGTACTGTAAGCTGTGTTTTCCGGCGGGTTTCTGGCGGCGGGTTTGCCGGTGATGCATAATTGAAGAATTGTCCGTACCATCTGAATCCTTTGATGCATAAACACTTCACGCCCTGAGGCACTGCCGCTACCGCCTTCAGTTCTTTTTCTTTTTTGTTTATTTTTTTCATTTTGATATGCTCTCTGAAAGAGTGTTTTTAATTTATTTTTTTCGTGATAAATTTTTTGGATAAATAAAATTTTCATCTCATGAAATTTACTTACACCTTCAGTCACTCTTTTTTTCCTTACTTTTTCTAGTTTATTTTTTTAACATTTGTTTTATTTTCTTCATTGATTTCTTTTTTATGTAGTGCAATTGGGGGGGTTTCAAGAACAATCTATTTTTTTTACGAAGTACTCTTTTTTTTACTTAGTATATCATACTTTATGTAGTACGAAGTACTTTTGTTCATTATTTCTAGTGACAAATTTTATTTATTTTATTGGCCTATTTACGCACTCAGTTAGTCATTTAATAAAATAATATAGTCATTTCATATCTAGTTTTCTAAATCTTTTAATATACTTTCTTCGTTCTCTATAGATTTTTCCAATAGCCCTTTTTTTTTGTCTACAATAGATCTTTTCATTTCATTTTTTAACAATTTTAATACCACAATTACTCTCACTTACTTTATTTATTACAACTTCACTCATCTTATTTAATACACTCCACCCATTTTTCATTAAGGGTATTATGGTAAACTTTCTCCTTTTTTCAACTCTCTTTAAAAATCATCAAAAGTCAAAATAAGAACATCTTAGAAGGACGGAGGAAGTAATTTTTTAATATAGAAAATTTATTTTAAAATTTTACACCATTTTTTATATAAAATTATTTGAAAATAACTTCAATCAAACATTGTAACGCGCAACAAGAAGTTTATGTTGTGTGTAAGATACTAACCCATAAAAAGAAGGAAGACGAGTCTTTTTATCTATCATACGCTTACAACATTGTGGTAGGGATTGAAGCTTGATCGGATGTAGTATGATCTAAAAATTGTAAAGGCAAAGTTTACCTATGAGTGTAATTAAAGGAATGGGGGATGTGTTTGGTATGGAGTGAGGGAGGTTACCCGGAGGGTTAGAAGGAATAGATACTATCAATTTTATCATGTCATTCCATGATATTGATTTCAAATGTCATTAGAATCAAGTAGACCATAATATATCATCGAAGTATAATGTCAAATGGATTGTAGAGTTTTATCACTTGATTTTATGAATTTTAGTATAAACAATATAATTGATGCATTTGTCTTTTTGAAAAAATAAAATATTTTTATGTTATTCTATAAAACATGTAAAAAAAGTTTGTAATTCACATGTGAATTTTATGAGCATGAAAGTGCACTTTTAATGAAATCACTCTATAATTTATCTAAAATACTACCTCCGTCACATTGTCTTTGTTTAGTTTTGACTTTGGAACTGTTCATTCAAGCATTTTGACTCATCAAATTCTCTCAATGTGTAAGCCTAAAAATAATCATGTGGGATCTTGTTTGATTCGTCTTAACATATACGTAGATTATTAATATATACTCCCTCCGTCTGGAAATATTCTTCCCATTTTCCTTTTTGGTCTGTCCGGAAATAATCTTCTCATTTCCTTTTTTAGTATGCTTTTTAAGGCTAAATATCAATAATATCCTTCTATTTTTTCATAAATCTATTTTTTTAATACTTTTTTAATAATAAAAGGAGATTTAAAAGTTTATAGTATGTGCATTTTTAAAAATTTTACATTTTTTTTACTATTCCTTAGTAAGTGTGCCAAGTCAACACGAGAAGAACATTTCCGGACGGAGGGAGTAATTTTTATAATTTTTGAATATACAAATTACAAAATAAAATGTAAAATTAAAGAAATGCATTGGATGGTGTGCCAAAAGGTAAGTGGACAAAGACAGTGGGACGGAGGGAGTATTTATTTACCTAAAATATTTAAAAGAAATTACAACTTAATATACTTTTACACAAGTACGTACGGTGTAACAAATACTCTCTCCGTCCCACTATATTTGTCCACTTTCATTTTTGCACACCATCCAATGCACTTCTTTAATTCATTTTATCTTGTAATTTGTATATTAAAAAATTATAGACATTATATTTAGGCTTACACATTGAGAGAATTTGATGAGTCAAAGTGCTTAGATGAACAGTTCCAAAAGTCAAAACTGGACGAATATAGCGGGACGGAGGTAGTAACATTCACTTTTTTGTACCATATTATTTGTCTTATTTTGATTTTTTTTCTTTTTGATTTGGTAAGTTATGAGAAAATCTAACCCGGTGCCCATCCCTCCAAATGCTATTGCATGCATGCCATGGTCTTCTACTTAAAAAATACTCATATCATGAACTACCAGTATTCTGGCATAACCACCACAAATTTGAGATTTTTTTAATTAGTTTTTTGAGATGTTATGCGTGCCAGATTAACCAAAATACTAAGAGTTTGAATTTCACTGTCATCCAATTTAAAAAAATAATAATGTTCACGTTCAATGCTTAATCCTAAACCTAAGCAAGTTCAAATAAGTTGTGTTTACATTCACTACAATGTGATTACATACTCTAAAGAAGGATAAACCCCGTCTGGATTTTTAGTCTAATTACGTGTGCGCAGACCTCATATATTTTTCTCAAATGTGACACTCAGACGAGACGTTCTTGCAGCTTTATGAAATCTCAAGATCATCTCTGCACAATCACTGTGGGCATTGAAACATATATACCAAGAAGCATCAAATGTCTGCTGCTCAAGACATGGATTAGATCAAAACAAAAAACAAAAGCAAAATGAATGCCAATACTTTCAGAGATATATATATATATACCTAAGTTGAGATTCTTCATAGCGTGCGTGACTCTCAAGCATGGGCGTCCAGGTTGGGGTCATGTGCAATGTACACCGTGCGACATAGATAGCCGATGCACATATCAGAGAAGGTTTGTAGTTCAGAGCTTCATCTTCAACCAAGCACAACTCGACCAAGAAAAATGCTAGATTTCCAAACTGGCATAAGGAATTCAATTTTCAACACGGTATCCGTTTGAAGAAAATATTAGAGACTGAGTGAAGAAAATCAAGAGATCATTGTGGAATTCCCATGTTTACCTTTTTGTCTGCTCGGGAGGCCCTGAGAAACCGTGGCATGAAAACATAAGGAGTTGGTGCATCTAGGCGAAACATTAACTTCTTTAAAACAGCCTTCTCCTGAAGAAAAAAATTGAAGTTACTCCATCATAGGTCAATCCCCATTTGCTATAAAAAGAGAAGAATATATGTTACGCATCGTTCCTACTAAAGAATTACATAGGAGCATTGATACTAATATCAAAACAGAGACCCATCACGAATTGGAATTTGTACAGGCAGTGCTTACCATTCCCAGCATTTGTTCTCTGGTGTATGACTCGGCTGATACACTGAGCAAGTCCATGATCTGTAACCAGGCAAACAAATGTTTTAAGTGTTGGGTTACAGGTATTGACTCAGTAACTAGAGTGCAGTGAGGGTGCCTAATTATTTTAGCAAGTATTTACCCTCGGATGCCAAAAATCCTCATATTTTGATGCCAGCAAGAGTGCAGTGAGGCCAACTAGCTGCAATTCATTTTTCTTGATGCATACTTGGGAAATATACTGGTCTAAGACAGTAACCATGAGAAATAGAGTCTCTTGCATCAAGTCAAATTTCAGATGAACCTGTTAGATTGGAAAGTATTTTCAAAAAGATACAAATAATGCCATGAAATCAATGAAAATATATGTGCAGAGTAAATAATTAAACACAATGTGTACTTCGATAAGCCAATTTATTAATATGCCACGCATATGAAGTGTAATTTCTGTTTGAATCTCCATGTATCTTCTCAGAGGATGATGCTGAGCCTGTTATTTGAGATTGGCAACAGAAAAAGGTCAAAACTTTTATAATTACAGAAAAGGTTAATGCTTAATAAGAGTGACAAAGATAAAATTAGTATACAAGTAATGAATATTTCTACCTCCATAACCCAATAATACTGATAGATGTCATCAACATATTCAGAGACGTCAAGATGGTTATAATCATCGTAAATCTTTGGCAAATACTTTTGTTCCATTAGCCTTGTTTGCTCCTCCCATTGCTAGATGGTTTACATGTTGTTACAAAAATGTCTAGAAAAAATGTACAGATGGTAGGAAAGGAAAGAAATGGACTTTGGAAATAAACCTTCGGGCTTCGGGTAAGTGACGCCAAAGGCTCATTCGTGAGCATAACAATCCGGTGAGCCTGAAAGTACGGAGTTAATATCTTCGCTGTCCAGAAGACCGCTAACATGGCCTTCTCTGGACGGGAATACCTTAACTCCGCATCTCTCAGGGTCTTGCTGACGTAGTAAACCGGATGTTGGGCCCCATGCTCTTCCCTCACGATCACAGTACTTATGGCACAGCCTGCAATTGCCAAGTATAGAGTCAGAACATCTCCAGGCTCCGGCTTAGATAAAACCGGCGGACTTGTGAGATATCTCTTCAGTTCTTCAAATGCTTCTTGACATTCCTGTGTCCACTCGAAGGTCGCCCTCTTCTTGATTACCGTAAAGAATGGGTGCGCCTTCTCTGCCAGCTTTGAAAGAAAACGATTCAAAGCCGCCAATCTCCCTGTCAGCCGCTGAACTTCTTTTGCTGTCTTCGGGAGTTCCATCTCCATGATTGCCCTAACTTTCTCCGGGTTTGCCTCAATCCCTTTTCGGCTAACCATATGCCCAAGGAATTTCCCACCCTGAGCAGCAAAAGTACATTTCTTCGGGTTCAATCTCAGATTTACCTTCATCATGATTTCAAAGACCTCTTCAAGGTCCCGGACATGGTCTCGGGCCTCTTTGGACTTGACAATCATGTCATCAACATATGCTTCCATGGTTCGCCCTAAGACGGACTTGAACACCTGAGAAATCATCCGGGTATATGTCGCCCCGGAATTTCTCAGTCCAAAGGCCATCACCAAGTAACAGTACAGCCCTTCTGGGGTCATAAAACTCGTCTTTTCAGCGTCAGCCGAATGCATCCGAATCTGATGGTAGCCGCTGAAAGCGTCCATGAAGCTCATTAACTCTGATCCGGGAGTCTCATCCACCATCTGATCGATGTTGGGGAGAGGAAACGGATCCATGGGACATGCCTTGTTCAAATCTGTGTAGTCAACGCACATCCTCCACGAAGGGGGCTTGGGCGCCATAACTACATTTGCCAACCAATCCGGGTATTGCACCTCCCGGATGTGACCAATGCTCTGCAAGGTTGCTATCTCCTTCTTGACGAAATCTCTTCTTTCCTGCGACAAATGCCTCCGCTTCTGCTTCACCGGTTTAGCATCCCGTAGGACATTAAGGCGATGAACTGCAATCTTGTGATCCAGCCCTGGCATATCAGCTGGACTCCAAGCAAAGACCCTCCTGAACCTTCTAAGGACTGAAATCACCCGTGATCTGAGTTCAGCCCCCAAGCCCTTGCCAATCCTGACCAACCTTCCCGGCGTGCCTGGCTCCAGTTCCACTTCTTCAACGTCGCCAGCAACTTCTACTCTGGGACGTTTTTCCTCAGCCCTCAGGAGCTATGCAGTCACCTCTCCCACTTGGGTATCGTACTTAACTGGTTGTTTGGTTGCCTTCAAATACCATGCCCGAGACACTCTCTAAGATCCCCTGGCGATTCCAACTCCGTGGGGGGTTGGGAACTTTATGCACAGGTGACGAGGTGAGATGACACACTCTAAATCTTCCAATCCGGGTCTGCCCAGGATGATGTTTGTGTTGGAGATTATCCCCACCACCACAAACTCCATGTCCAACTTCCGGGTGGCCTTAGTATCCCCTATCTCAACCGGGAGAGTTATTATCCCCTCTGGTTCAATAGAGTCACCAGTGAACCCGGTCAGTGGAGTTTTGATGGGTGATAATTCATCCCTTGTCAAACCAAGAGCCTTGTACGTGTCCATATACATGATATTAACGGAACTTCCCGTATCCACAAGGGTTTTATGGATTAGCAAGTCCATTATATCAATAGTAATCACCAGGGCGTCCCTATGGGGGACCCCCGTCTCTGGCAAATCAGCATTAGAAAATACAATTGGCTCGGTTTTCAATTTCTTACCTTCTGGACCAGCACCTTGTTGATCGTCGCCGCATTGGCCCACTTTTTCCGGCTTGTGGCTGAGTCTCCGCCAGTATTCCCTCCAATGATGAAGTTACACCCGTGGTGTCTCTTCTGGCGATGCGGCGCGGGTTCCGAATCCTCTTCTTCATCTTCAAGCCCAATGTGGCGCTCCCGGGCCTCAGCCTGGGCCACTTCTTTATCTCTGCACTTTCCATTCTGAGCGTTCCCGGGATTTCCCGCATCTCCATCTTGTACGAACTTCTTCATATGACCCCGGCAGATTAGCCTTGCCATCTCATTCTTCAGAGTATAGCAATCTTCCGTATTGTGATCATTCTTGCGATGGTAAGCACACCATTTTCCAGTGTCCTCCACATTGCAGACCTTTTGAGAATAGATTGGATAAGTCATGAGTCCCTGCTGTGCAGCGTGGGCCATGACCTCAGCCACCAGCAATGTGAAGACTGGATTGGCAGATTTGTGCTTCTCCGAGGTCCCAGGACTTCTGCCCTTTGGGCCATCCGGGAAGCCCTGCTTCTTGTTTTTGAACGGCTTCTTATTTCCCGTCTTCTCTTCTTCTTTAGGAGTCTTCTCTTTCTTCTCCTCCTTTCTCTCCTCCAGGGTCACATACCTCCCGGCCCGGACCATTGCTTCTTCGAAGGTATCCGGGGGATGAGTTGTTAGATCGGTATGAAGGAGTCCGTCCTGTAATGCCGCCGTGAACATGGCCAACCTGGATTTGTCGTCGGTTCCTTCAACCTCCTGGACTCTTTCCTCCATTGAATAAGGAAATTCTTCAAGGATTCTCCGTGCTTCTGTCGCACTGAAGCCAAGTGAGTGAAATGCTTCTTCGGACGGCAGTTCCCGGCAAAGTGCTCTAGGAACCGCAATCCCAATTCATCCCATGAAATATTGCTATGAAATATTAATGTCCGATCGTCAAAACAACTCTATGAAATATTACTATTAAAATTTATTATACTCTTTCGTCCACAAGTAAACTTTCCATTGCGCGTTACGATGTTTGACTGAATTTATTTTCAAATCACTTTATACTCCCTCCATCCTTAAATATTTTTCACACTTGTATCTCTGAGATAAAATATCAAATTTTTTCAATTCATCTTATTTACATATTGGTATAGAAATAAAAAATAAAAATTTACATATCAAAAAATTACATGGAAAATTTTTCAAAATAAAAGGTATCAAGAATATATTTTATTTTATCAAATAACCAATGAAAAACGTAGTAATAAACAAACATTCTCGTGACTACTGAAAAAAGCAAGTGGCAAATATTTTGGGACAGAGGGAGTATGAATAATGGTGTAAAATTTAAAAATAAAAATTACATATTAAAAACTATATCAAAAGATCTACAAAACTAGAGGTGACATGGCTATATTATTTTATCAAAATGTGTGACAAAAATAGGTCAACAAAGTTAAAAAAAAGTTTGACTCTGTGAATAGTGAACGAGAAGTTTATTTGTAGACGAAGTGAGTAATTTTTTAAATCAATCAAACATAGTTGAATGTTTTTTTTCAAATTAGCCTATTTTAGATGTAAAAACTCATTAAATATGAATAACCGAAGCAAGATTCTTCACTTTTAATTGATCCACGGTGTTTGAGCAAAAGTCGGGAGACCATTTTTTATGATATCTTATTTCAAAAATTGACTAATTTGGGAAAAAATTTGATTAGAAATGATAATTTGGGAGAATAAGTATAAGTTTTAACACTCCGTAAGGTTTTGACTCAATTTTGATGGCGGTTAGTCGAGGGGATTAGAGTGGGTATTATTTTCAATTTACTAGTACTATTTCGGTAATTAGTTCATATTAGGGATTAATTTGGATAAAACATATAGTTATTGAGTATCATTTTGGTAAATTACACTTCTATTTTGGACTCACATATAATTCAATTTTCATTGATTTTGAAGTTTATAATTTTGACTTCTAAGTCAACAAAGCTTGCAGGTGGCAGGTGCAATTGGCATAGGTAGGAGGATGAGTCGGAGTCAGAACTGAGTGAAAGGATTTGCTGAGAAAAGTAGGGGCAAATACTATTAATTTTACGAGCGAACCACCGCAGAGGGATTGTGACTTCCGTGCCCACTCAAATTGAGAGGCCATAAAATCCGTTTGTTGAGATTGGCAAGATATAACACCTAGAGAATTTGTAAAGGTGTTTAGGAATCGAATATGTTTAATTTGATTTGTATATGAAAAAAATGATTCGTATTTGATTAAATCAATTCGAATCCGAATCTAGGAATATAAATACCAAGAGGTCTAATTTGTTTATAATTTGAATTATTCAATTTTTATAAAATATCAACAAACAAATAAATTATGCTATAGACTATTTGTATACGTTAGATTAAAATTGATGGCCAAGATATTTTCAAACTAACCCACCTCATTTACTTACGTTCAAGAATTGTGTGTTAAAAAAATATACCCTTTCAAAATTCGGAGTACGAACAATATTTTATATTCAAATAATTATCAAATTCAAACTTGAATACATGCCATTCTAAACGAACTTGAATTGAATATCTCGATATTTGATTTGATTAGATGTATACACTCCTAAGAATGAGAGCTTCAGTATGAATGAACTCATGTACCGAATAGCGGAATCGAGAAAGAAAATATGGGATGTAATATTTGGAGGGCCAATATCACTACCCATTATTTTTCATTGCCCAAAGATTCAATCAATTTGATTACGTAATTAGAAAGACATGAAAAGATTGATGTGATAATACGAAATAAACATAACATAAACATACCAACCTTTGAAGGAAAGAATGATCCGGACGACTTTCTAGAGTGGCTGGAAACAGTTGAGCGTGTCTTTGATTTCAAAGATGTGCTCGAAGATAAGAAAGTCAAGATTGTGGCGTTGAAGTTCCGAAAGTATGCGTCCACTTGGTGGTCCAATCTTTCCACCAAAAGAAGGCGTGAAAACAAGGCTCCGGTGAAAACTTGGTTCAAAATGTGGAGCTTGTTGAAGAAGAAGTTCTTGCCCGAACAATACGTACGAGACAACTTTGCTAAGCTTCAACACTTAAGGCAAGGTACCCGGTGTGTTGAGGACTATACTCGGGAATTTGAAGAGCTCTTGATGAGATGTGATCTTCAAGAAAATGATTCTCAAACGTTAGTCCGATATCTATTTGGACTTAACACCCAAATAGCTAATATAGTGGAGTTGCAACCCTATGACACCTTTGAAGAACTCTCCAAATTGGCTCTTAAAGTTGAGTCTCAACTTAAGAGGAACAAAGCCCCCTTGGTTCGCCCATCCCCTTTCTCCAAATCACCCTTTACCACCCCAAAAACAGCCCCATCACCTACTGCCCAAAACCCTACCTCAAAACCTAATTTCATCCCCTCTTCCTCAAATCCGCCCCCCTTCAAAGCAAGCCAAACCACTACCCGAGCTCCCAAGTGTTTCCGATGTCAAGGGATAGGTCATTATGCCAATGAATGTCCTAATAAGAAAATAATGGCCATTGTTGAGTATGAAGAAGAAGAAATCAGTCCCTCGTGGGCTGAAGAAGAGCTTGAAGAAGAAGAATGTATCGGGGCAGACGAAGGAGAACTCTTGGTTATCCGTAGGACCTTGAGTAGCATGGCTGGTCCCGATGATCAACTACAGCGGGAAAACATCTTCCACACCCGTTGTACGATTCAAAAGAAGGTGTGTTCTTTGATTGTGGACAGCGGAAGTTGCACCAACGTGGCATCCAAAACGTTGGTTGAAAAACTAAAGCTCAAAGCCTCACCCCATCCTAAGCCATATACAATCCAGTGGTTGAATCATGGAAAAGGATTGCGTGTGGATTCACAAAGCTTGGTCTCATTAAGCATCGTGAAAAGCTACACCGATGAAATATGGTGTGACATTATACCCATGGATGCTTGCCATATTCTCTTGGGCAGACCTTGGCTCTTTGATCGCAAAGTTTTTCATGACGGGTTCGCCAACACTTATTCATTCCTCATGAATAAAAAAAAGATCACCCTCACTTCCCTACCCCCTGCCACTCATTCGGCCACCCCACCCACCAAAGAAGATCCCCCCATCCTCCTCTCTACCATACTCCACTCTGAACAACACGAATACGAACACCACAAAGAGTTCATTCTCCTTGACACCCTTGAGGCCGAACCAGTCCCTGCCCCTCCTTCTATCCACCCCTTAGCCAAACACCACATCCAACAATATTCCCAAGTCTTTCCCGATGACATTCCTCAAGGTCTTCCTCCAAAACGGGACATACAACACAAGATCGACCTAATCCCAGGGGCTGCCCTCCCTAACAAACCCGCCTACCGTATGAATCCCGAGGAAACCAAGGAGATACAACGACAAGTGGATGAATTGCTTGCCAAGGGATTCATTAGAGAGAGCTTAAGTCCATGCGCTGTTCCTGCCCTCTTGGTACCTGAAAAGAACGGTACTTGGAGGATGTGTTGTGACAGTCGTTCGATAAACAAAATCACCATCAAGTATAGGTACCCAATACCTAGGCTTGAAGATATGTTGGATGAGCTCTATGGATCCAAAATCTTCTCTAAGATTGATCTTAGAAGTGGCTACCACCAGATTCGAATCTATGAAGGAGATGAATGGAAGACAGCGTTCAAAACCAAATTTGGGCTTTACGAGTGGCTGGTCATGCCATTTGGGTTAACCAATGCCCCAAGTACATTCATGAGACTTATGAATCAAGTTTTAAAGCCATTCATAGGTCATTTTGTCGTGGTCTACTTTGATGACATTTTAATCTATAGCCAGAGCGAAGAAGATCATGTTAATCACCTTACTTTGGTGATTAAGAAGTTAGACGAGGAGAAGCTGTACGAGAATCTTGAGAAGAGCCAATTCTTTTCTCAGGAAACTGAGTTCTTGGGATACTTTATCTCGAGTGAAGGAATCAAAGTTGATGAAAAAAAGACTCAGGCCATAAGGGACTGGCCCGTTCCCACGTCAATGCAGCAAGTTAGAAGTTTTCATGGACTTGCATCTTTCTACCGGCGATTTGTGAAGGATTTCAGCACCATAACTGCCCCCCTCATGGATTTGACAAAAAATCAGAAGTTCGAATGGAATCCTAAAGCCCAACTAGCCTTCGAAGCAATCAAGGAACGCTTAACGCATGCTCCTGTGTTAGCCCTTCCTAGTTTTGAGAAATTATTCGAGGTTGAATGTGATGCCTCAGGAGTTGGCATAGGGGCTGTCCTATCCCAAGAAGGACATCCGGTGTCATACTTTAGCGAAAATCTAAATGATACAGGAAGACGGTATTCTACCTATGACAAAGAGTTCTACGCTTTGGTACGATCTCTTGAGCATTGGCGTCATTATCTCATAAGCAAGGAGTTCATTCTTCATTCTGATCATGAAGCCTTAAAATACATCCAAGGGCAGCATAAGCTTCGACCCCGCCATGCAAAATGGGTCGAATACATCCAAACCTTCACCTTCACCATCAAGCACAAAAATGGAACCATGAACAAGGGCGCCGATGCCTTGTCCCGGAGACATTTGCTACTAACGGTACTTAGTACCAAACTTGTTGGTTTTGAATTTTTGCAGGAACTTTATGCAATGGATGAAGACTTCAAGGACACTTTTGAGAAGTGTAAAATTCGGCCCTATGGTGAATTCCTCATCAAGGATGGCTATCTCTTCCGTGGGAACCAGCTTTGCATACCCAAGTGCGGTGTGCGTGAGACGATCATTGACGAGGTTCACGGAGGAGGTCTTGCTGGTCATTTCGGATCCGATAAAACATACATGATGATGAGAGAGCACTACTTCTGGCCAAAGATGGAACGGGACGTTGAACACTTCATTAAGCGCTGCCACACATGTCATCTAGCGAAAGGACATGCTCTACAGCAAGGAAGACATCTAGCACTACCCATCCCCAACGCACCGTGGGAAGACGTGAGCTTAGACTTCATAACTGGACTGCCTAGGTCTCAAAGAGGAAAGGATTCCATCATGGTCGTGGTGGATAGATTCTCTAAAATGGCCCACTTTGTTCCGTCCCCATGCCGAGTTCGCGTACAACCGCACCCCAAGCAAGACTACCGGACTGTCTCCTTTCACGGTGGTCTACGGCACGAATCCATTAACTCCACTTGAGCTTGACCCTATCATGACGGATACAAAGTTCAGTTGGGAAGCAGAAAAGAGAACAAAAGAGATTCAGGACATTCATGAAAAGGTTCGTAGCAAAATCGAGGCTATGAACGAAAGGTTGAGCACACGCATCAATCAAAGAAGAAAGCCCACAACCTTTCAACCTGGAGATTTTGTTTGGATACATCTGCGGAAAGAGCGTTTCCCCATGAAACGAAAGTCAAAGCTACTGCCAAGAGCTGATGGCCCCTTCGAAGTTTTGGAAATGATCAACGACAATGCATACAAGATTAACCTTCCGGGAAACTATGGAGTATCTGCGACATTCAACATCAAGGATTTGAGTCCATATTTCGAAGCCAAGGATATCCCAAGTTTGAGGACAAACTTCTCTGAAGAGGGGGAGGATGATATACCCCCGGTACCTATGAAAGTCCTTAAACAAATTACCGGATTAATGACTAAATCCTACGATCCTTTTTGGAATGAATTTACCCCTCCTAAACCCAAACCCTTAGCCATAATTTCATTGGATTTTTCATCACCCTAAAATAAACCCAAACAACCCGTTTTCTTTCTTTACTGCCCAGGCCGTACCCCCTTACCCCCACCCTTTCTCATCAAAAACACACCCCATTAAACTCACCAAAATGACCCACAAATATTTCATCCTTTTCCCTTCAATTCTGGCCGAAACACAAGAGCCAAAACAACACATATCATCCCCATAATAAACCCCAACACATGGACCCCTTTTGTTCCCTACCCAAACAGCATACACACCCTCCATTTTAACCACCAAATAAGCACTACAACTACACTCCAAGCTAAGAATAAAACATCCCATTTGTTGAGATGTGTGGGACGTATAAACCCATCACAAACAACCATATCTCACCCCTCTTTACCCCATCCCTGGCCTGCCCCTTTCCACTTCACAACCACCATATTTCAACCACCATAACAAACCAAATTAGCCAATATATCTCACACCCCTTTGTCCCCTAATATGGCCGAATCACATCCCTCTCAAATCCCCATAAATATCTTCTCAAAATAAAAACCTAGCTTCCTCAATTCTTCCCCCCTACTACTGGCCGAAATACCCAAGTCCCACAAACACTACACTCCACTTTTATTTCATTCCATCAAGGCACATCATATTAAGTCATATTTTGGTGATTTGATTAAGGAACAAAGCTTGTAATTTCCCCCTTTCTTCTTTCATTTCTCGGCCTAAACTGCTGCCATAACCCTCTCCTTTCACTCTCTTCAATATGTCAAACACTTCACCAAGCATCACCAATGAAGAGCTCTGGGTTTCTAATACCGAGCTCAAAGCCCGAGTACTTGGCAAAACAGGTTGCTCAACTCACTAAGTTAAAAATGAACTTAGTGAACACTCCGGAAGAAAGTGATGAAGAAAAGGAAGAAGTTCGACTAGAAGCTGATTTTAGTCACACTACTAGAGGAACTGCACCAGAAAAGGGAGCTACTGATTTTAAGGTTGACATACCAACCTTTGAAGGAAAGAATGATCCGGACAACTTTCTAGAGTGGCTGGAAACAGTTGAGCGTGTCTTTGATTTCAAAGATGTGCTCGAAGATAAGAAAGTCAAGATTGTGGCGTTGAAGTTCCGAAAGTATGCGTCCACTTGGTGGTCCAATCTTTCCACCAAAAGAAGGCGTGAAAACAAGGCTCCGGTGAAAACTTGGTTCAAAATGTGGAGCTTGTTGAAGAAGAAGTTCTTGCCCGAACAATACGTACGAGACACCTTAGGTACCCCAAACGAACTAGTGTAAGCAACTGATACCAGTAGAGCTGGTGTCATTTTAGACTTACCGTGTGTGTGTGTGTGTGTGTGTATATATATATATATATATATATATATATATATATATATATATATATATATATATATATATATATATATATATATATATATATATATATATATATATATATATATATATATATATATATATATATATATATATATGGAGCATCTAAAATGACACCAGTGTTTACACCGGTTGTTTACGTTTGTTTACGGTGCTCCGTTGGTAAAAACGACGTTCCTACCCCTCCTTATCCTCCCCCTAAACCCCCACCCTTGTCCCCCCCCCCCCACCCGCCCCCTCCCTACCCTGGCATATATATAGTTTCATTTCTGTTTGGAACACTAAAAATATGCAAAAGGAATAAAGCAAAATTGGAGAGGTCTTACCTTCCAACCACCTGTCCAGTATCGAGCCCTGCAACCGAACCGGACACCGCAGGGTATTGACGGCTGACGCCGCCGGAGATTGACACAAGGGGACGGTGGCGGAGGAAGAGCGAACTGGGAGACGAAACAAGAGAGGAGTGTGAACGAGTGAAGACCGCGCTAATGGCCGTGGTGAGCCGAGATCGAGTCACGATACCAGTCGCCATAGCTAAGGCTAAGGTGTAAGGATTACTCTTTTTTTCTTTCTTTTTTGGCTCATTCAAGAACGGGGGCACCCTAATGCTATGGATGAGAGAGGCATAAGTGCAAAAGTGCATAACAAATCAAATTACCCCAAAAAGAGTACTAAAACATAGCAAAAGTTTAAAATAGGATATTCATATTTTTTTTCTCAAACAGGATTTTGCACTGTGGTAATGTAACTTTGCACTGTGGTAATGTGGCAGTATACATATACACATTACTATACTTTTTAGTAATGTATATGACCATGTTTGGTAATGTAAGGGGCTGTTTGTTTCAGCCTCTTAATGGTTCAGATGTCTGAATGGTTCAGCACTTAATAGTTCAGACTGTTTGTTTCAGCCTCTTAATGGTTCAGATGTCTGAATGGTTAAGAGATTTGCCTCTGAATGGTTAAGACCTCTTATCTGAATTGATCATACATTTGTCTCTGAATAGTTAAGCAATATACAAGCTCTTAATGGTTAAGACCTCTTACTTATTCAGCACTTAATGGTTCAGACCTCTTACTGGTTCAGCACTTACCTATTCAGAAGTTGCCAAACAGCCCCTAAGTCTTATTTCGAGAATAAAAACATGGAAGTCCTATTTTAGTATACCCCTCTATTTTCAAAAACCTTCCTCATTTTTTTTGAAATTCTAAAAAAAGTTTAATTTTTTCAGAAAAAACAAAAATTGTTGATTGAAACGTACACATACATTATATGTTAATTTTATTCAAATAAAAATAACTTTAAATTTTATGAACAATATAAAAATAATTTTAAAAAAACCTTTATTAATATATGAAACTAATAATGAAAAAAAACAAAAAATAAGCGAGAAATAAATATCAGCACAGATACCCCCTGTTGTTTAGTAAATATGCAATAATGCCTCCCTTCTTCGCAGGAAAAAGATCAGGGAGGTACGCGTGCAGCATTTTGAAAGCACAAGGACTTTAGAAATAAGATTTGAAAGAAATAAGAATGAATCTGGTGCATCAGATTGTGAGATCTAAGGGTCAAGATTACATCAAAATTAGGTGCACTAAAATGATTTAAAAATGCGTCAGGTCGAAATGCACTAAAATCTTTTGAAAATGCATTATATCAAATTCTGAGTGCAAGATGCAATCTGAGCCGCACGATGCATCCGATCCAAAGGCTAGATTTTATTTTTATTTCCTTGACAAATGTGCATTCTCACCTGAACCATCACAAAGGAGACCATTTTTTGCGATATCTTATTTCAAAAATTGACTAATTTGGGGAAAAAATTTGATTAGAAATGATAATTTTAGAGAATAAGTATAAGTTTTAATAGCGCTTTGACTCCATTTTGATGGCGTATTATTTTCAATTTACGAGTACTATTTCTGTAATTAGTTCATATTAGGGACTAATTTGGAAAAACACATAATTATTTAGTGCCATTTTGGGAATTTACTCTTCTATTTTGGGCTTACATATAATTCAAATAAGAGAGAAAAAACCAAAATAAGAGAAATATTGAAAATATATCAAAATAGAAGTTCTATGTTTTTATTCCCGAAATAGGAGTTAAAATATATTTACATGACCAATCATGATCATATGTACATTATTAAAAAGTATAGTAATGTACACATGTACAGTACCCCACATTACCACAGTGTGAATTTCTATTGCAAAAAAATAAAAACATGAAACTCTATTTCGTTACTTTTACTATGTTTTAGTCTTATTTAGACTGATTTTTATTCAAATAAGCAATTCCATAGTACTTAGATAAGTATTTTAAAAAACTAAAAAATTAAAATAAAAAAGAATTTTTTTGTGTGAGAAGATCCACAAAATTGTTATGCACCTTGCACCCAAGATGTCACCATACATGATACATGTACTCTTTTATCGCACAAATTATTTGTCTTATTTTGATTTTTTTCTTCTTGATTTGGTCATAAATTATGAGAAAATCTAACCTTGTGCCCATCCCTCCAAATGTTGTTGCATGCATGCCACGGTCTTCTATTTAAAAAAAATACTGATATCATACTGGTATTGATCCCCGTTTGTTTGAACCCGGGCGTGCCTTTGCCGCTATAATGATTTTAGCACTGGTATCCACAGCTGTTGATGTCGACATTGTACCCGATTTGGGTCATGAACTACCAGTAAATTTGAATTTTATGAGATGTTATGCGTGCCTGGTTGACCTAAATACTAAGAGTTTGAATTTCACTGTCATCTAATTTGAAAAATAATAATGTTCACGTGCAATGCTTAATCCTAAACCTAAGAAAGTTCAAATAAGTTGTGCTTACATTCACTACAATGTGATTACATACTCTAAAGAAGGATAAACCCCGTCTGGATTTTTAGTCTAATTACGTGTGCAGCAGACTTGACAATTATCATTGCGGTAATTTTTTCAAGGGGTTTATAGCTGCCACTTTGCTGTACGCAGACCTCATATATTTCTCAAATGTGACACTCAGACGAGACGTTCTTGCAGCTTTATGAAATCTCAAGATCATCTCTGCACAATCACTGTGGTCATTGAAACATATATACCAAGAAGCATCAAATGTCTGCTGCTCAAGACATGGATTAGATCAAAACAAAAAACAAAAGCAAAATGAATGGCAATACTTTCAGAGATATATATATACCTAAGTTGAGATTCTTCATAGCGTGCGTGACTCTCAAGCATGGGTGTCCAGGTTGGGGTCATGTGCAATGTACACCGTGCGACATAGATAGCCGATGCACATATCAGAGAAGGTTTGTAGTTCAGAGCTTCATCTTCAACCAAGCACAACTCGACCAAGAAAAATGCTAGATGTCCAAACTGGCAGAAGGAATTCAATTTCCGTTTGAAGAAAATCTTAGAGACTGAGTGAAGAAAATCAAGAGATCATTGTGGAATTCCCATGTTTACCTTTTTGTCTGCTTGGGAGGCCCTGAGAAACCGTAGCATGAAAACATAAGGAGTTGGTGCATTTAGGCGAAACATTAACTTCTTTAAAACAGCTTTCTCCTGCAGAAAAAAAATTAAAGTTACTAACTCCCATTAGCTAAAAAAAAGAGAAGAATATTTGTTCAGCATTGTTCCAACAAAAGAATTACATGGAAGCATTGATACTAATATTAAAATAGAGACTCATCACGAATTGGAATTAGTACAAGCAGTGCTTACCATTCCCAGCATTTGTTCTCTGGTGTATGACTCGGCTGATACACTGAGCAAGTCCATGATCTGTAACCAGACAAACAAATGTTTTAAGTGTTGGGTTACAGGTATTGACTCAGTAACTAGAGTGCAGTGAGGGTGCCTAATTATTTTAGCAAGTATTTACCCTCGGATGCCAAAAATCCTCATATTTTGATGCCAGCAAGAGTGCAGTGAGGCCAAC
Organism: Cuscuta australis; assembly: GCA_003260385.1. Taxonomy (NCBI): domain Eukaryota; kingdom Viridiplantae; phylum Streptophyta; class Magnoliopsida; order Solanales; family Convolvulaceae; genus Cuscuta; species Cuscuta australis. The sequence continues at coordinate 4,128,967 of NQVE01000192.1, forward strand.
TAGCTGCAATTCATTTTTCTTGATGCATACTTGGGAAATATACTGGTCTAAGACAGTAACCATGAGAAATAGAGTCTCTTGCATCAAGTCAAATTTCAGATGAACCTGTTAGATTGGAAAGTATTTTCAAAAAGATACAAATAATGCCATGAAATCAATGAAAATATATGTGCAGAGTAAATAATTAAACACAATGTGTACTTCGATAAGCCAATTTATTAATATGCCACGCATATGAGGTGTAATTTCTGTTTGAATCTCCATGTATCTTCTCAGAGGATGATGCTGAGCCTGTTATTTGAGATTGGCAACAGAAAAAGGTCAAAACTTTTATAATTAAAGAAAAGGTTAATGCTTAATAACAGTGACAAAGATAAAATTAGTATACAAGTAATGAATATTTCTACCTCCATAACCCAATAATACTGATAGATGTCATCAACATATTCAGAGACGTCAAGATGGTTATAATCATCGTAAATCTTTGGCAAATACTTTTGTTCCATTAGCCTTGTTTGCTCCTCCCATTGCTAGATGATTTACATGTTGTTACAAAAATGTCTAGAAAAAATGTACAGATGGTAGGAAAGGAAAGAAATGGACTTTGGAAATAAACCTTTGGTCTTGTCACCAATAGAGATGTGAAAGATTTTCTCCGCGCAGACGATTTCCTCGTTAAAATATCAGCTTCAGATGTAGATAAGTCATGGCTGTTGTTGGAAGGAGCAACTTCTGAAGGCAGCTTAGAATGTATTGGACCAATATATTTACAAAGAGAAGATGTGCCAAGTAATTGTTTCTGCTGGGATGAAATGACATATTGAGCATTTGAGCTGCTCTGGCAATGTGTTTCTTTCGATCGTGCAGCCATCTGAGATGAAGTTTTCAGAATAGGTTGAAAAGCAGAACACACAACAAAGCATAGAGTAAATAACGTTTCTAAAGTAGTATATTGTTTACCCATTTGGATGCAGAGAATGTTTTCTCAAACTGACTTGTTTGAATTCATTTTTCACACTTCAGAAAATGCAAAAACAAACTAAGTTGTGAATTCTTTCCTACAATATTATAGTAAATTTAATACTCCGGTTAATAACATTAGCAATAGTAGTTGAGATACCATAATAGGTTATAAACATTACAATACATAAATAAATAAAGTGAATATTGTAAAAACAGTATATCTAACTGCAATGACTCAACACACACATCAAAAGTGGATAAGTATACCACAATATGAGATTTCTTACTTGTGGGAGTTGTGGTAATATGCTTCTACCAACCTTGGGCTTTGCTGAAACTAGCAAAACATAGAAAAATATAACAATGGTCACACAACTGTCTAGTGTCAACCAAAATGACCTTTTAATTTACAGCAAACAACCTGGAAACCCATGTTTTCCAATCCTCTTATTTAAGCTCTCGGCATTTTCCTAACACAAATTAGGATTTACATGGGTAAGCAACATGAAACATTTCCATGCTGATAGTAATGATAGTTCTTTATAAGGTTCAGAGATAGCTTACTTGAGGCAAAGTGTGTCGTCCGAAACTGGACTTTGCTGAAACTAACAAGAGGAAAAAAAGTAATACTGATGAAACATAAGTCCTATGATTGTAAACAAACCGCGCCACTTAATTTTGTGTCTAACCTCCAAATCTTTTCTTGTGTATCCCTTTCTCCAAAACTTTGGCATTTTCCTATCAAATTAGCATAGATGGTTTTTCACATTCAATGCAGCACGATGTAAGTTAATAAAGAGATGTGAGATAGTAAAAACCTTCTTTATATTGCTAATATCCATTGCATTTGGGTCCTTTAATGTTGGCAGAGACTTCCTACAAGTCATAAAGTAAAATATGTAATTGGTACACTAGATGAATAAAAAAGAGATATTAACGTTAAAAATACCTTGACAATAGAAGATGAATTTTTCCAGTTCAGAATAAACTAAAGGTGAAAGCCACAATCCCATAAGATGGAAAAATCCACACTTTTCACAAAGATATTTAAAAGACGGACATATAAGAAATTAGGTCACATTACCGGCTTCTAGTGGTAAAAGATTTAGTGCTGGGTCCCTTCTTTGCATCAACTGTATTGACAATGTTAGCCCGCTTTAATGCTGGCAAAGACTTCCTGAACCATACAGCCCATTAGAACATTTATTCTCGAAACAATTGAGAGGAATTAACAGAACATACACAGCACACCACCACACACACCTTAGTGGCAGGAGAGAATTCTTGCCAGTTGTCCTTAACAGAACAAAAAATGGAAAACTATAAATGCATAATATATAAAAATCTGGAAGTTTCATTACACCAGCAAAGAAAGATGTGAAAATGATATTAATTCAATGACAAAAAATAGGCCACCTTACCTGTTTCCAGTGATAGCAGCTGCATGGCTTTTGGCCTTGGCTCGTGGATCATCAGCAGCAGCCTTCAAATCTTTGTTGGCTGCAACACTTCCTACAAAGAAGCAAAAACTCAAAATAGCATAAAAAAATCCTGTTACATTTTCTCCCAAAATGCTACTACACTGTACCCCATAGGCTAGGCATACCTCTCATAAATCTATCATGCTTCCCACTAGCTTCAGCTAGGCCCACTGTCATCTTTGCCTGCTCGATGAAAAAATTACAAAATATGCAAGCAGGGAAAATCATAAAACTTACCAAGAATGAAAATAAATCTTATGAAGTAATTTACATTTAAAACTGAGGAAGGGGCTGAGAGTGAGAGACTAGAGAGGCACCCCTTATATCTTTTTGAACCAAGGATCTTAGCAAAGAAAATAAGTATTGAATCAATTGATAAGAGAGATTTCACTTGTCCTATGACTTTCATACCATCGATGGTTTTCTTGATGATATATGCGCAGTTGTAGTCCTAGTAAAAACAGAACTCCTGGTAATACACATAAAATGAACTAGTTGATTATTGAGAAGTACAGTATCACTGGATGCATAAAAAATTCTGGAATGGGCAAAGATGGAAGTGAAGGATATTACAGAGAGATTATTTATCAAATTATGATATATCACTGTAGCACAGAACCCAACTAAACAGGCATGGTTACATGAAAAACAAACACATAGTGCTTACCGCCGAAGGAAAGGAAATTTCTTTGCATCAGTCTTCCTGCATTGAAAAAAAAAATCTTGAGTAAAGAATCATGGATTAAAAAAGAGATCCAACAGGGGGAGGCACAAATGCTTTGTGGGAAATAGTACAGTATTTTGTGAGTGGGTTGCAATTGCATAAATATGGATATCATGGAAACCTACAAGATGTTTCTTACTTTCTTTTTATTTTGAATAAATATCGATCACACCATTTACATAATCTTAATATGCATGCCCGTACAAATGAGGCAACATTACTTGGACAGTGGAGTGGTGGGGGAATGGGGATGGGAAGACCACTCATCAGGCGACTATCAGTATCTCACCAATTTCAGTAATATACACAGTACCAACAGAAAATGATAATACATTCATGTTTGATTTAAAGTAAGAATATAGTAAGAAGAATTGAAAACACACCATTGAACAGTTACATCATAATTTTTGAGTGATGTCACAATCATTCATTAGGATAAGCATGGCAAAATTCATTTAAAAACTTAAAGCACATCATTAAAGGCTATCCCTAGATACGCTTTAAGTGAAAAAGGTGACATGCTCTGATACCCCCACCACACACACACACACACCAAAAAAAGAAGAAAAAACTTGCAATGCATAGGTATTGAGAATGAATTACTGTTGTGTGGTTCCATCATGATATTCAGTTCTTGAAATGCTTCCCTTGGTATTGCTAATATCAGGCAACACTTTTTGTCCGAGCTGAACAGAAATATGGCTCCTTGTGTTGCTGATATCGGCCAGAACTTTTCTTCCAACTTTAACTGAAAACCAAGTGTATAATGGGTAAACCACCTGAGGGACAAGTAAATTTTTAAGTATTCTAACAGTTCTAGTTGGACATCACCTCCACTACCATGCTTGCTTTTACTTTTCTCCAGCTTCCTCTTTCCAATCAAAGAAGTTGAAGCAGTTAAGTCAATATTAGCATGTGAAAAGGGGAACATAAAATGAGCTTTCCAAATTCATAAATTTAAACAAATAAATGTGCATTTAATGAAAGGTATGCTAACCTTCGAAGTAGTGTTGTTCTGCATGACAGTACTATTAGACAGTGAGGATTTCCTGCATCAAATACGAGAAACAGTTATATAAACAAGCAATGCTTTTACATTACAATATTGGATTATGGAGCATTTGATGATCCATACGACTATTTACACTATTGAATATATGAAACAACAAAACCTCCTCGAAAATGAAGCAAAAGTCTAGAAGTGCGCAGAAAACCTAGGCTTACTTGGATCTGGTAATGCAAGAAATGTGGCCTCCATCCTTAACCCTCTTCTCATCCGAGTAAATGTGAAAACTTCTTAGCCCTCCTGCAACTAAAGCAGTAAAATGACAAGAATCCATAACACAAACGAATACATAAGCAACAATACACTCGTTATATTGAAATGAACAAAGACGATAGTGTTTACATAGAAAATGGAAAGTGATCCGTACCATTCTTGCCCATCTTAGGGTCCTCCTTAGCACGATTAACGATTGAGTTCGACTTGAACTGCCCCAATAGTTAAGAAGAACACGATAGTTGAAGCAGAAATCCAGAATAAAATCAAGAGGAGTAACGAAAAAAACTAGGGTTGAAGATTTGGAGTTACCTTGACGGCCGCCATTACTTGCTTTCTTCGAATTTAATCAGTTGTTGTTGTTGAATCAGTGTGTGGTTGAATCATGGAAAACCACCAAGTTGAATCGCAGAACATCGATTGAAATTCCAAAGCTGCTCTAGCAGGCGATGGCCTGATTAGGGCGGTGGGAATGGAGAGAGAGCCAAATTACCGTTGAATGAATATATGACGACGCCTTCCCCTGATTTGAATTTTTCGATTCTTTTTGCACTCCAGCCGTTAGTTCACTTACGACCGGTTTGGTTTGATTATTTTATCCGGTTTTAAAATCTGACCCTAATTCATTTATCATTGGGCGACAATCTACCAAGTACCAATGTCATATCCCCTAGTCCACACCATTTTTTTTTAGGTAAAATGATTTTAAAATAGCTTTAATTAAATACTCCGTATATTAAATCAAAACAGACGATTTAAAATGAGACGGAATAAGTATAATTTTATCAAAATGTTAAAATGTTAAAAAAATTCTGCTCTCTCTTTTCTAGAATTGATTACAATTCTATCTCACTTCTCTATAACTTTTACTTATTTGCGAATTTTCATTGACTATTTGATAAAATAAAATATTCTTTTCACCTCTTATTTTATAGAACTATTTGTAATTTTTAGTTTTTATCGATATATTAATTTATAAATGCAATGATTTCAAAAGTTGATAAATATTATCTCGTTAATCCTAATTTGAAATCAAATTTGGGTCAAATGAAGTATATGAGTTCATACAAAGCCCAAATACTCCATACCAAAAAAATTTAGAGATTATAACCAGTTAGTAGAACGAAATTAGTGTGTTGAGTGAATTTACATTATATTTAGTTCAAGGAATTTGAGAGAAAAAACAAAAAAAATTGAGAAAGAAAACATTTCTTTGTTTGAATAGAAAGGAAACACAAAGAAATAAAAGTGCAAGAAAAAAATTTAAAAAAAAATACAAAGATGAGTGAAAATAAAATTTCTTTCATTTTAGCTAAAACAGGAAAAATCATTTTCTTTACGCATGATGTGAAATACAGTCAATTTGTTGGTTGTTTGAAATATACGGAGTCCAGCGCTGTGTCACTAGCTGAGCTGGGCGGCGGCGGCCATGGCTTTCACCGCTCGGCTAATGTTGCGAATGTCGGCATACCCACCCTCCGCTGCAAACACGCTCCACGAAATCGCTTCGAACCAGCCCGGAGGCCAGTGCCATTTTCATCTCCCAGATTAATTCTCTTTGCTCATGCGATGCTCCTTTTACTTAAGAAATGTTATACTAATAGTCTCTGGCTTGCCGGATAATTTTCTCCAGGCGTGGCGAAGGTTGTATTGAAGAAAGGGAAGGCCCGAATTTTCTCCCGGAATGGAAGCCCCATGGTTTACAGCGGCGCCGTCGACAGAATCATCGGCCGACCGCCGCCCAAGACCGGAGATGTAATCCTCGTCGCCGATGGAACCCAGAATCCAATTGGTTGGGGATTTTACAACTCTGTCTCCATGTTTTGCGTTCGCCTCATGCAACTACATGATGAAGCTTCCAGGTCACCCTTTCTCCTTCCTCCCATTTTCCATCAATATATGCTTCCGGAAATACTTGTGGTTGCAGATTATGTTTTACTGTTAGTTTTTTTTTTAAAATACAAAATTACTTTCAGAGAGCCTTTGTGTGTGCTCAACGTGGAGAATCTGCTGGAAAACAGAATTTCTGCTGCTTCACAACTGCGCAACGGCCTCGGCCTTCCTTCTTCCAAAACAAATGCATACCGGCTCATCAATAGTGAAGGGGATAGGTGCATTTCCTTTTACTTCACTACTATTATAAGAAACACTACTTTCTTCGTAAGATTTTGTGTTCCTATACAATTCGTCAAGATCAGATGCATGATGTTTATTGTGTATCCTGCATATGCACTTTACCAGTTAAACAGAACACTCATTTCCCACAATTGTTTCTCTCTGGATGTATACTTAGAGCATGCACATTACAAAATTGATTTATGCAAGTTTCAATAGTTGCATATTGCTCATTTCGTTGATGAAAGGACTTCACATTTTGTTGCTCATATCATTTCCAATCGATGAATGAATAAAAATAAGATCTTGAAACTGAAATTGCAGAAAAATGCGCATTTTTCATACATAGCAAATCAGTGTATGCACGTTTTCGTGTTATAAAAAACTCATGGGATGTACATACACAGATGTACTGTATAATTTGCCTAATATTTCAATTCATTTGTTATCATTGTTGGATAAGGTCTGCGTACACACACCCTTTGGAAACAGCCTCTCTACTTTCAAGTAGGGGTAAGGTCTGCATACACACACCCTCCCCAGACCCTACTCTTGTGGGATTTAACTGGGTTGTTGTTGTTGTTGTATCATTGTTGGATAACTTGGAACAGTAACTTAAGTAACCAGTTGTATGTTCTTGTATCTTATAAGTTTAATTGTTTAAATAAGGTCTCCCTTGTTGCTTATAGTTTGACCTGCTAGACTGTCAGGTCTGATTGTTGATGTTTTTGGAGATTTAGCTGTCATTGCTTCATCAGCTGCTTGGGTAGAAAAGTACAGGCAGCAAATAGAATCTTGCATCAGTAGAATCAATGGCATTAAACATATAAGTTGGAGACCATCAGTTGAAATCCTCAAGGAAGAAGGACTGGAGTTTTCCAGTTCAACAAATACAGATTTAGCTCCTTCTCTTCCTAAAAGAGTAAAGGTAAGCCCTTTTGATATCTACTCCGAAGTAGGAGTAAGGTCTGCATGCACTCATACCCCTAGACCCTACTTATTACGGTTTTCTGTTGTTTGTTGTAAGCCCTTTCAAGGGTTTGTTCTGCGTCATGTATGACCTGGCCTAATACTGTAAGTTCCTTAGGTAATGGAGAATGGGATTTCCTATATGATATCAGTGGATGGTCAAAAGACTGGCTTCTATACTGATCAGCGTGAGAACCGCCAGTTTGTTTCTACCATTTCTGAGGGTTGTAGGGTTCTTGACATGTGCTGCTACACCGGAGGTTTTGCCTTAAATGCAGCATGTGGTGGTGCATTGAATGTCACTGGTACAACCCAAATTCTATTAGTATTACTGTTGATATTGTATATACTCTGTGTTATATATATGCATCTGGTTTTGTCAAAAATCATTATAAAGAAAAAGTGATCGACCACATTGAAATCTAAAACCATCGAGGCTAATATGTGAATCTTAAAAAGGTGTTGATTCGTCATTGCCTGCATTGGAAGTTGCCAAAGAAAACATCGCTCTGAATGGAATGGGTTCGAAACAGATCTCCTTTTTGAGACAAGATGCAACTGAGTTTATGAAGGATGCGCTTTCTAAACATGAAAAATGGGACATAGTTATTTTGGACCCTCCTAAATTCGCACCTCGGAAAAAGGTACTTGTTTTAATTAGGTTGCATGTCCGCGCCTCTCTTGAAGTTGTGCCCCAAAACGATCGTGTGCCATTGTGCGAGCAGTGTCTCCTCATTTGATTCTAATGTTTTTTATGACCCTTTTTTTGTTGGATTTTATTGGGTCTGTTTATTTAACCAGGTTCTAAAAAGTGCATCTGGAATGTATAGCAATTTGAACTCCTTGGCCATGCAGTTAACAAAGAAAGGAGGTCTGCTTATGAGTTGCTCATGCTCTGGAGCAATGACACAAAGTGGAAAGTTCCTAGACATTCTCCAGGCAAGTTTCTGTCACACATCCACCGGACTCAAGAAAATACTCCCTCAGTCCCATATCAATTTATTTTATTTAGATATTGGCATAAAAAATGAAACTTACATTTTCAAAAATTGCATCAAAAGTTCAACAAAATAAATAGTGATAAGAATATTTTTTATCTTATAAGTCAAGAAAAATTATAAATAAATAAAAATTCTCGTGCAGTTGAAATAATGCACACTGGGACAAAAGATGTGAGATGGACGGAGTAAAAAAGTCCAATTGTCCATAGTTTGGCTTGGCTAATATTTTTTTTGTTCATTATAAATTGCTAATCCTGTTTCTGGCAGGGTGCTGCATCGACAGTTGGGAAGAAAATCACGCTCGTGCGCAAGGCAGGAGCAGCGTGTGATCATCCTATGGATCCCTCATACCCAGAAGGAGAATATCTTTCAAATATCTTGCTTAGAGTTGTATAGGGGTTTCAGTTTCGTTCATTAATACGCAATGTAACAACATATTTTAGTGCCTCATTTTAAGTGCAAACGTATTTCTTTGCAATCTTATACTCAGTACTATATCAAGAATCAGGGAAACAACGAGCTTAGTAAAATCTCACAAAAAGTAGGGTCTATGGAGTGGGCGTATATTCAAACATTATCCCTACTTAGATATAGAGAGTCTATTTTCAATAAGCCCCCAACTCAAATCAAGAATCAAGGAACATAAAATTTCAACCATCACCACAAGTTGAGACATCGATACGTTCACAGCATACATGTTTTGAAAACTATGTTTACACTTTTTTCACAACTTTGTTGTAGTTTGTACATGATGGATGATGGGTACATTACATGAAGATGAGTGAGGGCCTTCTAGTGTCCACCTGGATTCCGGTTCCAGGACAGGTATGACGGGTCACCAAGTTGCCTGCACAAAGTGGAACATGTCAACTACTGTGTTCATCACACACTATTAGGCCTACATCCATATGGGGGTGGAGACTGGAGAGAAACGTTAGACTTACATCAAACAAAGAAAAATTAATGTGCATTATCTGCAGATTTGTAAGCCTAAACCATGGAAGTAAATACAAGGAAGACATCTTGGGAGGTTCCAATGAAATAAAAACAAGCAAATCAGCATACAGAGCAATTCATATGTTGGGTTAGCTAAAATTAACTTGTAGAGAGAGCAGAGCAGTTATTGTTGTTTGCTGCAGTCAATATGAAAAGTTGAGACTGATTGTTGCAAGGCATGTTTAGTAAGAGAGAAAAATCATACCTTGGCTTAACGAGATATATGAGTGTGAAAACTATGGCCAGAAAGAAGCAAAGGCCACCGACTGTGAGGTATGCAATGCCGAGAAAATCATTTTTCCCACCCAGCCAGCTAGTGGTAGAAAGCACAAGCTTTTTCTTCCCATTGAAACTGTAAGTATTGTAATTATTCTTCAATACGACTTCAATCACATCATTTGCATTGAGATCCACCTCTATCCTCCCATACAACTTCCTAAATGTTGGAAGAGCAGCAGTTCGCATCCAAACAATCAGGTCCTCCTGCTCGCTCAACTGTTAAAGCAAGGAAGCAAGGGGATTGAATAGGTGAGCCTTTAAAAAAATATTGCCTCACATAAGATGTATATAGAAAATTGAATTATAATAATGATGACTCGTTCAGCGATTCCAAGATATTAAATTAATCTATGATGCATACACATAGTCCAACTTAACATGTGCTTTGTTTACTGAATTTTGAATGAAAATTGAAACAGATAATGATATATCAATGCCGAAACACTGCTGTATCTTATAATGTAGCAGAGAAATAAATATTCATGGCAGATTCATATACATAGGTATATGCACATACTCCATGTATCTGAGCGGTGTTTAAGAAACCCTATACACAGTTCCAATCATAAGCATCCCCCCCCCCAATAAAAAAGAAACTGTGTTTTCTATGGAGGTGTTTTAACTTTTATGGAAGATAACATGTTGGAGCTGTGATAGCATGATACCGATATTGTGTGTATTAGATTATCTTCCTCTAGAAATAAAGTCAAAAAAGTAAAATAAAAACAAAAAGTGCCAGCACTTACAGGCTTGCTGATGTCAAGTTTCCCACCCCCCGATCAGAGACCCGTTCTGAAAATTCTGTGGGAAAACATCCTTTCCAAACTTGTGGTCCCTGTCACTCTTCCATGATATCTCACTTTTGTTTACATTCAGCTTCTGCTTGTTGCGGGAAAAGCTGTATGTATCGTTGAACAAACTCCATGCAATAAGGCCACATGGAACTATAGGACTCCCATTTGAAGAATCTTCGGGCTCACAAGTGCTGATTTTATCCTTGCTATCCTTATCCCTTAGCTGTTGATCGCTTCGGCTCTTAACATACCTGGGAAAAAATGAATGCGAGTCACTGAGTCAGAAACACATATGATGGTAATTTATAAAACTCCATATTAGTAAGCAATATTAACTAAAGAGTTGCACTCATTCAACAGTGGGTATACTGGGTAAAAAATTATAACACAGACAAAACCAACAGAAATGAAATAAATTCGTAGACAATGTCACAGCGGTAAATCAAGACAAGAAAATTCTCATGCACCTGCGGTGATTTTGATAGAAATTGTCAAGTTGGTAGTACACATAGATAGGATGCTTCATATGCTTTGAGACCTATACCATTAAAAAACCAAACCAAATTATTATACTGTATATTTGTGTCTCAAAAATTCAGTGTGACCAGAACAAATATGATCTGTTCCAAAAACAAAAACATCACCACTCTTGAAAAACTTACTCTGATCGTCCTATGGCAGGTTTTATCGAGAGAACTTTGTATAAACTCAACTTCCTTCCTCGAATAGTTGCTCGGTATGCAGTCAGCTTCATACCGATCAACAATCTCTACAACCTGATGAAAAAAACCAAAGAATAATATAGCTTTCATGAAAATCAAACCTTTAGTTGGTTTCTCATATAATTTTCTACAGTTTCTTCTGTTTTTTTTTCCTTTTAAGCTGGGATGTTTTTAGGTAAGAGTGTGAAGTGAGACAGTGAGTCATTAAAAATATCATGTGAGAAATTATGAGCGTACATCTCGAGAAGCAAACAGAGAAACCACTCCAATGGGAATAAAGACAACACCAATTAGCAGAAAAGCTGAGATAACCTGCATTACGCAACCAGTTGGGAAAATTTAAGCAATAGACTTCTGGGCAGATCATCTCACAAGGCAAGAATTCACAAGAAGGGAACTTACCCATTTTGGCGTTAAAATTGGCTTGCAAGCAGGAAGTTCCTGTTGTGTAAACCTTGAATCTAATGGACAAAAACTATCATTTTTAATCTTCTTGTTCGTATTTTCCATGTAATACAGCCAATACAAGTAAACCTTGCTCGGGAATAATGTAAAGAAGTACATATGTATTCACTCTAAAATTATTTTCTAGCAAACTCATGAATAAAATTCAGAATTTACAAGGGAAAGATCACATTAAGACAGTTTTTTTTGTTAAGCATACTGGAGTAGTTCGCATAGAATAAAATGATTTGGGATTGGGTTACTATGTTACCACTAAGAGCGAGACTATGAAGCAGGAGCACAAAGGAAGAGAGGGAATCCGAGGGACATTGGCCTCCAGGTAAATGGTGCCTATAAAAAATTTAGCAATTACAGGTATTCAAGTGGGGCTAGGAACATGGAAACACCATTTTTTCAGAATTTTACAAAGGATTAATTTGAGTGTAGGGCGTCCCAACTCCCAAGTATCCAAATGGAACTGTTTTTAGGATGGTAAGTGGCAGTTACTCGAACAATCCATGCAACATAGCCTATGACTCCTAAATATATCCAATGAACTTGGGAATTGAGCTTGATTAAGAAACAACCCTGAGCTTACAATCATCATCATGCAATTGTGCATCCCATAATGCCATAAGCTGCTTAAATTACTATTCTCCTAATAATTAGGGTAAAAAATTCGCAGGCTTGGGGAGAGGAAGAGTAAACGGTTTGCCAATTGCCATTGCCACACAAAAAAGAAACAATCTTGAGAAAATAAGTTTAGGCAGTAAGCTACTAGCACACACAAAAAAACAATTCTGGGTTGAGAAAAAAGAACTGAAAAGAGCGTAGCTGGAAAGGGGGAGCAATTCGCATACACTTTGGTCGCTTAGAAGTTCTTCTTGCTGCAGGATTATCGGCGGATCCGGGAGCGGCTGTGCTGGACGAGGGTACGTTGGAGCTCATCACTCGAATATCTCCTTCTTCCCAAGGAACTAAACGCGGTGGATTCCGATTCAGGCCAAATTGGGTGAGAAACAGAATGAGAGGATGGGGTTAGGTTTGCTACAAATCGATTGAAGAATCCGTTCCCCCGTTCTTAAAGAACGATGGAGATGGACAAGTCGTGGCTGACTGTTTCTTCCTTTTTCTGGGACTTCTAGAAGATCGATGGCGAGAACCGGGAGAGATGGAGAAAGTCTTCGGCTCTGACTGTCTCCCCTCTTCGCCAGAAAAGGGAAGAAGAAGAAGGCGAGTTATTGGGTCATTTGGGTGGAAGGTGGGTCCGCCTGAACACGGTTGGTCAAGCCACTCAGCCTCCAACACGCTTTGACTTTGGTCAAGTCATGCGCCTTGCGGATGGAATCCTTTTTATTGCAGAATAGTTAACCTGTTTCAAAATAACTTTTTTATTACGGAGTAGTATTTTAAATAAAATTTTATTAGTGTAAATTGATTTTGATGATGTTACTAAATGCTATCGATAATTTTTTTGAAATACTCACACTAATTTTTAACACTACTAATCTCTGATATTGGTGTCAAATGGATCCTTAGTTTAAATAGTCTCTATCTATTTAACATATTTGATTGATATTATTTTCCAATGCATTTTTATTTAAGAGTAACATAAATCTTGCATTACCAACAACTTGATCTTAACATAAACATTACACACACAATGCTCGAATCAAAGTTCTCACAAAAGACATAATACACTCCCACTTCTTGTAAAATTTGGAACATGACAATCAAATTTTAGCTCGGTCTGGTGCAGCAAGCCAACAACAGCAATGGATGCATATCAAAAACCTTATCCATGTGCATCCTCTTTCTCATATTGCAATGCACAACAAGCAGATAAAAACATGATTATTTTCAAACAAATAAACCCGTCTTAAAACCTAATGAATGTCTTACTAAAGAAAATACGAGGCAATAAAAAATAGAAAACTTACACAGTCATAAACTCATTATAGATAAAGTCTGCAATGCCCTCGACCATGTACGTCTGGGTAGAACCTTCCCAGCAAAGAGTCGGCTCCCTTTGACATTTGTACCGAATAGGGTACAGTGGAGTTTGGAGTCAGGGCCTCCCTATAAAAGAGGCATAAACGCTCTTATCCCGAGTGTTGAAACAATGAAGGAATTTCACATATGTAAGTATCAGGATCACAAAGCTTAGAAAGTGCATTTTCATACATCTCAAAGGCCTTTACACTCTGGCACCATTCGCCATTCTCAATGTTGAAACACACCACACGTGGACAACCCAAAGTCACCGAATTTGTTATTGTGATGATATTTATAAATCTCATTTTTCTTAAAATTGTAGATGGTTATGTCCTTATATATAACGATGACGGCACACCGAGCACAACGCATGGGTTGACTAGTCGTATAATTAGTTACAACTTCATATTTAATTGTGTGTGCAACCTTAGTCGAGCTCATGGAATAGTAATTATAATCATCCAATTCCTTGGTCAGATTACACGCCCATCCCTCCTCCAACTTCAATTATGGTAGTCAAGATAGTGCAATGAAAATGAATTATTACCATAAATTTCTAGCACATAAATCTTTCCATCCACAGCAAAACCGCGACACACTTTAGGTGCTTTAATTTCTAAAGAGTATGAGCATCTTCCCATTTTTTCTCTTCACTTTGAGTATTTAAATAACGTACATTTGTACATCATCCTTAGTTATATATTCAACGTCACTTATGATGAAAATATGGGAACCCACTGCAATAGGTAAATGCCATGTCATCCCATTCATTGGGTCACTCGTGAAAGGTTAGGGATATATAACCATTTGTTTCGACATTTACCCCTCGCAGTGGAATATCAAACCATTTACATACTTTGAAATTTGGATCTGTTACAATTCTTATTAAGGTCACCTCATGAGGGCAGACATATATCGATAATTAATGATCACATATTTTAAAGACTCACATTTTTAACCAATAAGATGTTTAACTACTCAACGCAAGAAATATTAAAAAAATGAAACATACTAACGATAAAAACTCATTCTGGGAAAGAGATACAATCACAAATCAAATTTATCCTTTATAAAAAATAACAAGAGAATGTCGTAGTTATTATTATTGGAATATTATTTTAGGCTAGTTAGCTATTATTGGCATATTACCAATGCAAATAAAGAATGTCCACATTATCAACATAGTTGTCTACATTCGTGCAGGTGGAACCGGGGGTCTCTTGGAAACAGTCTCCCTACTTCCGAGTAGGGGCAAGGTCTGCGTAAACACACCCCCCCAGACCCTACTGTTGTGGGATTCACCTAGGTTGTTGTTGTTGTTGTTTCGAAAAATATTTCAAATTTTGGCAATTGGAATGAGTAAATATAGAAATTTGACCAATGCAAATGGACAATAATCATAACAAGTAGGGTTCGGAAATGTCAAAAGAGGTAGAACATAAAAAGTAGTTGAAATATGTTCAGTTAGATTTAAGAAAAGTGTAGACAACTATATTCATTTTAGAAAAATTAAAATTTTTAATGTGACATGTAAAATGCAAAAGTTAAAACTATTACACAACATCAATTGTTAGGGAGTCTTTTTTTTGTTCATGTTTATTGGAAAAATGGTAATAGATGAGAAATTATTTGGTCGATTTTCACTTCTCAAAATTGCACCCGCCCAACAACATCATGTTCATCGTTTCTTGTTTGCAATTTGCTCCTAGCTAATTCTCAACTGGAGGAGCTGCTTCTCTAAAATTGCAGTCAATCTCGAGCAGAGCCCAGGAATAGAGAATATCTAAGGTCATGGGGCAACCTCCGGTGCCGCCTCTCCCAATCGCTCCTCCGCCACCTGCTCCGGCCGCCGCAGCGCCCCCCAGCGACGGAAGAGCCGGGGGTTGCCAAGTGCGGTGTGCCGGTTGCAAGATGGTGTTGGCTGTCGGACCCGGACTGACCGAATTCATGTGCCCCACATGCCAATTGCCGCAGATGCTCCCTCCCGAGCTCATGCCCCCCGCCCAGGCTCGCAGCAACGGCCCCGCCCATGGCATCGATCCTACCAAGATCCAGTTGCCATGTGCTAACTGTAAGGCCATTCTCAACGTCCCCCACGGCCTCACTCGCTTCTCTTGTCCCCAGTGCGGCGTCGACCTTGCTGTTGATCTGTCCAAAATTAAGCACTTCTTTCCGTCTCCACCCATCCCCAATCACATGCTTCCACCCCCACCAGAAGAAGTCAATGAGGTTTTCTCTTCGAACTCTTCTCTCACGCATTGAAATTAATATGAAGAAATTTGCAATTTTAACAAGCCTGAAAAGTTATACTGTCAGATATGCCCAATTGCACATATTTGTAGAAGAAAGAGTGCATATACTCGGAACCTCTATATTGTAAAGTTCAAGTATTTATTCAATATTTAACATGGTATGGATGATAAAAGAGACTCTTTGATTGATTCTGGATACCGCTTGATGGTCATGTATTAGCAAGTGATCAATTATTGCAACTTTTCAATACATACATAACTTGAATTTGGTTGATGTGAAGTACCTTATTTCTCTGCTATTAGGTTGCCATTGAGGTGGAACGAGAAGAAGATGAAGGGGGTTTGGCTGGTGAAACTTTTACAGACTATGTAAGCTTTAACTCGTGCAACATTTTTTTACCACCATCATCTTTTATATACGTCTGGATGAGCTTTCCACTGAAACACATAACTACAGGAAGGGGGGGACTCATTTCTTTATTTTGTTTGCCTTTATGCAGCGGCCTCCCAAGTTATCTATTGGACGCCCTCATCCAGACCCTGTTGTGGAGACATCATCCCTGTCTGCAGTGCAGCCGCCCGAGCCTACCTATGATCTAAAGATCAAAGATGAGCTGGAAAACTCATCAGCACTATCTTGCTTGCAGATTGAGACATTGGTGTATGCTTCTCAGGTATCTTCTGCTTTAAGCTCTCTACGTTATAGCAGGTTTCTTCACTAATGATTTATATTCATATTTTCCCTCCATCCTTTGGAAATAGTCGTTCTTAAACATAGGGGTATGACAGCATACATCCGACCCCCCTTACCCTGCAATGGGCGGGAGCCTTTGAGGCACAAGGGTAATGTTGCTGTATGCTCCCTCCATCCAAAATTAGTTGCCCACTTTCTCATTTTAGGATTCCGGAATTAATTCTCGACTTTCTATGTTTAATAAAAGAATGATTCAGCGTTATAAAAAGTGCCCCATCAAAACATGTTAGCGTTGTTGCCATCAAGGATAAACTACATCAAATATTGTAATATAATCCTCATTTCCAAATATGAGTTTTTTGAAAGTGGATTATTAAATCAAGATGGGAGTATTTTTTTTTATGACAGAGGCATCATCAGCACCTCACAAATGGCACCAGAGCTGGATTTTTTGTTGGTGATGGAGCCGGTGTTGGGAAGGGAAGGACAATTGCAGGTTTGATATGGGAGAATTGGCACCATGGAAGAAGGAAAGCTATGTAAGTTAATTGGTTGGTGTGTTGCTTACGCCTGATTGCTTTTACTATTTTTGAATATCTGAAGGATATGTATTTTATAGGATTCCTACAACTTATAGGGCTTCATCAGTGTCTGTTTTAAAATAATTACTCCTTCCCATTGAATGATTTTGATTTCTAATTTTTTTTGTTGTCCCAAAAGAGAATCCAATTTGAATAGAAAGACCTGTTTTTCATCACATTTAATGTTTTCTTGGTAAATACCAAAGTGTCACAAGTAAGTTAAGCGTGTTTTTAGTTAGTTAAACCAACAAATACATTTTGAAAGTGTAGGCGCGTTTGATGATTTTTAATAGTTTTAGCTTACTAAAATTAAGAACCCTTGTAAAAAAGGACCCTTTTTATTGGATGACAAGAGTATTTTTATCCCACGCTTCATTAATTAGAAGAAATAGTTTATTTTAATGCTTTAAATACGTGAAATGTGTAATAATTTGATAATTGTAGATCAATACCATTTTTTGTTGACTAGAAGCTACATTTTCCCATTTCAACTTATGAACGAGATAAATCGGTGTTTATCTATTGATGCTTCCAGTAATTGAGACTCATTTCAGCATTACATATGACAATCTAATGCCCTTTAAAACGTTTTTGCTCCTACATTTTCCTAGATGGGTAAGAGCCTTAGAAGGCACTAAAGTAATGTTGTTGTTGATATATTTCTAGATGGATCTCTATTGGTTCTGATTTAAAATTCGATGCAAGAAGAGATTTGGATGATGTGGGTGCGATGTGTGTCGAAGGTAATTTTTTGTTTCTTCCACAAGTGTATTTAAGTGGTTGGGATTAAGCAATCAACATAATTTTTCTATTTCCACGGAAATTCCACCAACCGGTCCTTCTTGTGTTGTTGATTGGGTTGCATATCTTTGTGGGATATCGTCATTCTATTGTTGATGTTGTCTACATTTTACGAAGATACAATGACCTTTTGTAGGTAGCCTGCATAGCCCATATACCGATTTGTGAGCTTTGAAGACACAGCCCATATACATTGACCTTTTATAGGTAGACTCTAAGCCCATATACATTGACCTTTTATAGGTTGTTGCAGATGTTGTGCAATGACCGGTAGTTGTGAACTTGAAGTCACCTAATTGGAAGTGTTCTTACTTTTTAGTAAAGTTTGAGATTTCGTAATGTTTTCTGCACCCAATTGAAAGTCCACGTTGGCAACACACATGCCTTTGATAGGAATATAAGATTAAAACTTCTTTATTCGTGGCAGCCATGTTTCATTGTGGCATGGTCTCTCTTAGAAATAACCACTATTTAGATATGCTGCTCCCACGAAGAGATAAAAAAGAAGCGCTGGATCCTGAACACCTATTCGAAAAATTGTTCTGCTAATTGCTATTGTCTTCAGGTTTATATTGCGATTGTAATGAAAATTTGTGTTTGTTCTATCCTGTGTTGAGGGTGTAGGACTGTGAGCACTGTTCACAGCACTAGGTGTTAAAAGTTTCATTTGGCAACAGATGTTGCTGGTAGTTGTTAATATGATGAATAATTCTAAATCAGTGAGTTTAGTTAGTACAAAAATATCAAGACTTTTATGGTAGTTGTTAATAGGAATATTTTTAAATGGAAAAGCTTCATTAGTAACAAGAGTTAGAGATCTCACAATCTTTTCCACATCAATTTGAAGTCCACAGAGGCAATACATGTCTTTAATAGGATACAATTTCTGCTTGGTTTCAGAGGAAAGAAGGGTTTCGTTTGTCTATTTCGGGCAACCAAATTTGTATAGCATGAACTTTCATGGAAAATTCAAATTAGATACTGTTTGCAAGAAGAGATGATTGTTTCTGTTTGTCTTTTTTCTTTGTTGTGTGTATCATGGGTTTAGTGGATCTCAAGATTTTGGTATTTATAAATCTAACCATTTGCTTTCTTTTTGTTTTGTTTTATTAATTTTTTGCAGTGCATGCATTGAACAAATTACCTTACTCAAAGCTTGATTCGAAGTCTGTAGGCATTAGGGAAGGAATTGTTTTCTTGACATACAGCAGCCTTATAGCATCCTCCGAGAAAGGGCGTTCTCGTTTGCAACAACTTGTCCAATGGTGTGGGCCTGAATATGATGGTCTTCTCATATTTGATGAGGTGCTCCATTTTTATGTTAACATGCACATACTATCTTCTAGTGAGGTCAGATTCTTCTACCATCTTAATGGTTAAACGGATACTTAATTATAGTGCCATAAAGCCAAGAATTTGGTCCCAGAAGCTGGAAGTCAGCCAACTCGAACCGGTGAAGCTGTTCTTGAAATTCAGGTTTGTCTTTGAAACTTGGACTTGACTGGCCTCTTTATTTGGGCTGTGTTTTTGCTACATTCCCTTGGGTCTTTTATGGGGTGTTTTGGTATAGATGGTTGTTCATTTATTACCAAGGCATTAGTTACCATTACAGCTCTTCTGCTCAATACCCCTCCCTATGTCCAAATGAGAACATAATGGAAAATAGTACAATATGCTCTGCTTTGTAACATTATAGGATCTAGCTTGCTGCACAGATATAATGATGAAAGTCATTCTGTTTATGCTTTCGGTGTAAATGAGATAACTTGTGTTTGGAATCCTGATGACAGGCTCGGCTTCCTCAGGCACGTGTTATTTATTGCTCAGCTACTGGTGCATCAGAACCCCGCAATATGGGCTATATGGTTCGCCTTGGCCTTTGGGGAACTGGAACAGCTTTTGCCAATTTTCGTGACTTTCTAGGTCTGGCAATTGACTTCCTGAACTGACACTTAACTAATATGAATTTTGCATATGCCTAAATCTATCTTCATGATTATCTAGCTTGCCTGATCTTGCATCATGAACAAAATATAGGCTATATTTCTCAATGAGTTGGGGCTCCTTTTTTAAATATTAATGAGAGACCATTGATTCAACATTTCACTAGGACTTTGATATCTTTATTTTCTCGATGTCTTTTATTCTTGATAAATGGTCCTTGATGATATAAAAACTATTATATGCTTATCAGCATTATAGGGTTTGGGGGTGAGGTGCACTCTCAAATCAAATGGGAACTTCAGAAATCCTTAATGCATTGGACTGTGCGGCCATGTGAATGAGAGCTAGTATTGAAGTGTGAAGAATGTAGCGTTGTTTAAAAATACAGACTGAGAGAAGCTTTTTCCATGATGAACATTTTATGTACAATTCATTCTTCTCTGAATCTAGTCCAACTTAGATGTGCATATTCATCCGAATAAGTGAATCTTTATTATCTGGTACATGATGCATATTTTGATTCTTACAATCTCAATCTCAATTTTTTGATGGGACATGTCTTCAACAGCTATTCCAACTCATCACCTTCTAATGATAATTCCCATGCATGTGGGAAATTTTTTTATGATGACTTTTGGAATTTATATATGTATTCTTTTTATGAGAAGCTAGTTTGTGTGTGTGTGTGTGTGTTACATGAATGTATATCATTAACTGATTTTAGAAAATTAATTGGCGCTATACATGTCACCATCTGCCAAGCCCACCGTGGGATAATGCTTTGTTGTTGTTGACTTGTTGTATACATGTCACCGTCTCCGGCCTAGATAGGATTAAGCTATTGGTGATGATGATGATGGTTACTCGATTACTTTTCATTTTATGGATGATAGGTGCTATGGAGAAGGGTGGTGTAGGGGCACTTGAACTTGTGGCAATGGACATGAAAGCAAGGTCTGAAATGATGATTGTGTTGGAAAAATGAGTCTATACTATGTTAAGACAATTATAAATAAGAGCGTTTGACCTTTTCTTTAACTCATAGGGGTATGTATGTGTGTCGTACTCTGAGCTACAAGGGTGTAGAGTTTGAAGTGGTTGAAGTGCCGCTCGAGCCCCAAATGATGGTAAAATGCAGTTTTCTGCTCATGCCAACATAAAAGTTTGCTAGGATGTTAGAATTATTATGCTTTCAAATTTATCCCATGCAAATATGCAATTAAATGGTTTTCAAGAAACAAGTTATCTTATATGAGAATTGATGAATTTGTTGTGCTTTCTTTATGATGCTTTAAAGTAGAAAAAAATGATAAAGTATATTTTTGGGAGATATGATTTTATATTTCTCATACACAATTGCCAGAAATATATGTACATATATTATCAACTACTCCATATTACGTAACTTTGGAACATGAAGTCATCAACTATGTGACAACTAACTTGCAACTAACATTTGTCTAATAGCTCTAATAGACATATATAGCACGTGTATGACAGGGACACAACTTGTGTGTGTGTGTGATATATCATATTAACACTAATAATAGTCATCTTAATAATACTCCCTCCGTCCCACTCCGTCCCACTGTAATTGTCCCTTTTTACCATATTTATCTGTCCCACTATTTTGTCTCATACCATATTTGGTTATATTTGTGTGGTTGACATTCAATATTAATAGTTATTTGTCACTTTTCTTATTTTTCGTGCCACTACCCCATGTCCCAAAATATAGTGAGATGGAGGGAGTAATAATACACAATGCATAAAATGTTGGAAGATTGTCCAAGTTGTTTTTCTAATTTGAAATTTGAGATTGATGAATGAGAAAGAGGGAGTGTTTGATGTATGCTTTTTAATGTAGTCCAATATTTTGAAGTTATTAAAAAAAATTAAAAACCCACTTGTCTAAGAAAAAGAAAAACATGCAGCAATAGACTAGTTTGAATTCCTTCACTCATCTAAAACATGTAGAAATGTGCTCATCAAACCAACCATAGAAATAGTTTCATGTAGTTAAATTTGAATAACGCATTTGGAAGAACATTAGCTATTTGACGCTGAGGGGGTACATAGCTAAGAGAAACTGCATGGCTTTCTATTTTCTAAATCTTGTACTCCCTCCGTCCCCCATAGATCTTCTCAATAGCCTTTTTTCTTTGTCCACAATAGATCTTCTCATTCCATTTTTTAACAATTAAAATACCATAACTACCCCCACTTACTTTATTTATTACACCTCACCCACCTCATTTAATACACTCCACCCATATTTCATTAAGGGTATTATGGTAAACTTTCACCTTTTTTCAACTCTCCTTAAAAACCACCAAAAGTCAAAATGAGAACATCTTAGGGGGACGGAGGGAGTACCTTGTAAAATTTGCCAAACTCATGCTTGAGGTGACTAATTTAGCTTCACACAAGTTTTTGTCCGTTCATTTTTAAAACTAGATCACATATACCGGCTTGGAGTTTACTTTATGATATCCAAAGATATGTACCTATGTTCTCATCTAGTATTGTGAAATTGTTAGGACATTTATAAAAAAGCAGCAGAATTCTGGGCCGAATTGAGAGTAGAATTGCTGTCAGCAAGCACCCTCATCACTGAGACTAAACCCAATTCTAGTCAGCTTTGGAGACTTTACTGGGCCAATCACCAGGTTCCTTTCTTGTTCACACTTCACAGCGGAATAACCTTATTTTGAACATTACAGCTTAATAACTATTAACCCAATTCATTTTAACCTGTCTCCATCATTGCTTTTCTCAATTATAGCGTTTCTTTAGACACATCTGCATGTCCGCTAAGGTGCCTGCAATAGTTAGACTTGCTAAGCAAGCTTTGAAAGAAAATAAATGTGTGGTGATAGGCTTGCAAAGCACTGGAGAAGCACGAACTGAGGAAGCTATATCAAAATATGTAAGTGTGCAGGGTTTTGTTGTTAATTCCCTCATGAAAACACATGTTATCTAGTCATTTTATTTGTTCTTCGTTAGGGTCTTGAACTGGAGGATTTTATTTCTGGACCACGTGAACTATTACTAAAATTTGTTGAAGAGAACTATCCTCTGCCTGAAAAGCCTGAAGAACCTCCAGGTATGCATGCCTTTCTTCCTGTGTTATGTAGTTTTCTGTTTTCACCGGCAGGCGGCAGCTTCACTTTCTGATTTTAATGGTAGAGGAAAGTGTGAAAGAGCTGCAACGAAAGAGACATCTAGCAACACCTGATGTATCATTTAGAGGCAGAATGAGGAAAGTTACTAAATTGCAGACTACAAGAGATGACAAAAGTGATGAGGAGTCAGAAAGTAAATTAAGCAATTCCTGGATATAATTCACTTACATTTTGGCCAGTATATTTCATCTGATTTTAATTTTGAATATCTGAAATCTAGTTTTCTTTCAAGTACAGCATTATTTCATTCATGAACATGTGCATACTGCATATTTTATCAATGGCTCTTCTGAAGGAAAAAATGTTATTTTTCCAACTTTGAAAACCACTTTAGTGCATCACTATTGGACTGTTTTTTGAGACCACCTCTCCTAAGCTCCTGCAGTGATAAACTATGTTTCTTTGTGTATGTTGCTTTCAGTTTCTAGTGCAGTAGTGTTATTCTATTACTAATTAGTTAATTTAATCACGTGCAGTTGATTCTGAAGATGAATCTTCCGAGTCTGATGATGATGAGTTTCAAATTTGTGACATTTGCAATTTAGAAGAGGTATATATATTTCCAGTGTGTTTACTGTCTGTGTTGTGTTTCTCTTATAGATTTTTAGCCTGTTTTTATCTCTTGTAGGAAAGGAAGAAGTTGTTGCAGTGTTCATGTTGTGGTCAACTAGTTCATACCGCATGTGTACTTCCTCCTGTTATAGGCACAGTGTCTGGAGATTGGTCCTGCCCATCATGCAAGGAAAAAACAGATGAATATATACAAGCGAGGCAAGCATATGTTGCCGAACTTACTAAAAGGTATAATATACTCAAAAATGTTCAAAGTTGAATAATGGTGAACTTTTGTTGCTAAAAGATTTTAATCACGACTTTAGGTATGCCGGAGCTGTTGGCCGAAAATTAAAAATTTTGGATATCATTCGTTCACTAGACCTCCCTAACAATCCCTTGGATGATATTATTGACCAGGTTCTTGACCTCTCGTCTAACGTGAATTTTTTAAAGATCCATATTGTGCACCTGCAGAATTTTTCACTTCCTTTCGCTAATCAACTATAATGCATTCCGCAGCTAGGAGGCCCTGAAGATGTTGCAGAAATTACAGGGAGGCGAGGCATGCTAGTTAGGACCTCTGATGGCAAAGGTGTTTCTTATCAGACACGGAACACGTAAGTTTCTTATTTTGGCAGTTTAGAAAAAAGCGTTAATGATTATTGAGAACTGTCAACATTTTCTGTTACTGTAGGAAAGATGTGTCAATGGAAATGGTAAATATGCATGAGAAGCAGCTATTCATGGATGGAAAAAAGTTGATAGCCATTATTTCTGAAGCGGGGTCAGCCGGTGTTTCTTTGCAAGCTGATAGAAGGGCAATAAATCAGGTAAACTGTGTTTTCTGTTACATTTCTTTGGACCTGGTCTCTGGGTTTCCATGTTTAAATTTCAGTTATGACTTTCAGAATTTCCAAATATTTAAGTGCTGAAATATCTTCTCATTCGGTTTGGCCAGCTTGTCATTTAACTGGTTAATTTTCTGTGTAGAGACAAAAGTTTTCAAAATTTGTAGGGTTTACATGTCAATTTTTCAATTAAAAAACTTTGTGAAAAAGTGGACGGATCCTTGTGGGTCCCACCATTTTTGGATTTCCCTTTTGGAATAGAAAACATAGTGAACATACCCTTAACTTCATAGCCACATCGTCAAACTGTTTTTTGCGTCTCATTGTGGCTTGTTGTAGAAAAGAAGAGTTCATTTAACTCTAGAGTTGCCATGGAGTGCGGACCGTGCAATCCAGCAATTTGGCAGGACTCATAGATCAAATCAAGCTTCAGCACCTGAGTACAGGTAGTAACAACCTCTATTTGCACACATGTAATTGGTGTTTGGAAAGACATGTGGCAGTATGTAAAGCAACAAGTCGAGCAGAGTTGAAACTCATTATAATCTCCCGTCCATAATTTATCTTCTCACTTTTCTTATTTGTCCATCCATAAATTGTCTTCCATTTCCTTTTTTGGAAAATGTTTTTTCTTTATTCCACATTACTACTCTCATCTTTCCTATTAATTAGTATCCGTACCTACACTTTATTTCAAATTTTACAATAACCCAAGGACAAATATGGAAAGTCAACACAATTTATACTTTTCCTTCATTTACGTGTAAAGTCAAAGCAGGAAGATAGTTTTTGGACAGAGGGAGTATGTGACAACTACGCTCAACCAATTAATTTCATTTCTAAATAATTCTCTTTCGTTTTGAAATGAATCTTAGATTGCTTTTTACAAATCTTGGTGGTGAACGGCGGTTTGCATCAATCGTTGCTAAGCGATTGGAGACCCTTGGGGCACTTACACAGGGCGATCGAAGGTGGGTTTGATATCTGGGCATGTGGCCATTATTATAATTTTATTATTAGTATTGAGCCATGGGTCTTTCGGAAATAGCCTCTACCTATTATTGGAAGGCGTTCTCCTCTTGGGACACCTAGGGTGCTCCGTTCGAAAAGTAGTTCCTACTTGGTAAACCCCCCGGTAAATTGCCCCCAAACCATCCCATCCCCCCAAGTCCCCAACCACGACAATTGCACCCCGCAAGTTTAGTAGACTTCGGGGTAAAAGTTTTTGACCCCAAAGCCAACTAAACTCTCACCTTGCAATTGATGTGGTTGGGAAATTGGTTGGGGCCGGGAGGTGGGGGATTAGGGGGTAGAAACTATCAATTTTGCGTGCGGAGTACCGTAGATGTCCCAATTGGGACGTGTCCTCCGCAGACACTCTCTTTGAGTGGCTATAGAAACCCTTCGTGTGTGTGTGCGTGTGTGCGCACATGAGAAAAGGTTATTGTGTAAGGAAGTGTGAACTTTTTTTGGGATGGATGGAGTATTATACAAGCGGTCATATATTCAATTGCACATATTTTAGCGACTTATTCTAAGTGAGTATGTTGTACGTTGCAGGGCTGGACCATCATTAAGTGCTTATAATTATGATAGTGCCTTTGGGAAAAGAGCCCTGATGATGCTGTACCGAGGAATAATGGAGCTGGTATTTACCCTAATTACACGATACTGTCATTTTTTCTGTTTTTTTACACATGGACTTGCACATTTGACTGTCGAATACCATTCTTTTATCCACAGGAGTCTTTGCCTGTTGTACCACCAGGATGTTCTGCTGATAAACAAGAGGAGATACATGATTTCATTGTAAAAGGGAAAGCTGCTCTTGTTTCAGTTGGAATAATAAGAGACTCAGTGCTTAGTAGTAATGTCCATCAGCTTTTTTTATTTGACATTATGCTTCATTTTCAATCTACAGAATTTGTCTCTTTTAAGTTTTAACTGAATAACAGTTTTAAAGGAAAAAGTAAAATTTGACTTGTTTCATTAGAGTCAAGCTATTAAAGTGCAACACGTTTCTTTATGTACTTGTCTTGTTTATTTTACACCTACTACCTGCATATTTTCGGTACATATTTTTCCATTTTTTGTGTAATATGTACAGAGTACAATTTATAGTAATGACAAGCAATGAAATATCTTGTGGTTGTACTGGGTGGTGGTGGTGGGGGAGTAAGGTTTTTTTTAGAAAGAGCCATCAAATATTTCTGGTTACTTCTTTACTTTCTTTATAGAATTCCTTTTTAAAACCTTTATGAAGGTAATGGAAAGGACTCTGGAAAGATTTCTGGTCGTATAGTTGATTCAGACATGCATGATGTTGGGCGTTTTCTTAACCGGCTGTTAGGTCTGCCACCTGAAATCCAAAACAGGTTTGTAATTGCTATTTAAGACAGTACGGTTACTGACTTATTGTACACATCTACTCTGTCTTGAAAAGTTTTTCCTTTTCCAATCTACACGCCTTATAAAGTTCCATAGGCTTTAACCTACTACTCTCTCTGTCCCCTATTTAAGTTCCCATTTGCTTTTTTTAGAGAGTTTATGCACAAGAGAAATAATACTATGTATGAACATTACAATAAACATGAACTTTACAATTCTTTCCTTAAGAGTAGGGTAAACTTTATTTTGGGACGTCCATAAAAGGAAAATGGGTATTATGTGTGAAGGAGGGAGTAGCAGTTAATAATAATATGTGAAAGCACAATTTTTTTGATGGTTTTTTTAGAGGATTGGACAACATTTAGAGATGCATTAAGATGAATTCTCGACGTCTCTAATTGGATTGGAGTCTCTTTTTGTTAATGTACGCAATGTCAATCACTAAGTATTGTTATTTGTTCATAGGCTCTTTGAGTTATTTGTCAGCATTCTAGATCTTATCATTCAGAAAGCTCGTATGGAAGGAAATTTAGACTCTGGGATTGTTGACATGAAAGCTAACAGTGTTGAACTTCAAGGGGCTCCTAAGGTTGTGATTTTTTTTCATTTTCATCTTTCAATGCACATCTTTTCTTACTTCCATATTTAGTTGTGCTTTCTTATTAGGAAAAATTATATAACATGACATTTACCATCATTTTGTTTCAGACCGTTCATGTTGACAGTATGTCTGGGGCATCAACCATATTGTTTACTTTTACACTTGACCGTGGATTCAGTTGGGAGGTTTCTTCCAGTAAACCTATTTAATGGTTCATCTACAAATGAATTCTCTATCTTTTCTAACTTGATTTCATCTTTTGTTGTGTTTCTGTGCAGCATGCTTCTGCATTGCTCGAAGACAAGCAGAAAGATGAGTCGGGTTCAACTGTAATTGGATTCTATGAATCAAAGAGAGAATGGCTGGGACGGCGTCATTTTTTATTGGCATTGGAAGGGTATTAAAACTTGACCTTTTTTGCTTTCTTTTTTATGCTCAATTCCGATAAAGACTTTATTCATGTATACATGTAGTACAACTAAGGTTGCATAAGAATATTAGTATCACTCTATGGAGAACCAATGTTTATAAGCTAGTAAAGTTTTTACAGCGTCCTACCTTTGCATAATTTTTCTCAACATTGAAAGGTTATGCTCCTGAAACTTGAAAGGCTCAGCTTAAGCCTTAAGTGTAATTAATAATAGTAAAGGAGGTGTCTTGTGAGGGGATTACCACCATCCACTGCCACCAGATAAAAGTTTTAGCTTCCGATAAATAATGGACTAAATCAAAATGGCAAATTAAACACTCCTAGCTTCTTTATGAAATTTTGGGCAGTAAATAACAAATATGCATCAAGAGTCTAACAGAAACAACCTCTATGTTCTTTTCACAGGGGTAAGGTTGCGTACATCTTGACACCCTTCCCCCGCCCAAGACTCCAATGGAATTGGGATTATACTGGGTTGTATTTGATACTATTAGAATTTCATATTTTAATTTGAAAATTGAACTGTTTGATTATGATTCAATTCGTTTGAACCTAAACTTGGATCTGCATTTCCTTTTTCAGCTATACATACCATGACAAAATTTTCAGCAATCTATTCCTCAAGAAGATGAAGATTTTAGTTAATTTACTATATCATGCCATTTTAGCCAAACTAGTTCATATGAATTTCTTGATAAATCTCAGGAATGATAGGATTTGTATCCACAATATTACTCAGTGTTATGTATTTGTTCATCACAGTATGCATCCACTATGAATGTAAATCATTTTTTTAAATGGTCAATTTCTTTGAATACCTATGGTAATTCTACATTAACCTTTTTTTACATTCCAGCAGTCGTTTTGTTCTATTTCCGACTTTCAACTATTTATGAATTCTGCTTATGCCAGCAGTCAATTTTTACGCTTATGTTTTTGTTTGTGTTACAGTTCTTTTTCTGGAACCTACAAGCTATTCCGTCCTACTCTTGGAGAGGCCCTGAGGTAATCTAAATTTTTTTGGAGTATTTCTCAGGCTTCAAGGGGTCTTTTTTACTTGAAATATCTCATCATTCTAGTTGTAAATGAGCAAATATGGGGGTTTTCCTCTTCCATTTTTGTTTTTGTTTTTTTAGTCCACCCCGCCCCCCTGGTTTCGTTGATTATAATTTTGTTGGTATTTCTGTCTAGGGAAATGCCGCTTTCTGAATTGCAAGACAAGTATAGGAGAATATCTAGTTTAGATAAGGCTCGAGCTGGCTGGGAGGATGAATACGATGTTTCATCGAAACAGGTGATATTATATGCTGTCATAAATCTTTTCAAAGGTTCTAACCCTGAATATGTGGGACTGGTCTTCACCTTTCTATATCTTTCCAAATTCCTAGCATCATGAAAAAACGTAATTTCTCACCTTCTCTTCATAATGATTTACCTTTGTTATGTGGAAGTTGTGGATGGGAAAAACAAAGACCTCAATCATATTTGAGATGTTGATTACCAAAGTGTCTTGGCTTGAGTTTTATTATCAACTGTGATGAACAATAAATAACATGGAGTAATATTGTGGATACAAATCTTTGAAAAACATTTTTTTGGCTATTTAAAAGCACTCAGTAAATGGCATCTGAACATATTTCCTTCACATGCGAATTTTTTTCTAAACTGGAATCTAAAAGGGATCTTAATGCAGAATTAAGTCCAAGACTAACACAATAAAGTGATATGTTATGGGTCATGGTGGTTTGCTCTTAAATTTAGTTTGAAAATAATTTTAGATCTTATATTGCACTCCGTAATAGAGTTAGTTAAGTCTTAAATAAGAGAATGTTCACACTTGTTGTTATCACTAATTATAAGTATAGTGAACTATTAATACAAAAGGCAAAGGTAAACATTTAATGACCAAAATAGAGGTCCAAGTCACTGGAATCCAACATCAGAGAAGTTTATATTTTCTGACCATTCAAACAAGCCTTTCATTTAAAGTTATGAACCGAACCAAATTGAGTTGTCTAACTAAAAATCTTGTCCTCTTTTTCTTTGAATTTACAATTATGTGTCAAGAATTTTCTAGATTATTTGGAGTTCATACTTTTTATACTTCAACTCCAACTCGGTTTGTCATAAAAGTATGTAGTCCATGAAAAGTTTGGGTTCATTTTGTGGAAAGCTTGTTTACAAAGCTAAATGGGCAAGAATTAAACTTGGGGTACCCCATTTTGACCCCAAATTTGACACCACACTGCAATGTCTGTGACGATGTGGTGTCACACTTGTGGTAAAAAATGGGGTGCCCCACTCCCCAAAGGAGGAGTCCTTGGGTTCAGTTCCTAAAAATTGTTAAGCTAAGAATGAGGCTCAAGTCTGATTTAATACATAGTACAGAGTAAGTTTTAAAATGCCATTCTCATTGATTCAAATGGGCATTACATCCAAAAACCAGACATAAAATTAGAAGTTGTGGCTATTCATTCGCTGGTTTTTGAATCACACGTGAACTCTACGATTAGAGTTCCACAATCATAATAACACGACCAAACGTGAAACATGAACATAAATTCATGAAATCGTGAAATGTCATCAAAAGCCTAAATCTAAACTTAAACATATAAGAGATGAAAAAACTTGCACATTCCAAGAAAACAACCAACAAAAGATGTAAAAACATTAATAACCTGGGCAAGGATGGGGCAACTACACCTTTACGAAGCTGAGCCAGAAAAGGTGATGTTGGAGATGTCCTACGTCTTGCCTATTTTCAACATGAAAGGAGACTTGACTCTAGGATCGATTCTCAGATCTAAAACAGGGCTGTTAGTCTACTGTGTTAAGTTAAACAAAAGATTTGTTCTTTTTCTAGAGACTTGCGTCAGTGGTTAACGGTTTTGTGTGTTTGCATCCCTGACTCAAAGCTTATCCTCATTTCCCTCATTTTTATGCATTCCTTTTTATATAGTTTTTGCGATGCATAATTTTTATGATTCTTCCAGATTTCTGGCTGTGCCCTTCTCTATAGATCAAAGTTTTCTCAACTTAACGTGCCATTGTGTTCATGGAGCTCTTGATAACTGCGGATTGGTTCACTCATATGAGAAGGTTGTACTTGGGGGGGGGGGGGGGTATGGACTTTATAGGTAAACATGTTCTAGACTATAACCGGGTCTAAACTCCTTGATTCTAGCACAACCAGCTTGTTCAGTTACAGGCTATAACGTAATTAGGAGGAAAGTTGGAAATAATTTTGTTTGGCATGGGCTTTTGCCCCCCTGTAAGAGTATTTCTATAAGATGTGCGGATAAGCTTAGTAGTACTCCCTCCGTCCTAAAACTATCTTCCCATTTCTCTTTTTTCTCCGTCCTAAAATAATCTTCCCACTTCAAAATAAAGGATGTAAATAGACTATATTACCCCTAAACCTCAGCTCTCTCTCAATTATTGGCCTCCTTCGTCCGTCTCTTTCCTTCTCCCCCTTCCTCCATGTCTCTTCCTTCCCCCCTTCCTCCATCTCTCCTTTAGTCCTTTCTCTCACTTCCTCCATCTCTCTTCCCTCTCATTCTCAACTAATTTTTATTTTCCTTAATAGATCTAATCGTATCCGTCTCTCTTCCCTCTCCTTTCTTTGCCTCTTTCTCACAGATCTAGATCTAAAGTTCTCTCCCCTTTCGATCTGCGATTTTTCAGCCCTGCAGCGGAAAGTCAGCCATACTGGCGATTTTTCTCCCCTTTCGATCTGCGATTTTTCGCAACCATACTGGCAATTCATCGCTGCTTCCATTGTCGCCGAGCTAAGCGCCCCGTCGCTGAGCAGTAAGTCGCATAGAGACCGCTAGTGGGGTGGGCTTGCTCCAAATTGGGGGTTGCTCCGAAGTGGGGTGGGATTGATCCAAATTGTTTGCAGGCTTTTGATCCCCTTTTTCCAAGTTTAGAAGAAGGGTATTTTTGTCAAGTCAAAGCCAATTTATGCTTCTCTTAAAAATGGGCTAAAGTCAATCCGGGAAGGTTGATTTAGGACGGAGGGAGTAATTATTATTTAAGGATATGACTTTTGTGTTTTGCTAGTACGCGTACGTAGGTAAGTCTGAAAGTTTGAAACCGTATGCACGTTTTAGCCCTACAAATGGATGCATATAATGTTCAGAAAAACATCATGTGCTAGTGTCTACATTACAAAGGAAATTAAAGCATATGTATGAAAATGTATGGGGTTGGAATTTAGTTGAAGGCTGAGATCTCCATATATAGCATATACGCGGGCTGTGATTGCCTTTTGACGTTAGCGACTTGGAGGGCTTGTTTTGGCCTTTCTTGAGTTTTTATGGACTTTATATGGCAGGTGGAAAGTTGATCTTGTTGGGTTACACCCCTCCTATACTTGTACATCTCTTTTGGATTCATCAATATAAATGGCTTGTTTATAAGGGGCACAACAGAAACAAAACATTATCAGAGAATTATTGAAGTACTAACCAACAAACTACTGAACAGTAATTTGCCTCTAAAACAACAAATTGAAAACAAAACTTGAGCATGTTTCAATTTAAGTTTTCTCATTTGATGTGCTTGCTTCATTGACAGTGCATGCATGGTCCAAAATGTAAATTGGGCAATTATTGTACTGTTGGCAGACGATTACAGGAAGTGAATGTCTTGGGTGGCCTTGTACTTCCTGTGTGGGGAACAATAGAAAAGGCTCTTTCGAAGCAGGTATATGGTTTTCCATTCTTGAAATTTATTTATGTACTAATCCTGAATTATTATACAGCATATTTGTTTTAAATGTTTTGCAAACAAGTTTAATGTTTACAACAATATACTGTAGGATATGTTTGTAATTTTTTACTTTATTGTAAGCTTTGACGATTAGTCTCTCTCTCTCTCTCTCTACTACTACTACTACTACTACTACTACTACTAGTCTACTACTCAAGACTCCCATGGGTATACTGCACACCTGTATTTGTGATGGTATAATGCCTGTTTGGGCTATTTTTTCCAGCCATTGATGGTTCTCATAGAAATTAAAGAGCAAACCATTGTTGGCTGGGCCAATCTTTTCCCGATGCTACATAATTTGGCATATGAAATTTGAAGATTTTCTCAATCTGGCAAGGCTCAAATGTCTCTTTTGCAGCAAGGAAATCCAGCCCACCATGCTCTATAATCTACATTGAGTGTTTATCCCTTTAATGCATTCCCATTGTATTAATTTAAACATCTGAATTAGGCACGCCTCAGCCATAGACGTATCCGTGTTGTGCGGATTGAGACTACAACAGACAAACAGCGGATTGTTGGGTTGCTCATTCCAAATGCAGCTGTGGAATCCGTACTCCAAGGTTTGGTGCTTACTGCCTCCATATTTCCTTTTTCAGTCTCTGCACTTTTGCACCCACTTAAACATAAATACTCGGACAATTTCTCAAGATGTTCCCCAAAATGTCGAATCACTTGTCATGTCAGAGCAATGCTTGTTGCTTTTTTGTGATCGAATAAAAACCAATTTCTACATGAAGTTTTTACTGTATTATTCTCTATCAACTTTTCAAGTCTACACTGCAAATTTCTTTATGTGGCCGTGCGAATGAAGAATATGATTTATTGGCGGACAGTTTGAGTTATTTTGAACATGCATAAGTCACGTCTTCTTCTGTACTGGGCAACCAAATCAATGCATCGTATTATTTGTATCTTAGGCTTGGACACTTTAGTGTCTTGGTTTTTTTTCTTCTTCTTTGGCAGCTTGAAATTCCATAATGTTTCAGATTGAATAATACTTCTTCGTATGATGAATGAGAACACTGAATATTTTATTGCAGATTTGGCCTGGGTACATGATATTGAGGATTGAGTGAGACATGGATATTATTGTCGAAAGAAGCCGTGCAGGATTGGTCTGTAGTTGCAAGTGAAGAACCCTACCTATTTTGGACTAAAAGTGCACAAGGCATTTACATTAGATCAACCAACCGCATGCCTGCTGATTCATACAATTGTTGATATCATATTTTTTTGGGGGGCCGGTTTTTTACCTGTGTTAATTTTGTAAAGCATAACTCATAATATTAATATTAATATTATTATCATTACTTCAGCCTTTTGTAAGGCAATATATTTTGTAATGGAAAAAATGAAAGGAAAAAGAGGAAGAATGGAAATAGTTATTGACGTTCAATCCTACAATATTAAGAACATTGGTGTATAACATCTATGCACCCTCTTTAAATAGCTATCCCACATTTGGAGGTTCCGAGGTTCCATGTAAAGCAGTTTTGGTTGTATGGCATCATGCTTCACAAAAGGAGTGGGTCAATTAGATATACTTAATTTATTTAAATTTTCAAGTTAGCGTCCACAAACACAATACTCACTTAAATTTAATTATTATAAATTTAAAAATTAATTTGTAAATTTGAATATCTATAAAATAAAATTTGTTTTTTACTCTCTTCGTCCCAATTTAAATTATTTATTTCAGTTTACGAAGTTTGAATATTTAACTGAAGTTATTTAAAAATAATTTTATATGAAAATTGAAAAAAAGTTACATATTTAAATACTACTCCCTCCGTCTCATATTATCAAACATCATTCACTTTCTTATTTCTTTTTCGTTTGTCATTCGATAAAATAAAATAGTTATGGCACATCTAGTTTTTTAGATCTTTTGACGTGTATTTTAAATATAACCTCTCTCCCTAAATTTTAATGCCATAAATTCTTTATTTCTATAGTTTTTTAGATCTTTTAGAAAAATATTCCCTCTCTCCCTAAATAGATTGAACATTAAAATACACATCAAAAGATCTAAAAAACTAGATATGTCATAACTATTTTATTTTATCGAATGACAAACGAAAAAGAAATAAGAAAGTGAATGATGTTTGATAATATGAGACGGAGGGAGTAGTATTTAAATATATAACTTTTTTTCAATTATACACCGTTTTCATATAAAATTATTTTTAAATAACTTCAGTTAAATATTCAAACTTCGTAAACTGAAATAAATAATTTAAATTGGGACGAAGAGAGTAAAAAAACAAATTTTATTTTATAGATATTCAAATTTACAAATTAATTTTTAAATTTATAATAATTAAATTTAAGTGAGTATTGTGTTTGTGGATGCTAACTTGAAAATTTAAATAAATTAAAATTGTGAGTGGACACTGTATTCTGGGCAAGTATAAAAACCGTCAAATTGATAAGATCTGAGTTTGGTTTCGATAACTGTGTTAGAGATAGCAATGCTTATATGACTTATGTAAAATTTTAAGTTATGTCTTATTCATTTTGGACTATGTGATTAAAGTTTAAGCTTTATCTATATAAAGCTAATGGAGAAAAAGTGAAGAGTGAATTCTCCCGCTTAAACTATACGGGCTTGGGTTGGGTGTTCGGCCAGAGAGAAAAAAAGGGACCAGGCAATTCTGGAAGATAATATAGTGATATGGAATCAAGTGCGTAGTAAAAATAATGTATCAAACTTTATGTTAAATTAAAATAAATAAATATGTAGTGTATTGATATGGAACCACGTCCATAGTAAAGTTGGTGCGTGACTCAATACAAATTTTATGTCAAATCAAAATAAATACATAGGTAGTGTATTGCTATGGAACCGCATGAATAGTAAAGTTGGTGCATGGCTCCATGTATACTTGATATCAAATCATACGGAGTATTAAATAAATAGTTTGATTCTCCAATCAAAAAATTGCTGCTGGGTACTCTTAGTTTTATGATAAGAACTCGCAGGTCCCATTATTTTTCAAAATGTACTTTGGAGTACCTTAAAATTTACTAAAAGTTACTTTCGGGTGACAATCCGTCACTCTCTCCGTCATTTCCCCTTTGCCATTAAACTCTTCTTTTCTTCACCATCATACGGCCATCTTCTTCCTCTTGTTTCTTTTCTTCTTTCTACATCTTCTTTTTCTTATTCTTCTTATTCTTCTTCTTCTTCTTCTTTTTTCTTTCTTCTCCTCCTCCTCCTCCTCCTCTTTCTCCTTTGCGTTGCCTTCGGATCAGATCCAGCGCCTACTTTATTTCTTCTTCTATTTTTTGTTTTGAATTCTTTTTTCGTCTTCCATTATAATTATTATTTGTTATTAATTGTTATAATTATTATAAAGAAATTAATTAATAGTTTTACTATTCTAATTTTCTAGAAAAATAGGAGTACTATTATTATTACTTCATATTTATTACATTCGATTCTTATTCTATCATTATTATTATTAGTTTTATTTACTTTTATTAAAAACTAATTATTAGTTTTACTCTTCTTTTTTTCTAAAAAAATAACAATAATTGTTATTTAGAAAAATAGCACTTCTTATAAAGTACTTTATTATTACTTTGTACTCCCTCTATCCCATTTTAAATTGTTTCTTTGTCTTTTTTCTCCGTCCCAAAATAAGTTGCTTGTTAGTTATTTTTGTAAATTTTTAAAAATTAATTACCTAAACTACTCCTAAAACAAGTCACTCTTCTTCACCTTATCTTCTCATTCATCTTCACCCTTCCTAAAAAGTAATGGCAATTTTGAAAAATTAATTTTATTTTTTTCCTTAAATATGCTTAAAAGTCAAAACAGACAATTTAAAACGGGACCGAGGGAGTATTAATTATTATCTATTTCTTATTATTTTCTTTTTCTTCTATTGTTATTATTTAAAATTAACTAGTAGTTTTATTACTCTATTTTTAAGAAAATAAAACTAACTATTATTTATAAAAATAGTACTTATTATTTAAAATAACACTTATTATTATTATTAATAAAAAATTATTAGTAGTTTTACTTCTCAAATTTTTTTTGACATTTGATGTTGTCTTTCACATTAGTCATGCAGTTGTCATCGGCAACCGTCATAGGGGTGTTCATTCGGTAAAACCAAACCGAACCGAACCGAAATTTCGGTAATATTATATTTGTACCGAATACCGAACTGTATTAAATCGGTTCAGTACGGTAAATACCGAAATTATTTCGGTTTGGTATTCGGTAATACCGAAAAAACCGAAAATTTCATTTTATTTTCATCTATACTTCTTTTTTTTATTTTCAATTTGTACCACAAGCAATCTCGTTCAACATTTAAAGAAATTAGAAATACTTTATATTTTTAGCTATAGTTAGTCATAAATTACTTAGTTTTTCATATTATTATAATATTATCGAAACACATGATTTTGATCTTGTAAAAAAATGAAATAAAAAAAGAAATAAAAAATTCAAAATATAAAAAGTATTCTATCAAAATGTTTAAAAGATCTTACCTTTAGCCACCGGTAATTTATTGCCCTAAGAAGTGAGGTCAATGTATTGACCATTTAGAATAAATAAAAAAAAATTAAAGAAGAAAGAGTCAAATAGTAAGCATGAGTAAATTTAGCTAGATATGAAGTATTTTTTAAAAATTAAAATTGTCAATAAAAGGAAGGATAAAATAAGGTACAACACTATATAAGTTGCTAGGACTCAAGGTTAGAATTCAAACTTCAAAATATTTAAAATAATAAAATGAAGTAATAATTTGGTATTCGGTAAAAACCGAATTACCGAATTACCAAATCGAACCGAAAACCGAATTTTAGAAAAAAGAAAAACCGAATACCGAACCAAATTATTCGGTTTGGTTTCGGTACGTACCGAATTTTCGGTTTCGGTACGGTTCGGTCGGTTTACCGAATTGTGCACACCCCTAAACCGTCATTCGTAGTAGTGAATCATGAAAATGAGAGGACCTGAAACGAGAATAAGATGAGCAAGTGTCTCTAGATTTTTTCAAAAATAATTTGAAATGATAAAAATAGTTTAATTTCATATTATTATTATTATTATTATTATTATTATTATTATTATTATTATTATTATTATTATTATTATTATTATTATTATTATTATTATTATTGATATTATGAATAAGAACGTATACTTTATAACTAAGTGAATAAATAATCTTAATTTTATAATCTATACATAAATATATTACTAAAACTAATTTTCAATTAAAGCTTTAAAATATTTTAAGTTTTGTTAACACAAGGGATATTGAAAAAAGTTAAAAGGAGCACACACAAATTTTTTCATGGGGCCTTAGTAAACCTACTATTTAAATAAAATAATAAATATATATAAGTAAATAATGATAATAATAAGAAAAAATTATCTAAAATAATCCCAACTTTACCCAATCTTTCAAAAATAATCCCACCTTTTACTGTGATGGATAATAATCCCAACTTTACTAAAATTCACCAGTTTTGGGTCGCCGTTAAGTTTCTAACGGAGTGTTAACGGAAATGCACATTTTAGGCAACAAAATGAAAGTTGGGATTATTTTTGATGATTTTTTTTTTATTTTTTTTGAAATTTTTATTTAAATTTTTTGAATTACTTTCAACCTCTGTTTCGTTTTCTTTTTTAAAGATTATTATTACCTTAGAAAAAATAGATATAAAAAATAATGAAAATGAGAAAAATAACTAAAACCATACAAAATTAATCAAATAAATAATGTAATCAATAGAAATTAAACAGAAACTGCTAAGAAATAAAATAAATATATACGGAGTGGTGGGTTTTAACAATTTACACACTATACAGAGTTTTAATGTAAAACTTATTTTTTAAAAGAATAAGTCGTTCGGTAAAGTTGGAATTATTGTAGATAATTTTTTTTAAAAATAAGAAGTGATATGTTAATACTTTGTATAATGCGTAAAATGTTAAACCCCACCCATATATTTTTATTTTACTTTGCATTTTTTATATCTATTATTTTTATTTTTTAAACTAAGACTAATCTTTAAAAAAGGAAAAAGAAATGATGATGGAGGTAGAAAGTAATTTAAAAAATTTAAATGAAAAATTTAAAAAAATAAAAAATGAAAATTCATCAAAAATAATCCCAACTTTCATTTTGTTGCCTAAAATGGGCATTTCCGTTAACCCTTCGTTAGAAATTTAATGGCGACCCAAAATTGGCGAATTTCAGTAAAGTTGGGATTATTATCCATCACAGTGAAAGGTGAGATTATTTTTGAAAGACCGGGTAAAGTTGGGATGATTTTGGATAATTTTTCCTAATAATAATAACAAATACTTACAAATAATAAAATAATACTCCATAATATCTAACAACAACAATTATAATAATAATATTAATAATAACAACAATAATAATACAAGAAGAAGAAAAAAAATAGAAGAAGAAAAAAAGGGAAGGCTGGATGGGATTGGAGGGTGTGGAAGGAGGAGAAGATAAAGAAAAAAAAAGAAAAGAAGAAGGCTGAAACACGTTGAAGGAGAAGAACAGGTTAATGGTAAATGAGAATTAATGGAGAGAGTGACGAATTGTCGCCGCGGAATAACTTTTCATAAATTTTAAGGTATCCCGGAGTACATTTTGAAAAATAATAAGACATGCGAGTTCTTATCAGAAAATTAAGGGTACCCAGCAGCAATTTTTTGTTCTCCAATTATATATGCTACTTATAACTCACACATTTCATACATCTCATCCCAAACCGGTCCACTTTCAAAAAATGTCTCAAAATATTTAAAGAGTATGTGAAATGCGTTTGTCGAGATTGACAATAGTCGAATCACTTGGATGCTTATGCTACGAGCTGTTCGTGTATACTTTTTCTAGCTTGAGCAAGAAGAGAAGATTCAGTTGAAATAATATTTAATGATAAACATGCATAGTGTTCACAATTTCTTTAATATTTAATTACTCCGTATATATTACGGAGTATTATGTTAATTCATTTTTCTTCATTAATACTTTTCTTAATTATATTCTTAGTAATTTATAATTAAGCTACGCAATTGCTAAAGTTTAAATAGTCCCGCACCCCAACCCCAGCTCCACGCTAATTATCTAAGTTGAAAGACCTTTCACACCACAGAGTTGCGTTCTTCTGCACATTACAGACTGAAAATGAGGAGAAGCGACGGAATCGACAGAAGATTCTCGTTTTAGGGTTTTGAAGGAAGAACGAATAGAAAGAGAGAATCTATCCATATAGTAACGGGGAGGAGTAAGAGAAAATCATTAGGGAAAATTAGGACGGGGAGGAGATGCCGCTGTTTCTGACCGATGCAGAATTCGAGGGCTGCTCTCACGACCCGAGGCTGGTGGCGGAGAAGGCAGACATATTCATCAGGGAGCTTTACAACCAACTTGAAACGGTGAAGGCTCAGGCGGATGCCGACTCCATCACCGCCGAACAGAACTGCTCCCTGGTCGAGCAGAAGTACGTTTCCATTTGTTCTGAGTTCTCCGCTCTCCAATCCCAGCATTCCCAGCTCAACTCATCCCTCGATCAACGACTCTCCGAGCTCGCCAAGATCCAAGAGGACAGTCAACAGCTTCACCTCCTTTCTGTATGCACCACAAATACACAACTCCCCTTTTTTTTTTAAAAAAATCATTTTATAGACTATAAAGTATTATTGAATAGATATTGCTGTAATATGCTCCATATACTGTTTTGTTACTTTTATTGGACCACAAAGATTGGCAAAGATGGGGAGATTGAACGCCTGTCTGCTGAGGTATCTGAGCTTCACAAATCCAAAAGACAGTTGATGGATTTAGTGGAGAACAAGGATTTAGAGATAAGTGAGAAAAATGCAACGATCAAAAGCTACCTGGATAAGATAGTATGTACTATGCCTTCGATTCCCATCTGTCTTAGAAATGATTTCATGTTCATTCATAATTGCAATGACATGTTCTTTACATGTTTACACGAATTCATTTCTCAAGGTCATGCTATCTGAAAAAGCTGCATCGAGGGAAGCACGGTTGAGTGACTTGGAGTCTGAATTGGCTCGCTCTCAAGCTTCATGTTCACGGCTAGTGCAGGTACTATCATACTCTGTTTGTAATGAAGGTATAAAGAATCCTAAGCAATGTAAAAGAGAAAGGAAGGAATGGTGTTAGTAGTTATCTTAACCTTGTTTGTGAGAGATATATTTCACTTGTTTGTGTGTGTAATAAAAATCAAGTCTTTCTAAATATTCAATAAGCACTTACTAACTATGAAACAAATATTAAACCATGCATGTTATGATACAAATTCTGGGAATGAAAAAAACTATATAGCTAAAAATACTAATCAATAAACAGATAACAAAAAACTACACACATATGTGCCATGTAGAAGAGAGTGGCTTGGGATATGAGCCCGAAGGACAAGCTGCTCAGAGAAGAGCAAGAGGAGGTTTCATTTTGGAATTTATTGTTGATGTCCTCTTGGCCTTCTCTTAATATGCTTACACTCCAATTTGGGGTGTAAGAAAATTTGCATCAAGTGTTAGGTGGAATATAACACACAGGCATGCACATCCTTTGTCTTTAAAACTATTTTTCCTTTAAAAATCAATTTCAACCAAAACACAGTTAAATAGAGCCCTTTCTTACACATCCGCCACATAACCATCTCAACATGCAATAGTGTTTAAATTCTCTTTGCTGTCTGGTACGTGTTGCCCCCTCTGTGACTGTTCACCAGTTTCCTTTGGTCTGCTGATATTTTTTTAATGATATTTTCTTAAGTTTTTTTTTTCTAGGGTGGCTTGAATTCCCCAAAATTTGGTAAAACATAGGGTTTGTTATGCTTACATGGATATTGTCATGCTTCTCTACCAAAAAACTGTCTACTCTACTAGTAGTGATACATTGATCACTTGTATTTTTTAGTTTTATTCCTAGAGTGATGCAACTTTTGAATTACTTTGTTAACCATGGTTGCAATCAGGAGAAGGAGCTAATTGAGAGGCATAACACATGGATTAATGATGAGTTGACAACCAAAGTCAATGATCTCTTAAACCTGCGTAAAAATTATTCTAAGCTTGAGGCAGACATGACTGCTAAAATTTCTAACGTAAGCTGATAGGGTAGATCTCTACATTCCCAAAATTTATCTGCGACTTGATGCAGACAGGTTCCCTGAAATTAGTATATCTGTTCTGTTCAGCTAGAGAGGAGTTTCAGTGAATGTTCTAACTCGCTAACGTGGTACAAGAACAGATCTGGGGAGCTGGAGGTTAAGTTGTCATCCTTGGAGCAGGTTTTTCTTGTTTTTGTTTCCATTAGCTTATTAACTTTTCCGCTTCAATTCATTTTTCTCGTGCTGATGTTGTATCTTGATAACATTTTGATAGGAACTTTTATCCTCAAAAGATGCAGCATCAAGGACAGAGGAACAGCTATCTTCTGAAATTTCAACTGTAAGTGTTTTTTGTTTTTCTTTTTGTTTTGTTTCTTAACAGTATTTCTTCTTTTTTGTGTAATTTTGTAAAGGTATTTTTCTAATAAAAGTGCTTTGATCTGGACACTTTGATCTATAATATATACGTATTTTCATGAACCTCATTCATCCTCGTTCATGAAATGCATTGAGTGTTTTTGCTGTGTTTCATGAACTACAGTTCTTTACTACCTTATGTCGATTGCTGCATTTTCCCACGGCTTGGTGCTTCTAGGTGTTTCAACTGATATTGTCTTTATGTGATAGTGCTTGCATATATCTGAATTTGAAGTGGAATAGTAAATTGTGAAGATTCTTTTTTATCTTAAGCTAATTTTTTGTATGGTGGGCGATCATGATTGCATCCTTGGTAAGAAAATAATGTGTTTGAATATAATGTTATACCCGAGACCCGGGGTCTTATCGAGTAGCTATTTTGGAAAAGGATTTACAGAGAAAATGGATGATGGAATTGAAGGGGTAAAATATGGAGTATGGGAAAGAGTTCTTTTTTTTTGGTATTTTGATTTATGAAGATAGAATAGAATGAGGTCTAGGAAGAGAAAATGGAGAGGAATGAAATGGACAGAAATAAAGTGAAGGGATAAACCAAGTTGGTGTTAAGAGATATGACACACTCTTATTTTCACTTGGGGTTTGAATCTAGAATTCAATCAAGATATGACACGCTTAATTAAATATCTAGAACCTAAAACTCACACTCAAGAGAACCACTCTTAAGATATGGAATTAGGAATTTGGCTAAAATAGCATCACACTATTTTAAGAGAATACTCAAAAGAGTAAACAAGGTTTTTTTGGATTCAAAACTGCTGCTTACAATGGCCATAAGGCCGAGCTTTATATGCACACTACAAAGGGGAAAGAATACATTAATAATGAAGAAGAAAACAATAACAAAGAAGCTTCCTACTGCCTTCCCAAATCAGCATCCAAATGAGTGCATTAATGACTAGGATGAGGGTTTCCTTTGGCTGTTTTTTTGCGGTGTGCATGTCTGCCACATATGAGGAAAGTCCAAGGCTGTGAAAAGCTTTACTTGGCCTATTCTGGAAGGGTGTATTTCGTCCATATGTAGCACAAATCAGTGGGAAACATTGTGGGGTTTAGTGGGATATTATTTGGGTAAAAATGGGGGGTTGTTTTTGGCTAATAAAAGGGGGCAGGGATAGGGGATATAATGGGTGGTTTTGGACTTATAGGTTTGGGTTATTTGTGAGGGAACATGTGTGGGAAGTAGGGGCTGGAGGTGGGTCATGGTTTTGGCTCTTTGTGGATGTTGTGTTGGGATTGTGAAGTGTATTTTGGCTAATAAAAGGGGGGCAGGGATAGGGGATATAATGGGTGGTTTTGGACATATGGGTTTGGGTTATTGTGAGCGAAACATGGGCAACAATGGTTGGCTAGTGGTGGGTCAGGATTTTGGCCCTTTGTGGGTGTTTATGTTAGGATTGTGAGGTTTAATTGGCCAGGAAATAAAAGGAAAGAGAGATGGTTTTATTTGTTTATTGGAAAGGCTTGGAAGAAGGAAAATAACACAAACAAAAGGTTTTGGTTTACACATTCTTATTTCGGGGCTTAAATAAGAGTAGGAAAAACTTTATTTTGAAATGAAGTAAATGGCAAGGAGTTTTGGATACTTTGGGTTGGGTTGGACAGAGTGGGAGTTGGCCTGTGGAACC
Source organism: Cuscuta australis (assembly GCA_003260385.1). Lineage (NCBI taxonomy): Eukaryota > Viridiplantae > Streptophyta > Magnoliopsida > Solanales > Convolvulaceae > Cuscuta > Cuscuta australis. The sequence continues at coordinate 4,172,988 of NQVE01000192.1, forward strand.
CTCGAGTCCGAAGCTATTCTGGCCTCTTGGGTTGAAGGCCTCGGAATTCTCACTAAAACGGATCATACTGCTTGAACTTAAGTCCTTTGGTTTTTGCAAGGGTGTGAGACATGGGAGAGGGTATGATAGGGCCAGGCCTGGATATAACACATCCTTCTTAAGAAAATAATGTGTTTGAATAGAGTAATACAAGCATCAAATTTCCAGATATGTTGCAGCCAGTGGAATTCCCCCTTAGCTTCTATATAGTAGTATGCCTTTATCTGAATTGTCTTTGTCACTTTTTTGGCTTTGGGGGGGGGGGGGATATTGTTATTTTTTTTATGTACAGGATGCATATATGTTATGGAATCATCTAGATTGTTTCTACTTCCTTTGAAAATATAGCTAGTCTTGATCATAGATTGTTCTTAATGACCAGTAGTAATTGACTTCTTAGCTAGCAAAGAACTTTTGTATGCAAAATACATAAGAAAAACCATCTACTCACGTATTGAACTTAGTTACAAAGTGTTAAGACTTTTGCAAAAGTTTTATTAACTCAAGACATTTTGAACCAAACTATAACTCGGCTGAGCTAAACTTTGATTTGTGTGAAACATGGTTTTAAACGGCGACAGTCCGCCTCGAGGTAGTGAGGCAGTTAGCCAGTTACATTTAACCTTTGAGGCTTAAGTCTCAACAGGGCCTCACAATGTTGAGGCAGTATGGCGTAAGCCTCAATTTCAATAAGAATTCGAACAATAATAAGGGTTATTTTTAAAAATATATTAGGCCTTTTTTTCACAAAAACTCTTTTGGGCTTTTGCACTGTATAGTTTCTTATGAAAAACTTAATAAACTTAGTAAATAATTAACACTTTTTTCCCCGACTTTTCCGCCTTTCCATCTTCAAACTTCAGTGGCACTTCTCTCTTGTGGGAGCAGCTAAGGTGACAACTTCATATTTTAATTGCTTATCTTCTATTTCATTCATCTTTTTCTTTCAACTTTTAATTTTTTCGGTTCCTTCTTTTCCGGCATCCCTCTCCCACTTATAAATTCAGTTCAAACTTCAAAGAATGATGTGACTTTTTTGCACGAACTTTTGTCCAATTTTTAATATATATAAGGTTCGGAGATGCATTTGAGACATTTATGTTTTAAATTTTTATATTTTTTTTGTGTTTTAAGAATTGTGATATGGTGTCATTTTTTGTAAAATTCAAGAACTTTTGTTTTATTATTTACGTAGTATTTAACATGAAAATGGAGTATTTCCTCGTTGTAAATATTTTAGTACTCCGTATTATTTTTTTCATATTGAGTTGCGGCCTATGCTTAACTCCGCCTCGTGGCTTACACCTCAAGGCATTTTTCCTCACTACCCCGAGGCTAGTTTTCGCCTTACAAAACCTTGTCGTGAAATGTGAAAAGAGTTGAATTATATTGTTTGATGATGGTTCTATAGCTTCATTTGACAGTCAAGACATCATGCTTGCATGTTGTGCATTATTTGGCCTAACTTTTGCATACTTCAATTTTTTTATTCGTGTAGTTAAATAAGCTCGTGGAACTATACAAAGAGAGTTCGAATGAGTGGTCTAAGAAGGCAGGTGAGCTTGAGGGTGTGATCAAGGCATTGGAGGTCAGTTGTTTTATTTACATGCAACACATATTAGAACCTCAATCATGGGCTTACATAGCATACCATGGACCTAATGTGATCAATTAACCTTCCCTTGTATTTTCTACTATTACTATCATTTGCCCTTGGTTCCTTTAATGGGTGCACATGTTTTTAATGAGTCCAATAAAAATACATTTTTTCCTGCTGTTTCTGATCAGGCCCATTCAAACCACATTGAAACAGACTACAAAGAGAGGCTTGAGAAGGAAGTTTCAACTAGGAAAGAATTAGAAGAGGTATGCAGCGTGTTATGATACTAAGACATTATAATCCTAATTGCATTGGGGTCTAGCGGGTCAAGATGTACACAACCTCTTTAGAGAGGCTTTTTGTGATTGATAACATGATTTGCAATTTTCTAGCTGAAATACTTGCTTTGAGTTTTAAGTAGTTAGGAAATGAACATAGATGAATAACACATTTATGACCAATTGATTGACTATTTATACTGATGTTTTTTGTTTGGTAATTCTTGATTTGGTTGTAAAACACTACTATCCCATCCCACTATATTTGTCCCTTTTTTACCTTTTGTTTTTCCCATTATTTTGTCTCATACCATATTTAGTAATATTTGTGTGGGTCACATGATCACATCTATTCTTACTTTTTTTACTTATTTTACGTACCAGTACTCTTATGTCCCAAAAATACTGGGATGATGGGAGTATCTCAAGATATTACTTTTTTGGTGATATGGCATGACGATACCAATTATACCATTTTTTTATGAAATTGTGAATATGAAATAATTATGGGGAAACTGGGAAAGGTGAATTGAATTGTTCAATTATAGATTTAAAGTTTCTGAGTGGACTATTATATCAAATTTAAATTTCAATTTTATATATCTTTCGATTTGGATGGAGTAGGCTGTTGCATCTCTGAAGGAAAAACTTGCAACATGTGAAAAGGAATTGGAAAAAAGCAAGGCAGATGGTAACACAATACCTTTGAGTAGTTGCAATACTGAATTGTAAGTCCTTTTCCTAAATCACATGTTATCTAAAAAAATCTGTAGGTACCTATCCAATCCATTCTTTGATTCCTTTCTCAAATGTTATAATATTAAATTTTTCCACTGTTTTTTATATGACTACATAGTGTAAACTTATTTTAGACACCTGATTGACACTAAATTGACACCACCAACCCTAACATAGTTTAATTGGATGACGATGTTGATGATGATTATATGACATTTATGAACATGTTATATAATCCATGGTATGCATGGCTATTTTACCATGTTAATTATGACCCTTGTAGTAAGACTTGACAATGTAAACAATATGTGGAAACAATTCTATGTTGAAGATCATGTCAGAATTTAATCTCCTTATTAATTTGTAGGAAGTTTGCAATAGGATGGCCTTGTTATGTACAATTTGGCACTGTATCTTTACCGGAATTTAAACGTTAACCAGTTTTAAACAATTTAAATAACAGCTTTAATTACATCACATAGTTGTAATATATCGCGTGCTTTATCTCCAAATATCTTTTTTACCAACCCTATTCAAATCTTTAAGGATTTTATTAATTCCCTGCAATTTGAAACTTTAACATCCTACAGAACTTCCATTTTCTTAGCTATAAGTTTGCACTTAACCAACTTATTCACTCTTTGGGTAGAGGTAGACTGTGTGTTACTGTGTACATCTCTCCCCTTGAGACCCTCTGACACACTGGAAACATTTGGCTTAGTATAAATTTCATTTAACTGATCCCTATGTAGGCTTAAACAAGGTGATGATGCCATTAAATTTCGCACACTCGCAACGATTGACGAACATGCTCTGGTGCTTCATAGGCAAATAGCAACAAATTGAATATGTGTAATAGACTAATGGTATGCTTGTGTCAGTATTTATTAAATAAGTGGATTAGAATTACATGAATGGCACAATTCATGTGTCATTGAAAAGAATGTCATAGCATGATCTGAGGGGGGTTCAAGTGGGCTGGGGGGTAGGAACCATCAATTTTATCCACGGAGCTCTGGAGGAGACTCGAGCCATGCTATGACATTGGAAGCCAATGTCACAAACTGTGCCGTCTCATGTATCTAACAATAAATAGTAACTTTATAAGCCAAGCTAAATAACATTAAGAAATAAAACATCCTAGTGAAATCCCACAAGTGAGAAAATTACCTTCTGTATGATGATAATCTTCCTATGTTTCCATTTGGCTTGTTTTATAATTTTCTTCCACTTTCTTTTTAAGGATATAATTGCATGGTTCATATTATCATTTTTCCTCTGCACAAACTGCAACCCCACAATTTTTACTTTATTAACATTGTGGCAAATCTTTACCAGAAAACAATTATGGGAAGGATTGAGTACAATTTATTGTGTGTTATTGTTTATATTAGTGTTGCTAATGTATTATAATTCTTATTTGTGATTTCTCTTCCGGTCTATAGACATCCTGGTGGTACATTCATGCCAATGCCGTGACAACTATGTTTCTCATTGCCTGGTTTTGAAATATTGAAAACTACAGGTGCATACATTCAGTTCCATCAACTGGGATGATTGAAGACGATCACTGGCTTGTACCCACTATTCCAGGTGGCATTTCAGGAACAGCATTAGCTGCAACGCTTATTCGAGATGGTTGGAGTGTGAGTTTAAATTCTCCATCATACAACTACTCCATCATTTCATGCTCTTGTTTCCGAAGCCTTTTCACTGTTTATTATGAACTAGAAAATAAGAGAACTACAAGAATGCAATTCATTCTTGCCACCATCTAATTCAAGGATTTTCCATTTATTTTGTTAAGTTGGCTAAGATGTACACAAAATATCAAGAAGCTGTTGATGCATTGCATCATGAGCAACTGGGTAGAAAGCAGTCTCAAGCTATCTTGGAGCGGGTAAATGTTTTTGAGCTATGAAGTTATCTTTAACTCAATCATTGTTAATCGTAATGTTTTTATGTGACTGTCATGTTTCTAGAATTGCTATGGCCATTGTGCCAATTGATATATTTTATCTCTTCCCCTATAACTCAAACATTGTTAATCCTTATGTTTTAACTTTTAACATGAATGTCATGGCTCTAATATTCCCAGGTCTATTTCTCCAATGGACACATATTTACTCTTCCCTTGATGATCTTGGGATTAATGTTAATTATGTGGAACCCTTGTTCTGTTTTACTGGCATACTTTGATTTCACCAGAGCAGTATCCTCCTATCATTAAATATGCTACTTTGTTCGTTATTCACTGCTGGTACACGGGCTAATTGAGAATATACTACTAGTCTCTAGTATTTGTTTGAGTTGCTTTGTGGCATTAAGTGAATATTTTCATGAGTTTTTTTTCTTTATAGGGCATAAGAGTTCAATTATTTGTTGCATCCTTATATGTTGTTACTCATGCCTGGAAAAAGGATTGTCTGTTACATTTCAATAGCTTTTTGAAGGGCTAATCAATGCCAACCTTCATGCTTGCGATCGTAATCCAGTTTCATGCATAACTAATACTCAGGATTTGCTTACAAAATAAGACATTCATATGGTTATCTAAATTATATTTTGTAGTTGGGGAGATCCCATTCTATGCTCTTTCAAATGTCTTTTTGTTGGTTTACTGGTAGTATGGCAGGACACTTCTGGACAACATGAATTTGTGTATGTTTATGTTAGGTACTTCATGATATTGAGGAGAATGCTGGGGCTATATTGGATGAGCGAGGTAAGTCATTATTATGGCTCCATTTTAAGCTCCTCCAACCAGTCTTTTTAATCACAATCCTACCAAAATAATTAGTTCGAGATCAAAGAAAAATGGAAGTTCTGCAGTATTGGAATTGAAAGCTAGCACTTAATTGACATAGCCAGCTATTGTTTGAACTATCAGTAATCACTCAAAATTTTAATCGTAAAATCAGCTGGAAGATATCAAATCTTGAAAGAAGGGATGATTATACTGTGAAATCTGGTTCAAATTTGGAAATATCAATTTGTTCTCTAATTTCATGACACTAGATTTATAACTATTTACAGCGGAACATGAGAGATTGGTGGATGCATACACTGTGCTGGATGAAAAACTCAAGCATTCTCTTTCTGAGAAAGCTACTTTAGAGAGTGACATTGAAGAATTGAAGGTTTGTTTTTTCATTTTTGCTGTTATATGTTTCTTTACCTTCTTAGTCTCAACTCCTAAATATTAATATTAAAATTTTTCTTAGGCTGATTTGCGACGATGTGAACGGGACTATACATTAGCTAAGCAGGAGACTATGGATCTCCAGAAGCAGGTTTGTTTTGTAATGCATGTTGCACTTTTGTTATTGTTTAATACTCTCTTCATCCGGATTTAGTTTTCCATTTTCTAAAATTATAATTTTTAGTTTTTTACTAAAGGAGTTTTAAAATGTTAAATTCCTCCTAAAAATTAGTTTGCTACTCATTCATGTTTACATGCGCATACCCTATCTCTATGATTTTTAATGCACTAACTTTGGTTCAACTTTGTCTAGATTTAAAGTGCATAACATTATTAGTGCAGTCTCTCTTGGAGTAGTTCACATGATGATCAGATAATTTATTCCATTAAAATGTCGGTGGCTGGAATGTTCACTAGAGCCCAAATGCTAATCTTAATTTTTCACCGCATGTCTCGTTTAGTTACATTAAATGTACACTCAAATATGAAATAGTATTGGCCTAGTGATCATTTTTTTGAGTTTATTCATTGCTTATCATTGGTCTCTTTTTGCCCTATAATTTTTATAGAAGTGTTTCATGCTGCTACTCTTTTTGTAGGTGACTGTGCTTTTAAAGGAGTGCCGTGATATACAACTCCGTTGTGGATCTGTGGAGCAAAATGCTGTCCCTGACATGGTCATTGGTGAAAGTGATTTTGATCAGGATGAGAATCTGGTATGCCTGATGTAATATGTGTGCCAGCTGTTATTCTGTTCAAAAGTTTATATTCATATGTCATATGTTTCTTACTTTCTTTATTCATATGCAATTGGATTCCAGTTGAGCTTCAAGGATATAAGTGGCCTAGTTGAACAAAATGCCCAGTTGAGGAGTCTTGTTCGCAACCTTACTTCTCAGATTGAAACCAGAGAATTAGAGTGGAAGGTGTTTAAAGTCTTGTTCAGTGCTCTTACATATATGAAATGTAACGTGCATCTGTTAACACATGTATCATATTCTGTTCAAATGTTATTATAAAATCGTAGGGTAAGTTTGAAAAAGAGCTTCAGAGACAAATTGATGATGCTACCTCAAAAGTGAATGCTGTTTTAGCAAGAGCTGATGAGCAAGGACATATGATTGAGTCACTTCACACATCTGTAAGCTTATTAAGTGATTAAAGTTGCATACATAGCTTTTGTGCAGCATTTCTTACTTTTATTTGCCAGTTGACATGTTTGTTTCTTCTAATGCTTCCTTATAAAATAGGTTGCAATGTACAAAAAGTTATATGAAGAGGAACACAGGCTTCATACTTCTGAAAAATCTCCTCCACATTTGGCAGGTTTCTCCTTTTAATCTGCCTGGTTGTACATAGCATTTTAGAATCTGTCTCAGTAGAGTTTTTTAATGAAAGATAGTCTCATTCTTATATTTTCTTGTTTTATTTATTGTAGATGATCAGCGGGCAGAACCAATGATTTTAACTGAACGCTCTCAGGCATGTGGTATTTTGTATGCATTTTAGTTTTGCTCCTTACACGTACCAATGTTGTTGGATCTGGGCGTAGGTTGTTTGAGGAAAAACAGTGGTTTTAGATGGAGAAGGAGTGATAGTCGATTACCTAAAGAGATAATCGATTATGGAAGGGTTCAGTTTCTCAAAGGGTTTGGTGGAGAGTTTCTGAAGGGGTTGATAGTCGATTTACACAAATATGAAAATCGATTATTGGTGACTGCAGATGTTTCTTGTGAGTGGATAATCGATTATTCCAAGCAGGTAATCGATTATTGGGCAGTTTCAAGGAAAAAAAAGGAAGTGTTTTAGTAACGGGGATAAACCAAGGAGGTCTAAGAGATATAACACACTCTTATCCTTTCTTGGGGTTGAAATCTAGATTTCAATTAAGATATAACACACTTAATGAAATACTAGAACCTAACACTCACACTTAAGGAAACCAACCTTAAGATATAGAAATTAGGATTTGAAAACAGAATACAACCAGTGTATTTCTATCTTGAAATGAAGAATACAATCTGAGCATTACAATAGGCCTATGGCCGAAATTTAAAGGCACTCATACAAGGGAAAATACTAAGCTATTTCTTCCACAAATCCTAGAAAATGCAGTCATGTGCTTGAGTCCTTTCATGGAATAAAATCAGGGAAAATGGGGACAAGGATTTGTGAATGAATATTCATGAATGGAAGGGGATTTTCGGCCATATTAGAGGGCAAAATGGATGGGTGATGTGTTGGGTATTTTGGCTTGGCTAGTAAGGTGAATATTTGGTGGTTGGGGAGTGATTCATTCGACCTTAGTGGGGAACAGTGGGGTGTGAGAAATATGGATTTTATAGGGTGGCTTTTATGGTGGTTTAAAGGTCAAAGTAATCACAAATATCCCTTGGCTTGTTGTGCTTGTTATTTGTACTAGGGGACAAGGTGGGGACAATGTTTGTGGGATGTTGGGTGATGAAATATGGTTGTTTGGCTTGGTGTGTTTCGGCCCTAGCTTAGGGAAATAAAAAAGGAAATTGACTTATTGTGTGATATGGTTTTTTTTGGCACAAAATGTGTTATTTTGATGGAGTGACTCAAGTAGGGAGTGGGGTAGTCTGGGCAGGGTATACGGCTCTTTTAGGATGGAGATAGGCTCAAGGTTGTCAGGGTTAAGTAATATGGTTTGGGGTTGGAGAATTCATTCCAGAAAGGATCGTAACACTTAGACATGATTCCACTGATTTGTTTAAGGATTTGAGGATCAGGTGTAGTACTAGGGGATACAACATCCTCCCCTTCTTCAGAAGAGTTTGACCTCAAACTCGGAATTTCTTCAGGATCAAAATATGGACTGAGATCTTTCACGTTAAATGTAGCCGAGACTCCATAATCTCCCGGAAGGTTGATCTTGTAAGCATTCTCATTGATTTTCTCTACTACTTCGAACGGACCATCAACTCTTGGCATTAACTTGGACTTGCGTTTTGTTGGAAAACGTTCTTTTCTGAGATGAATCCATACTAAATCTCCAGGCTGGAAACTCGTGAGCCTTCTTCCTTTGTTGATGCGTGCACTCACCTTTTCATTCATCGCCTCAATCTTCTCTCGAACCTTCCCGTGTAGTTCTTGAATCTCCTTGGATCGTTTGTCAGCTTCCCAACTATATTGTCCTTTTCCCATGATAGGGTCAAGCTCAAGTGGGGTGAGGGGGTTCGAGCCATACACAACCATAAACGGGGATACTCCAGTTGTTTTGTTTGGGGTCCTGTTGTAAGCGAACTCAGCATGCGGTAAAAGCTCTTCCCATTGCTTGATGGTTTTCTTGATTAGTACCCGAAGAAGGGTTCCAAGCGTCCGGTTTGTAACTTCCGTTTGACCATCTGTTTGCGGGTGGCTTGATGTGCTGAACTTGAGTTTCGTGCCTAGCTTCCGCCAAAGGGTCATCCAAAAATGACTTAAGAACTTCGGATCCCGATCAGAGACCATGCTTCGGGGAGCGCCATGTAGTTTAACTATCTCTCTGAAATAGAGATCAGCCACTTGTGACGCGTCGTAGGTGGTGACACACGGAATGAAGTGAGCCATCTTTGAGAATCTGTCCACTACCACCATGATTGAGTCTTTTCCTTTTTGAGTTCGGGGCAGCCCGGTAATGAAGTCCAAGCTAATGTCTTCCCATGGAGCATAAGGGACGGGCAGTGGTAAGTGTGCTCCTTGTGGCAAAGCATGAGCTTTCGCAAGGTGGCAGGTGTGGCATCTCTTGATAAAGTGTTCAATGTCTCTTTCCATTTTTGGCCAAAAATAATGTTCCTTCATCATCAAGTAGGTTTTGTTGATTCCAAAATGACCAGCTAGGCCGCCTCCATGGATTTCTTCTATGAGGGTCTCACGTACGCTGCTCTTCGGAATGCACAGTTGATTTCCATGGAAAAGATAACCGTCCTTGATGAGGTAGTCTCCATAGGGCCGAGAGAGGCATTGGGCATACACATCCTTGAAATCTTCATCTTCTTTGTATAGTTCCTGCAAAATTTCAAAACCAAGAATTTTGGTACTAAGTACCGTTAGTAAAAAATGCCTTCTTGACAAGGCGTCGGCTCCTTTGTTTATGACTCCATTCTTGTGTTTGATTGTGAATGTGAAGGTCTGAATGTACTCGACCCATTTAGCATGGCGGGGTCGAAGTTTATGTTGTCCTTGAATGTACTTCAATGCCTCATGATCAGAATGCAGAATAAACTCCTTTCCCACAAGGTAGTGTCTCCAATGTTCGAGGGAGCGAACTAGCGCGTAAAACTCCTTGTCATATGTGGAGTAATGCCTCCTGGTCTCATTTAACTTTTCACTGAAGTATGAAACTGGATGTCCTTCTTGAGATAGGACAGCCCCAATGCCAACCCCAATGCCAACTCCTGAGGCATCACATTCAACCTCGAATAGTTTCTCAAAACTAGGAAGGGCTAACACGGGAGCATGCGTTAAGCGTTCCTTGATTGCTTCGAAGGCTAGTTGGGCTTTAGGATTCCATTCGAACTTCTGATTTTTCGTCAAATCCGTGAGGGGGGCAGTTATGGTACTGAAATCCTTCACAAATCGCCGGTAGAAAGATGCAAGTCCATGAAAACTTCTAACTTGCTGCATTGACGTGGGAACGGGCCAGTCCCTTATGGCCTGAGTCTTTTTTTTATCAACTTTGATTCCTTCACTCGAGATAAAGTATCCCAAGAACTCCGTTTCCTGAGAAAAGAATTGGCTCTTCTCAAGATTCCCGTACAGCTTCTCCTCGTCTAACTTCTTAATCACCAAAGTGAGGTGATTAATATGCTCCTCTTCGCTGCGACTGTAGATCAAGATGTCGTCGAAGTAAACAACGACAAAGTGACCGAGGAAGGGCTTCAAAACTTGGTTCATCAACCTCATAAAGGTGCTGGGTGCATTGGTGAGGCCGAATGGCATGACTAACCATTCATATAACCCAAACTTGGTTTTGAAGGCTGTTTTCCACTCATCTCCTTCATAAATTCGAATTTGATGGTAGCCACTTCGTAGTCGATTTTCGAGAACACCTTGGAACCGTGAAGCTCATCCAGCATGTCCTCAAGTCTCGGTATGGGGTACCGATACTTGATGGTAATCTTGTTTATGGATCGGCTATCACAACACATACGCCATGTACCATTTTTCTTTGGCACCAAAAGCGTTGGGACAGCACAAGGACTCAAACTCTCCCTTACGAATCCCTTGGTTATCAACTCATCAACTTGCCTCTGAATCTCCTTGGTTTCTTCAGGATTCATTCGGTAAGCTGGTTTATTGGGTAGGGCAGTTCCTGGGATAAGGTCGATTTTGTGTTGGATGTCTCGTTTCGGGGGAAGTCCGTGGGGAATGTCTTCAGGGAAAACATGTGAGAAACGGTTGAGTATGGGTTGGGCAAGGTGGTGAAGGGGTTCGGATGGGGGCAGGGGTTCGGTTTCATCTTCTTCAAAGAGGATGAGGTCTTTTTGGCTTTGGAGTTCATGGTGTTCAACTTGTAATATGGTGGAGAGTAGGATAGGGGGTTCTTCTTTTTGAGGAGGTGAGGCCGTGGTTGTTGTTGGGGGAAGGGGGGTGAGGGTGACCTTTTTGTTGACCAGGAAGGAGTACGTGTTGGCGTACCTGTCGTGAGTAACTCTTCGATTAAATAACCAAGGTCGTCCCAACAAGATATGACACGCATCCATCGGGATGATGTCGCACCATATGTCATCCACATAGCTTTTCCCTATGCTCAAGGAAACTAGAGATCGGGAATCCACGCGTAATCCTTTACCATGATTTAGCCACTGGATGGTATAAGGCCGAGGGTGTGGTGAGGCCTTTAACTTCAGCTTTTCCACCAACGTCTTTGATGCAACGTTGGTGCAACTCCCGCTGTCCACGATTAATGAACACACCTTCTTTTGTATGGTACAACGGGTATGGAAAATATTCTCTCGTTGCAATTGATCGTCCGGGGCAGCCAAGTTGCTCAACGCTCTCCGAATGACTAAGAGCTCGCCTTCATCTGCTCCAAGACATTCTTCTTCTTCTTCTGCTACTTCTTCGACCCAAGAGGGGTTGTCTTCTTCCTCTTCATACTCCACAATGGCCATAATCTTCTTGTTTGGGCATTCGTTGGCATAATGACCTATGCCTTGACAACGAAAGCATTTAGGAGCTCGGGTGTTGGGTAGGGTGGTTTTTGGGGGTGGCGGATTATTGGAAGTGGAAGGGATGGAGTTGGGTTTAGAGGAGGGGTTTTGGGCAGTGGCATAGGGGGTGGTACGGGGTGTAGTTTGTGTGTTTTTTGAGAAGGGAGGGGGACGGCCAAAAGGGGTTTTGCTTCTCTTAAGTTGAGACTCAACCTTAAGAGCTAGTTTGGAAAGTTCTTCAAAGGTGTCGTAGGCTTGTAACTCCACCACGTTGGCGATTTGTGTGTTAAGCCCAAACAAATAACGGACCAACGTTTGTGAGTCATCTTCTTGGAGGTCACACCTCATCAAAAGTTCTTCAAACTCCCGGGTATAGTCCTCAACAGACCGGGTACCTTGCCTTAAGTGTTGAAGCTTAGCAAAGTTGTCTCGTACGTATTGTTCGGGCAAGAACTTCTTCTTCAACAAGCTCCGCATTTTGAACCAAGTTTTAACCGGAGCCTTGTTTTCACGCCTTCTTTTGGTGGAAAGATTGGACCACCAAGTGGATGCATACTTTCGGAACTTCAACGCCACAATCTTGACTTTCTTATCTTCAGGCACATCTTTGAAATCAAAGACACGCTCAACTGTTTCCAGCCACTCTAGAAAGTCGTCCGGATCATTCTTTCCTTCAAAGGTTGGTATGTCAACCTTGAAATCAGTAGCTCCCTTTTCTTGTGCAGTTCCTCCAGTAGTGTGACTAAAATCAGCTTCTAGTCGAACTTCTTCCTTTTCTTCATCACTTTCTTCCGGAGCGTTCACCAAGTTACTTTTTAACTTAGTGAGTTGAGCAACCTGTTTTGCCAAGTACTCTACTTGGGCTTTGAGCTCGGTATTAGAAACCCAGAGCTCTTCATTGGTGATGCTTGGTGAAGTGTTTGACATATTGAAGAGAGTGAAAGGAGAGAGTTATGGCAGCAGTTTAGGCCGAGAAATGAAAGAAGAAATGAAAAGAGTTGGAAGTGTGTTGTATGGCCTCAAGAGATGTTCAACAACAGGCTCTGATACCAAATGTTGGATCTGGGCGTAGGTTGTTTGGGGAAAAACAGTGGTTTTAGATGGAGAAGGAGTGATAGTCGATTACCTAAAGAGATAATCGATTATGGAAGGGTTCAGTTTCTCAAAGAGTTTGGTGGAGAGTTTCTGAAGGGGTTGATAGTCGATTTACACAAATATGAAAATCGATTATTGGTGACTGCAGATGTTTCTTGTGAGTGGATAATCGATTATTCCAAGCAGGTAATCGATTATTGGGCAGTTTCAAGGAAAAAAAAGGAAGTGTTTTAGTAACGGGGATAAGCCAAGGAGGTCTAAGAGATATAACACACTCTTATCCTTTCTTGGGGTTGAAATCTAGATTTCAATTAAGATATAACACACTTAATGAAATACTAGAACCTAACACTCACACTTAAGGAAACCAACCTTAAGATATAGAAATTAGGATTTGAAAACAGAATACAACCAGTGTATTTCTATCTTGAAATGAAGAATACAATCTGAGCACTACAATAGGCCTATGGCCGAAATTTAAAGGCACTCATACAAGGGAAAATACTAAGCTATTTCTTCCACAAATCCTAGAAAATGCAGTCATGTGCTTGAGTCCTTTCATGGAATAAAATCAGGGAAAATGGGGACAAGGATTTGTGAATGAATATTCATGAATGGAAGGGGATTTTCGGCCATATTAGAGGGCAAAATGGATGGGTGATGTGTTGGGTATTTTGGCTTGGCTAGTGAGGTGAATATTTGGTGGTTGGGGAGTGATTCATTCGACCTTAGTGGGGAACAGTGGGGTGTGAGAAATATGGATTTTATAGGGTGGCTTTTATGGTGGTTTAAAGGTCAAAGTAATCACAAATATCCCTTGGCTTGTTGTGCTTGTTATTTGTACTAGGGGACAAGGTGGGGACAATGTTTGTGGGATGTTGGGTGATGAAATATGGTTGTTTGGTTTGGTGTGTTTCGGCCCTAGCTTAGGGAAATAAAAAAGGAAATTGACTTATTGTGTGATATGGTTTTTTTTGGCACAAAATGTGTTATTTTGATGGAGTGACTCAAGTAGGGAGTGGGGTAGTCTGGGCAGGGTATACGGCTCTTTTAGGATGGAGATAGGCTCAAGGTTGTCAGGGTTAAGTAATATGGTTTGGGGTTGGAGAATTCATTCCAGAAAGGATCGTAACACTTAGACATGATTCCACTGATTTGTTTAAGGATTTGAGGATGAGGTGTAGTACTAGGGGATACAACAAATGTTAAATTTTTGTATATTAAAAGTTTTGGAAAGCCCCAGCGTCAATCCTCTCATCTGAAGATGTAAGCTTGCAGGGAGTTCCGCTGATGGCAAATGAGCAGAAACTAGAGCGCCTTAAGTGCCTTGAAGATGAAGTAGTTAAATTACGGTATACTGTATTCTTCTTTATATTATTTTAATCACATTGTGCACAATAAATAGTATTCTACCCTTCCATTTTGACTTGAGCTTAGATTCTTTTAACCACAGGATATATTTTATTATTTTAACAAGTAATTTGCGTTTATTAGGAGTGAGGTCATTTCAGTACGTTCTGAGCGTGATAAGTCAGCTTTAGAAGCCCAATTTGCGCAGGAGAAGCTTGATAGATTTCTGAAAGATTATGAACACATGGTTAGATCATTTCTCTCGATGTATTTCGAATTTATTCTTCTAATGATTTGACTGTGCTGTTTTATGAGTAGTGATTGAAATGCTGTTTTTGAAAATAGAAACATTATCAAGTTAATATGTTTATGTTTGTCAGAGAGAGGAACACAATGCTCTCATTGTAAGAAATGTAGAGTTCTCTCAACTGATCGTGGATTACCAGAAGAAGCTGCGCGACAGCTCTGAGTCATGTATATCTGCTGAGGAACTCTCAAGGAAATTAAACATGGAGGTGGGATTTATAAATATTTCGCTGGAAACATTGTAGTGGTTTCTATATTATCATTGTTGTTGTTGCTGTTGTTATCATCATCATCATCATCATCATTATCATTATTGTTATTGTCTACCTCACAGATTTCAATTCTGAAGCACGAGAAGGAAGTTTTTCTTAGTTCTGAAAAGAGAGCATCTGATGAAGTACGTAGTTTATCAGAGAGGGTTCACAGATTGCAGGTTCTTTTTGTTTTCCTCCATAATCATTAATCATTAATTCTTGATTACGTATTATTCTCTTTTGGGGAATGGGGGGTTGGATGTCTGGATATAGTGGGCTTGGCAACTTAATGTGCTTCTACGCAGGCCTGTTTAGATACTATTCAAAGCACTGAGGAAGTCCGCGAGGTTATCTTTTGATTGGATATGCTTTTGCAGATGTTTTTGTTAGACAAATTCTAATTTTATGAAACCAGTTACCTATTTTTTCTTTGGCAGGAGGCTAGGGGGGCTGAGAGGAGAAAACAAGAGGAATATGTCAAGCACATCGAGGTATTCTAATTTCAGGAATATTAAGGACTATGAAGTTTGACGTGAGTAATATAAGTGAAATTAAAGCCAAAAAGGACTGGCAATAACTTAGGAAAATGTGTTTACTTTAGCTGTCTTGTGTGTGCAAAAGTTTTTATTCGTTCGATAAATCAGGAAAATGCATTATGTTGTTGGAGAAGTGAACTTCTGTAGTTCTTTACTTCTCTCTTATGATATTATTTTATTCGTGAAATGGTGCAAATAATGCAGAAAGAATGGGCTGAAGCTAAGAAAGAGTTGCAAGATGAGCGTAACAATGTACGTAATCTTACACTTGAGCGAGAGAATGATTTAAAAAGTGCTCTGAGGCAAATTGAAGAAACAGGGAAGGAGTTGGCAACTGCTTTGCATTCTCTAGCTGTTGTTGAGTCTAGGGCTGCTGTTGCAGAGGTATATCTGTTGATGCCTAATCTTGCATTCCTTTCATTCATTCTAGTTTATTTTAATTTTTTTTGTTAATCTTGGTTTCTCTGCTGTTCACCACATACATTTTTTGGGTCATGATATGCACTTTTTCAGGCACGTGCAGTTGATTTGGAAGAAAGATTGAGATCTTCACATACCAAGGTACCTCTAATACTGAACTGAAGCTCTTGTGTTGCTGTCCAAATCTCTTTCATTGAGAATGAGATGACCAAATTCAACTTTCTATCCTTTTTGTTTGTATGATAATTCATTTAGTCATCTTCTCACATTTTGCCTCTGCTTGTCTGCTGCTCTTCCTATTTATTGACTTATTGTCATGTTTACAGAGGCTTTACATGTCAGTCATGGAGCATCGTTATTTTCCACACTAATTTTTTAAAGATATTATCATTGATAAGATGTTGCTGGGAATTCAAGATGTTTACTACAATTGTTTCTTTCTATATGTACCTCATTAAATATTTTGGTGTATTTGTAGTGTATTTAGCATTTTGCTCTATGTGACATGTTTTGTATTGCAGGTCTCTGATAATGATGATGGAACTGGTCCTTCCTCTTCCAGTGAGGTAGCCACCGACTGCATGACTAAGGTTTTTTAGATATCTCTTTGAGTTAGGCCTACAACAACAACATTACCCCAGTGCCCCAAAGGCTCCTACTCATCGCAGGTGGGGGTGGGGGGCATCAGATGACGCCTATGTTTAAAACATTGAGTGATCATTTCCATAAGCATAGCAACTTGAATCATACCCCAAAGCTAAAACAGTAGTGAATCTTTGGCTCCATGGGAGATGATGGAAACTTAATGTCTTTTTGAGTCAGGCCTAGTTTGGTATGATGGAAGGATTCGGGGTAGAAAGTTTCACATGACTCCAGCTCCAAGTATATGCAATTACATTCCTTTATATCCTAAATTAGCAACATATTCTTTTTAAATTCATAGGAAAACGTTCTTATTTCATAGTTTTTCATTTTTTATCTTAAAGAACAGTGAATCTACTTTTGTCAGTTGTGTATGGATCTAAAATAGTCGAATTGAAAATTGTTAGCTTTGGGTAAATAATTGACTAGATCTCTGTGGCAAATTAAACTTCCTTTGTTTACTTTCACTGTAGTTTTGGCGTATAAGTAGTACATGCATCAATGCACCAAGGGTCTAACTGAAACAATCCCTCTATATTTTATCAAACCAACAACAATCCCTTTTTTTTCAGATTTTTGCGGACCTGCGTGCTGCAGAAGAGGAAATTAAAAATTTGAGAGAAGAAGTACAGGGTTGCAAGGAACATATGCTCCAGGTATGTGTCTGTATTCTTGACATAGCTTTTGTATTATTCTGTTGCTTAAATTTCTGCTTCTGCAGTACAAAAAAATAGCTAATGCAAATGAAGATGCACTGAAGCAGATGGAACTTGTTCATGAGAACTTCAAAGTCGAGGTATGCTGCTATCTTTTCATGCAAAAAAGAGAAGTCTTGTGTATACAAACAATAAAAAAAAAGTGTTCCCATGAGATCCTTAACAACATTTTCACGTTCCAATTGTTTCACCAAGAGAATTTTATAAGATCTCTCTCTTAAACTAATGAAATTTAACCGTCAAAATATTTTTATGAAAAAATACCTTAGAATATCTCAAAATGCTCTTTTAAAAATATGTCAACTAAAAAACATCAGTTCACCTTTAACCATTTTGACCAGAAAAAGCATCAGTTAAAATATTCCATCGTGATATTCGTTAAGTCTAGTTGAAGTGTAGTGTGTCTATGTGTGTATTCATGTTTTAGCCGATCTTCCCTAGAGTCGTATGAGTAGCACACATATACCTCAGTACACTCATGACTCATCCAGCCTGAGAGGGTTTTTGCTATTACCCCTGCGGCTCTCAAGTCTCCATTCTAGAAGAAATTTCATCCAATGTTCTCAGATGTTACTTGCCATCCGATACAAATATTACTCTACTGTCAAATCACTTCATTGCATATCTTTTAACCCCAAAAAGTATCCGGAAGTTTTATCAACCTTCCAGTTTTTTAGAACTATTGAATTCAAAACTGAATAATTCCCGCCATGAATCTGCTTATTGGCGGAGTATAATATTTCTTTCACATAGTATAAGTTCATAGTGAAACTAGGAGACCTGATACCACGGTATTTTGTGCAGCCCTTTTCATTAATTCACTTTCCAAAAGATTTGAATTTGGTAAGGAATTTCTGCTCTTCATGTTAGTTAGGGACTTTGGGGAAGCCTTATTCAATGTCTTGTGTCTGAACTCTGAAGTCTGTACTCTAAATCATTTTTTAAATTCTTTTTTATTTTATATTTCGACTTGTTACGATGTGCCCGAGTACAATCTTCACAACAAGTTCAATGCTACGTCCTCTTGCCTGGCATACATCAATTTGAAGCAATGTGGATACTGCTTGATTATCCCATATTAAGTTCGCTAGCATTTTGTTGACGCGTTGCTCCCATTACATAGAGAAATATATCTTAGATGTTGGGTTTGGATATCCGAGAATGTAGAATCTTATATCTCGAAGTTGGCTACCTTGTCACTGTCCCATTCATCATATCATGGTTTATCATAGAACCGAGTACATTTAGTCACGATAAATGACATTTGTAGCCTTGTGATTGTGAGATAATTCAGTTATTTAATAAGATGTTTTTTTCCCTTTACGATAAAGTTGTTTTCACTTTTCATTCAAGGTACCACTTTTCTCAATAATATTCAATCCGTACACATAATATTAGATAGATGCATAATAATTGCATATAGTTTGGCAAAAAAAATTCTTGGCATTGACATTGTGTATCTGAAACAATGAAAGTAGAACGATCAAACAAGAGCTTGGATTTTAGCACAAAAAACCCAGTATATCCTACTATGGAGTGAAGTTTGGGGCCAAATAAATGAGCCTTCCCTTTGTGGAAAAGGAAAAGCACAATAATATAATCATACAAAAGTTTTAAATTGATTTGAAGTTACTCAAGTCGTTCTTCTATAAACAGTGATAATATGTCCATGTTTAATAATTCTTTGTGAATAGGATTGTGGAGATTGTTTACCAAGGTGACATTACTCACAATCTAATGATGAAAACTTTGAAAACCTGAAACTTTGGACCTTATGACCATAGTTTTGAACGACAATATCCTCCCTCATCAAAGGTGCCTCAAGTGTCCGAGTGACCTTCTACCACCCATAGAGGTTCAAGCGAGGCGCTATCTGGTTTTCTTGCCTTAGAGTTGTTCGGCTATGGGCCTTTAAAAACTATGGGTTGGCAATTTTTTTTGGAAAGGGCTGGCACATTAAACGCGTCTCATTTACACACTAGCGCGACTATGCCTACCTGAATCGAGTCAATTGAGCCAATTGCACTATGTAATTTATGTGTGTTGCCTCAAGTTTGCCTTTTGGGTCTCTCATTTAGTTTTGGAAATTGCTGACTCAAAAGATAGACAAACAATTGGATAAGTAGGATGAAGATAATCGAAGGTTTGAAATTTCCGCCTGAAACATTGTTCCACATATTACTGTCATGGAATTGGCCTAAAAGGTAACGTAATAGTTAAGAGATTGTGTTTCTTGATCTACCCAAGGTTAAATAGACTATTTGGAAAATATTAGATTTTTTCCAATGGAGACAAGGATAAATGTTGGAGTACGAACCGGTATGGTGTACCGTGCACTCAGTTAGGTGTGCCAAAAGTCAGATCATAAGTAAACAAAAATAGATAAGATGAGCATTAGGGCATAACATTACAAATTCATTAGAAAAACAAAACATCAACTAAAATATACTATTAATTGTACTGGTTTCGTACCGCCGGCGATTGGTATGCTATTAATTCTGACTTGGTGCGCCGTACCTAAGGGCTGGGGACAATTTCAGTTGGATTTTGGTATCCTGTTATTTCGTTAATTTTGGTTGTTGAAATCACAACTCGACATGAATGAATTTGGACGATGCTGACCGGACTTTGAGTTCTCTCATTTAGTTCCAAGTCCCAGTAGACCAAGGCATGTCTTTAGAGTGACTGAGATTATTGCAGAAATCAACGTTGGATTATTGTGGTATAGGATTCCCAGAGTAGAACTGTATGCAATGAGAACTGTGGAACAGACACAGATAGCTCTGTATAAAAGACCGTTTGAAAGAGTTCAGGCTAGATAGATCATGAACATTTCTCTTGAGAGCATTTACGGAGAGGCGGAGAGCTTCCGGATATCATTCCACGAAAAGAATATCATCAGGAGGTGTAATTTGAACAACTATCAGATTATTATGCTGGGAAACCAATACACCATTTATAAGAAATGATATATTTTCTTGTATTAACCATGGAGATTTTCAAGTCATTTATAAGACATGTCTTTTTCTAAGCCATTCCATTTTCATCACATTATCACAAAGATGTCTTCTTTGGAGTGATGTCATGCTTCTAGACAACTACAATGCAACTATATTTCATATCGTGGCAAGACTTAAATGTTGAAACCCAGCCATGTGATATTCTTTTATAGTATGGCAACCATTGGCGATGTATAGTAATGGCACCATATGAATCTTAAAATACTGGTATTTGCAGAGTTGATTCAAAGTTGCCTTCCTGAATTTGTTTCATTGTGTCACCTTTTCTTCAGGCTGATAATGCGAAGAAATGTCTCGAGGAGGAAGTTTTCTTGCTTCGCAAGCAGGTGAAGGATTTTGAAGATGAATGTAATTTAATGGCTAAGGAGGCCACTTCTGCAAAAGCTGGAAAAGATGAGGAACTTGAATCTGCCTCTTCTGAGATTGCCCGTATTAAAGAAGATTGTGCTATGAAGACGTGAGTATCTTGTGTTTTTTTTCATTCCAATTTAACTAGGTTTCCGTGTAAGACTTCATTCTGTTGTTTTGGCAGATCACAAATTGAAACACTAGAGATGCATATATCCTCATTGAAAGATGACTTGAAGAAAGAGCGCCAAAGGCGGGAGGCTGCTCAAGCTAATTATGAAAGACAGGTTTACTCTGACAGTACTTGTTATATACAGAAAGATACAGACAATACACTCCTATTTTTTGTATGTGATTGCTTCTCTGACAGTATTTTTAATTTAGGTTATTCTGCAGTCAGAAACAATTCAAGAGTTGACTAGAACGTCTCAGGCATTAACCTCACTGCAAGAAGAATTGTCTGAGCTACGCAAGATGTCAGATGTGCTAAAAAATGAAAATGTAAACCCTTCCCTTTTATTATGTTCTTGCTGTAAGGATTATTTTGACTAGCCATTTTTTCATGGTTTATTGTCAGATAGCTAATATTCTCCCATACGGTGGCATTATAGATTGTCATTCTTCGCAAATACCATATTTTGGCTAACAAAAAATTTCAACTTCATTTCGGTTTTAGCCAAGGCATTGTCATGTCGGCCATGTTTACACCACTTGTTTCTTCTGTCCAGTTTATTGTATTTGATGGCCTTGTCTGTATACTCAAGCAGGTTGAACTGAAGGCAAGGTGGGAGGCAGAAAAGTCAGTGTTAGAAGAGTTAAAAAGTCAAGCTGATCTGAAATATAGTGAGGTCAATGAACAGGTTAGTAATGCTCTGGCATTTAATGTCTTATCTAGTGGTCCTAGTTAGAATCACAGATCTTGTCAATATTCTGTGTTTATTGAATCAGTTTTTATCCAATGCTAGTGTAAGGTCATGTTTGTAATTGGTTGTTTACAGTATAGACTATGCTTTGTGCTAGATCAGGTTCTATGTTAATACATGTATATGCCATTTTTGATATTATCTACTTTTTTATGGACATATGTCAATGTTAGTAGCTAGGCATACAGTGCTACAGGTTTGTCCTTTCTCATAATAATTATTTTGTTTGATAGACAAGCAAAGTTATCTTGTCATTACCTGTTGTAGATTGTTGATATCCTTATTTCAAAGTCTTTCCACCTTTGGGATGTTATTTAATATTCTTTTTGGTTCATTTTATCAGTATAGTTTTTCAGTTATTGACATTGCTTATTCTGTAGAACAAAATATTGTTGAGTCAGCTCGAGGCTATGCATATCAAACAGGCTGAAAAGGATCGAATTTCAACTGGAATAAATTTTGGACTCACTAGTGCAGCAAGTGACGATGGCCTACATAATGTTGTGACCTATTTAAGGAGATCAAAGGAAATTGTATGTCTACATTTGCACTTCTTTTAAATTGTAAATATTTTGAAACACTTCCTCACTTGGTTATCTACAGGCAGAAACAGAAATTTCTTTGCTGAGACAGGAAAAACTTCGCCTGCAATCTCAGGTTTTATGCTCTCATTGTTCCATTTTATTTGATGGTTTTAGCACATACTTGTTCCTGACTTGATATTGCACATAGATAAATGTTTTATGATATTTACATTTCAATTTTCAGCTTGAAAGTGCTCTTAGGGCCGTAGAAACAGCTGAAGCATCATATCGTGCTGAAAAGGAAAATGCAAAAGCTCTAGTATATAGAGAAGATGAATTTAAAGGCCTACAGCTTCAGGTTTCTACTTCGTTTTTGATCTATTCCTCTTTTATATTTTTATGTTTTTTGTATTAATATATTCTTATTCATTTTTTAGAGTTCAATTAGTTGTGTGAAAATATTGGAGAATAATTTGTTGTTACTCAAGACTCTAAAAGGTGTAACTTATAAGTCATACTCCCTCCATCCACAAATTTTCTTCCCGTTCACTATTCACCAGGTCAAATTGTATTCACATGGTTTGCTTATTTTTGTTGCCCATTTGATAAAATAATATAGTCATGTCACCTCTAGTTTTGTAGATCTTTTGATGTAGCTTGTAAACATATGATTTTTTTAATTCCTCACCATTTTTTTTGAACAAAATTCCTCACCAATTTTCATATAAAATCAATTGACATCATTAACACATCGTAACACATAAAGGCATTTTTTTGGACCGAGGGAGTATGCACTTAGCTTTTTTCTTCATTTACATATATCCAGATCTTGGACTCCTAAGAGAGTAGGATAGCTTTGACAAAGCTACATAATATGCTAATCTCTCATTCTAATTAGCTTCTGTGTTCAATTCTCTCTTGGGGTCTGTTTGAAAAGGCAGAAAATGACATGTCAAAGTCATTTTCCATATTTTGTGTATTTGGAAGGAAAGTCATTTTCCATATTTTGAGTGTTTGGAAGGTCAAAGGAAAATAATGCCAAATGGAAAGTAAGGTAACTCAAAGGGAAATTGCAACCAAAAAACAGAGTTTGACTTCTGGAATAATATTCGAAGTCATTCACTTTTTGCATTCTTTTCTGTTCCTCTTGCTTGTCTTCTCCATCGCAAGGCTACATCTCCTACCTCCACATTGCCATCACATTCCATCTCCAGCATTGCTGTCTCCATTGCATCAATTTGCGATGCACAAGGCTGGGTAATCGTTGTGATGCAGTGACCTGGAATCATGGTTGTTAAGTCGACAAGTCGAGTCGAGTCGGTGACGGAGAGACTAGTGGACTAGGCGACTAGTCGTAGACTAGTCGACAAATCACAATTACTATTGAAAATTTTAACATTATATATATCTACATTAACTGAATTCAGAAAAAAATTGAAATACTAAAATATTAACTAAATTAAAATACTAAAATATTAACTGAATTCAGAAATACTAAATTGAAATATTAAAATAAGAAAAACATATTAACTTAAAATATTAAAATAAGAAATACTAAACCAAAATATTAACTGAATTCAGAAAAAAATTGAAATATTAAACTGAAAAAATAACTGAAATACTAAAACACTAGAATAAGAAAAAAACCAAAATATTAACTGAAATCAGATAAAAAACTGAAATATTAAGAAAACAGAAGAAAACTGAAAATTTTAAAGTATATTAAACTCTATACTTTAATGAATCAAATCAATGAAAATTAAATCAAATAAAGAGTATACTTTAATAAAGAGTATACTTTAATGATAAAAAGTAAACATTGAGAAATCTTACCCAAGAGGAGAGTCGCTGGAAGCCTGGAAGTCACGGCTGGAATTCAAGAGAGAGTCGCGACACTCAAGACTATCGATTGTGGTTGGATTGCGTGGAAGAGGCGTGTTTTATAAAAAAAATTTAAAAATAAATGAAATTTGGGTTGGGTCGGGTCGGGTCGGGTTGGGTTGAATGGATTAGGTCAAATTTGGCCAGATTCTTTCACCGATTAGGCGGCGCATAATCGCGACTAAGCGTCGCTTTGCACGCTTTGTAGCCTAGTCGGCCCTAGGCGCTAGTCGGAGAGCAAATCGCCATGGCAAAACCGCCCGGACGACTAGTCGGCGACTAGTCGTGGCCTAGGCGACGACTTGACAACCATGCCTGGAATGGTGGATGCAACAATGCTTATAGATGATTGAACAATAATGTCGATGAAGATTGGAGATGCTTTGGGATGCCTTTTTTCTATTTCATTTTCCTAAAATTCTAAACAAAAATATATTATATTCTGACCAAACACTAGAAAAAGGAAAATGACTTCAAAAAATAACTCATTTTCTAGAGTCGTTTTCCTGAAGTTATTTTCCCACTTTCCGAAATCCGAACAGAACCTTGGCGTACTGGAACAGGAGCTTTCAAATGGATCAATTCGATGATGTTCAAGTTCGGTACTTACTGAGTTTGTGTTAATTTAGCTCAAAGTTTTCAAGAAGGCAAGTGGTACTTTTTCATGGCAAGTGGTAGGGCAACAAAAAGGAGTTACAAGTGAAATAATTTTAAAACAACTATAATCTAGTAAAATCTCCTTTGCAAGGACGATTGATGGCTGGAGAGACGGTGATAGTTAGGAGAGGTGAGGAGTGGTCGACAGGACCTGGAGGCAGGCTTCCAAAAGGCGAGTGTGTGTGTGTGTGTGGAAATTGTTGTACAAAACAATATATCCATCAAAATATGATAATATACATAGTGAAAAGATAATTAAAATAAGAAATTCTTCTCGTTAAATAAATTGAACATTTCGTACTGATCATTAAACAAATTGGAAAATAATACTCAATAATAATCATTATTGAAGAATAAAGAATATAAATGGAATTAAAATATTCTACATTTCCTTGTCTGTCCCAGTTCTCAAAAAAGGTTCCATATTCTATTTATGAAAAAAATTGGTTTTCTTTACCAATAGTGTTTGGGTGAGTAGTTTGGAAGGATTTATTTTTAAATATTTAAATGCATGCTGGCACTTGCATTTCACATATTTAATGTATTGTAATAAACTCCATGGTATTACATTATATTTAAGAATGTACAAGTTTACTATAATGTTTTGAGATTAATATTTAATATATATTTGGTAAAATATAGCTTTTAAATAGATAGCAATGTTAAATACCAATTGTTGTTCAAGACTTGACATCAGAGTCACAATGATGTCTTGAATGTTGTGGTTGTATATGGTTGATCCTAAAATCAGGGTCTGAATAAAAACATGCAATGTCAATGCTTCAGTATCGTATTGAAGAGTCTCATTTCCCTTACAATGATGTAACAATCTTATTTGAGGGTCAATTTTGTAGATATATTATTGTTCTATATTAAAATCATCCATGAATAAATGCCCTATACTTTCTTGGGCAGAGTGAAAATAACTCTCCAATTTGGCTTTTTCTGAGATATTTGGAGCATTGTAATGCTTTGGTAAAATATTGTTAGGTTTATATCTTCCAAAATTTTTCACACGTCCTAAATTCCTACTCCTGTGGTATTCAATTGGGTTGTAATGCATGTCCTAATTATAAAAAGTTGTGTTTTAGGTGAGAGAGTTGACCTTGCTTCGCGAAAGTAATGTGCAATTAAGGGAAGAGAACAAGCATAACTTTGAAGAGTGTCAGGTTTGGATGTACTAAATTGAATGAGATATATTCATTGAGGTGTATTCATAGATTGTTGATGCATGATTATATAGAACATGTGCTAGTATATGATTAGCTTATTAATTAGTTATCCTTGAAGTATTTTACTCCCTCTTTCGGGTCTTTCCATATGTTTCTTCCTATTTTGGATGAATACAGGGTTAATGTAAGATGAGAACTTTTTTGCCATTCTTATTTTGCCTTTGTTAGAGTATTTAATTGAAGAAATTTTTTTAAAAAGCTTAATAGTGTAAATGGTGAATAGTGTAAATTAGGAGAAAAAGTCATAACTCTTCAATTTATTCTCATTAATTATTACTTATTAGATCGGATAAAGAGTACAAGCTCTAAGTAGGTTAGATGGGCAAATAGGATGGTAGATTAGGATAAGTGACTAAGTGTGGTGAAGTACCATATTATATAAGGCTGTAGCGAGTAGTGGCTTAAGGGTAAAAATGTCAACTTGGTGTTATTTATTTTCCAAATAAGGAAAGATGAAGAAAGATATGGGACTACCCAAAAATAAAAATTGGAAGAAAGATATGGGACTCACCAAAAATAAAAATGGGAAGAAAGAGGCGGGAGTGCCCAAAAATAAAAATTGGAAGAAAAGTATGGGATGGAGGGGGTATATTTAAGATATAAAGTGGTGTATTTAATTGTAGAATTATTCTATTCATGGTTAATTGATTAACAATGTAGAAAAAAACTTTTTCATTCTTTTGTAACTAAATGGAATCTGTGTTTTACCACAAACTGGCTTTAGTCGACAAACCACAAAAGTTAGTTATATCCCCAACATTTTTAAATATAACCCCAAACAGCCTTGTTACTTTATTTTTAAGACAAATCACTTTTTAAACTTGAGTTTTGTTTACTATAGAAACTACGGGAAGCTGCCCAGAAATATAGGTCTGAGGTAAATGATCTCAAGAAGCTTCTCAAGGAAAGGGAACAAGATGTTGAAGCTATGAGGAAGGCAACTGACTTTGAAAGAACTGAGAAACATCATCTTCAGAGTAGAATCGATGAGGCACCTTATTCCTCTCTTCTCTCCACCCCAAATTTCTGTTGGGCTCTTATATGTTTCTGGTTTTGACATAACTATTTTTTGCAGTTGGTTGAGAAGTGCAAGAGTGTTGATGTGGATGATTACAATCGTACTAAGGAAGCTATTCATCATATGCAGGTGAAAATGCATTTAGTACTCCATATAATATATGAGTAATGAGATCTGTTAGGTTAGGTTAACACCCTTGATGTGTCCTTTGGTGTGCATTGTTATGTATTCTTTACCCCGGGATGCGACAGCGGAAACTATGCTCAGATTACAAAAGGGTAAGCAAGACCAGGGATTATTGTCTAAACATTTTAATCCTTTTTTGGGTTGAGTTCAATCACTAATTCACTATCCTAATTTGAAAGCCCAAGCCTAACCCCTTTTCTGCCCAATCCTTACCTAGCCTGAAACAAGGAGCCTAAACCCCTTTCCCAAATTTCTAAAAGTATTTTGTTATTGTGTGTTGATATAAGATAAAGTCATCCCTACATATTTTTACCCTTTTGTATAAAATAGAAAGAAAAAAAAGGCAAGTGAAGTCTTAATTCCTCAAGTGTCCCATTTAGTTAATAATTTATTGTCTTTCCTGTGCCTTTGGGCGAATATATCCATCCCAAATAGCTTCAAAATGTTGACTTTATATCCATAAATCATTCACTAAAACTCCTGCCCAAAATGTTAGAGAAAACATCATAAAACATCCATTTTGACTTTTAGGTAGCATTGTTTTCTTGCTCCCTTTAAATGTCACTTTCATTTAATACATAATATAAAGTCAACATCACTAAACCATTCTTACCATAGTCTAACCTAGTTCATTTAAAAAAAGGTGATAAAACATGATCAAATTCACCCAGGGACACATGGAAACATCTCTTCTTAATTTCTGGCAGTTTGTCTGTTTATATGTGTCTAGAATGTGGGGATGGAGCCATGTGAATGCAGCCATCTTCTCTCCTGTTTTTCATCACTAAATGATAGGCCATGATCCCCATGTGAAGAATCCATGTGTGGTGTGTAAAGGGCCTCTATTTTGCTAAATTTCAGTTTGTCTCCACGTGATCATTAGCTTGTTTTGTCTCTTTCTTTAGCGTATATATGTTCAGCCATTTGGCCGTTGTAAAACACAATTTGATATTCTGAATTTTAGAGATATATTTCTAAATATCAAGTTGCTAAAATAGTGTGATACTATTTAATCTTAAAATTCTAATCTGAGCTGTGAGTTTTAGGTTCTAGCTATATCAAATAAGTGTGTAATAATATCATATTTGATTACTAGACTTAAATCTGAGTTAAGATAAGAGTGTGTGATATCTCTAATGCTAACTTGACAAATGCTTCTTTCCCTCTCTTAATATCTCCATCAATACTTCTCGTCTTCTCTTCTACCTCATCTCACTACTGCCCTCCTTTCCTCTCCCACTCTCTCACAGGCTTCCCTTTTCTCCCTTATATTCTCAAACAAGAATTCTCTTCCCTTCTCTTCATCTCACCGCCCTTCCCTCTCTCTTTCTCTCTGGAAACTCAACTCTTTCGCCTTGTTTCTTCTCTAAAGAAACTCCCTCAATCATCCCTTGCCCCGATCTCTCTCATGCAGCCTTACCCTCCGGGCCCTCCCCTTATCATCCTTGAGCGTGGGTACAACATGTTTGCAAGGCATCTAGTTCTCCAGTATCAGTTCTTGTTAGATTTGTGTGTGTGTGTGGTTGAATAGTAAATATGACGTGCAGAATGCATAAAATATAATATTCACAGTGCGGACCCCAACCCTTTTAGGGCCAAGCTCTAGTCTCTGAACACGTAACCCTAATTACCTAACTTAACCCTCTTATAATATGCCTTTAAACAAGGTACTCTTGTATTTTATTTATGTAAATCAGATATCACTACATTCTATTATCTATTTTTATACATTCTATCACATGATCACATGGTATCGGGCCCTCTTTCATACGCCTATCTCTGTATTTTTTTCTTGCCAAAACTTTTTACCATTTGTTTTCCCTTTTGTCTCAACCGTAGTCTGCTGCACTACTATTTTTTCTGGTGGTCATATCAACAAAGTGCCACCGACATCACAATCAGAACTCTCTAACCATCTCAGAGCTCAAATTTGTTGCCATCAGCAGTCATACATAACAATAGGTGTTGTCTGCCAAACTACTGTTCCTTGTTTTTGGCCATATACTTGGTTTCCTCATGTCCATATCTGGAGGTCTCTGTCTAACACCACCTAGACCAAGTGCTGCCGCCATATGTCCTTCACAGATTTTCAAGAAATTGTATTTTATATTTAGGGCTTTGTCAAGATCAACATTCAAGCGCTATGTTGTCAGCAGCACCAACTGCTCGTCATGGTCGACTTCTGTGTAATGGAATGCAGTTCAAAGGCCAAGTTGTCTATGGGCTTTTAACAGAGAAGGTAGTTTTTCATGACAGTGTGTAGTCCTGAATGCTTTGGCATCTTCCATCCAATCTCCACTTGTCTATGTCTTTACCTATGGTGAGTTAAGGTAACTGTTTTACAGCCCCAGCAAAAGGAATCGGGCATTCTTCATCCCTTCCACCTCATTCACTTGAGTTGGTCTTTTTTGTGCAAATTCTGTTTAATCTTATATCCGTAAGTCTGTTCATCAGCTCTTTGAACTGTTTAATCTTTTCATCTAATTCTGTAGCTTTTCATGATGGACTGATCGTAGTACCGGGAAGTCAATTGGAAATTAGGCATCAGATTTAACTAGGGCCTCTATTGTCTGTCTTCCGGATTCTATTGTCCCATTGTGGATTATTTGGGTCATCCAAATTTCTTCTAGCTTCCTTGAATAGTCCCTTTAGCACAACTCTAATCTCAAAACAAGTAACCCGAATTAGCAATGGTATGCCCTTGATCATGTGTGTATGGGGTACTCTTGTATTCATTAAATACAAAAGACCCGGGGTATGGAGCTTGATGTATGCATAATTTGTATTCCTTATATATCAATACAATCTACTGCTATTATCTTTCTCTTAACCACTCTTTTCCCATGACTTACTCTGGTTTCAATTAGGCAACTCTGAAGGAAAAGGATGATCAATTGGAGGAAATTAAGAAACTTGTGTCGAGGAAACAAGAGTTGATAGCTGCACTTGAGCAAGACCTTGCAAGGAACCGAGTGGAATTGAGTCAGAGGGAGTCTAGAATAAATGAGCTTTTGCAATCTGAGGTATTGATTTCAACTTTGGAGAGTTAGCATCATTGAATGCCATGTTTTTGTAGTTTTCTTTATGTTTTTTGTTGTTCTTACATTTTAGGCCTCTTTAAGATCTGAGTTTGATAAACTGAAGAGATCATCCCATGTACAAAAGGTAAAATTAGACCTTGCCAAATACTGATTTGAAACATCCTTCTATTGACTACAGTGCAGCAACCAATTTGGTTCCTGTCCTATTTCCAGTTTTACTTTTTTTTCTTTCTTTTTCCTTTTGTTTCCAATTATCACTCTAATTGCAGAAGAGGTTAGAGAACCTAGTGAAGGAAAAAGAGGATCTGACCAAGGAGAATCAAGTTCTTTCCAAGAAATTAGAAGATGCTCTGCAAGGTCTTAGTTGTGCTTAACTGCATAGTTGCAAGATTGCGATATCTGTTCTTTTTTTTATTTTGTTTATAATTGTCGACAGGGAGAAGAAATGATGGAGAGGCTATGACTGAACAAGCATTAAAAGAGAAGGA
The DNA here is from genome assembly GCA_003260385.1 of Cuscuta australis. Classification (NCBI taxonomy): domain Eukaryota; kingdom Viridiplantae; phylum Streptophyta; class Magnoliopsida; order Solanales; family Convolvulaceae; genus Cuscuta; species Cuscuta australis. Next base: position 4,203,640 of record NQVE01000192.1, read on the forward strand.
TAAGGAGAAAGACACCAGAATACAGGTATGCTTGGTGATTGGCCCTTTTATTTATATATATTATTTGTTTTATATTTGCTCATATTCGTGTTGCTAAATGTTTGTTCAAGATATTGGAGAAAACATTAGAAAGGCACAGGGAAGAGTTGAAGAAAGAAAAGGAGGAAAATAAGACAGAGAAAGTTAGGCGTATTAAGAATCAAAAGTTATGTGCAGAGTACTTGGATCATGTCAAGCAGGTAGGGATTAGAAGTCAGCATTCCAATCCCAAGTTTTTTTTCTTATTGCTCTACTCAGAAGTAGTACTGTAATTGCATGCTTAAGAACTTAAGTACTTCCCACAGCAACAATCAAATATATTGGATGAACTGGAGAAGCATAAGCAGGCTCTTAAAATGTTGACAGAAGAGAAGAAACTAAGGCAAGACAATAGTCAGTCTGAGGTAATGATGTCCTGATCTTTTTCAATTCCTTCAGTTATTTCTCCTTGTTTTCTTTATCGGTAGTAGTTGTCTTTCTTTACATCAGATGATCTTGGAACTCTCGGTTCTATGTTTGTGACTCTCTCCTCTTTTTCTTAGGGTGGTACTTCAGTGGATCAGCTTCTTGCTGGAACCCGCTTACCAGACTTCACAGCTGCTTATATCCAGGCCGTTAGTAATTTTGAAAGACTTGCCCAACCTATATGCATTGATGGCGGTTCTTCATCTGCTGTAGACATTTCTTCAGGCCCAGTGAGCTCACAATTATCAATTGGTACAATATGTGTGTTTATGTGCTTTCAGTTGTTTAAGGTCTTCCAGTTTATGAATGGTGTAATCTAAAAAAAATAAATAAATTCCAGGTCCTGTGGTGGAATCCGATGTGCCAAGTACCAATATGTCAACTCTATCTACCTTGGCAAAAACAGAAGATGATAGAGGGAAAAGGTCGATATTGTCAAAGTTTAGTAACCCCGAATCCCGTAAAGCAGGGGTTAGGAAACTGGTCCGTCCCCGTATCGTGAAATCTGAAGAACCTCATCATAACGATGATATAGAGATGGCAGAAGCAGTGGGTGCAAGTGAAAAACAGATGGCTTCTCATACTGCGGAAACTCAAGACAATCCAATCGTGGTGCCTTCTCAGCTATCTGCTCGCAAGCGCCCATCAGCTACATCTACAATGGAGCTACAGCAAGATGATACTCCAGCGGCTTCTGAAGAAGCAAGGGCTGATCCTATTCATCCGTTGTTCAAAAAGGCCAAGGGTCCAGATGTAATAAACGAGGAGGGTGGTGAAGCAAAATCTGCAGATAATTTAGTTCCGGAGTCTGTCCCCTTCAATGAAGGAGATGTCGTTGTTGGAGATGTGACCCAAGGTTTGGAGGAGGAGGGTGACAAGAAGGACGAGGCAGTGTCTACAGGAGCAGGGGAGCAGCTTGGTGAAGAGATGGTTTCAGTTGATCAGGCAAACGTGGACAGGTGCGATGATATGGCAGAAGACATTTTGGACAGTAGCAGGCCTGATGAGGAAGATGTTGTCCAGGAAGATGAACATGTTCAGACACGGCAACAAGAAGATGTCATCACCCATGGAGCAGAAACAGAATTTGGAGGTGAAAAGGAGGGAGATGTAGCTGATGTTGAGGATGTCGGTGTCTACTTGGTAATGGAAAGCCCAGATGTTGGCCAGTCAGAGCAACAAGTAGCAACACCTGAGAATGTAATTGGTGTTGACGAAGATCCCTTTACCGAAACTGGTGAGGTGGATGATGACAACGGAGGGGATGAACCCGGTGAGATTACAGACAAAATGGACTATGGTGGTGGTGGTGGTAGTAGTGATCAGGCCATTGCAGAGTCTGATCCGGAACCGGAAACCACACCAGAAAAACTCCCAGCCAGCAGCACTAGCACCACCAGCAATCCTGCTTTGGCAGTGAAGGAAGAGAATAATCCTACAGGCGACCCAGAAGTTGACCCAGAAGTAAAACAGGCAACAGTGGCTCCCAGAAGCTCAAGAACAATTAATATCGCGGAAAGAGCAAGAGAAAGGCAGAGGGAAAGAACAGCACAACCGTCTTCAAATCCGGCGCGTTCATCGCCTTCGCTCAGGTCCCGCGCTAGAGCAGCTCGAGTCCGTGGTAGTCGTGGTGGGCGTGGACCCTTGTCCGGTTGAACGCACATTACCAATGGTGATGGTTGAGTTGTGTTTGGGATGAATCTGTGCAGCAATGTGAGAAGAGCTTTAATGGTGGCTTACATTTCGGTGCAGAACCCCTTGCTCATAATCCTGGGATTGCAAATACTTTCTTTCTTGATCATTTCTTATTGGCTTCACTCCGCTTTTTTTGTGAGGTGTTGTGAAAAGTTGATTCTGTTTTTGTTACTTTTATGATTAAATAATATAGTTATGTCACCATTGATTTGTTTCTAGAATTTAGTTTTAAATATATAATTTTTACCTTTTAACTCTACATGAATTAACTCTACATGAATTTTAAAATAAATTGATTTGAAAATAATTTCAGTCAAATATCATAAACAACAACAGATAATTAAGTTGGGATGAAAGGATGGTTCTCCTGTAATTGTCAACCTACTGGTATTTTTATTTTGCTGGAGGTGGGATGCGGTTCAATTTATATTGTCTAATTTCTTTTTTAATTTGTCTGTTAGTTTTTACGGGTAAACTCCTCAAATGATTCACCCTTATAGCATCTCTAATTCACCTATTTTTTTGGTCGTCTAATATTAACTTAGTTTCTGAATCTACACCAACTATGTAGAACTTTTTTTTAGTTTGAAAAAAAGTGTTGAAAGTGAAATTTAATTTAGAACAAACCAAAAAACTAGGGCTAGAAAGGAACAAAATGAGGCAAAAACTTAATTTTGGGATGGATAAAAAATTAGAAACAAAAGACTCCTCTTTCCTTTTAAAGAGAACTTTGTGGGTCACAATTTTTCTTTTTCCTCTACATTACTTTTAACCAAACATTTTTTTGGGATGGAAGAAGTAATTTGGAATTGATGAAAAATGTGGCACTTTATCTTGTGACGGGGGAGTAAAATTAACCAAAATAAGGAGAAGAGTAAACATTATTACAGGATCCGGAATGATCCGGAACACGATGTTGTCCTACTTTATTTGATTTATTTCAGTCTGAGTCCCTTGCATTCCAAGGAACGCACCAAAGTATCACCGATAAGCACAATATCGTTAGCAAAAAACATGCACTAGGAAACCTCTCCTTGAACTTCTTGCGTCAGGACGTCCATCACCAAAGCGAACAAGAAAGGACTAACCTCCTCGTACATATCTCTAATTGCATGAATGTATATGATTCGAACCCTTCTCAACTCAAGACACCGCCATAGGAGCCTCTCCCAATTTAATTTTTTGGGTTGAATTTTATATTTTTTTACCTCAATATGGGGAATTATATTATAGTGATGAGCATAGTACATCCTTTAGCCTGTATTGGTATCATCTCAAATATTTTGTTACGTTATGAAATCCTTCTTCTGAGCCCTATATTCTTGCACCAACCTCCGTAAGAGGTGAATGGCTTATGTGGTCGATCTGCCAAGCATGAAACCAAACTGGTTCTTGGAAATGCACACCCCCTTCGGCCCTTCTGCAGCCTAAACTCAATAACACGCTCTCAAATCTTCATGGTGTGGCTAAGTATTTTGATGACTATAATTTGCAACTTTGAATGTCGCAGAAATAACATTGATGTAGTATTTAATTATGTACTATGTTTTTAATACTGTAATTTCACATCATTTTTCACATAAAACAATTTGAATATAACTTGATTCAAGCATCGTAATGCACAACAGGAAGATAATTTTTAAATAAAGGGAGTAGTTTATTTTTCATTCGTCCTAAATTATAGTACTTGTTCACTTTCTTTATTCATTATCGCCTCATTTTTGTAGATTGTTCTATACAATTTTTTATACGTACATTTTGATTTTAGATTTCAACAAAATTTTCCAATAAAACAAATTAAAAACAATTTAGTCAAACATTAAAACTGATACAGACTTTAAAAAATGAGATGTAGGGAGTAATTCTTATTTTATCTAATTTTGTTATTTTAATTTCAGCGACAAAATACTACTCTCATTATCCAGAAATTCTTCCAATTTAATTTTTTGGGCAAAATTTATACCTCGATATGGGGAATTATATTATAGAGGCTATCATAGTACATTATTTAGCCTGTATTGGTATCATATCAAATATTTGTTTTGTTATGAGATTTTATATCATATTATCAAAACTTTGGTTTGGTATTATTCTGATGGTTTGGTATCAGTTTTAATACAAATTGAGAAGATTACATCAATACGTAATTTGAACTTTAAAATGTCATAAAACTTTTCATTTATAAAAATAAAAGTACATTTAATAAAAAAATGTATAATTAAATGCAAGAAATACTTATAAAACTTAGTCAATATTATCACAAACTAAAAAGAACAATTGATAACAAAATAGTTCTTTCAAATGTGTGATAACATTTTTTTAATAATCTACAAAAGTTAAAAATGAATTAAATGTACAATGCACACAACTGCACATAATAATTTTTGATGAAATTTTTCAGTCTGAGATTTTCAATATGAAAGATTTATTCTTATTGTTACCAAATACCGAACCGATCATTGGGTTCGATTTTTTATGGCATTTGCTTGGTTTGTTATTTTTCAGTTCAGTTTTCTCAATTTTATTGATATTTGTTCACCCCTACAACATTGTGTTAAAATGTAATATCAATTCAATACATTCCTTCTAAACATTAAGTTTTTATAATATTAAAAAAATATTTGGCTAATGTAAAAAGTCTACCAAGGACCTTAAAGGCATGTTTGGTTGGAGGGATGAGGGGGGAAATGAGTCCCTCACCTCGTTTGGTATTAAAACGACAGAGAAAGTTACTTAAACTTTTGGCTTTGATTCCCTTGCCTTCCTCTTGTTTTCAATCTTTCGGTTTGGAGTTTTTCAACTCTGTCCTCAGTCTTCCTCTGTTATTATCCTCTTCTAATTTTCTTCTTCCTCTTCTCCTCTTTATTCTCTTTGTTTACTTGCCTCCCCCTCCCTTGGCATCCAATTTTCGAAGAGCTTCCCTGTCAAATACAAATCCACAATCAATTTCAAACAAAAACCAAGACTGTTTTGCAGAATAAGTTTTGATAGAAGTTAGGATGGGGTAAGGATAATTGAATTTGATGTTAAGACACTTAGACTAACAAGTTTTGAAATCGGCTTCAAACAGATTTGTTTCAGGCAGCCTCAAAGGCGAATGTATGAACAAAGCCGACTATACATACAACACACTCAGTCAATGGGACACATATAAAGTCGATGAACGTCGTCGTAGCATACCTCAAACCAGCCTCCAGCCTGTGTGGATTCTCTTCATGAATTGCGATATCATCTTACCGCTAATAGCGCTGCTTCCAATTAAACAAATTGGCAAAACCATTACAAATGATGTTTTTGAAATACCTTAGCTTTCATGTGAGCAATATATATATAACACGTACTCAAGCACCTAGAGAAAACAAAAAAAAAAGAAGAAAAAAAGAACTTACACAGCATGTAAATTGTGCCCATGAGCACCCCTGACCTTGTACACCCTGGTGGAAACATTTACGGCGTGTGGCTTTTCATCATCACCCTCCACACACACATTAAATACGGTACAGTAAATAAGCTTGGTGGGAGGGCGCATCTCAGCCCAAAGAATACAGAGACGTCCTTCGCCTATGAGCAACAACTTTGAAGGGGGGTGTACCACTTCAATATCTGAATATACACGTTTTCTATAGCCCACTGGCAAAGCATTGTCTATGTTGCCCAAACCAAGCACTGGAGTTTCGTACCCTTTATCGGCAGAAAAGGGGTGGATGTAGGCCATAAGAGGGACTATTACACCTCGCCGCTCATCCTTGACCAAAGAGTAAAACACATCCCCAAGACTTACAGCTTCGCAGTCATACAGCTGCCTGAAAATTTTGTGCACCTTCTTAGACACATTGAATTCATTGCGTTCAAAATCATAGGAAATCCAGCACCCCAGTCTAATAAATATCAACGCACGCCTAGGATGGGGCTTGGTTTTACCGGTAGCCGAATCAGTAGTAGTTGCATACTCAAGTTTGAATGCCTGAACTTTGTTCGAGCAGTGGTTTGAGAGTTCAATACTATCAATGGGAATATTGGAATATATGGACTGCCAGCTTTGGTTCAATTCATGGCGGCAATCAAGACACCTCAAATCAAATGAGAGATCCTTTGGATCACCATATGAGCCACCCCGAAAATATGAGCGGCCAAGGATTCCCAATCCATAAATCTTGTCATTGGCGTGAAAGAAGTAGTAACCATTGGTGTCTCCATGCAGGCGCGGAGCTTCCATTCATCCGTCCTTGCTCTTATTTCGTGTATCGCGATAAAACACAGACCGCGAGGGCATCTCTTCCTCGTTGGTCTTCTCTACCTCATGGATGATGAAGATATAAGGCCCTACCGCAATTGGAGGAGTATCATGATAGGTAACGGCTCGACCTGGCTCCTTAAAGATGGGACGGATGAATCTGTCTGTACTAAGAGGCATTTGCCATGTTGGAATAGAAAACCAGTTATCTTCAGCTTCATTTGCAGAGTTGTAAAAGATTCGCAGACAAAAATAGATTGTGGCATCTTCAGCTTTATATTTTGCACCATTATTATTGTTCAACTCAAAATTGGATGCAGCTGCTTTACGTGATGCACACATTGCTCTTCTGGCATTTCCTACAATAATTGACAAGTACCCACTATTCAATTCAATTCAATCATTTAACAGATGAGCTATTTTTTAAAAAAGGAACCAATTTGATCTACAAACTCTCTACTGCCTCTTGAAAATTGATTAAAGTCTATATTTTACCCTACATTCTTGGAATGGAATTGAAAATTTTAACAGGCAAAGTACTATTGATTAACTAACCATTTTTTCCAAATTCTCTTGGAGATGCTTTTAGTTGTACTGGGCATTTCATATGAGTAAAAAAAATCATAAGTGTAACACTTGATAGAGAAATTTATCCTAACAGTATTTCAAAATAATAAAAAAAGAGTACGTAGAGAATGAGATGTGTTTAAAACGATACCAAAACCATGCAAAACAGATTGAAAATTGGGAAACTTGAGTAGCATTTGGATGTACCACAAGTGAAGTCAATTAAATACATTTTAAGTTCAGAATATCATGGGATGAACACCAACAACTCTATAATAGCTAATGCAATAGTGGAAAAAAAGGTTGAGTACGTCCGTAAGGGTCCCCTCTGGCCTGGCCTGGACAATTTTACTCGAAAGAAAGAAGATAAATGAAGCTCCCAATTGAGCTAGCAAATTCACTTGGAATCATGAATCCACATATATAAATATATACATACCCGAATAACCTGATGATGATGATGATGTTCCCCTGGTACGTATGATGGGTCGTGGCTGACTGGAGGAAGTTAAAGATGATAGCACTTGCCTTAAGCCATCATTAATGTAGGCTACTTCTCCTACCAACTGAATTCCCTTTCCATGTAGACTCATAATAGTCCCGTCTTGGGCCGAGGAATCTTCTATATCATCATCCATTCCTAAATATATACAACATCAGACGTAGCATGACAAGAACCAAGAGAAATTAATTAATAATGTGACACCATTTTATACATATATAATATATATAGCTCTTACAGATAGATGATTATTAAGTAACGAAATTAAGCAAAGAGAATATATAAGAGCTTACCTGATGTGGCCTTCCTGTGGAGGAGGAGGGGGAGTTGAGGGTTAGGGGGGCGAGTCAAGGTTAGAGATGAGAGGAGTTTGTGTAAGAGTTGTTTGCCGTGGGCTACAACTTCTTCTAATAACTGAGTAGTAGCAGTATGATTTTCATTCATATTTTCTATTCCTAATTATTATAAATATATATATATATACACACACACACACACTGCCAAAGAGGAATTGAGTGAATTGAATCCAATCCAATCAATGAATGAACTGAACTCTCTCTCTTCAATCTCTCTCTCTCTCTCTCTGGTTTTGACGCAAGCTAAGCTAAGCTAAGGTAGGGTTTTGGGTTGATTCCGTGAATGGGAAGCACCACCGGCAGGGGCGGATCTACTCTATGTAACCAGTGAAAAAATTTATCTATATGTATATATATAATATTTTTTAAGATTTTGTATATAATTGCCCCCCATAAAAAATATAATGTGCCCCCAGTCCATTAAACAAATTAGCCAAACCAAATAAATTCTAGCCCAACGCCTCAAATTCTCAAAAGTAAAAATTGCATAAAGATCCTATCCCAAAAGTGGCCCAAATTCTCAAAAGTAAAAAATTCACTCCCAATCCCAAAAGTGACCCTTCCCCTTCGCACAAACTCCTTGGAGCTGAGGCTTGAGCAGGCCGATCGGTGATTGCACAATATGATTATCGGACAATAATCGCACAAATACACAGGAGCACAGCCGCCCCAGTTTCCGCCGCCACTGTCTCCAAGCGTTTCGAAGCTCGTGAAGTCGTGCTTTACTGCTCTCGGCGCTCCAATCAGGTTTTACTCCCTAGCTCTCAGGTGCTCAAATTATATGCTCAAATACCTTTAGGTTATGCTTGACGGGGTAGGAAAGTAGGAAACATAGACCTAATTGTCATCTGGTATTTTAGGAGAAATTGAGAAACGAGAATTGCTATCTTGGTTTCGAAGGCTGCTATTGTCTTGTTTATTATGTTGATTATTACTCCTCCATCCCAAATTGTAACCCACATTATGAATAACATGTAGAATATCATCTTTTTTTAAAATTACATCGTTAAAAAATAGATAAAAAATTCTACAAAATAAGATGCAACAAGAGTATGTTAGTTTATCAAATGATCAATCAAAACGAGTAAACAAACAAAAGTTATTGAGAGGCCAAAATAGTAACTATTGCTTATAATTTGGGAAGAAGGGAGTATTAATTATAATTATCTTATAACATATGAATAATTTGTTCTAGTTTTTGGTCATAGATTTTGTATAAAAAAATTATTTCATTTTATTTTTTAGATAATGGAAAAGTTTTTTAAACAGAAGCCCCCTCAACACCTGATTCTGGATTCATTTAGATAAGGTATCTTCACTAGCTAAAGAAATATATTTAAGTGATCTTCCATGGGATCCTTCAGAAAGAAAAAAGATTTTAGAGAAATTTTTTTTCTACAATGAAACATGCGAAGTCAAATTTGCGGAATCGAATGTGAGATGAGTTTCTGGATGCTTATGTGATTTGTGTTGTTGAAGAGGAAACATTTTTTAATACTACAAACGAATATATAATTGATCGCCTTCAAAAGATGAAAACTCAGAGAGAAAATTTGTAAGACGCATGTTCTATCAATTTAATTGTCCCTTTTTTTTAACCTTATTTTTGTCACTTTAATTTACCTAATGCCCCCCGTGAAAACATTTCCTGGATCCGCCACTGACCACTAGGCATAGACATAGGCAAAGGCATGCATATATAAGTATGATATAAGTATGATGATGGTGGTGAAGGTATTCCGTTTACTTGAATTTTGTACCGGGCCAAGTTTACTTTTCTGGGCCGGCCTTGGAGCATCCCTGTTCGGACCCGAAAGCGCAGTCCGTAATGGTCCGTGATACTACCAGAACCTATCACAGAGTGCTTTTATTTACACGGTTCGATAAGATGAATTCTAAAACCATTCGGTACCATTCTGTTTTGAAACGGAACAGTACAATATCATACTCATGCTCAAACCGTGTCAAAAAAGGAATGTACATTACTCAAAGAATATTGAATTTAATGTATAAATTTGTATAAAAAATAACAAGTTTGTTAAATAAAAATATTGATTTCAAATCTAAATGGATCATAAACATAAAGAATAAAAGATAACGAGTCCAAAGTTAAAAAATAATTTTTTCCCAATTCATATAATATCGGAATACTAATGACTTTAAAAAAAATAATGGTAATTGTAATGATAAATATAAAATAATTCGAAGTATTCTATATAAGGTAAGATGAAGTAGATAAATACTCCATAATTATTTGAGATACATGCTCCGTATATAGCGTTGGACGGTACGGTCCGTGATAATCGGTTCTAAATATATGTATCACGGTCCCGTTCCATTTGGTATTGGTTCGGTTTCGCTTCGTGATGAAAAAATCGATCCCGTTTGAAAATACTATAAATAGTTTGTTGTCATTACGGTCTGGTATGGTACCAGTTCTTTTTTGGTAGCTGATTTTCTCTGAAATTTTTTTCTTTAGGATAGCGGGAGCTAGTGTCAGAGTTCTATCAGGTGCAATGGCTGTCGACCTATTCTCAAATGCAGCTCCTTTGGTGGGGCTGCCAATTTAAAAATAAAACTAGAAACAAAAAAACTACGGAGTAACGAATAAAAAAGGAAATGCAAAAAAAAAAAAACTGAAACATCTAGACTTTTCAACCTGTGGAAATCTATTTATTTCGATGCTTTTCCACGCTTTCATCTTGGTTTTGCTATTACGAACTTGAGAATGACTTCCAAGGAGTAAGATCCCCAGCAATTTTAGATTCCTTCTCCTCTCTTCGTAACTGAGCCTCAGTCCGGCCTCCTCTATCATTTCTTCTTATCCTCTTCTATTCTTCTTCTTCTTCCACTTCTCTTTCTTCTTGTTCTTTGTTTTCCCTTCGTTAGGAATTTTTGAAGAGCTTCCCTGTCAAATATAAAACCACATGCAGTCACTTTCAAACAAAAAAAAAAATAAAGACCTGTATTCTAATCAGTTTTGAAATCAACTCCAAACAAACTTGTTTCGAACAGTTTCAAACAAATCAATTTCACAACCATTTATCAAATGAGTCTTGAATCAATTAAAGTGTTAAAAAATCAGTTTCAAACATAAATTCACATCCACAGTCGATTTCAAACAGAGGTATAAACCAATGAGCAAAAGGCTTCACAATCTCCAGAGCTACGGATCGGAGTATATATTTGGTTTGAGGGAAGTCGAAGGACTATGTTGCCCGGAAATCGAGGATGAAGAGCTTTCACCACATCCCCTCCCCCGACCACACAAGGTGAAGGGAAGCCTCCACATCCACTTCCCATTCCTTTCCATTCCCTCCCCTCCCTCAAGCAAACAGTCCTAACTCTACTGGGAACCCCAACGTGGAAGGTACTAAAAAAACCAAGAAAGGTGGCAAGGGCTCAGGCCCCCCTCCAAAGTGAAGATTCTCTGTTGGAATATTAGAGGTCTCAACCGGACCTCTAAACAATCTTTTTTGTGTAAATATTTGCGTTCACTTGGTGCCCATTTTGCCTGTGTTTTGGAGACAAAGCTCTCAGGGGCCAAGTTGGAGTTTTTTGCTAAAAATTAGAGTACTTACCTAACTGGTGTTACACCAGTAATTTTGATGCTATTAGGGGGGGGGGGGGACGTATGGCTCTTCTTTGGGACCCAACCTTTTTTGCCGTAACTGTTGTTGAAGTTGGTGCCCAGTTTATTCACTCTGATGCAGTTTGTTTGACTTCCCCAAAAAGCTTTTTCTATTACTTTTGTTTATGCCCTATACACAGTACAGGTGAGAAGAGATTTATGGGACAAGCTTTCCTCTCTTTCTGTATGTAAACCGTGGGCTATTTTGGGTGACTTCAATTCTGTCCTGGCTTCTAACGAAAGGGTCAACTGCTTCAGTCAGGGGGCCTATTACTTTAATGATCTGCTTCAGTTTAGAGCTACTAATGGACTTATGGATGCACCTTCTGATGGGTTGTTCTTTACTTGGCACAAAGGCAATAAACTGGCCAGGCTTGATCGGGTCTTATTGAACCATTCTTGGGGAGATATTGGCCTTGATTGTAAAGCCAATTTTCTGGATATGCAGCCTCAATCCGACCACTGCCCAGTACTGCTTGCTCCTTGTACCACACGTACCTGCAAATCTAAGCCATTTAAATTCTTTAATATGTGGACGAAGCATGAAAGGTTCCAACAGATTGTTTCTCGAGTTTGGAATCAAAGAGTTTCTGGTACTAAACAGTTTGTTCTCACTTCCAAGCTTCTCTATCTCAAACACCCTCTCAAAGAACTCAATAGGGCTGAGTTTGGGCATATCTCCAATAGGGTTTCCTTGGCCAAGGAGGAGTACAAAGCTTTAGTAAAAAGGCTTATGGATGACCCAAATAACCAGGATTTGGTTCGTTTGGTTAATGAATGAAGAAGGCAGACCAATTTCCTTTTGGAGGCAGAGATGGACTTCTATAAGCAGAAGGCTAAATGTGATTTCCTCACTAAAGGGGATAGATGCACGAAGTATTTTTACTCAGTGGTGAAGAAGAAGAGGGGTGCCAACGCCATTCCTTACCTGGTACGTGCTGATGGTTCTAAAACCACCTCTCAAACCGAGGTTGCTGATTCCTTTGTTGAGTTTTTCATTGGGCTGTTTGGCACGGACAGTGAGGTTGAACCCATTCTCCCTGACATCTTGGCCTCTGGTCCCTTGGTTCCGGCCAGTTCCTGGGACAATCTTTTGGCACCTGTCACCCCAGCCGAGGTCAAGGAGACCTTGTTTAACATTGGAGATGATAAGGCCCCTGGTCCTGACGGGTATACAGCTGCATTCTTCAAAGCACAGTGGCAGCATGTTGGCTCGGATGTTTTTGATGCTGTCTCTGAATTTTTCCAAAATGGCAAGCTACTTAAGCAAATCAATCATTCTGTTGTTGCCCTTATCCCTAAAACCACCCATAACCCATCTGTGAAGGATTTCAGGCCTATTGCTTGTTTGAATGTGATCTACAAAGTTATCACAAAAATAATGGCTAAGAGAATGGCCCCTCTCTTACCTAACATCATTGACCTTGCGCAAGGGGCATTTGTGAAGGGCAGATCCTTAATTGACAATGTTCTTTTGGCTCAACATTTGATTAGAGGTTATGCGGTCAAAAGGGCTACTCCTAAATGTATGATCAAGCTTGACATCTCGAAGGCTTATGACACCGTGTCTTGGGAGTTCTTGCAGAATGTTATGACAGGCCTTGGTTTTCCCCAAAGATTCATTCAACTGGTGATGGAATGTGTCTCAACAGCCTCCTTCTCAATCTCTATTAATGGGGAACTTCATGGGTTTTTCAAAGGCAAGAGAGGGCTGAGACAAGGCGACCCAATGGCCCCCACCTTGTTTATCTTATGCATCGAATACTTTTCAAGGCTCTTGAATATGAAGGTGAAGACTGCTCCTTTTCATTTCCATCCTGATTGTGCCAAGCTCGGTATATCTCACCTTGCTTTTGCGGATGACATTATGCTTTTCTCGAAAGGTGATTTCACTTCTGTCCACACTCTGATGGAGGCTCTTAAACACTTCTCAAGTGTCTCGGGTCTTTATCTTAATCCCACAAAATCCAATATTTTTGTGGCTGGGAAGTATAGAGATTGTAGCCAGGAAACTGATTTCGCAGTGGGGCAGCTGCCAGTCAGGTATCTTGGGTTGCCTTTGGCCTCTCAAAGGCTTAAGGAAACTGATTTCGCCCCTCTCATTAAAAAAATTGATAGATTCCTACGCAATTGGGCTACGAATAAATTGTCTTACGCTGGGAGAATTGAGCTGATTAGGGCAGTCACACAAGGTGTGGAGTCATTTTGGCTCCAAGCCTTCCCCACCCAAAAATCAGTACTTAACAGGATTATTGGCTTCTGCCGTAACTTTCTTTGGGGGAGTAAGTTCGCCAAAGTTGCTTGGGCTGATATTTGCAAGCCAAAAAATGAGGGGGGACTGGGCTTAAAAGAACCCGTCATGTGGAATAATGCTTTGTTGTGTAAAGTCCTGTGGAACATTGCGGCAAAAAAGGACTCTTTGTGGGTGCGTTGGGTCAATTCAGTATATCTTAATGGCAGGTGCTTGTGGACCTGGAGTCCTAAGAAAAGGGACTCTTGCCTTTCCAAAAAACTGGCAGAGATTAGAAGTTTGCTTCTCACGAAGCTTGGTGAACCCCCGGCTCCAGAAACTGCCCTTCAACCCTTCTGTGTGAACGGTAAGCTTCTATCGGGGAAAATTTATGATTTGTTTAGGATTCATGCCAACCCGAAGCCGTGGATGGGATTCATATGGCAGCCCTACATTCCACCAAAATGTTCATTCACTCTATGGCTTGCTTTCCGTAGACGACTCCCTACAAAGGTTAATCTTGAATTCCTTGATGAGAGCATTTCAAGAGTATGTTCCCTTTGTGGTGTCGGCTTGGAAACCACAAGCCATCTGTACTTTGAGTGCACTGTCACTGGACAGATTTGGAGATATCTTTGTGCTTGGATGGGTGTTGAAGCTCAACTGACCGCTTTGGACAGAGCCCTCCGCTGCTTACGCACATACAGGAAGGGAGACGCTGCAAAGAAGAAGATGCGGAAGCTTGCCTTTGCCTGCACCACTTTCATGGTTTGGAAAGTTCGGAATGAGGTTTCCTTTGATCATAAGTCATTTGATATTATGTCCATTGTATGTAAAATCAAAGTTATGGTTTACACTATCCTTGGGCGCCTTTGGCCCTATGCATGTATTGATTTTTAGCTTGGCCTGCGTGCCTGTGTACTCCTTGGTTGGTTTGGCATGCGTGCCCTGTGATCTTGTTTTATCTGTTTGACTTTAGGGTGGCTACGGCCTTCCCTTGCTCACGGGTATGCCCGTTGTATTTGTTCATTGTTTCTTCTTTAATATTATTTACCGGTTACCGCAAACAGTCCTAACTCCTAAGGCTGCGTTTCGTTCGCCTGATCTGAATTGATTTTTTGAAGATTTGATCTGGTCTGATTTGATGATATGATTGCAATTATAATTAAAAATGTTTCTGGTCTGATTTGATTATAATAAGAATAAGTAATAAGAAGAAAAAATAAGTTGAACAGAATGATGTCCAAGTCTATATAAAAATATTTCCAGCTCATAGAGGGTAGGGTTCAATTGATCTATGAAACATTTTGTTATTGTATTTTAATGTGAGTTATCTCGAGACAAGGGGAACAAAAAACATAAAAAAATATAAAAATTAATATTTTTGAATTAATTGTGACGGATTGGAAAGGTGAAATTTTGAAAGGCGGGCCTTCTTTTCCTGCAAGATTGTGGTTGAGCAATGAATTGCATGCATATTCTCCATTTCTCTCGCCACTCAAATGTAAAAAAACAAAAACAAATAAAAATAAAAGTTTAATAAATAAAAGTTGAATAATTTCGTTTACATGTAACTTTTTGTCTCCTCCATCTCCAGCTCAAAATCATTTCATCTATCCCCTTTCATTATGGTTGCCGGTCCATGATTGATTGTTTGGCCAAAATTCAAGAATATACATAAGTCTTAGCAAACTTCCATGTGAGTCTATGTAACATACGTTCTTTGATACATTTGATATATATGCATATCAATAACAGGTTTTCTGTATTGTGACGGATTATTACCAAGTTATATTAATTAATTCCACGCCCATTTATATTGATTTATGTTTCAATCAAATCCATGTAGGTGTTAATAATTAAGTGCATCTCCCGTAGTATTATATGGATCCTATCATCATAGGCCATAATCACCAGCCGTATTTCATCATTAAATTTGATGGATGCATGACATTCAATTTTTTTTTCTTTCAAATGTGCTATTGGCCATGTTTGGAAAACAGCATTTGGGATAGCTTTTGGCATCTTTGACTGACTTTGGCTTTTTTGACCGAACGAACCGCCAAAACGATTGTTTGGCTAATGGCTTTTTCACTTGGCATTTTGATCCGAAAAGCCAAAATCTGAAATGCCAAGGTGAGTAGCATTTGGACTTGGCGGTTAGGAAAAATTTTTTTTTTTAAAATCATTTTTGTTGAAAGATATTTTATAATATATGTAAAAAATAAAAGTTAAAAAAATTAAATACGAAAAAATAAAATGAAATTAAAAAAAATTATATTTATACTTCATTAAAAAATTTATATTTATAATTTATTATGAATTAAATGAAATTAAAATTTAATATTCCATATATTAAAGATTTAATTTTTACATGTAAAAAAATGAAAAATAAATATCATGTCTACACACACACACACACACACATATATATATAATTTTTTATTTAATTTTTTTAATTTAAAAAAAATATATTTATGATATGATATTTAAAAAAATTGTAAAATAAAATATATCATAAATGGAGGGATGTCATTTTATGTAATTTTATTTACAAACAGCTAACTATAAACAGCTAAAGTTGTCAAACACTTAAAATTTAACTGCTAACAGAAACAGCCGGTCAAAACAGCTAACTCAATCAGCCATTCAAATCAGCTAACATAAACAGCCAACACCCAACTGCCAACTGCTAGTATCCAAACAAGGCCATTGTCAAAATATATATACCAATATTTGATTTATACTCAGTACTTTATATTCTCTCCGTTTGTGATAACCATCCCAAATTGATCAAAGTCAAAATTAAGGAATTGTTAAATTCTAGTTGTCTTTCCATTTTGTGTTTGATGTATAGGTAAATATTAGATACTATGGATGGATTATTAGAGAAAAAGTATGATATTATAAATAAAGTATAAAAAATTTGGGTGAAGTGACCTTTTAAAAGTAGTTGAAAGTATTTTGGTGAAATAAAAAAATGAAAGAGAAAAAGTTTTTGGAAACTAAAAATTTAATGAATTCATTCTTATATCAATTGGTATACATACAACATTACAACTTTTACTCATTCGAGATTCAAAATTTGTCTAGTTTAACTAAAAATTCAAACTAGACTGAATGGGTTGGAAGAGATGTATAGTAATCAATAATTCACCTCAAAATAAATTCTCCATATAAAAAAGTAAATTAGTTCTAATTTTATTTGAAAATTGTATTGATGTTGAAACAAATGTATATACTCCGTATTTATGTTAAAAAAATGTAATTAAACAAAATTCTACTAAAAGTTTTATTTTCAAATATCTTTTGTCAAAGATTCAAATCAACCAAAAGGTTATGGTTGTTGTTATATTTTAACATCTTTAATTTGTGCAAATTGGATATACATGCAGATGGATAGAGTAGATGACAGGGGAAGATAGCTGACGATGACGACAAGCAGCACCGGTGGAACCGGCAATGTCAAAGGTGGCGCCGCCGTCGCTCAATCCTCCTCAACGATGAAAGGTGGCAATAATAGTAACAATCCGCGGAGTGATAGCATGGAGAGCTCAAGTGCGGCGGCGGCGGCTTTGAAGCCCCACACGGGCGGAGACGGTCGATGGGACGCCATCAACTTGGCGTCTTCGAAAGCCACCGCAACAGGCGGCCTGGGGCTCAACAACTTCCGGCTGCTGAAGAGGCTCGGCTACGGCGACATCGGAAGTGTCTACCTCGTGGAGCTCCGGCGGACCAACACCTTCTTCGCCATGAAAGTCATGGACAAAGGGTCCCTGGCCAGCCGGAACAAATTGATCCGGGCCCAAACCGAGAGGGAGATTCTGGGCCTCCTTGACCACCCTTTTCTGCCCACTTTATATTCCTACTTTGAGACCGAGAAATTTTACTGCCTTGTCATGGAGTTCTGCAGCGGCGGCAACCTCCACACCCTCCGGCAGAAGCAGCCCAACAAGCACTTCTCCGAGGAGGCTTCCCGGTTCTACGCCTCCGAGGTGCTTCTCGCCCTCGAGTACCTCCACATGCTTGGAATTGTGTACCGGGACCTCAAGCCGGAGAATGTGCTCGTGAGAGACGAGGGCCACATCATGCTCTCTGACTTTGACCTCTCCCTGCGGTGCTCGGTCAACCCCACGCTCGTCAAGTCCTCGTCTGTGCACGGTGCTGTGGGCAATGCACCGCCCCAGGGCGGTGGCGGGATCCTGGACGACGAGATGCAAGGGTGCATCCAGCCATCCACATTCTTCCCCCGCAACATCCTCCCCACGAGCAAGAAGAACCGCAAGTCCAAGTCGGACTTCGGGCTCCTCGTTGGTGGGGCCCTACCAGAGCTGATGGCAGAGCCGACAAACGTAAGGTCAATGTCGTTCGTCGGCACCCACGAGTACTTAGCCCCAGAGATCATTCGGGGAGAGGGACACGGAAGCGCCGTGGACTGGTGGACGTTCGGAATATTCCTCTACGAGCTTCTACACGGGACAACACCTTTCAAGGGGGCGGGAAACCGGGCCACCCTCTTCAATGTGGTGGGGCAGCCCTTAAGATTCCCTGAAAGTCCACAGGTTAGCACCGTGGCGAGGGATCTTATTAGGGGCTTGCTCGTGAAGGAACCACAAAAGCGAATTGCGTACAAGCGAGGTGCCACAGAGATCAAACAACATCCCTTCTTTGAAGGGGTGAATTGGGCACTAGTGAGGAGTGCCTTACCTCCCTACGTACCAGAACCCGTTGACTTTTCTCAATTTGCTACAAACAACAACAAAAAAGTGGGTGAAATTGGAATGTTAGATGATGCTGGTTCTGCTGTTGTAGATAACAACCCCTCCTCATCTTCATATATTGATTTTGAATACTTTTAAGTTTATGTTTTAACGTTTGTTGTTTGTATTGAATTAATTGAATGAGAGATTGAATTAACTATTTTGATGAACATTTATAATAGTTGTTAAGAGAAATTCTTTGCCAAATTCAATAATCGGAAAACACTTTGAATTTGCATATAAAAACATAGAGGAATTTACATAAATAACATGAAAACATAATGACTTTCCCTAAATAACACTACATGTATTTTTTTCCTAATGTAGCACTTTTAGTCATTATCCATTAGTCATTATTTCAAGTAAATGTTCGCCATCATTGGTCATTATGGACATTATTAAATGTTATTTACGGAATAAAACAATTTAAGTGCTATTTAGAGAAATGACTTAAGTTTTAGTCCTATTTAGTGAAGAATCACTTACACTTTTATGTGAGTGTAAGCCATCAATTTCTTATGACATACTTTCCACGTCCCTAAATAGATTACAAAATACAGGTTACGAAGAAAAATTTCTTACTTTTTGAAATCATTTTATTTACAAATTGGTATATGAATAAGATATAAAAATTACATATTCAAAAACTACGTCAAAAGTTCTACAAAATAAGAGGTGACAAGAATATTTTATTTTATCAAATACTTAATAAAATCGTGTAAACAAACAAAAGATATCTGAACCAATTTATGGACGAGAGGGGAGTAAAATATAAGTGCAGGGAACCAATTTAAACCGAGAGGGCATCATGTCAAGGGAGGATGGAAGGAAGCTCCTCCCCTGCCTCCAGGAACCTTCAATTATTACTTCTTTGAGGCCAATGACAAGATTTACGGATTGGGGATCTTTAAGGGTCTCTTGTTTGATTTATTGTTTCTTGATTGCCACGATTTGTCTAAAGGCTGGCAGTCCATACATCCCATTAGTAATGAACTATCAAAACAGTATCTTCATGATATCTTTTATGCATTCAAACTCCAATATGAAACCCCCGTTGATCCTGCAACTTGTAAAATCAAGCGCCGTGCTACGCATGCCATCATTCTTTTATCAAGCTGTCTTGTTTCTTATGATTTTGACCAAAATGCATTTAAGGTGTATGATGACCACGTGCCGCAAGAATGTTCCTGGAATTGCTGCACAGGTGTTGGTCATGGGGATTTGTTTTACATTTTGTGCCAGAAAAACACATATGAAAAGCCATACGCCGTTCTTATGGTCTACAATGACAGCGTCCACAAATGGTACCCAACTCCAGTTGTTGGTTTCGAGAACTTTCCTCATGCTTTGCCAGTGAGCTATGAACTATTTTCTAAACCGGAACTCCCACGTGCACAATTGTTGCTCATAGGCGAAGGACGTCTCTGCATCCTTTGGGCTGACAAGATTGACATTCACAACGCTGTCACTCAAATTTACTGTACCAAATTTGATGTTCAAGTGATTGATGAGCAACCATGTGCTGTCAATGTTTCCACCCAGTTGTACAATGTCAGGGGTCCACACTTTATTGGGATAAATGCCGTGTAAGCTTTTTGTTTTGTTTTGTTTTGTTTTCTGTACGTGTGTTACTCTGTTTATTGCTCACTTTATCAAGGTTCTTGATGAGTTTATCTCTCAAATGATATATGACTGAGAGGAGAAACAAACTATTCCCATGAAATTTGGAAGTCCCTGATGTTTTTTGGTGGAGTTGGGTTGAGAATCTTGGGATGAAACTTTGTAGGTCGGGATCATAAGCCAACATATGTTGGGAACTAAAACTTTTCTTTTAAGTGCAGTAGGAGCTGAGTGGATTATGTGAGAATGCAAATTGCACATCCCAATGTTGCACACTGCAAGGGATTGTTATTTGCCTCGTGTGTGGAATTGATTCGATTATGTGATTCACCCTACATGTGTGGCAGAATAATATTGAAGGTGCAATTTGTGCTCTCAGTTTAGGAGTGCAGATAGCATTCCTCATGTGGTCTTTAGTATTTTGATGGTTTGACAGATTCGTTTTGCACCAGTTTAATTCGCAGGGAGACGATGCCACAACTCAGAGGAAGAGAGGGCACACTGGCTGGGCCGTCCACGGTATGCTACAATATTTCTGTTTATTTATTTTATTTTACTTCTATTTAAAAAATAATACTTGTCATTCCATCCTTTACATTTGAGGTGCTGTATTGTACAAAAGTACAAATGCTGACTTTTTGCAATTTAAAAGACAAAGCTTTCAAATAGTACGTACTACGTACAGTTCATTACTTTCCAATGAAAGAAGAAAATATGTGACTCACTAGTTACAACATTTGCCTTTTTTTTGGGAACTAATCTCATCCAAACAACTTTTTACAGTATTTTTTAAAAAATGTTTTAAAGACCATTTCATGCCAACACGTAAACTTCATTTTAAGATGGAGGGTGATATCAGTTCTAGTACGACGACTTTGATATTAATTTATTTCTTGTGAGAAAGTAAGAAGTCTTGAAGATGCGAAGCATAAATTGATAACACTCGTGCGTGTGCGTCGGAGGCTTCTCCAAATATCCGTGTTTTTTGTAGTGTGTTTTGATGGATTAACTGTGCGGTGTGCTGTATTTGTCATACACAGCCCTGCAAGAAGCATAGAAGCAAGGGGCGCAAAAGAAAGGGTGCCAAAAGCAAGGCACACAAAAGCAAGGCGTAAGATATTGGGGAATGGGAGGAGCAAGCTAAAGCTTTATGAATGGATGGTAGTGTTTTGTCTGGTGTCTTCTTCATCTATTATGAATTTGTGAGGCGATGATCTCTAAGTTTCCCTGTGAACAACAAGTGATATGTATGTGTATCATCTTCATCAACATGCGCTTGATGTGTCATTAGAATGGTTGTTTCAAAACCATGTCTTGTGCATCATTGTTATTAGTAATGTATGAATTCATCACTTCATTTAAGTGCGTGCCTCTGCTGCCTATTGCCCTTATTAACACATTCAATGCTTCACTGATCACGGTTTCTTCGATAGCCTCGGAGTACCCACACTTTCACCCCAAGCTTGTGCAATCCGAAATAACAATCGGATTTCAATCCGGTGTAGTCCTTGAACATAGATACGAAGTGGATGATCCAATCCAATGACGGGGATCCAGTGGCCATGCTTCAGCAACAGCAACAACCCCGATGAGACTCCGATGTCCCGTAGCAAACTTCTGCGGCTCTATACGGTGATGATAAACCAGCATGGCAGCAACTTCTGAAGACAACAGTGGCGACGGAGTTTGGAAAAAAATATTGATTTTTATGAACTCATTATTTCCCTTTCTAGCAGTTTTTGAACCCATTGTTTTATAATTAATCTTTTTTCAGCAACAATGGGTTGGAGTCCATGTAAAGCAATGACTTCGTCTCAAGGCCCTTAGTGGAAAGAAGTAATATAACACTATGAAATATATAATTTTTAATAAATCTTAATTCTAATTTGAATTAAATAAAATCTTTTATCTTTTATATATGAAAAGTAGACCACGAACTTTGAGAAACTGACATGTGGCACTATGAAATGCAAACATGCAGAAATTTTAATTGTCTTATTTAAGAAATTTTTAATAAGGAAAATTTTATGGTTCAGTGTATTCACTGTATTGTATAATTTTTTCCTAATTATTACAAAATTATTTTAAATTAGTGTTGGAAGAAATCAAAAGAGGTTCAATTCTCTTTTGCTTTCACAAAAAGAAAAAATATGAAAAGTGTGTATCTCGTTTATTTCTTTGAAGTTATAAATTTTAAATAACTACTAAAAAAATTAACTTTGATGCAAAAGTTTAATATCAAGTGTTTCACAACCATAAACCGGACCAAACTAAAGCGAAAATTGGGTAAACTTTTTTTTTGTATGGAATGCTTAATTCTAACCTTGATTTGGTAAAAATAAAAAAGGTTTCGTAGAAGGTTTTACGAATTTTTTTTAACATTATTTTCGTAGAGTTATACAATTTGGTTAACAATAACTGTTTGAAATTGTATTGAAACCAAAATTTATACGGAGTATTAAAAAACGAATAGGAAGCAATTATTTTAGTTCAGTTTCAATACATATATGTATCAAAGTATTGGTTTCGATTTGATTCGTTTGATTTGCAAAATTTGTGCGCAGTCCTATTTAAAAATGTGAAATGCTAAATGCTCAATAAATTTACAAACTTACTATTTGTGAACGAGTTAAAAAAATTAAATGATTTCAAATAATTAAAATAATGGAAATTTAAATTCAGATATGATACATTTATGAACTTTGCGGTTATTATATTTGTGACTCTATCTTTTTAAAAATAATGCTAGAGTCAAAAATAAAATATTTACAAAATGTACAAATTTATCGAATATACTAAGTAAAATATAGTTAAAAAGTAATGAGTAAAGATATTAGGCTTTACGCAAAGTAATGAGTAAAGTAAAAAGTAATGACGAAATAAGATATTAGGCTTTACGCAAAACGAAATAAAATTTTAAGTTTTTTTTCAATTCATTTTATTTAAAGATTGATATAAAAATGAATACTAAAACTTGTATAGTTAAAAAATATCAAAAGTTATAAAAAATAAGAAGTGATAACAATATTTTATTACATCAAACAATCAATTCAAACATCAAGTAAATAAAAGTTTTCATAATTTTTGAATAGTAAATAGTAAAACATTGTGGGATGAAGGGAGTAGTAACATTATACATTTTGAAGAAAATATCCTAAATAGGAGTAAATATAAAAAAGTACCAAAATAGAAGTTTTATGTTTTTATTCTCGAAATAGTAATTCGCACTGTGGTAATGTGATAGTGTACCTGTACATTTTATTATACTTTTTGGTAATGTACATAGTCATGATTGATAATGTAAATACTCCCTCTGTGCCATTTTAAATTTCCTATTTGCTTTTTTTCTCCGTCTAAAAATAAGTTGTCTGTTAGTTGTTTTCGTAAACTTTTAAAAATAAAATACCTAAACTACCTCTAAAATAAGTCAATCTTCTTCACTTTATCTTCTCATTTATCATCACCCCTTCTAGAAAGTAATGTTAATTTTGAAAAATCAACTCTATTTTTTATTTTCCTTAAATATGCCCAAAAGTCAAAATAGGCAATTTAAATTGGGACATATTTTAATTTCAATTTTGAAAATAAAATATAAATTTTGCTTTGATATATTTTTAATATTTTGCTAAAATTTTTAACACCTGAGAGTGACTATATAATGAGTGAAGGAATACTCGATCTCATGGATGGAGGGAGGGAGCCCGGGGAGGTACGAAATATACAGGTCAGACTCAAGGAGTAGATACATATCAGAACCCCACCTGGTGCTAGGACAGTGTTGAAAATGGCGACGATAGGTTTGGGGGCGCAATTCTTCTGTCCGAAAACCGATCCCTTTCTTATTCCCACCACAATTACCTCTCAATCCTATTTCAGATTCCCCAATCCGATTCGTCTGCGAGCGTCCAACTCCCCCCGCTCCTCATCGGAAACTGCTCCCGGGACTTCATCTCCAACCCCACCTCTCGTACGTCTAATATTCTTCTTCTTCTCCTTCTTCTTCTTAGTAGCGTTCATTCATTCTCGGAAACAAATAGAGATAACTTACTCACATAGCATGTGTGTGTGTGTGTTATATGTCAGAATCAAGACACAGAACCAAAAGGTCGGGATCTTCAAACACTTGCCAGAAGGTTCTGGAAAATTGCTGCTCCCTATTGGTCCTCCGAAGACAAAGTCCAGGCGCGATTGCAGCTTGCTGCTGTTTTTGCCCTCACCTTAGGGACAACTGGAATCAGTGTGGGTTTCAATTTCCTGGGACGTGATTTCTATAATGCACTTGCCAGTATGGTTTCTCACCAGTTTTTTTCTACTCCTTTTCCGCACCAGCTTTTTTCTACCCCATATTGCATCGCTAACTTTTTATCTTCTTCAATCAAATTTGCGTAAGACAAAGATCAAGAACAGTTCAGCAAGCAATTACTGTACTACATTGCTAGCTTTGCTGGTGGTATTCCGGTGAGAACTCCTCCTTGCTTAGATTTGGCTGCCATCATTTTACCACTGGTGTCTTTTTCTACTCAGAAATTGCTTTGCTTCATAAATCACTTTACTAGTTTAGTCTGTACCAAACCAAATAAACCCTGGATTTCCCATTCAGAGTAGTTTTGTCTGTTCTATTCCCATTAACTGTTTACTTTCATGTTTTTTGCTGTGGAAAACGCTGGCAGTTTTTAATTTTTTTTTCCTTGGTTCCTTGATCTTCAATCAAGTTTATCCAAACATGTTGCAGATTTTTGTCTTGAGAGACTATGCACGTGAAACATTAGCATTAAGATGGAGATCTTGGATGACAACCAATTTCCTGGAGCGCTATTTAAAGAATCAGACTTTTTACAAACTACAGTCCCAGTCGACAATAGACAATCCAGACCAGCGAATTGTTGATGATTTGAGTTCTTTTACAGGAACATCTCTTTCATTTTCTTTGACACTTTTCAACGCTGCAGTAGACTTAATATCATTTAGCAATATCTTGTATGGCATCTATCCGCCACTTTTCCTCGTGCTTCTCGCATATTCTATTGGCGGAACATCTATCAGTATATTTATTGGAAGGGTAGCTCTCTCATCTTTGAGTGCATTCTACTATATCATTGCTAGATATTTTTGGATATTGACACATCATGTTGAATTCCTCTATTGCACTACATCTTTGTGACATTGTCTTCTCTCAATAATAATGGTGGATACTGTCTTGTGTATTCAGGGATTAGTGACCCTCAACTTTCTGCAAGAGAAAAAAGAAGCAGATTTCCGCTATGGGTTAATGCGTGTTAGGGAAAATGCTGAATCAATTGCATTTTATGGTGGGGAGGGAAATGAGATGCAACTACTGCTAAAATGTTTTAAAAGGGCTTACGAAAACCTCACTGTATGCAACGTATTCCCTACTGTGTGTGTGTGATTTCAATCTGAATAAAAATGTGAATATATGTGCTTCACTTATCTGCTTAGTGCTAGGAGTAGTGGGCATTATAACAAGTTGAAAATGAGATGGTTAAATTTTCATCCATCGAGTTCAATTTAGCCCGTGGATGCCTTGAATTCTCTGTAGCGGAGCAGAAACATAGCCTGAATGTGATGATGCCATGGATTGATCTGTATTTGGTACCAAGTTGTTAACAGCGTCACTAAGGTAGTAAGGTACGATGTCCAAGGATGGGAGGCAGGGGGTGGCAAAGGAGAAAACATGGAAAATGGTATTGTGCTATGGAAATGTATATATAAGAACTGATGGCTTATAATATAGGAGGTCTAATAAGATACTAAGAATATGCCATCCTAACTAATTGAAAAATAACTAGTACTTGCTTGGAGAACTATTAGGAAGGTAAAAAACACTTGATTGGAAAATTGAAACTTAACAAAACAAGAATGCAATATAAGTAGACTCGTGCTCTTACTTCTCCTACACAGATCCTCATTTCGTCCCGTGATAATGGATGGCCACATTTATTTTGTGCAACCCAATAGCGGAATCTACCTTTTGTGCACCACAATCAAGTCAATTTTTAAAATCAGGGTCAGCTTCCCTGGAACTGAGAATTTCAGCCTTTTTATGCTAAGAAAGGAGTCACCCTGGTTTCAGGCTGATGAAGTGTACATGTCGTGCTGAACAGAGTGGAATTGCAGACTTCACTGGAGACTGACAGTCGTCGCCTGAAAGAATGAAAAGTAGAACAAATTATATTTTCTTTAACCAAACTTCCCTTTTTGATGTACTCATATCATCGTAATATGTATTGATGTATAATAGTATGCATGGTGATCATGTTTTTTGTTACCTGGTTTAAAATTGTGTACAGAATTCAAATTATCTTCTTATCTCGTCCTTCTCTTGTGCCTTCACAGAAAATATTGATATCATCAAGAAACTTAGAGTTCTTCACAAATGGCTACCGCTATCTCATTCAAATTCTTCCGGCTGCAGTTGTCGCACCAATGTTCTTCTCTGGAAAAATTGAATTTGGGGTCATAAATCAGTCTGTGTCTGCGTTTAATCATATTCTTGGAGATTTCTCCTTGATTGTCTTTCAATTTCAAGCAATAAGTGCATTTTCAGCAGTCATTGACCGACTAGGTACTTTGCCTTGTTGGATTGCCCTACTACCCGCACGTTAAATGATTAAGTCCACACCCCAACCAAATCTGCTAAACTCACTCACACTCATACGGAGTATAACAACAAAAAACCTAGTGTAATACTGTAATTTCAGTTACACTCGGGTCTTTTTTTTGGGGGGGGGGGGTCAAGAAGTAAGCAACCTTACCTCTCCCCCTCGAGAATAGAGAGTCTGTTTTTGTTAGACCTTTGATGCTTTTACTTCCCAAAACTTCATAGAAAATAATAAGCAAGAAAAGTGGATTTCGCAAATTTGAATGTAGAGAATCCATTTAGTCATTTAAAGTGTGGATTTAGGAAGTCCCTAATAGTATTTTGATTTATATCTATAACATTTAAAATAAACCTGGTTGTGTAATGTGAGCTTGAATTTGATATATTGGTACAGATTGTAGATGTTGATCGATCCTTGGAGAAATATAGAAAATTACTAATTCAATGTGTATTGAGAAATATTTAAAATTTTTCTTTCATAGGTAAAAGTTATATATTTCTGGTATGTTCATTTTAAGAGGGTATGATTTGGTAGAAGCAGTGAAGATGACACTCCTACAGACATTTAGGAGTCTAATTCTTATACCTCTGCAAGTTATCTAAACCACGGAATACATGTCAAAACCATAATTGGATGTCTAAATTTTTCAATACAATTTTATTATTAATATTATACTATTTATTTGGGTTCTCTTGTCAAACTAGATCTGGGTTTTAATGCCATAGTATTTAGATGACAAACTTGATCTTTTATTTGCAGGTGAATTTGATGATGTTTTAGATAGTAGCATCCAAAAAAGTCACGACTCTACAGAAGAGATACAACTGAAGTATTGTCATGTTAGCGGCTCAGCTGGGCTGCATTCAAATCAATCTGTTTCATCTGTAAATTATGTGATGGTACTGCATATTGAGGACTTGACGCTACAGACACCAATGAGTAAATCACCTCTTATAAAGGCCTTGTCATTGGAGGTTTTTGAAAAGGATAATTTGCTGGTCAGTTCTAATTTGTATTTTGAGTTTCTAACGTGGCATTAGGGTTGGCAGTTCAAACTTTGAGTGAAACGATTTCTATTATATAGCTCTTTTAACAGGTTACAGGGCCAAGTGGTAGTGGAAAAACATCACTATTGAGAGCCATAGCCGGTCTTTGGAACTTCGGAAAGGGAATTATAACACTCTATGCCAAATATAAAACAGAATTATCTACTTCAGGTATTGTTTCTAGTTATATAGTTTCATCTTGTGAGATAAATGAGGACACTATTGGGCACAGAGGACGTACTGGAGGGGTATTTTTTCTTCCACAAAGGCCATATATGGTATTGGGAACCCTTCGTCAGCAATTATTATATCCAACCTGGACTGAAGATGCAGATTTTCCTGCAGATCTCTCTAAACAAACTGGTATGTCACTGTTAAATCTAATGACTGCATATCTGCAACATATTTGTGGCATTGAATGTACAAACATACTCTGAGCTTAACTCGATATATGACATTTCAACAACAAAACAAGAATTAATCCCAATTCATCTGGGTCATCTAAATGAATCAATAAAACTTCTCAAGATCAAACGCCAAAATTGTTACTTTTCGCTCCTTTGTTATGTACCATATGCTACTTCGATCCCTTTTCACCCTCATCGCATACTATTAATTTGTCACATTAATTTTTTTGTTATTTATAATTATTAATATACTAGATATTTTAAAATAGTATTTTGTGTTTACTGTTATTTTGATCTATATATTGAAATATATACTCCCCCATCCCCGAAATAGTCTTGTTTCATATTAAGGTGCAACCTTTTAAGTTTCATTAAGGAATGCACGGTACAAGTGTAAAGCTATTTTGAATTAACGGTTCTGATACTATATTATTATTATTATTATTATTATTATTATTGTTGTTGTTGTTATTATCATTATTATTATAAACTAAGTTTAGCATGGGCGCATAGCAGAATTGTTTGGATCACCTTATTTGTGGAAAGTTACATTAAATTCAATGAGCATTAGCATTTCTCGTTGAAAACAATATGATTCTTTTTTACAGTTCCATTTTATCTTTATTCCATCTTTCTGTTACGTGCTGGTGTTCATGCAGAGGTTCTTTGAATTGGCTTTGTGTAGATTTCCCATCATTTTTTAGGTGTGATTCCAGAGTACAGTTTGCTGAAGTGGATCATCTAAAACCCACAACCGATGATCTAATCCAAGTTTTAAAGGATGTCCGCCTTGAGTATCTATTATCCCGTTTTGAAAGTTTAGATTCTATGCACGAGTGGTCTAGTGTTCTTTCCCTTGGAGAGCAACAGCGGCTTGCATTTGCCAGACTACTATTGTCCAGGCCCTACCTGGTTCTGCTGGATGAGTCTACTAGTGCTCTAGATGAGGCTAATGAGGTAATGAATGCTTAATAGTTGATACATATGTTTAAGCTTACTTCAATCTCCATTGTGCATGTGCTTCAGTTCATTGGAAATTTATCAATCTCCTGAAGCTGTAGAAGGGACAATATCTTAGGTGTAGTTTGTAAGATGTAATGAAATATAAGGTACACTAATAATGCCCTCTACCAAACTGCACCATAGTGTGAAAGAAATTGAATTTGCAGTATTATGATGAGCTTATGTGCGCAAATATGTATTTCTTGCCGTGAAATGGGTGGATGAGTTTCTTGGTCCTTCCAATTTGTTGGTAGCATTCTCAATCAAATTGATAAGTTTCTTTACAAAATGGAATTAGTTTTTTGATCCATAATTTGTAGGTTGCTTTAAAATGCCAACGGTTTGATGGAACATGATTATGGCAACTATCTTAGCTCATCACCACCTCATGATATTGTCCATGACTCCATGCAAATGGAGATAACTTGTGTGCCAGGAAGGGCATCACCAAGTTATTTTGATGACATGTTCATTATGGTTTTAAATAGTGTTCATTTCATTTAGTCTTATTACTTAGGGGGTGCTAGGGAAACCCGGGGATCCCCAAGTATTTCCGTATTTTTTATGTTTTCTGCTTTCATTTTTTGATCCATGTAGCCAACCCCACCTAGTAGGATAATGCTTTGTTGTTGTTGCTCTCATTTTTCTGGTAATTAATTCTCATTTAGCTGTTGAGAATGCTCATTTTGCTTTTAAAGAATGGACCTTTTTAAATGTTGGATGATCATGCTCATGGTACATTCTGATGATGTAAGTACAAGTTTGGCTCTTTGCTTTTTGCATGGGGTTGTGTTAATTTAATATATTGACACTAAAATGCCTCACATGGAGTCCAGTTAATTGGGATTCAAGTGTCGATGATAAGAGGACTCAACCAGTGTTTCTTGTGACTACAGGACCATCTGTACCGCCTAATCCAAGATGCAGGTATGACGTATATAAGCATTGGCCATCGTAGAACCCTCTTCAAACACCATAACAAAGTCTTGCAGATATCTACTGCTGATACAGAGAGTGCAAATACAAATTGGTGCTTAAATTCCCTTAACAGGGAAGAGTCACTGTTATAAGTGTATGGAGTTTGTTGATTATGTCCTATATGCGCCTCTTGAACTGGTTAGGGTGTAGTTCAGGTTGGGGACTTCTGTGTGAGGAATTGGTGCTTAAATTCCCTAGTGAGGAATGTTTTGGGGGGCCAAGGTGGGGAGCAAGTATGTAGTTCAGGTTGGGGACTTCTGTGTTCCAGTCATCTTCTTCAAGCAAGGGAAGTATTATTCTTCTCCAATGTGCAAGCATAATGTCCATGCTAAAGTAAATGCCTGTAAAAAAACTAATGTTGGGAGGGTTTTTTACTTTGTGAAATCTCTTAACTGTCTAAGGCCATGTTCTTTTCATCTGAGGTGAGTGGTTTTGATCTGATTGGAATAAATTTTGATTTGCTCTAATCTTATCTGAATGTAATTATATTTAAAATATTTCCGATCTGGTCTGATTTGATCTAAATTGATTTTAATAAGAAAAAATAAGTACTCCCTCTGTCCCATTTTAAATTGCCTGTTTGCCTTTTTTCTCTGTCCCAAAATAAGTTGTCTATTACTATGTACTTGTTATCGTAAATTTTTAAGAGTAAAATACCTAAATTAAGACAGAAGAAATGTCCCTTAAGTTGGCGACTTGTGAATGTATGCTAGCTAGGAGTCTAAACTTATATGGAAATAGTCATTATTATTATTATTATATAGTCACTTCGTCCCATATATAAAAATTTCACCCTCAAAAGACCCTCAAGTAATTTTTTTTAGTTTTAGCCTCAAATTCTTAGGTGTACAATTACATTTTTTAGCCAAATTTAAAATAAATTAAAAAATTAAAAAATTTGACATTGATGTTTCTATTTGCATGTAAAATCATTTGCAAAAGTTTCATGTAAAAAAGACTTATTTATTTATGTCTAAATAATTATTTGTTTAGTTTTCGCATTGATCTCTTAAAGATATCATTGCGCTTTTTGAAAATATTTAATACAAACAAAAATAGTCTAATTTAGCATTGATGTAGATATTTTCTTGTAAAATTAGTTGTAAAAGTTTCATGCCTAAAAGGCTCGTTAGTAATGCATGAATTAAATTTTATTAGTTTTTGCCTCGAATTCTAGGGTATTCTCACGTTTTTTGACGTAACATTTAATCAAGTCAAAAAATTGTAAAATTAAAAATGGATATTTCTATTTGCATGTAAAATCATATGAAAATTGATGGTCAATTATATTTTTTTATAGTTGGCCTCGAGCTCTCAAGGGGTCTCATTACATTTTTTGGCCAATTTTAAAATTCATAAAAACGATTTCCAAATTTGACATGGATATTTATATTTACATGTAAAATCCTTTGTAAAAGTTGCATGTCAAAAGGACTTGTCGTTAATGTCTAAATTATATTTTTTTTAGTTTTGGCCTCAAGCTCTCTAGGGGTACTATCACATATTTTGGCCAATTTTAAAATTCATAAAAAAGATTTCCAAATTTGACATTGATATTTATATTTAAATGTAAAATCTTTTGTAAAAGTTGCATGTCAAAAAGATTTGTCAGTAATGTATAAATTGTAATTTTTTTAGTTTTGGTCTCGAGCTCTAGGGGTACCATCACATTTTTTGACCAAATTCTAAATTCATCAAAAAATTTGCCAAATTTGACATGGATATTTATATTTGCATGTAAAATCCTTTCTAAAAGTTTCATATCAAAAAGACTTGTTAGTATTGTCTATATTGCAATTTTTTTAGTTTGGCCTCGAGCTCTAGGGGTACCATCACATTTTTTGGCCAAATTTTAAATTAATCAAAAAATTTCCCAAGTTTGACATGGATATTTCTATTTGCATGTAAAATCCTGTGTAAATGTTTCTTGTTAAAAAGACTTGTCAGTAATGTATAAATTATAATTTTTTTAGTTTTGGCCTCGAGCTCTAGGGGTACCATCACATTTTTTGGCCAAATTCTAAATTCATCAAACAATTTGCCAAATTTGACATGGATATTTATATTTGCATGTAAAATGCTTTTTAAAAGTTTCATATCAAAAAGACTTGTCAGTATTGTCTAAATTATAAATTTCATAGTTTTGGCCTCGAGCTCTAGGGAAAAATTCATCAAAAAATTTCCCAATTTGACATGGATATTTATATTTGCATGTAAAATGCTTTCTTAAAGTTTCATTTAAAAAAGACTTGTCAGTAATGTCTAAATTATAATTTTTTTAATTTTGGCCACAAGCTCTACGGGGTACCATCACATTTTTTGGCCAAATAATAAATTAATCAAAAAATTTCCCAATTTGACAAGGATATTTCTATTTTCATGTATAATCCTTTGTAAGAGTTTCATATAAAAAAACTTGTGTGTAATGCATAAATTATAATTTTTTTGGTATTAGCTTCGAGCTCTAGGGGTATTATCTCATTTTTTGGTCAAATTTTAAAATCATCAAAAAACTTTCCAAATTTTATTTGGATATTTCTATTTGCTTTTAAATTAATTTGTAAAAGTTTCATGTTAAAAAGACATGTTGTTAATGTCTAAATTATAATTTTTTTAGTTTTGACCTCGAGCTCTAGGGGTACCATCACATTTTTGGCCAAATTTTAAATTCATCAAAAAACTAACCAAACTTGATATGGATATTTCTATTTGCTTTTAAATTCCTTTGTAAAAGTTTCATGTTAAAAAGACTTGTCGTTAATGTCTAAATTATAATTTTTTTAGTTTTGGCCTTGAGCTCTCTAGGGTACCATCACATTTTTTGGCCAATTTTAAAATTCATCAAAAATATTTCCAAATTCGACATGGATATTTATATTTACATGTAAAATCCTTTGTAAAAGTTGTATGTAAAAAAGACTTTTCAGTAATGTATAAATTATAATTTTTTTAGTTTTGGTCTCGAGCTCTAGGGGTACCATCACATTTTTTAGCCAAATTCTAAATTCATCAAACTATTTGCAAAATTTGACATGGATATTTATATTTGCATGTAAAATGCTTTATAAAAGTTTCATATAAAAAAGACTTGTCAGTATTGTCTAAATTATAATTTTTATAGTTTTGGCCTCGAGCTCTAGGGGTACCATCACACTTTTTGACCAAATTTTAAATTCATCAAAAAGTTTCCCAATTTGACATGGATATTTATATTTGCATGTAAAATTCTTTCTTAAAGTTTCATTTAAAAAAGACTTGTCAGTAATGTCTAAATTATAATTTTTTTAGTTTTGGCCCCGAGCTCTAGGGATACCATCACATTTTTTGGCCAAATATTAAATTCATCAAAAAATTTTCCAATTTGACATGGATATTTCTATTCGCATGTATAATCCTTTGTAAGAGTTTCATGTCAAAAAAACTTTTCTGTAATGCATAAATTATAATTTTTTTTAGTATTAGCTTCGAGCTCTAGGGGTATTATCTCATTATTTGGTCAAATTTTAAAATCATCAAAAAACTTGCTAAATTTATATGGATATTTCTATTTGCTTTTAAATTCATTTGTAAAAGTTTCATGTTAAAAAGACATGTTGTTAATGTCTAAATTATAATTTTTTTTAGTTTTGACCTCGAGGTCTAGCTAGTGGTACCATCACATTTTTTGCCAAAATTTAAATTAATCAAAAAACTAACCAAATTTGATATGGATATTTATATTTGATTTTAAATTCCTTTGTCAAAGTTTCATGTTAAAAACACTTATCGTTAATGTCTAAATTATAATTTTTTTAATTTTGGCCTCGAGCTCTCTAGAGGTACCATCACATTTTTTGGCCAATTTTAAAACTCATCAAAAAGATTTCCAAATTTGACATGGATATTTATATTTACATGTAAAATCCTTTGTAAAAGTTGCATGTCAAAAAGACTTGTCAGTAATGTATAAATTATAATTTTTTTTTAGTTTTGGCCTCGAGCTCTGGGGGTACCATCACATTTTTTGACCAAATTCTAAATTTATCAAACAATTTGCCAAATTTGATATGGATATTTATATTTGCATGTAAAATGCTTTATAAAAGTTTCATATAAAAAAGACTTGTCAGTATTGTCTAAATTATAATTTTTATAGTTTTGGCCTCGAGCTCTAGGGGTGCCATCACACTTTTTGACCAAATTTTAAATTCATCAAAAAGTTTCCCAATTTGACATGGATATTTATATTTGCATTTAAAATTCTTTCTTAAAGTTTCATTTAAAAAAGACTTGTCAGTAATGTCTAAATTATAATTTTTTTTAGTTTTGGCCCCGAGCTCTAGGGATACCATCACATTTTTTGGCCAAATATTAATTTCATCAAAAAATTTTCCAATTTGACATGGATATTTCTATTCGCATGTATAATCCTTTGTAAGAGTTTCATGTCAAAAAAACTTTTCTGTAATGCATAAATTATAATTTTATTTAGTATTAGCTTCGAGCTCTAGGGGTATTATCTCATTTTTTGGTCAAATTTTAAAATCATCAAAAAACTTGCTAAATTTATATGGATATTTCTATTTGCTTTTAAATTCATTTGTAAAAGTTTCATGTTAAAAAGACATGTTGTTAATGTCTAAATTATAATTTTTTTAGTTTTGACCTCGAGCTCTAGGGGTACCATCACATTTTTGGCCAAATTTTAAATTCATCAAAAAACTAACCAAATATGATATGGATATTTCTATTTGCTTTTAAATTCCTTTGTAAAAGTTTCATGTTAAAAAGACTTGTCAGTAATGTCTAAATTATATTTTTTTTAGTTTTGGCTTCTAGGGGTT
Organism: Cuscuta australis; assembly: GCA_003260385.1. Lineage (NCBI taxonomy): Eukaryota > Viridiplantae > Streptophyta > Magnoliopsida > Solanales > Convolvulaceae > Cuscuta > Cuscuta australis. The sequence goes on from NQVE01000192.1 coordinate 4,238,615, forward strand.
TATCACATTTTTTGGCCAATTTTAAAATTCATAAAAAAGATTTCTAAATTTGACATGGATATTTCTATTTGCTTTTAAATTCATTTGTAAAAGTTTCATGTTAAAAAGACATGTTGTTAATGTCTAAATTATAATTTTTTTAGTTTTGACCTCGAGCTCTAGGGGTAACATCACATTTTTGGCCAAATTTTAAATTTATCAAAAAACCAACCAAATTTGATATGGATATTTCTATTTGCTTTTAAATTCCTTTGTAAAAGTTTCATGTTAAAAAGACATGTTGTTAATGTCTAAATGTTAATTTTTTTTGCTTTGACCTCGAGCTCTAGGGGTACCATCACATTTTTTGCCAAATTTTAAATTCATCAAAAAACTAACAAAATTTGATATGGATATTTCTATTTGCTTTTAAATTCCTTTGTAAAAGTTTCATGTTAAAAAGACATGTTGTTAATGTCTAAATTATAATTTTTTTAGTTTTGGCCTCGAGCTCTAGGGGTACGATCACTCTTTTTGGCCAAATATTAAATTCATCAAAAAAATTCCCAAATTTGACATGGATATTTCTATTTGCATGTAAAATCCTGTGTAAAAGTTACTTGTCAAAAAGACTTGTCAGTAATGTATAAATTATATTTTTTTTAGTTTTGGCATCGAGCTCTAGGGGTACCATCACATATTTTGGACAAATTTTAAATTCATCAAAAAATGTGCCAAATTTGACATGGATATTTATATTTGCATGTAAAATGCTTTCTTAAAGTTTCATTTAAAAAAGACTTGTCAGTAATGTCTAAATTATAATTTTTTTTACTTTTGGCCTCTAGCTCTAGGAGTACCATCTCACTTTTTGGCCAAATATTCAATTCATCAAAAAATTTCCCAAATTTTGCATGGATATTTTTCTTTGCATGTATAATCCTTTGTAAAAGTTTCATGTCAAAAACTTGTCCGTAATGCATAAATTATAATTTTTTTTAGTATTAGTTTCGAGCTCTAGGGGTATTATCACATTTTTGGTTAAATTTTAAAATAGTAAAAAAACTTGCAAAATTTTATATGGATATTTCTATTTGCTTTTAAATTCATTTGTAAAAGTTTCATGTTAAAAAGACAAGTTGTTAATGTCTAAATTATAATTTTATTAGTTTTGACCTCGAGCTCTAGGGGTACCATCACATTTTTGGCCAAATTTTAAATTCATCAAAAAACAAACCAAATTTGATATCGATATTTCTATTTGCTTTTAAATTCCTCTGTAAAATTTTCATGTTAAATACACTTGTCGTTAATGTCTAAATTATAATTTTTTTAGTTTTGGCCTCGAGCTCTCTAGGGGTACCATCACAATTTTTGGCCAACTTTAAAATTCATCAAAAAGATTTCCAAATTTGACATGGATATTTACATTTACATGTAAAATCATTTGTAAAAGTTGCATGTCAAAAAGACTTGTCAGTAATGTATAAATTATAATTTTTTTAGTTTTCGCCTCAAGCTCTGGGGTACCATCACATTTTTTGACCAAATTCTAAATTTATCAAAAAATTTGCCAAATTTGACATGGATATTTATATTTACATGTAAAATCCTTTCTAAAAGTTTCATATCAAAAAGATCTGTCAGTATTGTCTAAATTATAATTTTTTTACTTTTGGCCTCGAGCTCTAGGGTACCATCACATTTTTTGGCCAAATTCTAAATTCATCAAAAAATTTCCCAAATTTGACATGGATATTTCTATTTACATTTAAAATATTATGCAAAAGTTTCTTGTCAAAAAGACTTGTCAGTAATGTATAAAGTATAATGTTTTTAGTTTTGGCCTCGAGCTCTAGGGCTACCATCACTTTTTTTGGCCAAATTTTAAATTCATCAAAAAATTTCCCATATTTGACATGGATATTTCTATTTACATTTAAAATCCTGTGTAAAAGTTTCTTGTCAAAAAGACTTGTCAGTAATGTCTAAATTATAATTTTTTTTAGTTTTGGCCTCTAGTTCTAGGGGTACCATCACATTTTTTGGCCAAATATTAAATTCATCAAAAAATTTCCTAATTTGACATGGATATTTCTATTTGCATGTATAATCCTTTGTAAGAGTTTCATGTCAAAAAAACATGTCAGTAATGCATAAATTATAATTTTTTTAGTATTAGTTTCGAGCTCTAGGGGTATTATCACATTTTTGGTCAAATTTTAAAATCATCAAAAAACTTGCCAAATTCTACATGGATATTTCTATTTTCTTTTAAATTCATTTGTAAAAGTTTCATGTTAAAAAGGCATGTTGTTAATGTCTAAATTATAATTTTTTTAGTTTTAACTTCGAGCTCTAGGGGTACCATCACATTTTTGACCAAATTTTAAATTCATCAAAAAACTAACCAAATTTGATATAGATATTTCTATTTCCTTTTAAATTCCTTTGTAAAAGTTTCATGTGAAAAAGACTTGTCGTTAATATCTAAATTATAATTTTTTAGTTTTGACCTCGAGCTCTAGGGGTACCATCACATTTTTTGGTCAATTTTAAAATTCATCCAGAAGATTTCCAAATTTGACATGGATATTTATATTTACATGTAAAATCCTTTGTAAAAGTTGCATGTCAAAAAGACTTGTCAGTAATGTATTAAATTATAATTTTTTTAGTTTTGGCCTCGAGCTCTAGGGGTACCATCACTTTTTTTGGCCAAATTCTAAATTCATCAAAAAATTTGCCAAATTTGACATGGATATTTATATTTGCATGTAAAATGCTTTCTTAAAGTTTCATTTAAAAAAGACTTTTCAAAAATGTCTAAATTATAAGTTTTTTTAGTTTTGGCCTCTAGTTCTAGGGGTACCATCACATTTTTTGGCCAAATATTCAATTCATTAAAAATTTTCCCAAATTTTGCATGGATATTTTTCTTTGCATGTATAATCCTTTGTAAGAGGTTCATGTCAAAAAAACTTTTCTGTAATGCATAAATTATAATTTTTTTTAGTATTAGCTTCGAGCTCTAGAGGTATTATCTCATTTTTTGGTCAACTTTTAAAATCATCAATAAACTTGCCAAATTTTATATGGATATTTCTATTTGCTTTTAAATTCATTTGTAAAAGTTTCATGTTAAAAAGACATGTTGTTAATGTCTAAATTATAATTTTTTTAGTTTTGACCTCGAGCTCTAGGGTACCATATAATTTTTGTCCAAATTTTAAATTTATCAAAAACTAACCAAATTTGATATGGATATTTCTATTTGCTTTTAAGTTCCTTTGTAAAAGTTTCATGTTAAAAAGACATGTTGTTAATGTCTAAATTTTAATTTTTTAGTTTTGACCTCGAGCTCTAGGGGTACCATCACATTTTTGGCCAAATTTTAAATTCATCAAAAAACTAACAAAATTTGATATGGATATTTCTATTTGCTTTTAAATTCCATTGTAAAAGTTTCATGTTAAAAAGACATGTTGTTAATGTGTAAATTATAATTTTTTTAGTTTTGGCCTCGAGCTCTAGGGGTACCATCACTTTTTTTGGCCAAATTTTAAATTCATTAAAAAATTTCCCAAATTTGACACGGATATTTCTATTTGCATGTAAAATCCTGTGTAAAAGTTTCTTGTCAAGAAGACTTGTCAGTAATGTATAAATTATAAGTTTTTTAGTTTTGGCCTCGAGCTCTAGGGGTACCATCACATTTTTTGGCCAAATTCTAAATTCATCAAAAAATTTGCCAAATTTGACATGGATATTTATATTTGCATGTAAAATGCTTTCTTAAAGTTTCATTTAAAAAAGACTTGTCAGTAATGTATAAATTATAAGTTTTTTAGTTTTGGCCTCTAGCTCTAGGGGTACCATCACATTTTTTGGCCAAATATTCAATTCATCAAAAGATTTCCCAAATTTTGCATGGATATTTTTCTTTGCATGTATAATCCTTTGTAAAAGTTTCATGTCAAAAAAACTTGTCCGTAACGCATAAATTATAATTTTTTTTAGTAATAGTTTTGAGCTCTAGAGGTATTATCACATTTTTTATCAAATTTTAAAATCATCAAAAAACTTGCCAAATTTTATATGGATATTTCTATTTGTTTTTAAATTCATTTGTAAAAGTTTCATGTTAAAAAGACATGTTGTTAATGTCTAAATTATAACTCTTTTAGTTTTGACCTCGAGCTCTAGGGGTACCATCACATTTTTGGCCAAATTTTAAATTCATCAAAAAACAAACCAAATTTGATAGGGATATTTCTATTTGCTTTTAAATTCCTTTGTGTTGGAAAACATTTTCAGTTTGACATTTTGCTAATGACAATGTTTGTTTCCGTTTAGGTTTTGATATTGACAAACCGTCGGGAACATGGAACAAAATGAAAAGATTCAAAGAGATACAAAAAGTTCTTTGAAGAAACAAAAAGCACAAGAAAGGCATTGACGTTGCTAAAGATGGCAACATTGGCGCTTTGAAGACGTATTCTAAATACTTAGGTTTTTATTGTAACAAGCTCATTCAATTTCTCTACGTCATGGCTCAAAACAAAATATGTTTTTCATGCATCAAATTAGTGTTTTCATAAATAGTTTTCAAGTTTCTAAAACCCATGGTACTTGCTTAACCAAAACCATAACCATCGGTTACCGGCGTTCGGCTATGGCGTTCGGTTTTCGGCATTGGTTATTGGCATTGATTTTAACCAAATTGTTTTTGGGTTTTTATCTTTGGTTTATGCTTCTGGACACATTTAAAGTTATTCCAAATGATTAGTTTTCAAAAACCATAACCTTTGTTTTTCGGCGTTGGTTATCAGCATTCGGTGTTGGTTATCGGCGTTGGTTTTTGGCGTCCAAATCAATCAAGTGGTTTTTAATATTTTATGATTTGTTTTTACTTCTGGACGTATCCAAATGGTTCTCCAACAAAAACATGTTAAAAACCACCTTTCGTTTTTGGTCTTTTGGTGAAAACCATGTGAAACGGCATAAACTTGGCTAGCCGTGGTTTTTACCTTAATGAAGTGGTTTTTAAGTTTTTATACTTGGTTTCTACCTAAAATACATTATATAAGAGTTACCAAAACTTGGTTTTCATTTTGGAGAACTTTGATTTTTGACATCGGTTTTCGGCGTTGGCTGTCAAACCATGGTTCTGGCAAACCATCCCGACATGCATGTCGGAAATCCCAACAGTGATGTTGGCATTCAGAAGCCCTGGGCAGTAAGTTTTTGAACAGCGATGTTCATTGTTGAACAGCGATGTTTTAAAATGACCGTTGGGCTATTTAAGACAAAATCTTTCCATTTTTGAAAGTCAAACACCCCAACATCGATGTAGACTTCTAGACATCGATGTTTTGGTGACCGTTAGCCATTTTTAAAGGAAAGTCAAAGCCAAAACAGCGATGTTCACTTTATGAACAGCGCTGTTAGGCTAGATTTCAGCAGATCCACATTTATTTGATTTCCACAAATCAAGCTAATCAACCCCAATCTTTTACCAACCGTTGCACCTTGTTTTTGGGTATAAAAAGGGGTCTCTTGGGTCTACTTTTCAAATCCATTCCTCACACATTTCATAGCTTTACATTGCATCATTCCATAAACTTTTTACATAGCTTTTTAGAGCCATTTCTTGAGGAATTGAGTGTGTTCTTGATCTAAATTAGTTTACTCATATTCTACTCTTTAAGAGAGTTTTGGTTCTTGAGTGGTTAAGTGTTGTGAAGACTTTAAGGGAGGTTTGTTCCCTTGGTTGTACGAAGGAAGGACATATTCCTTCGAGTTGAAGTCTTGGAGTGCGGTATCTCCGAGCAAGTGTATTGAGGCTCATGGGACTCGAGTTCTCAGGTTGTAACGGTTTGTTAAGCACCCGTAAGCTTAACGGAAGTAGTGTAGCTCGAGAGAGTCTCTCGGGAGACTGGACTAGCCACACGTTGTGGTGAACCAGTATAAATCTTGGTGTGCTCTCTTTACGCTTTTTTACGCTCTTTACTTTTTACGTTCTTTACTTTATCCCTACGATTTTTATTCCGCGAAAATTTATAAACATTCTCGTGCCTCACTATTCACCCCCCCTCTAGTGAAGGGCACTTATTCTAACACTTTGTAAAATTTTCATGTTAAAAACATTTGTCGTTAATGTCTAAATTATAATTTTTTTAGTTTTTGGCCTCGAGCTCTCTAGGGGTACCATCACATTTTTTGGCCAACTTTAAAATTCATCAAAAAGATTTCCAAATTTGACACGGATATTAATATTTACATGTAAAATCATTTGTAAAAGTTGCATGTCAAAAGGACTTGTCAGTAATGTATAAATTATAATTTTTTTAGTTTGGCCTCGAGCTCTAGGGGTACTATCACATTTTTTGACCAAATTCTAAATTTATCAAAAAATTTACCAAATTTGATATGGATATTTCTATTATGCTTTTAAATTCCTTTGTAAAAGTTTCATGTTAAAAAGACATGTTGTTAATGTCTAAAATTATAATTTTTTTAGTTTTGACCTCGAGCTCTAGGGGTACCATCACTTTTTTTGGCCAAATTTTAAATTCATAAAAAAATTTCACAAATTTGACATGGATATTTCTATTTGCATGTAAAATCCTGTGTAAAAATTTCTTGTCAAAAAGACTTTTCAGTAATGTAAAAATTATAATTTTTTTAGTTTTGGCCTCGACCTCTAGGGGTACCATCACATTTTTTGGTCAAATTCTAGTTTCATCAAAAAATTTGCCAAATTTGACATGGTTATTTATATTTGCATGTAAAATGCTTTCTTAAAGTTTCATTTAAAAAAGATTTGTCAGTAATGTCTAAATTATAATTTTTTGAGTTTTGGCCTCTAGCTCTAGGGGTACCATCACATTTTTTGGCCAAATATTCAATTCATCAAAAAATTTCCCAAATTTTGCATGGATATTTTTCTTTGCATGTATAATCCTTTGTAAAAGTTTCATGTCAAAAAAACTTGTCCGTAATGCATAAATTATAATTTTTTAGTATTAGTTTCGAGCTCTAGGGGTATTATCACATTTTTGGTCAAATTTTAAAATCATCAAAAAACTTGCCAAATTTTATATGGATATTTATATTTGCTTTTAAATTCATTTGTAAAAGTTTCATGTTAAAAAGACATGTTGTTAATTTCAAAATTATAATTTTTTTAGTTTTGATCTCGAACTCTAGGGGTTACCATCACATTTTTGGCCAAATTCAAAATTCATCAAAAAACAAACCAAATTTGATAGGGATATTTCTATTTGCTTTTAAATTCCTTTGTAAAATTTTCATGTTAAAAACACTTGTCGTTAATGTCTAAATTATAATTTTTTTAGTTTTGGCCTCGAGCTCTCTAGAGGTACCAGCACATTTTTTGGCCAACTTTAAAATTCATCAAAAAGATTTCCAAATTTGACATGGATAGATATATTTACATGTAAAATCATTTGTAAAAGTTGCATGTCAAAAAGACTTGGCAGTAATGTATAAATTATAACTTTTTTAGTTTTGGCCTCGAGCTCTAGAGGTACCATCACATTTTTTGATCAAATTCTAAAGTTATCAAAAAATTGCCAAATTTGACATGGATATTTATACTTACATGTAAAATCCTTTCTAAAAGTTTCATATCAAAAAGACTTGTCAGTATTGTCTAAATTATAATTTTTTTAGTTTTGGCCTCGAGCTCTAGGGCTACCATCACATTTTTTGGCCAAATTCTAAATTCATCAAACAATTTGCGAAATTTGACATGGATATTTATATTTGCATGTAAAATGCTTTATAAAAGTTTCATATAAAAAAGACTTGTCAGTATTGTCTAAAATATAATTTTTTTATTTTTGGCCTCGAGCTCTATGGGTAGCATCACATTTTTTGGCCAAATTCTAAATTCATCAAACAATTTGCCAAATTTGACATGGATATTTATATTTGCATGTAAAATGCTTTATAAAAGTTTCATATCAAAAAGACTTGTCAGTATTGTCTAAATTATAATTTTTATAGTTTTGTCCTCGAGCTCTAGGGGTACCATCACACTTTTTGGCAAAATTTTAAATTCATCAAAAAATTTCCCAATTTGACATGGATATTCATATTTGCATGTAAAATGCTTTCTTGAAGTTTCATTTAAAAAATATTTGTCAGTAATGTCTAAATTATAATTTTTTTAGTTTTGGCCCCGAGCTCAAGGGGTACCATCACATTTTTTGGCCAAAGTTTAATTTCATCAAAAAACAAACCAAATTTGACAGGGGTACCATCACATTATATTTACACGTTAAAAACACTTGTCAGTATTGTCTAAATTATAATTTTTTTAGTTTTGGCCTCGAGCTCTCTAGGGGTACCATCACATTTTTTGGCCAACTTTAAAATTCATCAAAAAGATTTCCAAATTTGACATGGATATTTATATTTACATGTAAATTCATTTGTAAAAATTGCATGTTAAAAAGACTTGTCAGTAATGTATAAATTATATTTTTTTTTAGATTTGGCCTCGAGCTCTAGGTGTACCATCACATTTTTTGACCAAATTCTAAATTTATTAAAAAATTTGCCCAATTTGACATGGATATTTATATTTACATGTAAAATCCTTTCTAAAAGTTTCATATCAAAAAGACTTGTCAGTATTGTCTAAATTATAATTTTTTTAGTTTTGGCCCCGAGCTCTAGGGTACCATCACATTTTTTGGCCAAATATTAAATTCATCTAAAAAGTTCTCAATTTGACATGGATATTTCTTTTCGCATGTATAATCCTTTCTAATAGTTTCATGTCAAAAAAACTTTTTTGTAATGCATAAATTATAATTTTTTTTAGTATTAGCTTCGAGCTCTCTAGGGGTATTATCACATTTTTTGGCCAATTTT